>JASXTE010000010.1:27210822-27938322 GCA_030280995.1 Hemileia vastatrix | reverse complement strand
AAAAGGATCATGAACTAGCCTAGGATCTTCAAACAAGTAATGAATCTGAAGATTGTATTGATGATGAAGAAGAATAAAATCTTACTACCATGGCCATCATCACCCAAAAAAAAAAATTTGAAATGAAAAGAAAAGAAAGAAAATTAAAAAGGAAAAATTCATTGACAATTTTGTATATCAACAGTCAAAGAGTTGACAAAATTGTGATTAATTTTCTCAAACTGCCTTTGAATTTTTTTTTGATTTAGATACTGTCAACACAGTTAGGTTGGATTGTCAAGATAGGTCATAATCCCATCAAACCTATTCTAGATTAACTTTTGAAAACCTGATTGTGATACCTAAACATCATCCAAATCCCCAAACTTGAGTAAAAAAAATATTGTAGCCAATTACCTAAATTAGTGTATCCTATTTTATGTCCAATTGAATTGATGTTCATTAATGTTTATCACACCATTTCTTCCTATTTTTCTTTATTTAGTTTTCAATCAAAGTCAAAAAGAAACCAAATAAATGATCAGGATGCAAATGTGAATCAGAATCAGAATCAGAATAGATTTTTGGGAATCTTTAATGATGGTTTTGGTTCTTCTTCTTCTTCAGTTGTACCTAGTCCTGTAATAGAGAATTGTGAAGTTCAAGAATGTGGTGGGTGGGAGTTTTTAGATGAATGAATGGGATGGGATGGCTATTAACTAATCTTGTAGAGTGTTTATGTCTGCTTGTAGCTTGTGCCTGTAGTGTGTGTGTGTGTGTGTGTGTGTGTGTGTTTTTGTATTATAATGATGATGATGATGCTGGAGGTTGAGGTGGTGAAATTATTTCCATTTGACATCATTGGGTTATTATTAATAATCATATTAATATTTGGGGGTATATCAATGTTAAGGGATCTACACTTAAATTAATGGTGGATCAAAATCATTATACCCCAATTCTCTTCTTCAATTATTTTTGACAAGCATTGGGTTATTAGACTTTTTATGTGTCCATGTTGACCTTTTCTCTTCAATTTATTTGTCACCTTATCTTGGATGTTTTAAATGTGTTAGGATTCCTTTTTTTTTTGTGCACTCTTAACCTGTCTATTCATTCTATCTGTTTGAAATCTCTACATATCTCTTTCTGTTTGGTTCTGATCCTCCCTTTTGTTGTTATCATCATTAAATATCTTAAGATGCCTTTGTTGTCATAGATTTTTTTCAAAGGAAGTTTTCTTCCTGGTTTTCTTCAGATCTTGTTACTCTGTCTTTTCCCCTTTCTCAGATGATAAATCAAAAACTGTTCAATTAAAAAAAAAAAGATGATCATCTTTGTTCTTATTGATTTGGCTAGAAACTTAATAATCATTATGATTCTTATTTTGGGTGTTGTGAATGTAACTTGTGTTTAGGATGGTGAGCCTGTAGAAAAAGGTTAATAGATAATGAGTTATGGAGTTTAGACAATGGGATGGGTTGATGATTTGGTTAGAAAGATGTTTGATTGCTTTAGAAAAAATTGAAACAAATATAAGAAGATTAAGACTATTTCATCTTCTAAAGGTTTTGGTGTTATTGAGATTGATATAAGTAAGGTGATTAAATCTGTCAGCCAGGCTATTCCAGGAGCCCAGTAAATGATATGTTAACTTATTGGACCTGAAAGAGGGCATAAATAATAGCATTTGATGTATATAAATTTATATTTTATTGCATAATAAAATTATATAAGTATCTTATTAAATATAAGTGTTATTTTAATTTTATTGTTATACAAATTATGTATACATTTAAATTAATCATAATATATTTTATATTCTACAAATAATGGCGCATTTTTATGTATTTAATAATTATAAATAAATATTTAATTAATTAAAAACATATATTATAATTATAAGTGTAAAATTGACTTATAATATAACTAAATTAATTATTTAAATTTATATATTAAATAACCACTTTCATATAGTATTAAATAATAATTAATGGCGCTTCTTTTGACCCTTAATTGTGTCAGGAAAAGATTAAATAAATTATAATACTTATGTTATAAAATAGTATTATAAATTCTCAATTTGAATTAATTAAGTGTCGGCCAGGCTACTAGACTTAACCAGTAAAATAATTAATTATTTTACTGAGTTGAAGCCACGCCCCTTCTTCTTACTAATAATTAATTACCTATTTAAGCATTACTTACAATTAACTAGTTAAGTACAATAAGTAATATAATTAATTAGTGTAAATAAAATGTCCCTTACAATTTTACTCCCTAACACCATGCTCAATGGTATAAGTCAATGGGAATAAAATTTAATAATAAAATTATAATAAAAAAAACTTAAAAACAATTATATTACCTCAGTGAGATATCTGGAATCCCGTGAAAGTAATATAATTAATTAATTATTGTGTAATTAATTGTGACAGTCCAAGGAACTCAAACTTTATTGCTAATAAATTTGATGTCCTTGTTGACGTACCAGTTTATTTAATTCTTGTGTCATATATGTACTCCTTTCAGTCATTCTTTTTCTCACATTCTTACTGTCAGCCAGGCTACTAGACTTACCCAGTGAAATAAGTAATTATTTACTGGATGAAGCCGCACCTTATCATCTTTAATTATTATTTAATTATCATTTAGTTACATTAAAATTAGTTATAAATTAACTAGTTACAGAATGTTAAAATTAAATTAATTAATTAAATAAATAAGTAAAATTAAAATTAAAATTTTGTCCCTTATATTTTTCTCTAACACCGTGCTCAATTGACAGGTTGGGAAAAATAAAACTTTATATTTAAAAAAATAAAATACAAAGATAAAATAAGATTTAAATATTCAAATAATATTAAATATATACAAAAAAATCAAATTTCTTATTTGGGATTGACATTTACAGTAAATATTAAAAATATTGATGTATTTCTGACATACTCTGTAAATACATCTTTTTTACGCCTTCTTTTTGGAATAACTTTATTATTTGAAATACTCTTTCTGGAATGTTGTTTTTCTCTCTCTTTTCCTACTGTTTTTAGAATTTGATTTCCGTGCTTTGTCTCTCCTTTGCCTATAAAAGGCCTCTCTTTTTGTTGTCTTTTGATCATTCTATCTTACCAAACCATTTTATTACAACAATAACCAATAAAAACTTATTCTTATATTCTATATCATTAGTATTTACAATAGCGTAATTCTAATTTATAAATTATATTAATATTTTAATCCTACCTCTTTTTATTGAGTAAAACAATCATCTTTGAATTAAGAAATACGTACAAATTTGTTGAGAATCCATTTAAACCTTTTAAATCCTCGTAGAACTTCGTACCAAAACTTCTAGACTAAAAGCGTACCTTGACACTTACAATATATGGTGTAAATTCTGTATATTTTATTCCCTCATGTTTTGCCTATAAAAGGCCTCTTACTTTGTGATTTTCAAATCATTCTTTTATTACTTACATTACTATTACACTCACAACAATATATTTATTCCTATATTTTATAACTTATGATTTACAACACCGTAATTCTAATCTATAATTTATAGTGATATTTTATAACTACCTCTTTTATTTGAGTAAAACAATTATTTTGATTAAGAAATACGTACTATTCTTTGAGAGTTCAATAAAACCCTAAATTTCCTCGTATAAACCTTGAACCAAGATTCTAGACCAAAAGCAACCCTTGACAATTGGGGTCCTTTCGGAATTATCCATGGCGCATCGTGATTTGAGGGTGTAATCAAAGGGACCATTGGCATTCAAATACCTGTAAGGATGAGAAAGCGACAAAAACGACGAACGTCATACATCACGTGACAAAAGTTTTTGCTGCGAACAGGAATCGAACGGCGCTCCAAAAATTAGTTTCATATATTGACTAAATGTTGTACATATTGTGGTAATTATTAACATTACTATTTGTGGGTTACTCTTCCCTCTTCATTTGCTACGTATTTCCTTTTACTCAGCACTCTGTAAGTGGCATTAAATTACTCATTTTACATAGGGATGTGTCTGGTAATTTGGATTTTTATTTTTATTATTATATTTTTTTTTATTTTTCCTGGTTGACCATAATAGAGCAATAAGTGTTCTTATTCCCAGAGGTAATAAAATAATTATATTTTAATATTAATTATTATAATCTTTTCAGTTGACATTTGTCCTGATTAATTTAATTTTTCCAGTTGAAAAATTGTCCTGAAAATAATATTTTTAATTAATATATAATTCATATTTAATTACTTCAGTTGACCTTGAGTCCTGGTAGTTCAATAAATATTTTAATTAATAAAACTCATATTTAATTATTTCAGTTGACATTACTCCTGGTAGTTAAGTGATCAGCTTAATAAAATTTTAAAATAAAAATTCATATTTAATTACTTCAGTTGACATTAAGTCCTGGTAGTTAGGTTACCAGTTTAATAAAATTTTGTTAAATTAATAAAGTTTCATATTTGATTACTTCAGTTGACAATAAGTCCTGGTAATAAATTAGTTGATTTAAATCATGAAAATAATTAAAATTATTAATAAAAATTTTCAATTTATTTCTACAGTTGATTATATTATAATCCTTGTTTTAAATTATTTTTAAATTAATAAATTAATTTTATTTAGTTGATTTTTATCCTGAAAATTTATTTATTTATTTTATTTTTATTTTATTTTTTGTTAAATAAAAATCAAAAATAAAGACTAATTAATCTTATTGTCTCTTTTCTTCATTTCAGTAAAATCTTAAAATGACTGACCAAAGTGGTTCTGCTGCACGTGAAGAAGAACTGGACTTTATTGATTATGATGAGCCTACTTCTGTAAGTTCTCCTTTAACAAGAAGAATTTCTCAGACTAATAAATCCTTGCCCCAAACAGGATGTAGAGATGGAAGAAGTAGAAATCCTAGTGGACACAACTCAGGATCAGAAGCCTATGATAAACCCACCAGAAGAGCTTCCAAAAGGCTTCAGGATAAAAAAGATGCCATTGTCTCAACAGGTAAAAAATCTGTCAACTCACATAAAGGAGCTAAAGACAGAAAACTTGAGACTAAAGGCAAGGGTAGATGCTCTGGAAGAAAAGGTGAGAAGAATAGATACCTTTCTTCAAGAGAAGAAGAAACCTCTTCCTCCCAGGGATCAACAACAATTGGCTCCCCAGTCCCAAGAAAAGGTGGAAGTGTCCAAGTGGCAGTGGGACTGGCTAAACACTCAGTGGGACTACCTGTCTCAAAATCAGCATCAGTTACCTCAGGCAGGTCCGTCAAGGCCCAACCAGGTCAACCCCACACCTCCCCACCCCTATCAAGGAGGCAAAAGAATAAGAAAGCCCAATATGGTGATACCCAGCAAACCCTGGTACTTCCCTCTATTGATTCTCAAGTGCCTTTTCTTGTGGCTGATTCTGTTCTTTCAGGTAAATCTGAGAGGGAAGAAGACACCTTGAGACCAGTAGAGGCTGGGAGCAGTAGACAGAGAACTCATGTATCTAATCCATTACTTTTAATTGCTACCTCAATGATTAACCCTGATATGGCTGTAATTGATGAAACTCTTGACCCTGAGTTCTATGAGAGTCTGGAAAGTTACTCAGTTTCCTTATTGAGAAACACTCCAGATGTAGCAAGAATTAATGATGAGCACTTGAGAGATATTATTGCCAAGCAAAATCATATAATGAACAATATGCAATTGACTCAGAGATATAATAGTTTGTTAACTGATCAGGGTTATCAAGCATTCAGATGTGAATCACAGAGAGTCTCTGATGAGTTGTCTCATTACAAAGCAACCCATGAAAAGAAATTCGCTTTATGGCAAAATATAAAAAATGATTTGTCTAAACTAAAAGATACTGTATCTGCCTGTTGCCAGGAGGTGGAGATAGATAAGATAAATCTGAAAAGATTGAATGACCATTTGTCATCTTTTCAAAATAAAAATCAGTTATCTTTTGCAACTATCAATGAGAGTTTATCTAGTCTTCCAAGAATGAAAACAAGACTAACAACCATTGAAGAAAAATTGAACTCATTGTTAAATGACCAAAAATATTCTGACATTTCTGTGAAGGAACATATAGTGCAGGATGCTCAAATAGTACCTGTGGAAAGTTCATCTAAAGTAAAAATAGCACCAGAAATACCTGTTGATAACACTGAGTTTCCATCAAAGACTGATGATGCACCAGGATCTGCAACAGAAGGATTAAACAATGAGATTTCAGCCCAATTAGAGAAATTACAGCTTCTTCTTACTCAGAAACAAGCTAGTACTAAGGGGACTCCTTCAAATCAAAAGAATTGGCTAAAACTTAACCAATATCCTACATTTGATGGTGATTCTTCCTCTGATTGGCAACAATTTATTTGCAGAATTGATAATTTAAAAAATTCTTACAAACTCCCAGATGAGGAAATTGTCTCCAAGTTAATTTCTTTGTTCACTAATGTTGCCCTAATGTGGTATGAATCTGTTCACCTGGATGGGAATGACTACTCATGGGAGGATTGGAAGAAATTAATTAAAGCACAATTTGGTGGCTCCAAGTTCAGAATGGATCAACAAAGGCAGTATGAGGAAACTAGATATAGCTCTTCTACTGATAAACCTATTGAGTTTTTAATGAAACTTGTAAAAATCTTAAGGGCAATGGACCCAAATATGGAGTTTGATTAATGGAAGGACAGGATCCTTTATAAATTACCAATGTCTCTGAGAGAATTGATAGTGGCTAGGACTGAGTTCTCCAAAGAACCCTCTTCTTTCATTAATACTTGGAATGAGATACTTCTAAACAATAAGTATGATGCAAGAAGATTCATTCCTAGGACCCCTTTAGAGAAACCCTCCACTTACCAACAGAAACCTCTGGAAAAGGTTGGTAAACCTTCTGCCCCTGTTGCACCAAAGAAGTATGCAACAAACACTTGCTTCAAGTGCAACAAACCTTGGCAGA
Organism: Hemileia vastatrix; assembly: GCA_030280995.1. NCBI lineage: Eukaryota > Fungi > Basidiomycota > Pucciniomycetes > Pucciniales > Zaghouaniaceae > Hemileia > Hemileia vastatrix. Next base: position 27,931,357 of record JASXTE010000010.1, on the reverse strand, counting down.
AAGGCCATGTTTGTGACAAGAAGATAAATCTTGTAGAACAAACAGAGGAGCATGCTGATGACACAGTGGCACTGGATGATACATCAAGTGATTGTGCCAGAAAGTTTTCATATGAATCTCAACAATAAATCTTGATGCTGGAAGAGGATATTTATTATTTAAATACTATTGATATTGATAATAATGCTTTATCTACAGTTGAGGATGCTGAGATCATAAAGAACATTGAGGATAACTCAATTGTTATTTCCCCTCTCAAGGCACCAGTCTTGATTAATGGAACCAGCATTGAAGTTGTTCTGGATTCTGAAGCTGGAGGAAGTGTAGTTTCTGAAAGAGCACTTGCTTCAGTGGATCAAGACTATAAATCAAAACTGATGCCTATAATTTCTGAAAATTGGAGAGTTTATGGCTCTGTTTTCTCCCCCATTGGTAAATACAAAGTCACAGTGTTTTTTAAATATAACCATGGTTTTGTAAGAGCTATTTGTGATTTTGTTGTCATGAGAATAACAACTTAAGCAATTGGTTTATTGTAGGGAATGATATTTTAACTAAGTATGGCATAAAATTGGATCCCTCAAATCAATGTTTCACAATGGGGATGAATGGGAAGAGAAAATTTAAGATTTCCTCCCCTAAAAAATTATTGAAACCAGAATTAAACACATGTAATTCTGTAGTTCAATGTAAAGGAAGATCTACAAAAGAGATGCATGCCCTTTTTTCTAAAATTGACAATGCCTCTTTTGGAGAACAACTTTCTGGTGAGGATAAAGATTCCATCATTAACTTGATAAAGTCTTTTTCTATGGCCTTTGCTCATGGGTCACACGAACTGGGATTAGTTAAAGAGGAAATGAAACTTTCATTTTCTTGCCCATTAACTGATATACCACCTAGTTTAAAGAAGAAGCCTTATCCTGCTTCTCCCACAAAGAGAAAAGATATTGAAGACAATATCTCTACCCTTTTAAAAATGAATATTATTGAAAAGGTAGTTGAAACACCTAAACATTGTGTTATCTCACCTGTCCTAATTTCTTATGAGAAAGATAAAGCCAGGTTATGTGGTGATTATAGAGCACTAAATACTTATACTGTTGATGATATCTACCCTTTACCTAGAATTAGCTTTATATATGCTACTTTACAGGGTGCTAAATATATAAGCTGTTTGGATGGTAACAAAGGATATCACCAGGTACCTGTTGAGAAAAATTCTCAGAACTTTCTGATGATTGCCACTCATATGGGTATTTTTAAGTATATTAGGATGCCATTTGGCCCTAAAAATGCCCCTTCAGTTTTCCAAAAAGTCATGGATAACACATTCCATCAAGAGATAATTGAAGGATGGCTGATGGTTTATATTGATGATATCATTATATTCTCAAAAACATTTGAGGACCATCTTAACCACCTGTGTAAAGTATTCCAGAAAATGGATGAAATAAATATGACACTTGCTTTGAAGAAATGTAAATTTGGTTCCATTCTTTAAAAGTTCTTGGTCATGTTGTTTCAGGCTTAAAGATATGTGTTGACCAGAACAAAGTGGCAGCCATACAACAGGTGAAGGCTCCTACTACAGTGAGAGAGCTCCAAAGTTTTTTGGAATGTGTGGATACTATAGACAGTATATTAAAAATTACCAAGTCATAGCTTTATCCCTTACCCAATTAACTAGAAAGGATTTTACTTTTGTCTGGAATAGTGAAAGACAAAGAGCCTTTGACACTATGAAACACTGTTTGATGTCAGCACGAGTTATGATGACCCACTAATATGTAGCAGACCCAAATATTTGGCTGTTTTTGAGCTATACTAAGTAAAAATCATGTCCTAAGGCTTATACTAAATAATCAATAATAATCAAGGAAAGACCTCCAATTGTCAGTATAGTCTAGTATATAAGTATGATATAGTAGTATTTATTTATGGTCCTACTACTTATTGATAAATTATTTACTGATTAAATCTCAGGGGAAGACTAATAAAATAGTTATACTCAATTTAAACTCACAATACTTGGATTGAAATGTGTGCTTAGTGGTGGAAAATAGATAAATAGAATATAGTTATAGCTTATATAATGATAATATCAGTTTATAAAAGGCTTTATAATATTTTTCTAAATGTTAATAATTGTGTTGAAGTTTTTGATTTAAATGTAGTAAGTAATTGATGATCAATAGCCGTCAAAATCCCTCCTTACTTATACCCAAATCCCCTGGAGTGCACAGACCTTCAATCCAGATGATGTCACTGCTATCCCCGGCAATTACAGCACTGTAAGGGCCCATAACCTCCCCATGGTGTCCACTTCATACAGATTCAACACCCAGATATTCAGTAAGGACCCTCCATCACAATTAATGATAACACAGACCCAAAACATAATTAGAAAATCCAGATAAAAGCGGATACCATAAAGAAACAGGTAAAATAAGTAATAAAAAAGAGATTTAATGAAACCCAAAACATCTAAAAGAAACAAATGAAATGTTCAAGCCCCCAATAACATCCCCAAGCATCCATATTAGCCCAGAGATGACCTTCCAACTCATAAATCCGTGAATATCCATCCAAGGAAGCAGATTAAGTTGTCCAAACTGAGTGTATGCGCCTGATATAGATGTCTATGCTTCTGTAGGCGCTGTGAACCCACTGATTTTTTCCATATGACCTAAAATAAGCAGAAAAACAAAGGCTATAGGCTATTAAGAGGCTAAAACCCACTTATAGACCTAAATATACATAATATACTGCATATTTCACTGAATATGAGCTTTATGTATATATTTAAGCTTATGTATGTCAATAATTACTTAATACCACTTAAGATAAGTATATTATGACTCCATTAACACCTTAATAAGTATTATTAGGCTATAAATAAGCTATTTAAACTACTATAAGTTATATAATAAAGTAATAATTATATATATATGTATTATAATCATATATACAATTGTTTTAACCTTTTTTTAAGATATAAGCTTAATGTACTTAAGGTTATTTTATTTTAAGCACTATAAATACTCAGTCCTAGGGATATCTAGGCTGACACTCTCTCACCCAAAAAAAACAATAAAAAAATTTTAAGACATTTTAATGAAAAGTAAGGAGTGAAATAGAAAAATAATTTTTAAATTTTTCTATAATACATATACTGAATAAACAGTATTATTTTGATTTAAATTTTTTCAAGAGTTTTTTAAGATCAGAGATTTCATTTTCTGGAATCCACTGGTCATATTCACTTGATTTATTTTTAAATCTTAATAGATACTCAACTCCCTTTTCTTTAGTAAGGTGTCTCTTTTTAAGTATCTTTTCAATTTCTGCTTTTTCAACTATTTCTTCAGGTTGCTGTTTATGCCTTCCTGATCTTCTTGGAAATAGAGCAGTATCATTAGAATTGTGTGGTTTTATAAGAGATATAAGAAATACTGGATGTTTTCTATCATATGGTGCATATAGAATAACCTCAACAGCATTGTTACCAACCATCTTTTTCACTACAAATGGTCCAATGAATGGATCTTTCAATTTAACATTACCATTCAAATTGAAATGTAAAGAAGAAATAAGGAATTCATCACCCTCTTTGAACATTTGTTCTTTATGGGCTTTATCCCATCTTTTCTTCTCATAATCAAATGCCTTATTTATACATTCTTGAGCATGTTTTCTGCATAATTCTTGCATTTGAAGAAAAGACTTAGTACCTGGATCGATATCCAATCTAGGTAATTTATTAAGAGTTTTAGCAGGGGTATTAGGTACATAACCCAACCATAACTCAAATGGCTTTTTTCCAGTGACAGAATGTACTGTACTATTGTATGCAAATTCTAATCCTGGGATAAGGGTTACCCAATCATGTGTGAGTTTGTCATTGTCTTTAAAGTTAAGACCAAAAGCACAATATCTTCTTATCATATCTTCTAAAGTTTGTATCATTCTTTCTGCTAGCCCATCTGTTTGTGGAAGGTGTGCTGTAGAAAGTTTTAATTGACACCCTGAAACATCCATAAGTGATGTCCAGAACTCAGAAGTAAATTTAGGATCTCTGTCAGAAACTTTTGCTTTGGGGAAACCTGCTATATTTAACATTTGTGTCCACCATAAAAAAGCTAAGTCCTTTGCAGAAACCTCTTTGTGGGTAGGAATAAATTTACACATTTTTGTAAATCTATCAACAACTACCCAGCAGGAGTTATAACTCTTATGTCCTGCTATTGGCAAACCTGTTAAAAAGTCCATGTTAACTATTTCCCATGGAGCTTTGGGTTGCTCAATTTGTTGTAATAAACAAGCTCTTTTGCCTGTTAATCTTTTAGATTTTTGACAAGAATCACATGTTTCAACATATTTCTGAACATCCTCAGACATGTTAATCCACCAAGCTGTGTTTTTTACTCTGGTTAATGTTTTATGGAAGTCAAAATGACCTGCTAATATATCATCATGACATATAATTAATATTAACTCCTTCATTGAAGGGGGAATTACGATTACATTACTTAATTTTTTCCTGTAATATATAAAACCATCCTCAATGGAAAATTTTCCTTTCTCTAATGCTTCTTTATACTTATTTGGTAATGTTTTTATTAAAACATTCATTGAAGCATTAGATGGATCATTTAATATTGTAGTGAGTTTACTCAAGTCAGGATCTGAATCATACTTATCAAGAATTGATTGCATGAATTCATCCTCAAGATCTACAATATAAATGCCATAAATTTTAATAATCTCTGACTCAGGAACATAAGCAGGATTATCATCATTATTAGGCAGAGGTACTCTAGATAACAGATCTACATTAGAGTGCAAGGTTCCTTCTCTATGTGTAATAGTCATCCGTCCTCTGTATTCTTGTACAGCTAATTGCCATCTAAACATGTGTCTATTAGGAGTTTTCATGTTTAAGAGTGACTTAACTGCACTACAGTCAGTTATTAACTCAAATTTTTGGTCTTCAAGGTAATAATGTAGCTTCTCAAGAGCCCATACTACTGCCAAACATTCAAGTTGAGTAGCACCATATTTCAATTCACTACTTCTCAGAGTACGTGAAATATAGCATATTACTACTTCTGAAATTTTTCCTTCAATAAGTTGTTTTTGATGCAAAGCAGCACCCAGACCAATAAAACTTGCATCTATATATAATACAAAAGGTAATTGGAAATCTGGTAATCCCAAGATAGGAGCTGTCATCAAAAATTCTTTCAACTTATCAAAAGCCTGTTGTCTTTCATTATTCCAAATGAAAGCTTCTTATTTCTTTATCAGTGTGGTCAATGGAGCAGCAATTAATTGGTAGTTTTTTATATATTGTCTATAATAACCACACATGCCAAGAAAAGATTGAACATCCTTTACATTTTGAGGAATACCAATATTCTTTATTGCAGCCACTTTATTTTGGTCTACACATATTTGTAAGCCAGATACAATATGACCAAGCACTTTTAAAGATTCAAACCCAAATTTACATTTTTTCAATGCAAGGGTCATTTTTATTTCATCCATTTTTTGAAATACTTTCCTTAAATGGATTAAGTGTTCATCATAAGTTTTAGAGAAAACTATGATGTTGTCAATATATACCATTAACCATCCTTCAATCATTTCATTATGGAATGTTATATCCATTAACTTCTGAAATACTGATGGAGCATTTTTTGGTCCAAATGGCATCCTGACATATTTATAAATTCCCATGGGTGTTGTTATGAACAAAAAGTTCTGTGAGTTCTTTTCAACAGGAATTTGATGGTACCCTTTATTTCCATCTAGGCAACTTATATACTTAGCACCTTTAAGGGTAGCATGTATAGAGGCAATCCTTGGCAAGGGATAAATATCATCTACTGTAAATGTTTTTAATGCTCTATAATCACCGCACAGTCTTGCTTTATCTTTTTCATAAGAAATTAGCACTGGTGATATTACACAATATTTTGGTGTAGTATCAAACTTCTCAAGAATGTTCATTTTTAATAACATCTTAATATTATCCTCTATTTCTTTCCTCTTCATTGGTGAAGCAGGGTATGGTTTCTTCTTAAGACTAGCAGGAATAATATCCATATCACAGGTTAAACTAATCTTCATTTCATGATCTTTTACAAGGCCAAGTTCATTTGTACCATGTGAAAAAGCCATTGGAAATGCTTTAATTAAGTCCAAAATATTATTTTTTTCAGCTTCACTTATCTGAGTGCCAAATGATGCTTTAGAAATTTCTGTTTCCAGAAATTCAATCTCATTGTATTCCCTTCCTTTTCACGGAATATTTGTTACTGACTCAATGTGTAAGACTTTTTTAAAAGAATTTATTTTAAATTTCCTTTTACCATTCATGCCAATTGTAAAATTATTATTAGCAGGGTCTAATTTCACACCAAACTTAGTCAGAATATCATTTCCAATGATAAAACAGTTACTACAGTTAGTATTATCCATTACTACAAAGTCACAAGTTACCCTAACATAACCATGTTGATGTTTAAAGAAAACAGCAGCTTTGTATTTACCAATGGGGTGTAGCACTGATCCAAAACCTCTTCATTTTTTACTTTGAAGTGGTTCAAGCTTAGACTTATATTCACTATCAATTTTGTGTAATGTATTAGTAGAAACAACAGAACCAGCAGCTCCTGTGTCCAATACTATATTAACATTTTCACCAGAAATGATATCTGGAACAGTGATAGGTGTCATTTTAAAGTTATCAGCTTGTATATCTTTAATGATTTCAGCATCCTCAAAATTCATTATAGATTCATTTGAGTCCATATTTAATATTGGCTTTTCAAAGATGGACAAATCATCTTCCAACATACAGACTTCATTTTCATCACTATATGAGATATTGCTGTCATAATCACTTGATTCTTAACTTTTTTCAGTTTAAGATTCAGATTCACGTTGATTTTCAACAATATTTATATTTTTCTCACATTTGTGACCTTTAACCCAAGGTTTGTTACACTTATAACACGTATTTGTTTCATACTTTTTAGGTACTAGAGGTGCAGTAGGTTTTTTCTGCTTCTCTGAAGTGTTTTTGAATTCTGATTTTTCACAGGTTCAACATTTTTTTATAAGTGGAATACCTTGATTCATACTTATGGTTTAATAATATTTCATTGCAAATATTAATAAAGTCAGAATATTAAGTAACATTTAATGTTCTAGCTACAACAATGTCTCTGACAGATATAGGTAATTTATATATTATCTTATCTTTCCATAAGTTAAAAACCATATGAGGCTCAATGGCTTTTAATATTTTATTTAAATTCATTAAGAATACCATAGGTTTGTCACCATTCAACAGATTGTACCTAGTTTTCTCATAAAGTCTCTGCTGAGTAAGCCTGAATTTAGAACCTCCAAATTGTTTTTCAATAAGTTTTTTCCATTCAGCCCAAGAGTAATCTTTACCCTCACTCAATACAGCTTCAAACTATAATAAAGCAACATCCTTAAATAAAGAAATTAATTTAGATGTTATTTCTTCATCTGGTCACTTATATGAGAATTTCAAGTTGTCAATTCTTTGAATAAAATGTTGCCAATCAGAGCTGGCTTCCCCATCATAAGTTGGGTACTGATCTATCTTAGGCCAGTTTTTCTGATTGGATTTTATCTCACTAATCTTAGGCAAAATCAAAAACTCATTTACTCTTGATAAATGGTCTTGTATTTCCTCATGTACGGATTTGTGACTTATATTTTCAGATTTGACACTACCACCAGATGGTTTAAGTTGTGGTGGTATAGGGAAGGAATGAGATTCACTTTTGCCAATGAAAGGATTATTATTATATTGAGTATACTTATGATTATCCTGTTTCATTAGTAGATTGGCAGTTTTAATATCAACTCTAGTTAATCTTTGTAGCAGCTCAGAGACACTTTGATTTGCCTGGGAAAAAGATAACTTAGTTCTTGATTCAGTTTTCAACAAGTGTGCTTCATACAATTTTTCCAACTCACAGAATTTGTTTGAAAGTTCACTATATTTGTTACTCAATGAATCATATTTAAGAGTTAGAGACAAATGTTCTTTCTCTAATTCTTTATTATGTGTTGCCAGTTGAGAAATATTTAATGTCAAGGATGAAATTGTATCACTAGTGAGCTTAACTGTCTGTTCCTCACAATCAGTCATTCTATTCCACAATGCTGAAACAATTCTATGGACAGTTGGATTATTGTTAAAATATTCCATGTCTTCCTTTTCAATTCTCTCACTCTCCTGTGAACTTCTCATCTCACTAGTAGGTGGTGGCAACTGAGGATTAACTGTATTACCATTATAAATAGTACTGTTATTGTGGACAAAAGACAAGTCAGGTGTATCTACATCAAAACCTAATTTTCTTAAATCCTCCTCTATTTTCTGCACAGATTTAACATCAATAGGATTACCTATATTGTAATTATCAGTATTGTGTTCAATCTGAGAGGGTAATCTACTTACCATGGGATAGATGCCAGTCCTGATTTTTGGCGCTTTTTTCCTATATATGTGTGAACTGAGGAAGTCTGATGAGGTGGTGGATCCCTGTTGCAGCTGTGGCTGGTCCATTGTTGATGGAACCAGTCCCACTTCCATTTGTCTACCAGGATTTTCTCCTAGGAGTGAGTTGACCCGCTTGGGATAGGGGGTTTCTGACTTGGTTGACTTGGCTGGCCTCCCTTTAGCTCTGCCAATGCCTGATTCATCTGCTGAAACCCTACCTTGCAACTGTTTTGCAATTGCTCTACCTCTTTGAACATGAGTGATTTGGATTCTTCCAACTTCAGAACCTGTTTGGCCAAGCGGGATAATTGATCCTGAAGTGGAGGAGACGTCTTTTTTATGGTTATCTTTTTTAAAAGGGCATCTTTTTCCTCTATGCTCATGTTCTCTGCCTGGGGGTATTGCTGACCCTCCATGGTTATGTCCTGGATAGTTTTTGTTAGCTTTAGACCTGGTATTATAAGCAGGATTTTCACTTAAACTGTCCTGAGGAGCACTCATATTGTTAATAATGACAATATAGCACTTCTAGAAAGGAAAAACTCTATGGAATTAGTAGACAAAAGTTATTAGCAATGTTATTACTAATAAAAAAGCACTGGAGCTTACCCTGAACTTATATCTTTATTTATTTAAATAAAATATAAGAAAAATTCAAAAAAATCTGTTAAAAAGATAATAATAAGTTCAACTAGACCTTTATAAGGGTTAATTATTAGCTTACCAAGCTTTAACCAAATACCAATTTAATTGGGTGTTATATTGGTGTCCAAATACCAAGTGTAATTGGGTTTATATTGGGTACAGTTACTACTGTAAATACCTAATTTTTGTGATAAAAAATTAGTAAAATTAATATAAGGATTCTTTTCCGCAATCACTGAGTTATGATGACCCACTAATATACAGCAGACCCAAATATTTGGTTGTTTTGAGCTATACTAAGTAAAAATCACGTCCTAAGGCTTATACTAAATTATCAATAATAATCAAGGAAAGACTTCCAATTGTCAGTATATTCTAGTATATAAGTATAATATAATAGTATTTATTTATGGTCCTACTACTTATTGATAAATGATTTAGTGATTAAACCTCAGGGGAAGACTAATAAAATAGTTATACTCAATTTAAACTCACAATACTTGGATTGAAATGTGTGCTTAGTGGTGGAAAATAGATAAATGGAATATAGTTATAGCTTATATAATGATAATATCAACTTATAAAAGGCTTTATAATATATTTCTAAATGTTAATAATTGTGTTGAAGTGTTTGATTTAAATTTAGTAAGTAATTGATGATCAATAGTCGTCAAAATCTCTCCTTACTTATACCCAAATCCCCTGGAGTGCACAGACCTTCAATCCAGATGATGTCACTGCTATCCCTGGCAATTACAGCACTTTGAGGGACCATAACCTCCCCATGGCGTCCACTTCAAGCAGATTCAACACCCAGACCTCCAGTAAGGACCCTCCATCACAATTAATGATAACACAGACCCAAAACATAATTAGAAAATCCAGATAAAAGCGGATACCATAAAGAAACAGGTAAAATAAGTAATCAAAAAGAGATTTAATGAAACCCAAAGCATTTAAAAGAAACAAATGAAATGTCCAATCCCCCAATAACATCCCCAAGCATCCATATTAACCCAGAAATGACCTTCCAACCAAAAAATCTGTGAATATCCATCCAAGGAAGCAGATTAAGTTGTCCAAACTGAGTGTATGCGCCTGATATAGATTTCTATGCTTTTGTAGGCATTGTGAACCCACTGATTTTGTCCATATGACCTAAAATAAGCAGAAAAACAAAGGCTATAGGCTATTAAGAGGCTAAAACCCACTTATAGACCTAAATATACATAATATACTGCATATTTCACTGAATATGAGCTTTATGTATACATTTAAGCTTATGTATGTCAATAATTACTTAATATCACTTAAGGTAAGTTTATTATGACTCCATTAACACCTTAATAAGTATTATTAGGCTATGAATAAGCTATTTAAACTACTATAAGTTATATAATAAAGTAATAATTATATATATATGTGTTATAATCATATATATAATTGTTTTAACCTTATTTTTAAGATATAAGCTTAATTTAATTAAGGTTATCTTATTTTAAGCATAAGAAATACTCAGTCCTAGGGATATCTAGGCTGAAAACTGGTCTCATATTTTCATCCCCTCTTCCAGAATTACCTGAAGGAACTGGATCAGTAACAAGAAATGGTACTTGATATTCAATAGAGGGACTTACCAAGGCTTGGGTTGAGGATGTGTTGGGTTGAATTGACTGGGTCTTGACAGACCTGCCTAAGGTATCTGTGGCTGCTTCTGTTGAGACAGATAATCCCACTGGCTGTTTAACCAATCCCACTGCCACTTTGACACTTCTGACTTTTCTGGTTTCTGGGGAGCCAGTTGTTGTCACGCGCCACGTGACACTCGAGGCCAAATCAAGTCATTAAATCAATAATATCGAGTCCTAAATCTATACTCGAAGTGCAAAAAGCAATTCTCCATAGCAACTGCGATTTTCCTTTGTGTACTTACTATTTAACTGCGCTAGCCTAAACTCTAAATCTAAATTAGTCAATCTCCCAATAGGGTACCTTAGTCCTTTTCAATAAGCGACGCACAGCGCTAGGATCAACGAAATAGTACAGTAGTAGTTTTTTCATTAAAGTTTTGTTAATTAATTAAAAAGGGGTAAATTGAGCATGGACGGATATTTAGTGGAGAGGGTCTAAGTGTATGTTAGTAATGGTCAATGGAATGGGAATGCTGCGATGGAAGGGAGGTAAATGCGAGGAGGAACAAAGGATATAAAAGGAGTTGGGTATTTGGTTCGATATTCCTTAGAATTAAATTATAAAATCGTATTTACATTAATAGTGGTAAATCCTAAAAAGTTAAATCATTGTTATTGTATCTTTCTTTTACTTTCTCAATATTCATTTCTAAATCCTAAATCTTTGATTATTGAGTTTCCAACCCTTTGTGAGATTTCAAGAATTACTATTACCTTTGAAACTAGTTTATAATTCTTCTCGAACGAACCTCGAACCTATAGCTATTACTTCGAGTGACCTTCGAATCATTTCCTCGAATAATTCCTCTGTGCTTCGAAGAAGTTTCTAAAATCCCTCATCTCACTTTCAGGAACATCCTCGACCTTGTGCGTAGGTCGTCCGGTGACAGTATAATTTAATTCTCCGTAGTTCTCATTCTTTGCACTACTACGTCCTTTTAGGTGTTTCTAAAATTTTAAATGGCACCTGTTCAACGCACTCCTCCTACGGGCGCTACTACTAGAGCTCGCGCTAGAGGCAGGCCAACAGCCACAAGGTCTGTTTCTCGCACTCACTCTTTGGAACCACTTGACCTTAGGGAACGGCAACATTCAGTTCAATCTGTAGAAGACATTCCACAAGATTTTGAGGATTCTAGTGATGAAGAAGAAGGAGAGGATACAATGCAAGAGGCACCATCCGCCCCTGCCAATCACCCTTCTGGCCAATCCTTGGAACCGGGACCATCTAACTCTCTGGAAGATTTCATGAGACTTTTCATGAAAACCCTTTCAAATCCAACGTCTTCAGAGGGATCTAAGTTCAAAACTCCTTCTATGAAATCTCCTGACAAATTTGACGGAGATCACCCCGACAGATTGCGACCCTTCTTGCAAACCTGCAAGCTACTGTTCCATAATGACCCTCGAACCTTTAACAGCGACCGATCAAAGGTTGTTTACACTTCTTCATTCCTAGCCGGGAAAGCAGCAAGATGGTTCGAACCTTATCTACTCATGCTTTCTTCGACAGAAACCCACTTACTTATCAATAATTGGGAAAAATTTGAGGACCAACTTTTTACATTGTTTGGGGACCCTAATGAAACGGACAACGTGGAAATTGAACTTGATTTTCTTCGCATGAGTGATAATGGTAAAGCTTCTGAATATATCTCGAACTTCAGAGCACTTCAAACTCGAGTAGGTTGGAATGATGTTGCCCTTAAGTATCATTTCAAGAAAGGACTTCCTTCGAGGATTCTAGATCAATTAAATCTTCACGGTCAGAAGATGACTACTTTAACGGACTTAATGGATCGAACCCTCGAACTTGACGGCGTTTATCAAGGACAACTTCAACATCGTTGATATGCCAACAAATCTCAAGGCCTAAATTTTAAATCGGGACCTTCTTCACACCCACGACCAAATCAATCCTCCTTGACTCAATCCAAAACCAATAAGGGAAAGGATAAACCTCGACCAAAAGGCTCGACCCCAGGCGATATCAGCAAATTACTGGATCCTAAAGGGGAACTTAAAGAAGCTGAGAGGAAGAGACGAGCAGATAATGGGTTATGTATGTATTGTGGGGGTAAGCACAAGTTGGAAGACTGTGTAAAGTTGAAGGAAAGAGAAGGTACTAGTTCGAAGTCAAAAAACTAGTAGATAGTTTACTTGTGTGCAAAGCAAACTATCTTATCTCTCCCAGTGCACAGAACCTCCATGTCTTAAGGACTGGAGTTGCCTTAAACCGCTTGAGATTCATTCTTTTTAAGGAGGATATCCCCTTCAGTTGTCTTATAGACTCTGGAGCTTCAATTTCTTTTGTTAGTTTATCTTTTGCCGAGAAGCTTCAACTAACATTTACAGATATCGATCGACCTCCCATCTATTTGGTCAAATCAGAGGAACCCAAATATTGGGTAAGTAAGAAAGTTTTATGGGTTTTCAACTTTCCGAACTTTCCCCCCTTCGAGTGGGAATTATCAGTCTTGGACGCCCCAAGGATGGACGATACCATTCTTGGCCATGACTTTTTAACACATTGGAATCCCGAAATTGATTGGACTAGGGGATTGATCACCCCACGCTCTAAGTATATTTCTGATTCTTCAATGCAGGTCAATAGGGAGTTAAACAACCCGCCTGACAACGTCCTGCTAGAGGACAAGTCTCTGCCAGATGACTTGCAAGCATCTGATCCTTCTTTAAATGAGCAATTGGCTAACCCTTCTAGCTTGATGACTTCACTCGAAGAGGATTTAAATTGCCTCAAAGTAATCAAATTCTTCTCTCTCAATACAGGTATCCCCTCGACAGATTCTCTCGAAGATGAAGAGGACGACCAAATCAACGTTGAAGCCATCAAATCAACTCTACCGGAAATCTACCATGATTTCTCGATGTTTTCTCAATCCGCAAGGCCGATAAGTTACCACCTCATTGACCCTACGACCATCAAATAGAGTTAATAGGCCCAGTACCTCCGGCAGGTCCTGTCTATTCTTTATCGAAGGACAAATCTCAAGTTCTTCAAGACTACATTGCAGAGAATGTAGCCAAAGGTTTCATCAGAGCCAGTAAATCTCCAACCGGCTCCCCTGTCCTCTTTGTAAAAAAGAAAGACGGTAGTCTTAGGTTGTGTGTTGACTATAGAAAGCTCAACACAGTCACTAAGAAGAATGCATATCCTGTTCCTCCTATGTCATTACTTCTTACCCTTTTCAATGGTGCTAATTTCTTTTCTAAAATTGATCTTAGAGGCGCTTACAATCTTATTCGCATTGCGGAAGGTCATGAACCACTGACTGAAATGCGCACTAGATTTGGTAGTTTTGAATATTTAGTTATGCCTTTTGGATTATGTAACGCACCTTCAACTTTTCAAACTTTTGTAAATGATATCTTTCAAGATGTTGTTGAACAATTTGTAGTCGTCTATTTAGATGATATTTTAATATTCTCAAAAACACTGGATGAACATATTCATCATGTTCAACAGGTCCTAAATCGTCTTCGAGATCATGGTCTCTACGCCAAGCATAATAAATGCAAATTCCACCTCAAATCAATTGATTTTTTGGGTTTTACGTTGTCCACTGACGGTTTAGTTATGGATGACAAAAAAGTCCAGAAAATCCTGGAATGGCCTGAGCCAAAAAACATTAAATCACTACAAGGATTTTTGGGTTTTGCAAACTTCTATAGAAGATTTATTAAAGATTACTCTAAAACTATTTCCAATCTTACTTCTCTTCTTAGAAAAGATATTCCTTTTGTTTTTACTTCTACAGCACGAAAGGAATTTGAAGCACTAAAAACGGCGTTCACCACAGCCCCAATTCTTCGACATTTTGATCCTTCTGCCTCGACAATAGTTGAGACAGATGCAAGCGATTATGCTATTGCAGGGGTCATCTCCCAATTAAATCCTGAAACAAATTTGTTTCATCCTGTTGCTTTTGAGTCACGCAAACTCATAGCCGCAGAATTAAATTATGAAATTCATGACAAAGAGCTTTTAGCTATTATCCATTGTCTTAAAAAATGGCGTTCTTTTCTTCTCAGCCTAGATAGTCCTTTTCAAATTTTAACAGATCATAATGCTTTGAAATACTTCATGTCTTCTAAAGTGTTAACCAGGCGTCAAGCCAGGTGGGCTGAATTTTCTTTCTCTATTTCCTATCGCCCAGGAAAAAACTGCATTGTCCCAGATATCTTGTCACGTCGGGACGACGTTTACCCACAGCGGGGGGACGCATTTGCTGACAAGAACCCAGCAAATGTGCAATCAATCTTCAACGAATCAATGTTAACGACTCATCAACTTAATTCAATAACAATTCAATCTTTTCGAAATCCACTATCCAACATCCTCAAAGCTCAGTCGAAGGACGATTATTGTTTAGGGTTAAAAGACAAAATACTCTCGAAGCAAGGGGCCAAAAGATTTAGTATTGAATCAGGTCTATTAGTCTTCGAAGGTAGAGTAGTCATACCAGACAACAATGAGATAAAATTATGGATTTTCAACAGTCGACATGATTCTCCATTAGCTGGTCATTTTGGGGTTGATAAAACCTACCAGTTAATAGCGAGGGATTTCTTCTGGCCAGGTATGACCAGGGAAATCAAGGCCTATATAAAAGCTTGTTACAAATGTAATAGGAATAAGGCTCCCCGTCACCGGAAGCATGGGTTGCTTCAACCACTTCCTATTCCCTCTAAACCTTGGGAATCTTTATCGATGGATTTCATTTCTCAACTTCCTATTTCTAATGATTTTGATGCTATATTAGTAATAGTAGATAGATTTTCAAAAATGTCTATTTTTATTAAAACCACTACTACTGCTACAGCAGAAGATTTGTCAAAATTGTTTCTAGAATATGGATTTTCTAAACACGGCTTACCAAATGATATTATTTCAGATAGAGGCTCATTGTTTGTATCCACATTCTGGACCCAACTGTGTCGACAACTCAATATCACAAGGAATCTCTCCACGGCCTATCACCCTGAAACCGATGGTCAAACAGAAAGAGTTAACCAAATCCTCGAACAATATCTTTGAATGTATGTCAGTTACCAACAAGACGATTGGACCACATGGTTACCATTGGCCGAATTTGCTTATAATAACTCGACTGATTCTTTGACACGACAATCTCCCTTCAAAACCATTTATGGACAACATCCTCGATTCAACTCAATCCATGTAGGAACTAATCATCCTGCGGAACATTATCTTCGAACTATATCACGACTCCAAGAAGAACTTAAAACAAATTTGGAATCAGCGATTCGGAGATACAAGGAACAGGCCGACAAACATCGACAATCTGCTCCTTCCTTTAAATCAGGCAACAAAGTATGGCTCGACGCACGAAACATTCAAACAACAAGACCATCAAAGAAACTGGCTGAAAAGCGCTTGGGACCATTCAAAATCGACTCTGAAGTCTCTAAAACTGCATTTCGACTCAAGTTACCTCCTAAATGGCAGGCGATTCACCCTGTTTTCCATGTATCTCTCCTGGAACTGGCTCGGGAAATATACCTGGGCAAGAACCAACCCCCTCCGGAACCGGTCGAAGTAGAAGATCATCTAGAGTGGGAAGTAAGTCGTATCCTTGATTCAAGAATACGCAAGGGGAAACTTCAATACCTCGTGGAATGGGAAGGCTTCCTCAATGACTCAGACAAAACATCCTGGGAACCAGCCATCAATGTTTCTCACGCTCCTGAACTCCTAAAATCTTTTCATTCGAAATATCCTTTAAAACCAAAACCTTAAAATTTCTTTATTTAAAATTTTCTTTTCTTTTCTTTCTTTCTTTAAAATCTAAAACACCTCTTAAATTTCTTAGCCTTGTTTTCTTTTTTCTCTCTTCTTTTTCTTTCTTCTCCTTCTATAAAATTTCCTCCAAAACCAACAAAAATTAAAATCAAAATTAAAATTAAATACAATAAAATAAAATAAAATAAAATCAAAATTAAAATTAAATAAACTAAAATTAAATTAAATTAAATAAAATAAAATAAAATAAAATAAAATAAAATAAAATAAAATAAAATAAAATAAAATAAAATAGAATAACATAAATAATAAAATAAAATAAAAAACTCATAAATCTCTCTAAATATTTTCTTTCTTTTCTTTTTCAATTCATTAAATACATTCTTTTCTTAAATTTAAAATTCTCTTCAAAAATTTCTCTTTCAAAAATTTATTCTCTCTTTTTAAAAAAAAAAAAAAAAAAAAAACTTTCTTTCCTTCGAATCATCAAATCTTGTACGACACGACCATTTCCTCGAACTTAACTTCAACCTCTAAATCTCCCTATAATAACTCTTCAAAACAAATAATTCTTCTTTTCAAATTCTCTTAAATTCTAAATTCTGTTTTTTTTCTTTTCTTTCTTCTTCCTCTCTTTTCAACTAAAATTTCAAAAAAAAAAAAAATAATAATAATAATTTTTTTTAAATCCTCAATTTAACAAACTCATCTCAATCACAAAACTGTTTCTTTTTTCTCTCTCTTTTCTTACATAAAAATTTTCCTTTTAAAAAAAACACTAAAACTTCCTTCAATTAAAACAACCTTTTTCTTTCTTTAAAATTCTTCTTTCAAATTCTAAAATTTTTTATTTAAAACTTCTTTTTTTTTCTTTTTTTCTCTTTTTTTTCTCTCTCTCTCAAATCTTATAAAATTAACAACATTCACCTACAATAAAAAAATAATACTAATAATAAAATAAAATAAAAATAAAATAAAACTAAAATACAATTTTTTTTCTCTACTTCTTTACATCTCCTTTTCATTTCAAATCTTTTCTTTTAACTTCTCTCGAACCAATCTTTTCATTTTCTCCAAAACTACCCTTATCTCCTTCCTGCATTTCTCAAATACCTCCTCCTCTCGTACCGGAACCACCTCTCCCATCTCCAAGAGCTCCTCTGCCACGTCGAAGGAAGCAGCGTCAATAATAGTGTCAACCTCCCCACATAGTTCTTCCGCGAACCTTACTCGTCGACCTTGACAAGGTTTCTTTGACCACACCTGGTCCAGGGTGTCTTCGGGCTCTTCAACTACTTTCGTGGCCGGAGGGTTTGCCTCAGTTGGTATAACCGGCGCAGGCTCCACAATCGGCTCTTCAAGGTTATTTGATGTCTAAAACAAAAAACTCATCAGTAACTTCATCCTTAAAATAAACAAATAAAACTTACCTCGAAGATGGGGTCAGGCTCTAGAAATAACCTTGGCGTCACTTCGACCTCTACCTCTCTCTCTTCCTCATCCTCCTCGATGACCACCTGTCGTTTCTTGGGTGCCCGCCCTGGAACAGGGACTTCATCTTCATCCTCCTCCACCAACTCGTCAACCTCTTCCTCGACACCTCTCTTCGAACTCGTGGCCTGGGTTACCCAGGTTGAGATCTTGTTGTTTAACTCCTTATCATTTTCCCCCACCGATTGTTCATCTTTGATCGAGACATCCCAAATGTCTTCGACCACCTCCTTGGTTTTCGGAACTACCCAAAATTTAGTTTTGGTAAATCGTTTTTCGATTTCCGCGTTCTTCGTCAACGCATTGCACGCCACTCGCCGCCAACGGCAAAACTCGCATTTCTGGCGAGGGCCTCGAGTCGCCGTACTTTAGACACAGAAATATTCCATGCTTTCACAAGCCGTGCAAGTCTGTGAAAACTGTCGTGTGATTACTCCCCCATCCGCTTTAGGGTGTGGAGGCGTAGGTGTGGGAGTAGGGCAGTTCATTATAAAAATAAGTAATTAAGAGGTGAGGGAAAAAGTATTAGAAAAGGGAAATTAGTGTGGGAAGATGGCTCAAGCTCAACAGAGTTCGCATTTTTTATACCCGGGCATCTGTCACGCGCCACGTGACACTCAAGGCAAAATCAACTCATTAAATCAATAATATCGAGTCCTAAATCTATACTCGAAGCGCAGAAAGCAATTCTCCATAGAAACTGCGATTTTCCTTTGTGTACTTACTATTTAACTGCGCTAGCCTAAACTCTAAATCTAAATTAGTCAATCTCCCAATAGGGTACCTTAGTCCTTTTCAATAAGCGACGCACAGCGCTAGGATCAACGAAATAGTACAGTAGTAGTTTTTTCATTAAAGTTTTGTTAATTAATTAAAAAGGGGTAAATTGAGCATGGACGGATATTTAGTGGAGAGGGTCTAAGTGTATGTTAGTAATGGTCAATGGAATGGGAATGCTGCGATGGAAGGGAGGTAAATGCGAGGAGGAACAAAGGATATAAAAGGAGTTGGGTATTTGGTTCGATATTCCTTAGAATTAAATTATAAAATCGTATTTACATTAATAGTGGTAAATCCTAAAAAGTTAAATCATTGTTATTGTATCTTTCTTTTACTTTCTCAATATTCATTTCTAAATCCTAAATCTTTGATTATTGAGTTTCCAACCCTTTGTGAGATTTTAAGAATTACTATTACCTTTGAAACTAGTTTATAATTCTTCTCGAACGAACCTCGAACCTATAGCTATTACTTCGAGTGACCTTTGAATCATTTCCTCGAATAATTCCTCTGTGCTTCGAAGAAGTTTCTAAAATCCCTCATCTCACTTTCAGGAACATCCTCGACCTTGTGCGTAGGTCATCCGGTGACAGTTGTGGAAGATCCCTTGGGGGAGGTGGTCTCCTCTTCTCTTGAAGAAAGGCATCTATTTTTCTTACCTTTTCTTCTAGTGAGTCTATTCTTTCTCTCAGTCGTAAGTTCTCCATCCTCAGCTCCTTTATGTGGGTGGAGAGATTCTTTACTTTCTGAGGTAAAGGCATTTTTTTATTTTGAAGCCTTTGGGAAGTCCTTCTGGGGGGGTTGATTGAAGGCTTTTGTTCCTGGGCATTTGTTTCCGCCAGAATCTCCACTTCCTCCATTTCCACATTCTGATTGGTTCAATGATTTATTAATTTGAGTCAATTTTGTAGTTAAAGGAGAACTCGCAGAAGTATCCTCATCATAATCAATCAGATCCAATTCCTCTTCACATGCAGCAGAAACACCTTGATCAGTCATTTTTTTTAAAATTTAACCTGAAGTGAGGGAAGGAAACAATAAGATGAATTGGTTTTATTATTGCTTCTATTTAAAAGAAAAATAATAATAAAAAGAATATAAAATTCAGGACAAAAATCAACTGAAAATAATAATCAATTATTTAATTCAAAATAATCTTATAACCAGGATTAAAAGAAATCAACTGAAGAAATAAAATTAAATTTTAATTACAAACTAATTTATGATAATTATCAGGATTTAAATCAACTGAAAGATCTTTAATTAAAAGGACTTAATGTCAACTGAAATAATTTATTATAATTTATTTTTCTATTAATTAATAAAATTTTATTGTCAGGAAAATTTGTCAACTGGAACAATAAAATTTAATTTATCAAGACAAAGTCAACTGAAAAATATAATATAATTAATTTAGAAAACAAATTAATTAATTCTAGGACTAAGAACACAATTGCTCTATCTTTGTCAACTAGGAAAAAATAAAAACTAATTCTAATTTACCAGACACCTCCCCCTGTAAAATGAGCAAATTAATGCCACTTACAGGGTGCTGAGTAAAAGGAAATACGTAGAGTATGAAGAGTGCAAAGTGACCCACAAAGAGTAATCAATGTAATTACCATGAAAATATATGACTATAGTCAATATATAAGCCTAAGGTTTGGAGCACGGTTCAATCCCCGTTTGCAGAAAAAAATAAGTCACGTGATTGATGACGTTTGTGGTTTTTGTCGTCCACTCATCCTTATAGGTACCTTGATGGAAATGGTCCCACATTCTCTGGCCTCAAGATAACAATGTGCCCTCGACAATTGGGAAAGGCCGCCAACTGTCAGTGGTACTCTTGGTTTAGAGGATAAAACTCGAGGTCCTACAAGGGTTTGGACGATTTTAATGGGTTCTCAACAAGTGGGTAGGTATTTCTTATAATCTTTTATTATTTTACTCAACTAATAAGAGGCGTTTTAAGATATTATTATAATTTATAGATTAAATTACGTTGTTGTAAATACTAATATGATAAAATATAGTAATAAAGGATTTAAATAATATGTAATAAAATATGTTTGGTAAGTAAGGAATGGTTTGAAAAGTAAAAAAAGAGAGGGCCTTTTATAGGCAAAAATGTGAGAAATAGAGACACGGAGTTAACACCACCTAATACAAGGGTGTGAGAAAAAGAAACTAAAATAAAGAGAGTATGTGAAATAATAAAAGATATACTAAATGGTGTGTAAATAAAGATATCATTTTTATTTGAAATAAAACTTAAGTTCCCTTGGACCGTCACATTTAGTACAAAAAATTTGATTTAAAATGTTGATTCAACAAAATATAATATTTCTTAATAAAAGAATTTGAAAAATATCCTTCTTTTTATATTTTTTATATTTTAATACTATTTTTATTCCCACTCATCTGTATTATTGAGCACGGTGTTAGGGAGTAAAAATGTGTGTGACAATTACTTATTTTTATTAATTATTTACATTACTTATTGTACTGAGCTAGTTAGTTGTAAGTAATACATAAGTAGGTAGTAAATGATTAGTTATTAATAAGGATTTAAAAGGCGTGGCTTCATCTCAGTAAGATAATTAATTATTTTAATGGATAAGTCTAGTAGCCTGGCTGACAGTATCTGCTTTTATCTGTTTTCTCTATTTATGGTATGGGTGTATGATATCATTAATTGTGATTGGGGGTTCGTACTGGAGATCTGGGTGTTGAAACTTCTTGAAGTGGATTTCATGGGGAGGTGATGAGCCCTCACAGTTCTGTTATTTCCAGGGATAGCAGTGACATCATCTGGATTGAAGGTCTATGCACTCAAGTGGATTTTGGTATAAGTAAGGGAGGATTTTACGGGTTATTGGAAATCACTTACTTACTAAAACTCAAATAAAAATTATAAAACAATTGTTAGAATATACAAATATATTTTAAAGCCTTTATAAATTGATATTATCTTTAGATTAGCTATAACTGTATTTTATTAGCCTATTTTCCACCACTAGTCAGCACCAATCCAAATATTGTGAGTTAAAATTGAGCATAACTATTTTATTAGTCTTTCCCTGAGATTTAATCTATAAATAATTTAATGTTAAGTAATAGGAAAATTAATATTTACTATTAAATCATACTTAAATACTAGCATACACTGACATACTTGGTACTTTGTTTGGGGTGTGCTTGAATGGCATATGTGGTAATGTTTGACACCCCCTAATGTATATACTTAAAAAGTCTACACATGCCTGATGCATGTGTCTAGCACAATTAAGGTGCTTATTTCACTCAGTCCTGGTTATCCCCAGGCTGAAAGAGATTAAGATATGGGCAGGTGTGTACCAGGTGCTGCATAATCATGATAAGGGTATGGAGTGAGTGAATGGCATAGATGTACCCAAAAAAGGGTGTGTTGAGGTACAAACACACCATTAAGTATGCCTGTCCTAGGTAAATTTACTTCACATAAAAATGAATTACTTGGTACCAATTTTGTGACATGCTTGAATGATATATACGCTAATGTTTGAGACTCTCTACTGCTAAAATAGTATGTCTAGTGAGCTTAATAAAATTCAAAAAAACAGCCCAAGTCTCTTGTTTCATCTTTATTTATTTATTTATTTATATTTATTTTTTCAAACAGAAACAGCCTTGAATTCAATATCAATAACAATAACAACAATTTAGATTTGGATTGATAATGTTAGGGAAGCTACTACCATTCATCTCATGTCATTTGGCCAATAAATTTGCGCAAGTGGAAAAGGGTCAACGAATAAATCATACATCTTCACTGCTTGAAGTCTGATGACAAGAATAGTTCTTGAAGCAGGTCTAAAAGTATGTATAGTAGGCAGAAAGGATTTTTCATCACCTAATACTCATTAGCAAGTCTCCCGCTCCTCCGTGCAGCAGTTGTTGTAACAAAATCCACACGTACACAAAAATTTTACAAGACCACGGTGAATCTTATAGTCAAGGTCAGTAAATTAAGAATATAAGCAAAAATATAAATAATAGAAACAATTTTTCCAAAACAAATTGATATGATCCTAAAATTTGATTTTGGAAGTTAGTGAGAAACATCAGGGAAAACTAAAGGGA
Organism: Hemileia vastatrix; assembly: GCA_030280995.1. Taxonomy (NCBI): domain Eukaryota; kingdom Fungi; phylum Basidiomycota; class Pucciniomycetes; order Pucciniales; family Zaghouaniaceae; genus Hemileia; species Hemileia vastatrix. The sequence continues at coordinate 27,908,289 of JASXTE010000010.1, read as the reverse complement.
TAGAAGGTTTATCCTGGTATACATATACTACTAAGTGTGATAATATGGAAGGTATATCTTGTACATCTTTTTTCTTGTTCTTGTTTCTACAGAAAAAAAGGGAAGAATGATTGGAAAAAAAAATCATGCTAATTTATGCTGTAAAATTAATTTCATACACATCAGATCATTATCATCCCAGGGAGATATGCCAACTTTGGTTTGTGTGGGGAATAACCATCTAAATATTCTGTCTTGACATCTATTATTCACAGCGTGATGTTAGCAGTCGAGAAAACGGAAACTTCCTATATTTGGCTTCAATTATTTTATTATTTCCCAAATATTGTTCTTTGTCATGTCCTTCGCATCTGCAAATTTGGCCTCGTTCTATCCTGTTTGCTTAGATACGTGACTGATCTAGAAATAAAGGATACGATTTTGACACCAACTACTTCCTTTATTTTACTAGTTTTCCTTTCATATTAATTAATTAAGATTAACCAACTGAAGCTGATGGTGGGGGTGTAGGTCGATGATACAGAATCTCATTTGGAGGAGGAAGAGAAAATCTGACCGATCGATTATCAAATTTCACCTCTTGAACTTGTGCACTCCCTACCGGAGGCAAAGAGCACGCTGCTACAACTTCTGCTATTTCACCTCCTTTTTTGGTTTTTTCACGAACTTGCGCAATAGTCGGTAATGGTGTGGAGGGTAATGTTGAAGCAGGTACTGAAACGGGGGGTGATTTAATAGCACGATTCAATGCTTGAATGGTATCACTGAGTGGAACATGAAGATGATCATAAGGATTTCGAGAAGAACAACGGCCAAAAGCGGCTTTTTTTGTGATTTTCTTCCCGGGACCTTCTTCTCCTTTACCATAATCAATGAATGCAGGAGGAACTGCTCAAAAAAGGGGGCAAAAAGGGTCAATAATCATGAATGTAAATGAGTAAATGCATGTGCGGGGGGTCAGCATTGGCTTACCATAAAGCTCTGCACCAGTACTCGCTTGACGAACATAACTTTTGATGTCTTTCGAAGCATGACAACGCTCTAAGATTTTACGTACTGATTCACATTGCTGAAATAGACAATAGATGGGAACACAAAATACAAATAAATGATGAGCTTAAAAATCATAACTCTAAAATAAGAGGAGAATGGTTACTTGGTCTTCCAGAGCGCAAATGGTCGAAATACTATTCATGTAATCCCAAAATGAATTTCGGACAAATTCAATCCGATCCTCTTCAATATCTTGTATTAACTATTGAGCGTGAAGAAATTTTAGAGGGAAAAACTAGGTCCAGTTGTCAAGAAATGCGAAGTTTACATCACAGTATGCTTTCCATTGCAATTGCCATTCAGAAGAAGTCTCTTGTAAATTACGAGTGAAAGTCCTGTATTCTTTTTCTGAATTATTATGTTTAAGTAAAATGAAAAATTGAGTAGAGTTTAGAGTTCAAATTTCAGTGGTAAAAACTGACCGGTGAGACTAATACTCGCTTGCGCTTTGTCTAGCCTATTGGAAATCTTGTCCATGTCACGACCTTGCACCAAGTGTAACTGAGCTCGATATCCATTAACCGCCACTGCGTCCTTCTCATATCGTTTTCTTGACTTTTGAAAATAAACGAATGGTCAGCCCCATGATTAATTCAAGGACAAGACTAATAATACAGGTGCCAATAGTTCACCTTTTCTTGTAAACTTTTTATTTCCACAAGCTTTTTGTGAAGCTTATCAATGGTATATTGGGACTGTAAGAAATGCATTTTACCGGGTTAGGACACTTTCTCTACCCACTTTTTTGCAAGATAATTTGTGAAAAAAGATAATGAAAGAAATGGGAACTTGTGATGTGTATTGTTGTGTTGGCTCAGAATTTTAAACCAGTACATTTAGAATTTGGAGAATAAAGAAGGCGTGATGTGATAATAAAAATACTGACATGTTTCTTTTGACCCTCTTTCTTCTTTATAAATTCAGTTAGACGACTTTCTAGGGCAGTTTTAATAGTACCAGATAATTCTTTATGATAATGTGCTGATTGAGAAGTCACATTGCGCAGACTTTCAAGAGCAGTTTTCATCCCTACGCCTTCATATCCATACCCAGAGTTTACCAGCACGGGAGCTTTACTCAAACGGGTGAGACGCTTTGCGTAGTCTGCCTCAAGAGCGGCCCGTTCCTTATACCACACTCGAAGATCTTCCAACATTTGAGAGGAATATTGGACACGAGAAAGCAAGCCCTCATAGCCATGTTCACCCCAAAAAGCATTGCAAAAATCTTCAGATGGACCAAGGTTGGTAAGAATGGTACTAGAAAGAGGATTACTTGGTGCAACTCTACTGTTAGTTTGAAAAGAGCGATGAGAATTAGAATTTCTTTCAAACTTGCTCAATAATTGTGCAAAGCGAGAACCCATATTATTTATGCGCTATTCGCAATGAAGTTCACCAGCGAGTGTAAAAAGTAGTTCAGACAGATGAATAAAAGAGAAAATATGTTGGTGGATAGTGAGTGAGTGTTAACTCAGTGATAATACGAGCTTAGCGTAAAAGGAATTTTTCAGAAGGGATGAACTTGAAGGTTTAAAGGATAATAAGTGAAAAAAATGGAAATTATAAAAAGGATAGGCTATAGAAGAAGGCGGGATTAGGAAATGTGTACGCTGTAGAATGTGACACAGCCAACACAAAGGAGGCAAGAAGGCTACGACAGGCAGTAAAAGAAAAAAAGAAAAAAACGACAAAGGAAGCTTAAAGGACTAGCAGTAAACGAGTTTGATCATAGGTTGAAGATAGACATCATTGCTGTTCTCCTTGACGTCGATGTTGATATTGATTAAATAAAGAATTGATTGAGATAGAAGTCAACTCAATGGAGGCAGAAGTAGACTCCATCATAAGCAAAGTAGGCTACGGGGAACTAAGTTAAGTAAACAACTTGGCAAATCCACTGAAATTTGGTCAATTAAGTGAACGAAGTAAGTTGTGAGATGAGGGGAAGAGTGAGATCAGGAGAAATCAATAGATTGGCAACGAACCAGAGGTTGAATGAGCGTCATCGAAGAAAAGCGCTTAGCTTGGGACTTTTCATTTCATTTTTTAATTTTAATTTTACTGTTTGCTTGACTATTTTGTTTTCCCCTTTTAAACAGTGTGCCTAAGATGCAATACCCACTATTAGTTACTGGTCTCTCTCTCTCTCTTTTTTGTTTTGAGCATACCCACCATTTTAAAGTGGTGTTTTTAAAACACACCAGCGTAAACACTGGTGTATTTCAAACACCACAAAGCGCGTGTATTCTGAAACTTAAAGGCAGTTTTGAATTTGAATTTTGCTACAATACTCGTTTTTAATTTTAAGGCGGATCTGCCAATTATATATATATATACATTTCGTTGAGCACCTCATTGTATTTTCTGTGCCAAGCTGAAGAACAACAGGAAACGAAATGTTTGGCCTGTCCCGCGTACTGCAGCACGGCCACTGGATTCAATTTCCTTACTTCACTAAATAAGTTACTCACCTTGCCTTTGACAATCCCGCAGTTTTTCTATCATGCTAACAGTATATTACAGTTAAGCCACCTTTCTGTATCCAATTCTAGTTTGAGATTTGGTTTCAGTTATGGTTTCGGTCTAAATTCACTACTTGTAATTCCTCTTCATTCTATGAGCTTGCAAACTTCACGCGCATCTTAATGAAATTATATTTACGAATAGCACCGCCAAAAAAAAAAACAAGTATTTAACGGCAAGAAAAAGTTGCAAAAATCAAAATACCGTAATTCATGTCGTCAGCTGAAATCTCATTCTTAATATTTTTACCTCATTGGTTCGTTTTTTTCAATCGAATGTTCAAAATTTAGGTTGTTTCCTGGTAAAAAAAGCGATGAGAAATTCATTCCTATATTTTTAGAACTAGTAGAAGTAAATTTCTAAAAAAAAAAAAAAAAAAAAAAAAAAAATGTTGATCAATATTGCTGTAAAGTAAGAGAGATTTTATTTTGGTTTTTTTTTAAAGAGTGAAAAGTTTTGGGAAATTAAAGTTTTTCCGGAAAAGGAATAGTTTTGCTAATTAACTTAGTCGTGTCATGTAACCTAAAATACGCGCCCCACAATTTCTCGTTCCGTATTTATCCAGTTTTTTTATTAATCACCTGCTCAAAAATTATGGGTGCTTCCGCAACTTCTTGCCTCCTCTATTAACAAAATTTACCTGATACTTCCAGCCTTTTATTTTCTCTTCCACTCAACTTGTCTTTAACTAAAAAAAAGAAAAATAAATCTCAAGCGACGTTCAATACTTTTTCACTTACTACTCTGACAACATGTGTCATCGATTCTCCACGTGACACTCACCTTAGTTTAGACCCTATAATGAAATATTTACTTCTTACTCATCTTCCTAAGCATGCGCATATAAAGCAATGATAGCCCTTTATCTCTATTTTTTTTGTCTTCTTCAAACTCACATACTGTCGGCTTGTACGGTGGATAAGGTTAGATTTTAAAGAGTTAAAGGAATTGATGATGGTGAAATAGCTATATATTTAATACAAATGGCTTTGATAGAATTTAATATAGTGTTTAATATAAACGATTTTCTCGTTGAACAGTTATATATAGATTCTTTCAATTATTACCCAACAAATAATAAATTATTTAGAAAAGATTTAATATAAAGGAAATGAATTGGGTTTTAAAAGAAAAGGTAAGAGTGGATGATTTAAAAACAACAACATTGAACACCTTTTTATACTAAATAGTAAGTACAATGTGCATTTGTTGAAGTCAACATAATTCATTGACAAAACTAATAATAAAATTAAGGTTCAATAAGAATAATAAATGAAATAAAACAGAGTTTAATAAAATAATTTAGAGACACTACGAAATATAGGGTGTGGACTTGCTAGTGTTATGGTGTTACCATACTATGTACTTAGCTAGTCTCCCATCAGTATATAGTGTAGCCTCTGAGTGCACCGGAGATCTTTTCCCGGTTCTGCAAGGCATCAGTCTCTACAGCTAGAAAGTCCCCACCCTGAACTCAGACAGAACTCATGCAGAACTCAGACTGAACTTTACTTGAACACCCACCTAAAACTGTTCTGCTGAGTGGTTTTCATCCCTGATTGTATGGCTCCTTTGTCAATAGCTCAATGTGTGTTCAATCTGTGGTGAATTTGAGTCCAAGGTTGCGGACTTGCTAACAAGTCCGCCCCTCATATTGCACAGTGAGAGAAATAAATTAATCTTTGAAAAGAAAATTAGACTTAAGTGAGTATAAATAAGATTTAATAAAAGTAATAAAAAATCAAAATTTTACTAAACCATGGTTAAAAATCAAGGTTTTCATAAATAAATGATTTAGTAATTTTAACATATCCCTTAAGGTCTCAGAGAAAAACCAAAGACCCTCTCTTGCTCTCCCTTGCCCTCCCTCTAGCCAACTTCAAGCAAAGTCTAGGACCTAGTAGATAAAGTGTGCTAAGATCTACAGCTTTGCCATAATTTAGTCCCATTTAAATTCAATTAAGATAATGAAAATAAAATGACTTTAAGTTAGTGATATGATAATAATTTAAAGAATAATATCAATCACTTAAAGAAGTAAACTCAATAAATATATAATATTTAAATATGTTAAATAATAATTTGATAAAATAATCATTTGTACTACTTAATGAAATTAAAATACTAATTTTACAATACTATAATATTTTCAGTGATTAATTAGATAATTATTGAGGAAAAAATTTGATAAGACCAGTTTAAATATCTTAAATAAGTGAATGACTGACAAATACTCCCAAAAAAATACAGCATTTCACCTTAGCCCATTAGGAGAACTTAAATATTATTGCAAGCCTCACAACCACTAGCAAAATATTATCCCTGTTTTTTTGTTCATTTTTTCACATCAATAAAAAATAAATTCAGTATCTTTTGATGGGTTTCAATAAAGTTCAAAACTTATGTTGGTAAATTTCACTTCTAAGAATTAAATATATATGAGCTAATACCAATTAAGTTTCCCTCTCCAAATACTATGATTTTTTCATCCAGGCTACTAGACCTACCCAATAAATAGTTATAATTATTTAATAGAGTAGAACTATGCCTTTACCTCTTACTTTATTAGTTATATTTACTTTATAAATTACTTAAAATGTTTTAACTAGCTAATAAGTAAAATTAAATTAAATATATAATTATAAAAGCTCTCTCACTTCTGATTCCTTGAAAGCATCCTCATGACAGCTGAAAAGTAGATTAAAGTACACCAATACTGAATATTAAAGAAAAAATCAAATATTTTTATTTACCTTGACATATACAGAAAATACTGTATATGAAACATTCCTTCTAGAAAAAAATTTAAATTTGAAATCTTTTATTGTGGGATCATCTCCCTCTGATATCCTTGTATGTAGGAGGTGGTACCGTATTTTTCTCTCTTTTCTTGCCTATATAAGGTCCCTCACTTTGGCTGTTTTTGATTCATTCCATTCTTTACATTTATTATAATCTTATATACAAATTTCTAGCACTACTATTACCTATTTCTGAGTATTTAAAGTTATATATTTCAAGTTTTAAGGCAATAATAATATTTACAATCTTACTTTTTAATTTAGTAAAACATAAGAAAATTCACTATCTACACAAATATTGAAATCCTGAGTTTATCTACCCTTCTTTGCCGTTGGACCACTGGAACTTTCTTCTAGACAATAAAGACCCCCCAACAACTGAGGGCCTTTCCAAATCTTTGTCAACTCATCAATACCTTGATGCCAATGACCCTGTTGGACCATTGACTCCAGCACTTATAGCAATTTTTAGAAAATTAAAAACAAAGAACGACAAAAACATGTGACCATATTTTTGCCACAACTGGGATTTGAACCTTGCTCCAAATTCCAAGGTTTATATAGACATAAAACTTCTATATTTTGTAGTGAATATAGTGGTTACTATCTGTAGATTTCACTCAGCACATTTCATATTACATTTAAGAATTTTTATTACTCTCACTATGCAATATAGGGGGTGGACTTACTAGCAAGTCCCCAACCTGAACTCAGATGTAACCCAGATGGAACTCAGACTGAACTCTACTTGAACACCCACCTAAAACTGTCCTGCTGAGTGGTGTCCATTCCTGATTGTATGGTCTCTTTTTCAATAGCTCAATGTGTGTTCAATCTGTGGTGAGTTTGGGTCCAAGGTTGAGGACTGCTAGCAAGTACGCCCCCCCATATTGTGTAATGTCTACACTCTGTAATTGGCATTTACTTGCTCAAATTACAGGGGGAGGTGTCTGGTATATAAGCTTTTTTTTCCTAGTAGACAAAGATAGAGCACAAATTGTTCTTAGTCCTAGAAGTAATATAATTTTAATTGTATAATTAAAAAATTTATATTAAATAATTATTTCAGTTGAATATTTGTCCTGATAATTAATATATTATTTTATTATTTAAGTTGACTTTTAGTCCTGGTAATAAAAAATAACAATATATTAATTAATTATTTGATTAAAAAATTATATTAATTAATTATTTTAGTTGACTATTTGTCCTGATAATTATTTTATTATTTCATTATTTCAGTTGACTCTTAGTCCTGGTAAAAATATATATATTGTCGGCCGGTCATCTAGAAGAAGGAGAAGGAGAAGAAGGAAAATAGAGAGGAGGAAGACAAGGTAATATAAAGGTGTAAAGAAATTAAATAGTATAAGTATTTTAAAAGGGAAGGCAACGAGGTTGCTTGGGGATTTGACACTATGGTATGTGTTTTTAAATTATAATATACTTATTTAACAAGCAATTATTTTCAATGCATGACATAAAACTATTATTATTATGAGACTTAAGGCAACCTTTAATTACTTATATACTTTTTAAATTAGATTAAGAATACTAATATAAAAGATAATAAACGTAATAAAATTCATAATGAAATTTGTTTGAGTGTAAATAATGATGCAGCTACAGTGGATAATCCAAAGCATTTTATATGTAAAGGACCCTCTGAAGCGTCAGCATATAGTAATTACAAAAAGGAATAACATGAAACTAGACATTAAAAAGAATAGAACTAAAACATGGAGACTGAGAGAAAAACATGAGACATTCAAATAAACCGATGAGTAAGTAACTAATTTTCCCACCATAATTTCTCAAAAAAACTTAATTAAAATAATTAGTAACCAAGTAATTTTGAAACATGAGAACAGTGAGTAAAATAATCCAAAACAGACATTATAGTGACATGTAAAAGGTTTAAGTAAAACAAATAGAATTATTTTCATGCCAAAAATTCATGTAATCAATTCAATCCAGTTTAAAGCAATTTTAATTAATTTTTTTGACTATGTAATTAATTCAATAATTAGTTTAAATGAAACATATAATTAATTTAATGATATTTTTAATTTAAAGTGGGGATTTTAATACTATGTTATTAAATAAGTGTTATAATTTATTTAATAATTATTCTGACACAATTAAGGGTCAAAAAAGCACCCAATATTATTGTTTAATAATATATTAAAAGTTTTATTTAATATATAAATTTAATTAATTAATTTAATTACATTATAAGTCAATTTTACACATATAATTATAATATATGTTTGTAATTAATTAATTATTAATTTATAATTATTAAATACATAAAAATGCGCCATTATTTGTAGAATATAAAATATATTATGCTTAATTTAAATGTATAAATAATTTATATAAAAATAAAATTAATATAACACTTATATTTAATAAGATACTAATATAATTTTATTATGCAATAAAATATTAATTTATATACATCAAATGCAACTCTTAAGCCCTCTTTCAGGTCCAATAAATCAACATATCATTTACTGGGCTCCTGGTATAGCCTGGCTGACACTACCTCATTCTAAAAAAAATAATAAAAAAAATGCTAAGATTTTTTCTTTTTGTACTTTTTGAACAGAGTAGGAAGATTTGAAATCTCCTTGCCAGGTATCCATGCATCATGTTCAAATGATTTGTTCTTATATTTGAATAAATATTCAGTACCTCTTTTAGATGTGATAATTCCATCATTGAGAATTTTATCAATTTCTGCAGTTTCTGTGACTTCCTGAGGGTTTTTCTTAGGTCTTCCCCTTCTTTTGGTAAATAAGTCACTGTTGGAAGTATAAGGCTTAAGCAAAGAAATGGGAAAAACAGGATGTTTCCTATCATATGGAGAATACAATACAACTTCTACTGCATTATCTCCAACCATTCTTTTAACAACAAATGGTCCTACAAAAGGATCTTTTAATTTGTTGTTACATTGTAAATTGAAATGGACAGTAGATATCAACACTTCATCACCCTTGTTAAATGTGTATTCTTTAAGGGATTTATCCCATATTTTCTTTTCATTTTCAAATGCTTTATCAATACAGCTTTAAGCATGTTTTCTGCATAGCTGGTGCATTTGTATAAAAGATTTTACACCAGGGTGTAGTTGCAAATTAGGTAATTTATTATTGAGAATCTGAGCAGGAGTGTTTGGGTCATAACCTAACCAAAGCTCAAAAGGCTTTTTCTCAGTGACAGAATAAACAGTGCTATTATATGCAAATTCAAGACCAGGAAATAGAGTGACCCAGTTATGAGTAAATCTGTCATTGTCTTTATATTCTAATCCAAAGGCACAATAACTTCTAATCATATCTTCTAGAGTTTGAATCATTCTTTCAGCTAGACCATCAGTCTGAGGATGGTGAGCTGTAGACAACTTTAACTCACAGCCACAAATATCCATCAAAGAGGTCCAAAACTCAGAAGTAAATTTTGGATCTCTATCAGATATAATGGCTTTTTGAAAACCAATAATATTAAACATGTAAGACCACCATAAGAATTCTAATTCTTTTATGGATACATCTTTATGGGTAGGAATAAACTTACACATTTTTGTGAGTCTATCTACTATTACCCAACAAGAGTTATAACTGTCTTTACCTGCTACAGGAAGACCAGTGAAAAAATCCATGTTAATTATTTTCCAAGGAGCATCAGGTGCTTCAATATTTTGTAATAGCCCTGCTCTTTTACCTGTCAACCTTTTAGATTTCTGGCAGGAATCACAAGATTCAACATATAATTTTGTATCTTCAGACATATTAGCCCACCAAGAAGTGTTTTTGATTCTAATCAATGTTTTTTCAAAATCAAAATGACCAGCTAAAATGTCATCATGACAAAGTTTGAGGATAGTTTCTTTCATAGAAGGAGGAATTACAATTACATTAGTAAGCTTTCTTCTATAATATATATGACCATCTTCAATAGAAAACTTTCCTTTAATCAAAGCATTTTGATACTTTTCAGGAAGAGTTTTAATCAATGCTTGAATTGAAGCATTCTTAGAATCATTTAAGATAGTAACTAATTTATTTAAATAAGAATCCTTATCATATGAATCCAGTATTAATTGTAATAACTCTTCTTCCATATCAACTATAAATATACCATGGATATGAACAGTGTCATCTTCAGGTACATAAGCAGGATTGGAGTCATTATTTGGAAGAGGCAATCTGGACAGCATATCAACATTGGAGTGAACATTTCCAGCCCTATGGATAATTGTCATCTGTCCTCTGTATTCTTGAACAGAAAGTTGCCACCTGAACATATGTCTATTAGGTGTTTTCAGGTTTAAGAGGGACTTCACAGCACTACAGTCAGTTACCAATTCAAACTTTTGGTCATCTAGATAGTAATGAAGCTTCTCAAGAGCCCAAACAACTGCTAAGCACTCTAATTGAGTGGCACCATATTTCAATTCACTATTTCTCAAGGGTCTTGAAATATAACAAATTACAACCTCTGAGGATTTATCATTAATAATTTGTTTCTGGTGGAGGGCAGCACCCAGACCAACAAAGCTAGCATCTGTATACAGGACAAATGGTTTGTTAAAAGCTAGAAGAGCTAAGATAGGGGCTGTCATTAAGCAACATTTTAATGTATCAAAAGCTTTTTGACAGTCAATATTCCAGATGAATGCAACATCTTTACTAGTTAGTTTGGTAAGAGGCAAGGCTATGACCTGATAATTTTTAATATATTGTCTATAATAGCCACACATACCCAAAAAACTTTGGATTTCTCTTACAGAAGTTGGTGCTTTTGCATTTTGAATTGCAGAAACCTTGTTGTGGTCTACACAAATTTGTAGGCCTGACACAACATGGCCAAGGACTTTCAAAGATTGAAAACCAAATTTACACTTTTCAAGGACAAGGTCATATTGATTTCATCCATTTTTTGCAAAACCATATTTAAATGAACCATATTTTCATCAAAAGTTTTAGAAAAAACTATGATATCATAAATATACACCATGAGCCATCCCTCAATTATTTCCTGATGGAAAGTGTTATCCATGACTTTTTGAAAAACTGAAGGGGCATTTTTAGGGCCAAATGGCATTCTAACATACTTATATATTCCCATATGAGTAGCAATAAGCAAAATTTTTTGAGAATTTTTCTCAATTGGAACTTGATGATACCCTTTATTACCATTCAGACAACTAATAAATTTTGCACCTTGCAAGGTAGCATGTATGGAATTAATTCTGGGTAAAAGATAAATATCATCAACAGTATAAGTGTTTAATGCTCTGAAATCTCCACATAATCTAGCCTTATCTTTTTCATAAGAAATTAAGACTGGGGAGATGACACAATATTTGGGGGTGACATCCACTTTCTCAATGATATTCATTTTTAATAATGTGGCAATATTATCTTCAATATCCTTTCTTTTTGTTGGAGAGGCAGGACATGGTTTTTTCTTAAGACTAGGAGGAATATCACTCAAGTTACAGGATAAGGTAATTTTCATTTCCTACTGAACACTTCCTAAGACATGAGAACCATGAGCAAAAGCCATAGGGAAAGAGGTGATTGAGGTAATAATAGAATCCTTTTGTTCACTAGTTAACTGATCACCAAAAGAAGCAGTATTTATTTCATTTAAAAAATCATCCATTTCAATTGTTGGTCTGCCTCTACACTGGATCAGTGAGTTACAAGACTTTAACAGATGCCCAGAAGGTTTTTTAGGGGAGGAAATTTTGAATTTTCTTTTGCCATTCAATCCTAAGGTGAAGAAATTATTTGTTGGGTCCAATTTCACACCAAAAAATGGTCTAAATAACATTACCCATAATAAACCAATTGCTTAAATTATCATTTTTCATGACAACAAATTCACAAATAGCTCTGACAAAACCAGCATTATATTTGAAGAATATGGAGGTTTTGTATTTGCCAATAGGAATTAAGGTAGAACCATACCCTCTCCATTTTTCAGAAGTTATAGGTAATCATTTACTCAAATAATCCTTATCTACTGAAGCTAAAGCTCTTTCAGACACTACACTTCCTCCAGCACCAGAGTCAAGAACTACATCAACATTTTTACCATTAATGATAACAGGTGCTTTGAAAGGGGATATGGCTATAGAATTTTTAGTAATATCTTTAATTATTTCAGCGATTTCCACTGAAGATAAATATAATGCACATTCTTCAGATATATTATCTAAATAATGGACATCCTGTTCCAACATTAAAGAAACTTTAACAGAGTCATTGTCATAGGAGATATTACTTTCACAGTCACTAGAAGAATTATTGACATCAATTTCAGCCTCATCAGTATCTTCATTTTGTTCAACAAGATGAATTTTCTTGTCACAAACATGACCCTTTTGCCATGGTTTAATACATTTATAACAAGTATTTGTTGCATAATTTTTAGGTGCAACTGGGGCAGAGGGTTTACCAGATTTTTCTGGGGGATTTATAGAGGGTTTATTTTGATCATGATAAGATTTACCTAGGTAATTATTTGGTTCAGATCTATGGTTGAGAAATACCTCATTACGGATGTTAATTAAAGAAGAGTGTTACCTCACATGCTCAGCTCTAGCTACAATTAAATCTCTAAGAGAATTTGGCAATTTATACAAGATTTTATCTCTCCAAATATCATAATCCATATTTGGATCAACTGCTCTTAGGATTTTTGTTACTTTCATAAGAAAAAAAATGGGTTTTTCAACAGAGGAGGATACATATCTAGTATTCTCATACAGTCTTTTCTGAGCCAACCTGAATTTTGAACCACCAAACTGATTCTAAATCAAGGATTTCCAATCATTCCATGTATAATGGATGTTATCTAATAGAAAAGATTCATACCACATCCAGGCTACATTGTGAAATAAAGAAATTAGCTTAGAAACAATTTCCTCATCAGGTAGTTTATAAGATCTCTTTAAATTATCAATTCTTTGGATAAAGTGTTGCCAATCAGAGGAAGAATCACCATCAAAGGTAGGATATTGATCCAACTTAGGCCAATTTTTCTGGCTACTGGGATTTTCCATCCTATGGTTTGAATTATTCAAGGTTATCAATTCTTGAATTCTTGAAAGGTGTTCAGATATTTCATTATTCACAGAGGTAGCTGGCTCATTGTGAGCATTTAAATTATTTCTGTTTGATGTAACAGATTTCTCAGAATGAATTTCAGCTGGTAAAATTGGTACATTACAAGAGAGAGAAGAACCACTCTGTCCAGGCTGTTTATTATTATGATTAACAGCAGTTTGAGCAATATTTCATAACTCATGATAATGAGTAGTTTGGACAGCCTGTAATGCAGAAAATAGTTTCTCAAGATCAGATAATTTATTTCTCAAATCAGGAATATATGATAGTTGATCATTAATCCTAGAAATAGATAGAACATTTCTGTCCTCATCTATAGAGAATTTATTACTCAAATTCTGAGAATCAATTTTCAATTTTCTTAATTCACTATGAAGAAGCATATTGTCATTCTTCAAAGCAGTATTTTCATCTTTTAGATCATCAATAATTTTGCATAGGTGACTATATTTATCTGAAAGTGATCTGTGATCAGATTTAATAGACTTTTGTTGAGCAAGGACATTATTTAATGTATCTTTCAATTTTAAATAAGCAGTATCTTGAACAGAAGAACTCACTTTTCAATGCAAATGCAAATTATTTAATCTATCACTCTCATGTATTAACATATCTCTCAAATGTTTATCTTTCACAACATTAAAATCAAGTGTATCTTTCAATATTTCTTCTGAAGTTTTCTCAATTAAAGTATAGACTTCAGGGGAGACAGAATCATTCTTAATTGCAAGAGAAGGGTAAATTAAAGAAGTAGAAGTCAAATGTAAAGGTTCATCAAATGATAATTTGCTAATTAAATCATTGGGGCTACTTATCAAAGGAAGTTCTCTTTTCAAGGGTTTAACTGTTTTTTCACCAGGATCCACATTATTACCTCAAGAAGATTTGTTATTATACATACCAACATGTTTATCAAACAAATTACTTACCATGGCAAGGGAGGAATCTTCCCCTGTGCTATCTTTCTTCTGCCTCCCTGATAAGGATGGGGCTGAGGAGATGGATTTTATGTTGGTTTCCTGGATGGGCCAGGGTGTTGAGCTGTTGTTTGCTGAACATTCTGTTGGTAATGGGTCATCAGGTAATCCCATTTCCAGTGCTCCACTTTCAGAGTGCCTTGATTTTGGGTGAGGGAGCTGGGTGCCTGATTGGGCTGAGGTTGAGACTGAGGCTGGGAGGCTGGGAAATGAGGAGGTTGAGCCTGTTTGGGATTTAATAACTCCTGAATCTGCTGCCAGAGTGTGTCTACCCTTGCCTTGTACTTCATGCTTTCTGCCTTCAGTTCTTTGATGTGGCTGGAAAGATTGTTTACTTGTTGGGTTAGAGGTATCTTTTTTATTTTTATACCTTTGAGTGGATTGTCATGATTTGTTAGAGGTTTTACTTCTTTCAGAGGTGTTTGGTGAGGGGGGTTTGCCACTTCTCCTGCCATTTCTATGTCCTGAAGGTTTTTTGTCAGCTGAATAATTTTTGTAAGTTAATTTAGAAGAACCTACAGATTCAGTGTCAACATACACTTCAATCTCATCCATATGTAAGTTATCCATGCTGTTAGCCAAACTACTGGACATTTAAACTGTGAAAAGAGAATCAAAATTATTTAATGATTCAAATTGTTATTTCAAAATAAAATATAATTTATTGAATTTTTAATAAAACAACAAATTTTAAATTTTATCAAGAATCAATTAAAAACATGTAATACAAACAAATGTAATTAAAATTGTTTATTAAGAATTAGCAATAATTAAAATGGGACCAACCAACAAAGGTTTTATAAGTCAACCAAAATAATTAATACCAAAAATTAATATAATGGTAATATTGGGACTAAGTACTGAGTACTATTATGGTCAACCAATAAACAAAAAAGAAATAATAAAATTAAAAAAAAATATTTTTTAAAAGTTTATTGTCTTCTAGGACTAAGAGTGTTACTCTATTATGGTCAACTAGGAAAAATAATAAAAAAAATTTAATATAAAGAAAACTTACACTCAGTGAATCAGCAATTAAGCCACAAACACTGTTATTGCAGTAAAAATATAATAATATGAGTGAGAGGTGCAAAGGTGAACTTACTATAGTGATTGTAAAATCACTTAAAAATAATATATAATTTAATTTATTATAAACCAAATCGATCAAACCCAAGTTTGAAACATGGTTGCGGCAAAATTTCTCTTTTTTTTTTTTTTTGTCTGGGTGGTCCGTGTGCTATGTTGTTTGCCGCAAGTATTGCAGTCGTCGTCATCATTCAGAAAGGCTCTCAATTGTTGGCCAGTCGTCTAGAAGAAGGAGAAGGAGAAGAAGGAAAAAAGAGAGGAGGAAGACAAGGTAATATAAAGGTGTAAAGAAATCAAATAGTATAAGTATTTTAAAAGGGAAGGGGACGAGGTTGCTTGGGGATTTGACACTATGGTATGGGTTTTTCCCAATACTCCTGCCCAAATTCTCAATAAAAAAATACCTAAATTGGATATAAATCCTGGTGTAAAATCTTTTCTTCAAATGCAACAACTATGTAGAAATCATGCTCAAAAATGTATTGAAAAATCATTTGAATATGAGAAGAAAAGATGGGACAAATCCCATAAAGAATACACTTTTAAAAAGGGTGATGAAGTGTTGATTTCTACAGTCCACTTCAACTTACAAGGTAATAACAAATTAAAAGATCCATTTGTTGGTCCATTTGTTGTCAGAAGAATGATTGGAGATAATGCAGTTGAAGTTATTCTGTATTCCCCATATGACAGAAAACATCCTGTTTTTCCAATATCTCTTTTGAAACCTTACACATCCAATAGTGATTTATTTCCAAAAAGGAGGGGTAGACCAAAGAAAACCCCAAATGAAATCACTGAGACAGCAGAAATTGAAAAAATTTTAAATGACAGAATAGTCACTGCTGAAAAAGGTACAGAATACTTATTGAGATTCAAGAATAAATCATCTGAATATGATTCTTGGATACCTGGGAAGGAGATATCTAATCTTCCTACTCTACTAAAAAAGTATAAAAAGAAAAAATCATAGCATTTTTATTTTATTTTTTTAGAGTGAGGGAGTGTCAGCCAGGCTACTAGACTTACCCAGTGAAATTATTAATTATTTACTGGATGAAGCCGCACCTTATCATTTTAATTATTATTTAATTATAATTTAGTTACATTAAAATTAGTTATAATAAATTAACTAATTACAGAATGTTAAAATTAAAAATTAAATAAATAATTAAAATTAAAAATATAATTTTGTCCCTTATATTTTTCTCTAACACCATGCTCATTTGACAGGTTGGAAAAAAATAAAATTTTATATTAAAAAATAGATATTAAGAAAAAATAAGATTTGAATATTCAAGTAATATTAAATATATACAAAAAATTCAAATTTCTTATTTAGGATTGACTTCTACAGTAAATATTAAATATATTGATGTATTTCTGACATACTCTGTAAATACATCTTTTTGATGCCTTCTTTTTAGAACAATTTTATTATTTGAAATACCCTTTCTGGAATGTTCTTTTCTCTCTCTCTTACTACTGTTTTTAGAATTTGATTGCCGTGCATTGTCTCTCCTTTGTCTATAAAAGGCCTCTCTTTTTTTTGTCTTTTAATCATTCTTTTTACAAACTCTCTTATTACTACAACTACAATATAACACTTATTTCTTATATTTTATATCGTTAGTATTTACAAGGACATAATTCTAATTTATAAATTATATAAATATTTTAATCTACCTCTTATTATTGAGTAAAAGAATCATCTTTGATAAAGAAAATACGTACCTAATTATTGAGAGTCCAATAAATCCTTAAAATCTTCATATAACACCGTACCAAAGCTTCTAGACCAAAAGTGAACCTTGACAAACTGAGTGGACAGTACTATTGTAGGCAAATTCCAAGCCAGGCAATAAAGTGACCCAGTCATGTGTAAACCTTTCATTATCCTTATATTCAAGACCAAAAGCACAATATCTTCTAATCATGTCTTCTAATGTTTGAATCATTCTCTCAGCCAATCCATCAGTTTGAGGATGGTGAGCAGTGGACAATTTCAATTCACACCCACAAATATCCATCAAGGACATCCAGAATTCAGAAGTGAATTTTGGATCCCTATCAGAAATAATATCTTTGGGAAAACCTGCAGTGTTGAACATATGTAACCACCACAGGAAAGCTAATTCTTTTGGTGAAACCTCTTTATGAGTAGGGATGAATTTACACATTTTGGTAAATCTATCCACAATCACCCAACAAGAATTGAAACTTTCTTTTCCTGCTGGTGGAAGGCCAGTGACAAAATCCATGTTAACAATCTGCCAAGGTTTTCCTGCCTTCTCAATATGTTGCATCAAACCTGCTCTCTTACCTGTAATTCTCTTAGATTTTTGGCAGGCATCACAGGTTTCAACATATGTCTTTGCATCTTCAGACATATTCATCCACCAGGCTGTATTCTTCAGTCTGATTAGTGTCTTTTCATAGTCAAAGTGACCTGCTAATATGTCATCATGGCAAAGTTTTAAAATTGTCTCTTTCATTGAAGGGGCTATTACAATTACATTGCTGAGCTTCCTCCTGTAATATAAATACCCATCTTCAATGGAAAATTTTCCTTTGTTAAGAGCATTCTGGTATTTCAGTGGCAATGTCTTAATTAAGGACTGAATAGAGGCATTTTTTGGATCATTTAGGATAGTACAGAGTTTTTGTAACTCAGCATTTTCCTCATATGAAGCCAAAATTAATTGCATCAATTCCTCTTCCATATCCACAATATATACCCCAAATATGTGTGTCACCTCATCTTCTGGGACATATGCAGATTGGAATCATTGTTTGGTAAGGGTAATCTTGATAGCATATCCACATTGGAATGCATATTTCCAGATCTATGGATAATTGTCATCCTCCCTCTGTATTCTTGTACTGCCAGCTGCCATCTAAACATGTGTCTGTTAGGAGTCTTCATGTTCAACAATGACTTCACTGCACTACAATCAGTGACCAGCTCAAATTTCTGGTCCTCCAAATAGTAATGTAATTTATCCAGGGCCCACACAACTGCCAAACATTCCAGTTGTGTGGCTCCATATTTCAATTCACTGTTTCTCAAGGTTCTTGAAATATAACAGATTACTACTTCAGAGATTTTCTCATTGATGACTTGTTTTTGGTGGAGAGCAGCTCCTAGTCCAACAAAACTAGCATCAGTGTATAAAACAAATGGCTGGTTAAAATCTGGTAGGCCCAAGATTGGAGCAGAAACCAAACATTGTTTTAAGGCATCAAAGGCTCTTTGTCTCTCATTTGTCCAGACAAAAGCCACTTCTTTTCTGATCAATTGTGTCAGAGGGGCTGCTATTACCTGATAATTTTTTATATATTGCCTGTAATAACCACACATCCCCAAAAAACTCTGCACTTCTTTTACAGTGGTAGGTGCATTGACATGCTGTATGGCTGCCACCTTATTTTGGTCAACACATATTTGTAAACATGATACAACATGCCCCAAAACCTTTAAGGAGTGGAATCCAAATTTACATTTCTTTAAGGCTAAGGTCATATTGATGGAATCCATTTTCTGGAACACTTTACTCAGGTGAAACAAATGATCTTCAAGGGTTTTTGAAAAAATAATGATGTCATCAATGTACACCATCATCCATCCCTCCATAATTTCTTGATGAAAAGTATTGTCCATCACTTTTTGAAACACTGAAGGGGCATTCTTAGGGCCAAAAGGCATCCTAATGTATTTGTAAATACCCAAGTGAGTTGCAATCATCAAATAATTTTGTGAGTCCTTCTCAACAGGTATTTGGTGGTATCCCTTATTCCCATCCAAGCAACTGATATACTTGGCTCCTTGTAAGGTAGCATGTATTGAGTTTATTCTTGGTAGAGGATAAATATCATCAATTGTGTGGGTATTAAGGGCTCTGTAATCACCACACAACCTAGCCTTGTCCTTTTCATAAGAAATTAATACTGGTGAGATTAGACAATATTTAGGTTTTACACCCACTTTCTCTATAATTTTCATATTTAACAAGGTGGTAATATTATCCTCAATATCCTTTCTCTGAGAAGGGGATGCAGGATAAGGTTTTTTCTTTAGACTGGGTGGTATATCATCTAATTTACATGATAATGAGACTTTCATTTCATTGTCCACAACCAGTCCCAACTCATGTTTTCCATGTGCAAAGGCCATAGGGAATGATGTGATTAATTTAATTACCTCATCCTTTTCTGTAGTACTGAGCTGTTCACCAAATGAAGCTTTTAGGATTTCATCAGACAAAGCTTCATGTTCTGCAGAAGGTCTGCCTTTGTATTGATCAAGTGAAAAGCATGTTTTTACCATGGGAGCTGAACATTTTCTGGAGGAAGTAATTTTAAATTTTTTCTTCCCATTCATCCCCATAGTGAAGCATTGATTAGCAGGGTCCAATTTGATACCAAACTTTGTAATAATATCATTCCCCATGATAAACCAATTGCTCAAGTTGTCACCATCCATGACAACAAAATCACATTCAGCTCTTACATACCCATGGCTATACTTAAAAAATACAGTTGTCTTATATTTTCATTTAGGGCATAAAACAGACCCATATCCTTTCCAATATGTATTTGCCATAGGTAATAGCTTCTTTTCATAGTCATTATCAATGGCAGCCAAGGCTGCTGAGGATACCACACTGCCTCCAGCACCAGTATCCAAGATAATGTTCAATTTCTTCCCATTTATTATAACAGGAGCTTTGATTGGAGTAATGACTATAGAATCCTTCTCAATATCCCTTATTATGTCAGCATCTTCAACCCCAATTAAATCCACATTTTCTATGTCAGCATTCTGTTCAAGTAAATGTACATCATTTTCCAACATATAAACTTCATTGGAGTTGTTGTAACCATAAGAAATATTACTGTCACAATCACTAGAGGAGTCTTCTTCCTCATGATGACTGTCTTCTGGCTCATCTTTTTCAATAAGATTTATTCTTTTCTCACAAACATGACCCTTCTGCCATGCTTTTCCACACTTTACACAAATATTACTTGGGTATTTCCTTGGGGCAACTGGTGCAGAAGGTTTTCCAGGCTTCTCAACAGGTGGCTTCCATCCTGTAGGTTTTGGGGGTTCCACCCCTCTTCGAGGGTAGTGCCTAGGCTGAAATTTATTGTTGAGTAATATCTCATTACATCTTGAAATAAAAGATGAATGTTCCCTCACATTCTCAGTCCTTGCCACTACTAAATTCCTCAAGGAACTTCGTAATTTATAAAGGATTCTTTCCCTCCATAAATCATAGTCCATTTTTGGATCAATTGCTCTCAATATTTTTGACAGTTTCATTAAGAAAGCAATCGGTTTTTCTGCATAGGAATATTTACACTCCTCATACAGTCTTTGCTGAGCCAATCTAAATGTGGATCCCCCAAACTGGGTAGCAATGAGTGCTTTCCATTCTTCCCAAGTATGATTAATCCCATCCAATAATACAGACTCATACCACATTAAAGCAACATTTTCAAATAAAGAAATCAATTTTGAAGTAATTTCCTCATCAGGGAGCTTATAACTATTCTTTAGGTTATCAATTCTCTGAATAAAATGTTGCCAATCTGAATTTGTTTCTCCATCAAAGGTTGGGTATCTCTCAATCTTTGGCCAATGTTTCTGGTTGGAGGAAGGCTCATTTTTGGGACATAATTTCTCCATTTTAAACATGTCCTGTAGTTTTAATAAATGATCAGATAATTCATGATGGAAAGAAGAGGAGCCAGCATTACTCAAATTTTCTACTGGGCTGACAGCTCTTTGTTTTCCTTTCATAAATATCTTCTCAGAGTGATTCACCTGGATGCCCTGTTGTTTACATGAAGAGGGGCCAGGTACCACTGGTTCTGAAGGTAAGGTCTGGTTTACTTGTAGCTGGAGTAACTCATTCTCCAAGTGGGACACTTGCAATCTCAGGTCTTCAATCTCAGATATCTTACTATTTAAAGTGGACAAAGATAACTTATTTCTAGACTCACAAGTAATTAATTTATTTGATAAACCTCTCACTTCAGATTTTAATGAAACAAGTTCATCATTCAAAGATTCCATATTTTTAAGAAAAGTGTCACTAATCAATGGTTGAAGTTCTTCCACTAAAGCTGTCAAATTGGCAGACTTATCTCTCAATGATTGGTTTTCTTGTTTCAACTCAATAGTTGTATTCATTAATTCAATAACTTTGTCTTTTAATTCCAAATGAGCTGAATCTTGAGCTCTCACAGCTACACTAGTATTCAACTGTAGGTTATTGAATCTATTGACAACATCTTTAATTACTACTGTTAACTCAGGATTATTTAAATGATCAAGTTTTACAGGATTTTTCAAGATTCTTGAGGCTAATTTTTCAAGCACTGAATATAACTCAAAACTCACATCATACTCTTTTAAATCAATAACATAAGGATTAATTTCAGAAACAGAAGTTAGACTAATATTATCATTTAAAGAAACTTGATGTAATATATTCTCAGGATCAAATACTAATTTCACAGGACTCTTTACTAATGGTTTTTCAGTCATATCACTGGCATCACCTTTATCACACACATTAGTAGGAGTAGAAAAAATAATATGATCATTGCCACTCACCAAGGCCTCTGGGCTACTTGCTTCCCTTTCTTCTTCTTGTGGTAAAGATGAGGGTGAAGATTGTGCTGTTGCAGAGGTGGTCTTGAAGGACCTTCTTGGCTTTGTTGGAAATTTGTTTGGTACCGTTCCCACTGCCATCTTGGTACCACCATGTTTTCTGGAGCAGGTGGTGGTGGAGGTGGAAGTGGGGACAGCTGTTGTTTTGGAGGCAAGGTGCTTTGAGGAGGAGGCTACTTTACTGGTAGATTTGGCAGGGACTTTCTGAGTTGTCTTTGAAATGCATCCTGGCACATCTTTTCTACTTTTACCACTCTCTCTTGTAATTTGATTACCTTGTTTAACTCCCCCTGAATTTTCTTTAACTGATGAGATAAATTTTGAACTTGTACCTCTAAGGGGAGCTTTTTTATCTTGAAGCCTTTGGGAAGATCTTCTTGGGGAAAAAGGGGCTTTGGAGGCTCTGCTGTGGGTGGAGGTCCTACTTGGGGATCTACTTTCACCTTCTCCTGCTCTCCTGTCCAATCCAGAAGGTGCACATTCTCCTCCATAAGAATGTCCTATAAAATGCTTATCAGAAAACCCATCATTATCAAGGCTTGATTTGGGACTTACTGAACCCTCATCATAATCAATTTCAATGTCAGGACTGCCAGCATCAGCCATGTTAATACTAGAATTTATTGTTTTAAATTGTTAAAAAATATATGTATTTTTAATACTTGTATTTTTTATCAAAGCAATGAAGAGCACCTTACTGTTGTAATGTATTGTTCAAGATTAAAAATTATATAACTTTTTTCAAGTATTAGTGTCCCTAGTATCTCCTTAAAGTTATCACCAGGTAGCACTATATTACTCTCTATTGAAATCACAGTAATTTATTTTACTATGTAAAGCAAAATAAAATATAAAACTGCGTCAGTAAGAGCACACTTTTAGTATAAAAGAAGGAGGTATTGTACTTTTTAGTTGATTTACCCTGAACAGCGCAACCTCAATAGCGCAGATTCTTAGCTCTATTCCACCGCTACCACTTGGATGAAATAAATAGGTAAGGTTTCCTTATTAAAAAAGTATCTAATACTAATTCTTAATTTCCTAGGACTCACCTTATACCCAGTTACCACACAAGACAACACCGTCGGCAAAGGAAGATACTTGCGTGATTTTTTTTTTCTTTGACTATTACCACTTTATACTGTTTCTACTTTTCTGCAACAGGCTAGCCAAGATAGAGTGTGTATTACCGTAATTAGCAACGGCGTGGTTTATAAGAAAGGAAGGGACTTACGAATAGATGGCTTATTTCAAAAAACCTCCACTTCGATGTCCAAACCCAGGGATCACTTGTAAGTAATTCCCTCTGCTGGTTACTCCCTACAGGTTTCACTCAGCTGACGACCTAGTACAGGTGTCAAAAAGAACAATCAGCTACTCCCAAAAAAGGTTTCACACGATCGGCTCCTACAACCTCAAGGTTCATAAGGAGACTTGGATACGTGGTTCAACAGGGTAAGAGAATCCTTTCCCCGTTAAAGCACCCTCCTAACCAAAAAAATAAAATATTAACTCACGTTTCTTTTCTTTTTTTATTCTTTTCTTGTCTCCTATCCAGGTACAATCGTCAAGAACCCTCGGGGCAGCTCCAACACTTGCAAGTGAGTACCTCCCACGTCACAACGATGACGGTTTTCCAAAGGACCTAGGCTGGCGACCAAACGACTTCAGGCGACTGTTGGTGTTGAGGATAATAGCTTTATAGTTCAGGATCCTCTGGCGTTGAAGGGATAGAGCGCAAAATCCACTGGAATCCACCGGCAATGAAGGAAGAGAACAAGTATCAAAGATTTAGGAAAAGACCCCCAATTGTCAGGGTGTGGACTAGAGGTATAGTAATATGACGGTAACCCTGAACAAGATATTAGCTAATATAAAGGTAATATAACTAATCAATAGAGAATTTAGAGCGTAATAGTTATTTTAGAGGTAGTGACTTCTAAAGTAATGGGGAATTTAAATCAGAAGATTTTATTTTATCTGTTGAAACCCTTACAACATGGTAATTAAATATTTGAACTTAGGCCTTTTAAATTATAACTAATAAGAGGATGTAAATGTAACACCTTATAAAGTAATAAGGAAGATGGCAACGTTGGCAACTGGATAAATGTGTGTAAAAAGGAATGATATTTCCACCAAATCTCCTCCCCCCCTTATATAGACCCAAGAAAGACTAGATACATAAAATAATTCCCATCAGGGGAAAAAGAGAAAGAACAAAGACGTGGAAATAAAGAGACTAAAAATGACAAGAGAAACAAATATAAAGTTTCCAGAGAAAAAGAAATAAAAAGATAGAAAAGAAAAGAACAATACATCTCATGTGATGTATTTTCCCAGGGAAAACCCCACGTCAGGTGAGAAAGAAATATATACTAATTTTAATGATTAAAATTTATTCCCACTCCAGGATTTTCCCACTTTGGAGGGTAATTGGGACATTGGTTCACGCCCTCTTTTGGGCATTGTCACTACTGAACAATCCTCTGTAAGTTACTGATGTCCTTTACTTAGTTTTTATTATCATATTTACTAATACTTTCAAATCAGCTGGCTGACACTTATAAATACCCATATGAGTAGCAATCATCAGAAAGTTCTGAGAATTTTTCTCAACAGGTACCTGGTGATATCCTTTGTTACCATCCAAACAGCTGTTATATTTAGTACCCTGTAAAGTAGCATGTATAGAGCTAATTCTAGGTAAAGGGTAGATATCATCAACAGTATAAGTATTTAGTGCTTTATAATTACCACATAACCTGGATTTATTTTTCTCAAAAGACATTAGGACAGGTGAGATAACACAATATTTAGGTGTTTCAAGAACCTTTTCAATAATAATCATTTTTAAAAGGGTAGAGATATTATCTTCAATATCTTTTCTCTTTGTGGGAGAAGCAGGATAAGGCTTCTTCTTTAAACTAGGTGGTATATCAGTTAATGGGCAAGACAATGAAAGTTTCATTTCCTCTTTAACTAATCCCAGTTCATGTGACCCTTGAGCAAAGGCCACAGGAAAAGACTTTATCAAGTTAATAATAGAATCTTTATCCTCACCAGAAAGTTGTTCTCCAAAAGAGGCATTGTCAATTTCAGAAAAAAGGGCATGCATCTATTTTGTAGATATTCCTTTACATTATACCACAGAATTACATGTGTTAAATTCTGGTTTCATTAGTTTTTTAGGGGAGGAAATCTTAAATTTTCTCTTCCCATTCATCCCCATTGTGAAACATTGGTTTGAAGGATCCAATTTTATGCCATACTTGGTTAAAATATCATTCCCTACAATAAACCAATTGCTCAAGTTATCATTTTTCATGACAACAAAATCACAAATAGCTCTTACAAAACCATGGTTATATTTAAAAAACACTGTGGCTTTGTATTTACCAATGGGGGACAAAACAGAGCCATACCCTCTCCAATTTTCAGAAATGATAGGCAACAGTTTAGATTTATAGTCTTGATCTACTGAAGCAAGTGCTCTTTCAGATACTACACTTCCTCCAGCTCCAGAATCCAGAACAACTTCAATGCTGGTTCCATTGATCAAGACTGGTGCCTTAAGAGGGGCAATAACAATTGAGTTATCCTCAATGTTCTTTATGATCTCAGCATCTTCAACTGTAGATAAAGCATTATTATCAATATCAATAGTATTTAAATAATAAATATCCTCTTCCAGCATCAAGATTTCTTGTTGAGATTCATATGAAATATTGCTGGCACAATCACTTGACGTATCATCCAGTGCTACTGTGTCATCAGCATGCTCCTCTGTTTGTTCTACAAGATTTATCTTCTTCTCACAAACATGGCCTTTCTGCCAAGGCTTGTTGCACTTGAAGCAAGTGTTTGTTGCATACTTTTTTGGTGCAACAGGGGCAGAATGTTTACCAACCTTTTCCAGAGGTTTCTGTTGGTAAGTGGAGGGTTTCTCCAAAGGGGTCCTAGGAATGAATCTTCTTGAATCATACTTATTGTTTAAAAGTATCTCATTGCAAGTATTAATGAAAGAAGAGGGTTCATTGGAGAACTCAGTCCTAGCCACTATCAAGTCTCTCAGAGACATTGGTAATTTATAGAGGATCCTGTCCTTCCATAAATCAAACTCCATATTTGGGTCCATTGCCCTTAAGATATTTACAAGTTTCATTAAAAACTCAATAGGTTTATCAGTAGAAGAGCTATATCTAGTTTCCTCATACTGCCTTTGTTGAGCCATTCTGAACTTGGAGCCACCAAATTGTGCTTTAATTAATTTCTTCCAATCCTCCCATGAGTAGTCATTCCCATCCAGGAGAACAGATTCATACCACATCAGGGCAACATTAGTGAACAAAGAAATTAATTTGGACACAATTTCCTCATCTGGAAGTTTGTAAGAATTTTTTAAATTATCAATTCTGCAAATAAATTGTTGCCAATCAGAAGAAGAATCACCGTCAAATGTTGGGTACTGGTCAAGTTTTGGCCAATTCTTTTGATTTGAAGGAGTCTCCTTAGTACTAGCTTGTTTCTGAGCAAGAAGCAGCTGTAATTTCTCTAATTGTTCTGAAATCTCATTGTTTAATCCTTCTGTTGCAGATCCTGGTGCATCATCAGTTTTTGATGGAAACTCAGTGTTGTCAACAGGTATTTCTGGATCTATTTTTATTTTAGATGAACTAGCCACAGGTACTGGTTGAGCATCCTGCACTATATGTTCCTTCACAGAAATGTCAGAATATTTTTGGTCATTTAACAATGAGTTCAATTTTTCTTCAATGGTTGTTAGTCTTGTTTTCATTCTTGGAAGACTAGATAAACTCTCATTGATAGTTGCAAAAGATAATTGATTTTTATGTTGAAAAGATGACAAATGGTCACTCAATCTTTTTAGATTTATCTTATTTATCTCTACCTCCTGGCAACAGGCAGATACAGTATCTTTTATTTTAGACAAATCATTTTTTATATTTTGCCATAAAGAAATTTTCTTTTCATGGGTTGCTTTGTAATGAGACAATTCACCAGAGACTCTCTGAGCTTCACTTTTTAATGCTTGATATCCTTGATCAGTTAACAAACTATTATATCTCTGAGTCAATTGCATATTGTTCATTATATGATTTTGCTTGGCAATAATATCTCTCAAGTGCTCATCATTAATTCTTGCTACATCTGGAGTGTTTCTCAATAAGGAAACTGAGTAACTTTCCAGACTCTCATAGAACTCAGGGTCAAGAGTTTCATCAATCACAGCCATATCAGGATTAATCATTGAGGTAGCAATTAAAAGTAATGGATTAGATACATGAGATATCTGTCTACTATTCCCAGCCTCTATAGGTCTCAAGTTTTCATCCTGCCTTCCAGATTTACCTGAAGGAACAGAGTCAGCCACAAGAAAAGGCACTTGAGAATCAATAGAGGGACATACCAGGGTTTGCTGGGTATCACCATATTGGGCTTCCTTCTTCTTTTGCCTCCTTGATAAGGGTTGGGAGGAGTGGGGTTGGCCTGGGTGGGCCTTGATGGACCTACCTGAGGTAACTGATGCTGGTTTTGAGCCAAGTAGTCCCACTGGGTGTTGAGCCAGTCCCACTGCCACTTGGACACTTACACCATCTCTTGGGATTGGGGAGCCAATTGTTGTTGATCTCTGGGAGGAAGAGGTATCTTCTTCTCTTGGAGAAAAGTATCTGTTCTTTTCACCTTTTCTTCCAAGGCATCTACCCTTACCTTTAGTCTCAAGCTGTCTGTCCTTAACTCCTTTATGTGGGTAGACAGATTTTTTACCTGCTGAGACAACGGCATCTTTTTTATCCTGAAGCCTTTTGGAAGCTCTTCTGGTGGGCTTGTCATGGCTTCTGATCCTGAGTATTGTCCACTAGGATTTCTACTTCTTCCATCTCTACATCCTGTTTGTGGCAAGGATTTATTAGTTTGAGAAATTCTTCTTGTTAAAGGGGAACTTACAGAAGTAGGCTCATCATAATCAATTAAGTCTAGTTCTTCTTCACGTGCAGCAAAACCACTTTGATCAGTCATTTTAAGATTCTACTGAAATGAAGGAAAGAGACAAAATTAATTAGTCTTTATTTTTAATTTTTATTTAACAGAAATAAAATAAAAATAATAATAAAAAATTATTTTAGGATAAAAATCAACTTAAATAAAATTAATATAAAAAAAATTAAAACCAGGATAATACAATCAACTGTAGAAATAAATTAGAATTTCTATTAATTTTTTATTTTCAGGATTTAAATCAACTAATTTATTACCAGGATTTATTGTCAACTGAAATAATCAAATATGAATCTTTATTAAAATAAATGTATTTTAACTGATCACTTAACTACCAGGACTTAATGTCAACTGAAGTAATTAAATATAAAGTTTTATTTTAAAATTTTATTACTGATCACTTAACTACCAGGACTTAATGTCAACTGAAGTAATTAAATATGAGTCTTATTAATTAAAAAAGATTTATTGGATGACCAGGACTCAAAGTCAACTGAAGTAATTAAATGTGAATTATTTATTAATAAAAAATATTATTGTCAGGACAATTTGTCAACTGGAACAATTAAAATTCAATTAATCAGGACAATTGTCAACTGAAAAATGATAATTAATATTAAAATATATTTATTTTATTACTTCTGGGACTAAGAACAGTTATTGCTCTATTATGGTCAACCAGGAAAAATAAAAAAAAATATAATAATAAAATTAAATTCCAAATTACCAGACACCTCCCCCTGCAAAATGAGCAAATTAATGCCACTTACAGAGTGCTGAGTAAAAGGAAATACGTAGCAAATGAAGAGTGAAGAGTAACCCACAAATAGTAATAACAATAATTACCACAATATATACGATCTTTAGTCAGTATATGAACTTAAGTTTTGGAGCGGGGTTCGATTCCCTTTCGCAGCA
This sequence comes from Hemileia vastatrix, assembly GCA_030280995.1. Classification (NCBI taxonomy): domain Eukaryota; kingdom Fungi; phylum Basidiomycota; class Pucciniomycetes; order Pucciniales; family Zaghouaniaceae; genus Hemileia; species Hemileia vastatrix. The sequence continues at coordinate 27,879,078 of JASXTE010000010.1, read as the reverse complement.
AAAAATTTTATCATGTGACGTATGACGTTCGTCGTTTTCTCGCCTCCACTCGTCCTTTACAGGTACTTGTACGCCGATGGTCCCCTCAATTACGCATCAAGTAATGTTGCGCCGTCGATATTTCGGAAAGGATCCCAATTGTCAAGGTTCACTTTTGGTCTAGAAGCTTTGGTACGGTGTTATATGAAGATTTTAAGGATTTATTGGACTCTCAATAATTAGGTACGTATTTTCTTTATCAAAGATGATTCTTTTACTCAATAATAAGAGGTAGATTAAAATATTTATATAATTTATAGATTAGAATTACGTCCTTGTAAATACTAAAGATATAAAATATAAGAAATAAGTGTTATAGTGTAGTTGTAGTAATAAGAGAGTTTGTAAAAAGAATGATTAAAAGACAACAAAAAGAGAGGCCTTTTATAGGCAAAGGAGAGACAAAGCACGGCAATCAAATTCTAAAAACAGTAGTAAGAGAGAGAGAAAAGAACATTCCAGAAAGAGTATTTCAAATAATAAAATTGTTCTAAAAAGAAGGCGTCAAAAAGATGTATTTACAGAGTATGTCAGAAATACATCAATATATTTAATATTTACTGTAGAAGTCAAACCTAAATAAGAAATTTGAATTTTTTGTATATATTTAATATTATTTGAATATTCAAATCTTATTTTATCTTAATATCTATTTTTTAATATAAAATTTTATTTTTTTCCAACCTGTCAAATGAGCACGGTGTTAGAGAAAAATATAAGGGACAAAATTATATTTTTAATTTTAATTATTTATTTAATTTTTAATTTTAACATTCTGTAATTAGTTAATTTATTATAACTAATTTTAATGTAACTAAATTATAATTAAATAATAATTAAAATGATAAGGTGCGGCTTCATCCAGTAAATAATTAATTATTTCACTGGGTAAGTCTAGTAGCCTGGCTGACAGTAAGAGTCTTTCTACAGCAAAAATTCTAATTATTACAAAAGGCAACCAATTAATGGTGGGTCTTCTAGAGCAAGGAAGATAAATACATTATAAAAAGAAGAAGAAACAAAAAGAATAACAACAAACTAATAAATAAAATGAGGCCTTCAAATACAACTATTGGTTGTAAAGGGCTTATTTAAATAATGTAAGTAACTTTATTTCTCTATACTATAAAAAAGCAGTTTAACCACTCTTAATGAAACCTTGTATATATTTAATTTTCTCAATTTATGTATTTTAAACATGGTAATAAAATTTATAGAAAAGTACCAATAGTTGTAACAAAAAATGTTATTTATAAATTGTAAATTAATTTAAGTAATGCAGACCACAAAGTTAGAAGCCAAAGCTTTTATATAGGCAAATGAGGCCCTCTGAGATGTCACTAAAATTATATACAGAAAAATAGAAGGAAAACAAGTTAAAATTAAGTGTAACAGAGAAAGTGAGGTTGAAATGTAACTAATTATTAAAAAAGAAATAAAAGGCCCTTTCTATCGACCCCTTGAACCCTGTAGAAGTGTAATGTATCTATATAGGATACTAAATTGATATAAAACAGGGATTTTGTAACTATAGTAATCCTAAACATGTTACATTTTTTGTTTTTTACTAAAATTCAGTTTTTATAAAATAAAATTATACTAGGTGTAATGTACAATTTTAATATACTTAATATATATAGTTAGGGCAATATTTATTAATTAAATTAAACTGATTATACTAGTATAATACTTATTGAATTTAAACTAGTAAGTATTTTTATAAATTCAATAAGTTATTAAAACAAAACATTTTGTATTTAAATAAATTCTTTTACCTGTTTTAATTATTTTATTGATGCAATAGTGAGTAAAAAAATCTAATAATCAGATGGCCAGTCTTTCTAGAAATAAGGAAAGAAAAAAGAATAAGGAAAGAAAGGATTATGGGGAAATTAAGAGAATAATTGGATTAGACAAAGTAAATGACAAGGGGTGAACTGGTTATAATAGTAATTATCTTATTTTTCTCTCTGCTCAACTATCAAAAAACTGACTATTATAAATATTAAAACATCCTTAGTAATTTTTATTTAATATTTAAGGGGACTGGAGCGCCACAAGAAATAATAAAATATAATATAATATTTAAAATATGATGAGTAAGTAAGTGATGAGGCTATAGGGGATTATCCAAGGCATTTTTATAGGCAAGAGCTCCTCTGAAGCGCCACAAATGAGTAATTATAAAATAGTAATAAGGTAAATCAATAATATAAAAGAATATAGCTAAAACATAGAGATTGAGAGAAAAACATGAAACAACTACTTAAACCCATGAGTAAGAGACTAATTTTCACACCATAGTTTCCCAAACCAGTTTATTAAAATAATGAGTAACCAAGTAAGTCTGAAACATAATAACTGTGAGTAAAATAAACCAAAACAAGTATTACAATGTTTTGTCAAGGGCTTTAATTGAAAAACATAGAATATTTTGACACAATAGTTTTGGTAATTAATTTAATTCAATTTTAAATGAAAATTAATCATTTCTTTTAACTATTTTAGTAACTAAATAGTTAATATAGTTGAAACAAGTAATTAATTTATTCATATTGTTAATTAAAGTGAGGTTTTTAATATTATTATATTAATTAAGTAGTTTAACTTATTTAATAATTTCCTGACACAATTAAGGGTCAGAAAAGCGCCCAATATTATTTTTTAATAAGATATTTAAGGCCTTGTTTAATATATAATTTTAATTAATTAATTTAATTACATTATAAGTTATTTTTACACTTATAATTATAATGTATGTTTAAAATTAATTAATTATTAATTTTTATTTATTAATTACATAAAAATGTGTCATAATTTATATAATATAAAATATATCATGCTTAATTTAAATGTATAAATAAATTATATAAAAATAAAAGTAATATAACCCTTATTTTATTTATATTTAATAAGATACTTATATAATTTTATTATGCAATAAAATATTAATTTATATACATAAAATGCATATTTTTATGCCCTCTTTTGGTTCCAGTAAATTACATAACATTCACTAGGCTCCTGATGTAGCCTTGCTGACACTCCCTCACTCTAAAAAAAACAATAAAAAAAATGACAAGATTTTTTCTTTTTATACTTTTTTAAGAGAGTAGGAAGATTTGAAATTTCTTTCCCAGGTATCCATGCATCAAGTTCAGATGATTTGTTCTTATATCTCAATAAATATTCAATACCTCTTTAAGAAGTGATAATTCTATCATTGAGAATTTTATCAATTTCTGCAGTTTCTGTGACTTCCTGAGGGTTTTTCTTAGGTCTTCCCCTTCTTTTGGGAAATAAGTCACTGTTGGAAGTATAAGACTTAAGCAAGGAAATGGGAAAAACATGATGTTTCCTATCATATGGAGAATATAATACAACTTCTACTGCATTATCTCCAACCATTCTTTTAACAACAAATTGTCCCCCAAAAGGATCTTTTAATTTGTTTTTACCTTGTAGATTGAAATATACAGTAGATATCAACACTTCATCAACCTTGTTAAATGTGTATTCTTTATGGGACTTGTCCCATCTTTTCTTTTCATATTCAAATGCCTTATCAATACAGCTTTGAGAATGTTTTCTGCATAGCTTCTGTATTTGCATAAAAGATTTTACAGAAGGATGTAGATCCAACTTAGGTAATTTACTATTGAGAATTTGAGTGGGAGTGTTTGGGACATAACCTGACCAAAGCTCAAAAGGCTTTTTCTCAGTGAAAGAATGAACAGTGCTATTATATGCAAATTTAAGACCAGCTAATAGAGTGAACCAGTCATTAGTAAATCTGTCATTGTATTTATATTCTAATCCAAAGGCACAATACCTTCTAATCATATATTCTAGAGTTTGAATCATTCTTTCAGCTAGACCATCAGTCTGAGGATGGTGAGCTGAAGACAATTTTAACTCACAGCCACAAATATCCATCAAAGATGTCCAAAATTCAGATTAAAGTTTTTTTTCTCTATCAGAGATAATGGCTTTTGGATATCCAACAATATTAAACATGTAAGGCCACTATAAGAAGGGTAATTCTTTCCTGGATACATCTTAGTGAGTGGGTATAAATTTACACGTTTTGGTGAACCTATCCACTATTAACCAACAAGAGTTATAACTGTCTTTACCTGCTACAGGAAGGCCAGTGACAAAATCCATGTTAATGATATTTCAAGGAGAATTAGGTGTTTCAATATGTTGCAAAAATCCTGCTCTTTTACCTGTCAATCATTTAGATTTTTGACAAGAATCATAAGATTCAACATATAATTTAGTGTCTTTAGACATATTATCCCACCAAGCAGTGTTTTTAATTCTGATTAAGGTTTTCTCAAGGTCGAAATTTCCTGCTAATATGTCATGATGAAAAAGTTTTAAGATGGTTTCTTTCATGGAAGAAGGAATAAAAATGACATTGGTCAGTTTTCTCCTGTAATAAATATAACCATCTTCAATGGAAAATTTTCTCTTACTCAAAGCACTCTGGTACTTTTGAGGAAGAGTTTTTATCAATGATTGAATAGAAGCATTCTTTGGATCATTCAAGATTTTAACCAATTTATTTAAATCAGAATATTTATCATATGAATACAGAATTAATTGTAACAGTTCTTTTTCCATATCAACTATATATATACCATGTATATGAACAGTATCACTTTCAGGCACATAGGCGTATTGGAGTCATTATTTGGCAGAAGAAAACTTGACAGCATATCAACATTGGAGTGAAAATATCCAGCTCTATGGATAATTTTCATTCTTCCTTTGTACTCTTGAACAGCAAGTTGCCACCTAAACATATGTCTATTTGGTGTCTTTAGGTTCAAGAGGGATTCCACAGCACTAAAGTCAGTTACCAAATCAAATATTTGGTCATCTAGGTAATAATGAAGCTTCTCAAGAGCCCAAACAACTGCTAAACGCTTCAATTGAGTGGCACCATATATCAATTCCCTATTTCTCAAGGTTCTTTAAATATAACAAATTACAACTTCTGAGGTTTTATCATTAATAATTTGTTTTTGGTCAAGGGAAGCACCCAGTTCAACAAAGCTAGCATCTGTGTAAAGGAGAAAAGGTTTGTTGAGATCTGGAAGAGCCAAGATAGGAGCTTTCATTAAACAATTTTTTCAATGTATCAAAAGCTTTTTGACAGTCATTATTCCAGATAAAGGCAACATCTTTTCTGGTCAGTTTGGTAAGAGGTAAGGCTATGACCTGATAAATTTTAATATACTGTCTATAATAGCCACACATACCCAAAAAACTTTGTATTTCTCTTACATAAGTTGGTGCTTATACATTTTGAATTGCAGCAAATTTATTCTGGTCTACACAAATCTGTAAGCCTGGCATAACATGGCCAAGGACTTTTAAGGATTGAAAACCAAACTTACACTATGTCAAGGACAAGGTCATATTAATATCATCCATTTTTTGGAAAACTCTATTTAAGTGAATCATATTTTCTTCAAAAGTTTTAGAAAAAACTATAATGTCATCAATATACACCATGAGCCATCCTTCAATTATCTCCTAATGGAAAGTGTTATCCATTACTTTCTGAAAAACTGAAGGTTCATTTTTAGGGACAAATGGCATCATTAAATACTTATATATTCACATATGAGTAGCAATAAGCAAGAAATTTGGTGAATTTTTCTCAACAGGTATTTGATGATAAACTTTATTACCATCCAGACAACTAATAAATTTTGCACCTTTCAAGGTAGCATTTATTGAATTAATTCTAGGTAAAGGATAAATATCATTAACAGTATAAGTGTTTAATGCTCTATAATCCCCACATAATCTAGCCTTATCATTTTCATAAGAAATCAAAACTGGGGAGGTAACACAATATTTTTGGGTGACATCCACCTTCTCAATGATATTCATTTTCAATAAGGTGGAAATTTTTTATTCAATATCCTTTCTCTTTGTTTGAGAAGAAGGATATGGTTTTTTCTTAGGACTAGGAGGAACATCATTCAAATTACAGGATAAATTAATTTTCATTTCATCCATAACAACTTCTAAAACATGAGAACCATGAGCAAAATCCATAGGAAAAAATTTAATTAAGGCTACCATTTTATCTTTTTGATCTACTGTTAATTGATCACCAAATGAAGCTGTTTCAATCTCAGACAATAATTCATCTATTTCCTCTATTTTTCTGCCTTTACATTGGATCAAAGAGTGACAAGATTTAATAAGGGTGTAGAATGCTTTTTAGAAGAAGAAATTTTAAATTTTCTTTTCCCATTCAAGACCAAGTTAAAACAATTGTTTGCAGGATCCAACTTAATTCCAAACATGGTTAAAATTTAATTTCACATGATAAACCAATTGCTTAAATTGTCATTTTTCATCACAACAAATCCACAAATAGCTCTGAAAAAACCACCATTATATTTAAAGAATACAGTGGTTTTGTATTTGGAAATGGGTCATAACACAGAACCATAACCTTTCCATTTTACAGATATTATTGGTAATAATTTGCATTGATAATTGTTATCCACAGAGGCCAGCGCTTTCTCTGAAACTACATTTCCTCTAGCACCAGAGTCAAGAATAACCTCAACATTTTTTCCATTTATGATAACTGGTGCTCTTAAAGGTGATATTAAAATGGAACTTTCAGTAATATCCCTAATTACCTCAGCATTTTCTACTGAAGACAAGTCAATATCACAATTATTAGACCAATTATCTAAATATTGGATATCCTTTTCTAAAACAAGAACTTCTTGAGAAGACTCATGGTTATAAGAAATATTGCTATTACAGTCACTGGAGGAATCCTCAAGATCAGCTTGAGTATTTTCAGATTCCTCAGATTGTTCAACAAGATGAATTTTCTTGTCACAAATATGTCCTTTCTGCCATGGTTTGTTACATTCAAAACAAGTGTTTGTTGCATATTTCTTTGGTGCAACTGGGGAAGAAGGTTTACCAGTTTTATCTGGAAGTTTTTTGGAAGGCTTTTGCTTGTAATGATAAGATTTAACAGGTAATTCCTTGGTTCATATCTATGGTTCAGCAGTACTTCATTACAGATATTAATGAAAGAAGAGTGTTCCCTCACATGCTATGTTCTAGCCACAATTGAATCTCTAAGAGAATTTGGTAATGTATATAGAATTTTATCTCTCCAAATATTATAATCCATCTTTGGTCAATTTCTCACAGGATTCTTGTTTATTTCATAAGAAAAACAATGGTTCTATCAACAGAGGAGGACATATATTTTGAATTTTCATACAGTCTTTGTTGAGTCAACCTGAATTTTGAACCACCAAACTGATTCTCAATCAAAGTTTTCCATTCATTCTATGTATAATGGTTGTTATCTAACAAAACAGATTTATAACACATCAAGGCTATGTTGGAGACTAAAGAAATTAACTTAGAAACAATTTCCTCATCTGAAAATTTATTTGATCTCTTTAAATTATCAATTATTTGGATAAAGTGTTGCCAATCAGATGAAGAATCACCATCAAAGTTAGGATATTGGTCCAGCTTAGGCCAGTTTTTATTACTACCAGGATGGTCAGTTTTATGGTTTGAACTACTCAAGGTTATCAATTCTTGAATTCTTGAAAGGTGTTCAGATATTTCATTATTCACAGAGTTAGATGACTCATTGTGAGTATCAAATTCTTTTTTATTTGATGCAACAGATCTCATAAACAAATTTTCAGCTGGCATAATTATTACATTACAAGAAAGAGTAGAAACACCATATTCAGGATATTTATTTTTATAATTAACAGCAGGTTGAGGAATATCTCTCAACTCATCACAATGGTCATTATGAACAACCTGTAATGCAGAAAATTTTTTCTCAACATCAGACAATTTATTTCTTAAATCAGTAATATAAGATAGTTGATCATTAATCCTAGCAATAGATAGAACATTTCTGCCTCTTCTACTGAGAATTTAATACTCAAATTCTGAAAATCAATTTTCAATTTTTTCAATTCACTATGCAGAAGCATATTGTCATTTTTTAAAGAAGTATTTTCATCAAGAGGTTTCAGATCATCAATAAATTTATGTAGATGATTATATTTATCTGAGAGTGATCTGTTATCACTTTTAATAGACTTTTGCTGAGCAAGGACATTATTTAATGTGTCTTTTAATTTGAAATAAGCTGTTTCCTGAACAGAAGAACTCACTTTGCAATGTAAATGTAAATTATTTAATCTATCATTTTCATGTTTTAACAAATCTTTCAAAATTTTGTCCTTCATAACACTAAAATCAGGAGAGCCTCTCAATATTTCTTCAGAATTTTTTTCAAGTAAAACATAAATTTCAGGAGCAACAGAATCATTCTTTATTGCAAGAGAAGTATTAATAAAGAAGTAGAGATTAAATGTAATGGCTCATCAAAAGAAAGTTTACTCAGAACATCATTAGGGCTACTAGTTACAGGGAGATGTCTTTTAATAGGTTTAACTGTTATTTCACTATTCTCAATAAGATTACCTGTAGAAGAAGGCCTATTAGAATAAACTCCAAAATTTTTATCAACCAAACTACTCACAATGGCAGAGGAGGAATCTTCCCCTGGGTTTGAGACTGGATTTGGGCCTTCTTTCTCCTGCTTTGTTGGTAAGGATGAGGAGGAGGATGGAAATTGGGTGTTCTGGATGGGCCAGGCTGATGGGCAGGAGGATGTTACACATTCTGTTGATAGTGGCTCATGAGATAATCCCACTTCTATTGTTCCGCTTCCAGAGTATTTTGGTTTTGCTGGAATGAGGTGGGAGTTTGAGGGGGCTGAGGCTGAGACTGAGTTGATGACATGGGAGAAAGTTGAATTTGCTTTTGAGATAGAAGCTCCTACATCTGGGACCAAAGGGTTTCCACTCTTGCCTTGTATTTCATAATTTCTGCTCTCAGCTACTTTATGTGGCTGGAAAAATTGTTGACTTGCTGGTTTAGAGGAATCTTTTATATTTTTATACCTCTTAGAGTATTTTCTTGATTGACCAGAGGTTTGACTTCCAACTGAATAGTTAAGTGAGGGGGGTTTGCAACTTCTCCTGAAATTTCTACCTCCTGAAGGGTATGAAGGTTGTTTTTCAGCTGAAGATTTTCTGTAAGTTAATTTTGAAGAACCTACAGATTCATTATCAACATCCACTTCAATTTCATCCTCATGCAGGTTAACCATGCTCTCAGTCAATTTTTTTGACATGTAAGTGGAAAATAAATTTTATATAATCCCTTTAAACAAATAAATATGTCAGCTAAGAAGACAAAAATATATTTTTATATTAAAATATTATTATAAAAATAAATACAAATATTTAAATTTAAAGTAGTATTCAATATAATGATAGAAAATTATATTTGATTTAAATAATTATTGGGAATTAAAAAATAAATGTTTAATGTCAACCAACAATAACTATACCAGAATTTATATGGCAGTTACTGGGACTAAGTACAGAGTACTATTATAGTCAACCAAAATCAACAAATTAATAATAATAAAAATTAAATTAATAATTCAAATATTAAAATTAAGTTTGTGAAATCTTTTAGGAGTAAGATGTATTAACACTCTATTATAGTCAACTAAGAAAAAAAATTTAAATTTAAATGAACACTTACACTCAGTGAATCAGCAATTAAGCCACAATCACTGTTATTGCAATAAAAAATTTAATATAACAGTTGATAGGAGCAAAGGTTGACTTGCAGTAGTGATTGTTAAATCACCTAAAAAATATATAACTTTTAAAAATATATAAAACTTGAATTTTTTTCCCTGGTTTGATTCAGGGTTTCAGGAAAAGTTTACTTTTTGCGCCAGGTGTTCTGTGCATTTGTTGTTTGTCCAAAATTTGTTGAGTCAATTTTTGCTGTTTGAAAAGGCCCTCAATTGTCAGCCAGTTTGTCTAGAAGGAAGAAAAAAAGAGGGTAGAAGGGAAAGAAGAAGAGGATAAAAAAGAAAAGAATAAGGAAAGAAAGGATGATGGTGCAATAAAGAGACTAATTGGATTAGACAAAGAAAATGACAAGTGGTGAACTGGTTATAATAGTAAGTATCTTATTTTTCTCTTTGCTCAACTATCAACAAACTGACTATTAAAAATCTTAAAACAACCTTAGTAATTTTTATTTAATATTTAAGGAGATTGGAGTGCCACAAGAAATAATAAAATATAATATAATATTTAAAATATGATGGGTAAGTTAGTGATGAGGCTACAGGGGATTATCAAAGGCCTTTTTAAAGGCAAGGGGTCCTCTGAAGTGCCACAAATGAGTATTTACAAAATAGTAATAAAGTAAAACAAGAATATAAAAAAATATAACTAAAAAATAGAGATTGAGAGAAAAACATGAAAAAACTACTTAAACCCATGAGTAAGAGACTAATTTTCACACCATAGTTTCCCAAACCAGTTTATTAAGATAATGAGTAACCAAGTAAGTCTGAAACATAATAACTGTTGGTTAAATAATCCAAAACAGGTATTACAATGTTTTGTTAAGGGCTTTAATTGAAACACATAGAATATTTTGATGCAACAGTTTTGGTAATTAATTTAATTCAATTGTAAAGGAAAATTAATCATTTGTTTTAACTATTTTAGTAACTTAATAATTAATCTAGTTGAAACACATAATTAATTTAATCATATTGTTAATTTAAAGTTAGTATTTTAATATTATTATGTTAAATAAGTAGTTTGATTTATTTAATAATTTCCTGTCACAATTAAGGGTCAAAAAAGCGCCCAATATTATTGTTTAATAAGATATGTAAGGCCTTGTTTAATATATAAATTTAATTAATTAATTTAATTACATTATAAGTTAATTCTACACTTAAAATTATAATATATGTTTATAATTAATTAATTATTAATTTATATTTATTGTATACATAAAAATGCGCCATAATTTATAGAATATAAAATATATCATGCTTAATTTAAATTTATAATTAAATTATATAACAATAAAATCAATATAACCCTTAATTTATTTATATTCAATAAGATACTTATATAATTTTATTATGCAATAAAATATTAATTTATATACATAAAATGCATATTTATACGCCCTCATTTGGTTCCAGTAGATTACATTACATTTACTGGGCTCCTGATATAGCCTGGCTGACATAATCTTTTGATGTGAGATATAATTTTTATTTTTTAATATATTTTTAATTGATTAATTAATTATATTATAATTTAAATTTATAATATAAGTTTGTTATTAATTAATTATCAAACATTAAACACATAAAAAATGCACCAATTTTTATTGAACAGAGTATTTTTTGTTATGTTTATTTAAATTTATATACAAATAATAATAAAATTTAATATAAAATTTATTTTAATTATACTAAAAATATTTTTATTAATTTTATTTAATATGATGGTATATAATTTGTATATATAATTTAAATGAATTTTGTCTCTTTTTTATGTTCAGGTAATTTAACATAATATTTACTGGACTCCTATCATAGCCTGGCTGCCACCTTCCCTCCGCTCTATTCCCCCTTTTCTCACTTTCTGCATCTCTTCTTCCTCTTTCTCCATGCTTCTCTTCCTCTCTCTCTCTCCTTTTTGCTTCCTCCTTTTCCCCTCCCCTCCCTCTTGCCTGTTGCTTCAAAAATTAAAATGATCCACAAATGACATATCTCAAATTTAAAAATAAATAAAGTAAGTAAAAAATTACTAAAGAAACACAAAGTTGAAATAATGAACAAATCAATAAAGTTGGAGCAAACTAAAAATATAGTTACTTCCCAAAAAGAAAACTGAAAAATTAATCAGTGTAGGTAACTGTAACTGAATAAAAAAGTATAATTATATTAAATGACAACCAAAAATAAAATAACTAATGCTATCATTAGCTGAAAACTAGTAACTCCACCAAAACATAATTAAATAAAAAATAATGAGTAAGGTCATAACTAACTGAGAAAATATTTTTATTATCCACTAGAGCATGAGCAAGGAGAAAAAATCAAATACTCTGAAATAAAGAAGAGTAAATAATCAGAAATGTAATAAAATAAAATAAAACTTTTAGCAGTATTCATTACCCATAGATCTAAATATCCATAGGTTTATTAAATACTGGATCAAAGTTTGCCTTTATTCTTCCATCTTAATCCAAAAAAATGAATTAATTTCCAATTCATTTTAAAGTTATTATATGCTCCAGTATTCTTTTAGAATGATGAAATTTGTTGTCAAAAGAATAAATAATTATATAATTGAATTTTAAATCACTAGAAATTCAAATTCTTTCCTTTTCAATTTAGGTTATTTTGGGTTTAGAATAGCTTATTATTTATCTTCCAAAGACGTATATATTAAGTATACTCATGTTAGTAGCCAAGAACACTGTTAGAAGCTCACAAGTGAGGTTGGCTTAAAAATATTGAGCACTATAAGTTGAAAGTTTTTTTTTGTGTACTGTTTGTTTCTATTTTTTTAGAATATTAAACTTCTTAAACATAGATTACCTAATTTCTTTAAAGTAGCTAAGTTAATTATTGTGATCTAAGGATGGTAAATATATATTTTATATTTTAATTTGATATAATTAGTCCTTTTTTATTCAGTTTTAGGTAGATGCACTGATTAGCATTTTAGTTTATTTTTTGGGCAGTAACTATATTGGTAGTTTTTTCCAAATTTCTTGATTTGTGGAGTATTTTTATTTTTTGTTTATTTATTAATTCTTTACTTACTTTATTTATTTTAAAATTTGAGTTTTTTTCATTTGTGGATCACTTTAACTTTTGTGGCAGCAGGCAAGCTGAAGGGGAGGGGAAGGGCCAGAAGTGACAGGGAGAGGGAGAGGAAGAGAGAGGAGCTTGAAGAAAGGGGAAGAGGAGATGCAGGAAGCAATAAAAGGGAGAGAGAGAGAGGAGGGGAGAGGTAGGGGGCAGGTGGAAGAAGAAGGGTAGAGGAGTGTTTTGGGCTGGAAGTGAGAGGAAGTGGAAGGGGGAAAGTGGAGAAAGCTAAGATTTACTCTAGAGTCATAACCTTTGTTCAGGAAAGGTCATTAAACTGAACACAACTTATTGTTCAGTGTTTTTTTCACCCTGAAATTCTGATGAATTTAAAAATATGAGGTTTTTGTTTAATGCCAGAAACACTGAAATTGCTACTCCCACTCAGCCTTCAATATAAACCAGAAGAATTTCAATTCATAGGGGATTGCAAGTGAGCTACAGGAGTATACTCGGAGTTTTTTTTAAGGAGGAGTATCTGGCAACCAGCGCAACCAATAGGGATTCAAACCCATACAGACACTCCCCCGCAGGTTTACTACAGAAGGGAAAGCAAATCAAAGGGGATCAATGGTCCCCCAGCCTCTGCAGACTCCCCCTGTCAGCCTGTATATCACTAGGACTGAGTAAAAAGTACTTATAAGTTATGTTAAACACATGAACTATACATGGGAATAATAATTAAGAGTACACAAACAGTATACGTAAGTAAAATTATGATAATATACAAAATATGCCATTATAACACCTTATATACATGCATATATCCACTTTTTATAAGTCTTATGTACTTAATATTAAGCTGAAATATGTTAGGTTAATCTTAAGAACCTTAAGTATAAGGCTACATAGTTTTTAAGTACACTTAAAGCTGTTATTTTCACTGTTTTATGCAAAAAACAAGAAATGTGCTTTATTTCACTTAAAAGTTGACTATATGCGCCATAAATTTGAGAATATCAAAAATGCGCTTTGACAGATCAATTTGTCTCATTTAGGAGTATTGATTTGGCTATTTAAATGCATAAAAATAACACTTTTCAAATTTGGTGTTTTTTATGCCAGAAATGGCTTCTGTGTACTGGCCACATACTGCCTGATTTTTTCCTGTGTGAATAGCTTCATTTTAAGCAAAGTTATCTTTTTCACACTATAATTACCCCACATTCTACGCCCACTGTGGGGAAACACACTAAAATAGGCGACAGGCGCTTATTTAGTGTCCTAGCTTAATTAATAATGCATTGACCTTGTTTATATGCACTAATTTCATTAATAACCTTACTCTTGGCATCTTATTTCATCACCATGCTTAAATTGTTTAAATTTAGTCAAGGATTTACCCGTGCAAGCGCCTTCCAAGGACTGCATGTAGTTACCTTACATCTCACGCTCTTTTTTGAGTTTTTGGGTGGTTTCTCAGTCAATATTGGGTATTTTTGAATGGGAATTTCACATAGTATAATGTCAGGATTAGCCTCATTATTTATACAGTGAATCTCCCTTATTATTAAGCTATTATTAACCTTAAAAATTCCCCTTTAGACTTTTATATTATTGTTTATTACGCATATATTCTCTTTTTATCTTATTTCTTAATTTTAATGGATTTTCCTTATTAATACAGGATTTTGACAGTTGTTACTCTTCTAATTATGTCATGGATTACTGGGAATGTTAATGGGAATGTCTATTAGTTGTTTAGAGGCATCATTAACTGTTTATTGGGTGGTACATCAAGGGAATCATTGGGGAACTCATTGTGTATAAAAGGAGGAGAGTTTTTGGTTGTATTTCTTCATTCTTTATCATTTACAATAAAACCAATATAACCAAATAAATTACAATACATATCAATTAGTACTTTTATAAGACTTTTGAATAGTATCTGAATTATTAAAATCTATTTTTCTATCAACTAAAAAGATTGTAAGCCATATATAAAAATAGTGAGAATTATATTACTGAGACCATTAATTTGAATTATATTTTACTATTTGTTGGATTTATACTACAGTATTCATATAGGACCCTTAAAATCTTCTAGACAACTGACCATTCAAGCTAGTTCACGTCTTTGTACTTGACCTCAGCCTGACACCCCGCCCCTTCACACCCGCACATTCAGACTATAGACAGCGTAAAGAGTCTAACCCAAATGAATAATTTCAATCAGTTTGATGGGCACATCAGGAAATTACAGACTCTAGGGGCTAAGGCTCCTACTTGGTCCAATCCCTCAGTAAGTTTATATTAAAGAGGAGCTTTGATATCACTCCTCCCCAAGTTTACTGCAGGAATCACATTTGGCACAGAGATCCATCAGGCTGTGTCATCTGCTTACTCATCACCTTGGCTTGAGTTATAGGGATACAAGTTGACTTTCCTTCATTTCAGTAATAAAATTGTCAAGGGACTCTTTTATTACATCTAGGAGGGATTAAAAGAGTCTCCTGTGTATCCTCAAGAAACTCTTACAGCATTTCATGGCTTTCCAAGGATATGGAAAGGGCTGGATGAGGCCATCACCTTATGGATGTACATTCCCCATGTTTCCAAGAACACTTGGTCTTTCAGGGCGGCTGTACCATATGTTATATTCAGACAGGCTGCCCTAAAGAATTTCAATTCATAGCTGTCAATGAACAGTTTCCTGACACTACAAGAAAGTCAGACTGCAATAAATATTTGTTTTGTCTTGGGGCACACCAATGGGGAAACAATTACGCACCAGTTATGTAGTAATAATTTTTGGCACTCAAAGTTCTTAGGTGGGTCTTAAGTGCAAAAGACATTTTTTTTGTAACTGTTGCACAACTGTTGCGTAATTGCTGCGTCCCATAGCAAAAGAAACATGTGCTGTAGTTTCAGCCAAGTTTTATATTGCATGTCACCCAAACGTTTCACCTGTCGGTTGTGATTTCCTTCATTTTTCACCAAAAAAGATGAAAAATGACTAAAAATGTTCTAAAATGATTATCAATACAAGACATTTATTTGTATCAATGTAAGTAACATCTGAATCAGGCAAGTTTAATGTGAGGAGTTCACTTGGCTTTCCAAATCAGGTATAGAGGATGTGGATATCCGAATGGGACCAAATTTAACATTATTAGTTCAATTCACTTGTGCCCAATTGGTAAAAAAAAAAGGTGGTGGTGCACTTCCCAAGGTTGAGTGAGTGGTCTCTCCATTCAGCTCACCAAAAAATAATAAAAATAATAAAATCCTCCCCCCCCCCCATCATATGTACATACATACAATTTTACCCTATATACCACCTCTGTATCTTTATAGATGCTGATGATGATGATCAGTGTGAATGCATACAAAAAAAAAAAGAAAAGAAAAGGATTTGTTGAATCATCTCCTCAACTTTGACTTTGACTTTGACTTTGACTCTGATTTTGGCTTTGTTCCTTCGTTCGTCTCCTCTTATCACAATTTCTACTTTGGGATCTGATTGATCACTCTACTCCAATGCGACGACGATTCCTGTCTCCCTTTATCGCTATCTCAACTGGTACAATTTCATCTCTCTTCTTTCAATTTCCTTCTTTTGGCTCATTATCATGATCACATGTGCTTTCATCCAGGTCTTTTCTCAGGTTACGTCAGTTTCCCCATTTCTCATTCTCCAAGGTCCTCATTACTCATCCATCATCATCACTAGTACATCTTCCAACCCCCACTGGCCCGCTATTCAGAGCAAAAACAAGCCTCAACCCATCCAACCAGTGAAAAGAGTGACAATAATAAAAGCGCACCTTAGCTGTGTAAATTTGACTCATCTCATCCATTATATCTTCCAGTAAGAAATTAGTTCTATTTCATAAACAAAATCTATATGACATGCTGCTTATAGACATTTTATCACAACCACTAGATGGTGCTGTTTCTCTCTTCCCTTTTAAGGAGAAGGCAAGCGTTCAAATTTCGCTGAGCCTGATCGGACAGCTTCATAATCTATTAACATCATATGTTGAGGGTAGAGTAGCCTAAAGATTGAATCCACATCATTTAATGCCCCAGTTTTAGTTATCATTTCCCCACTTACTTGTATGCAATCTTAATTGTCACTTCGCTCACTCCGGCTACATTAGCAATCTGCCTCGCTGACTTGGGAGTACCGTACAAGGCACTTGCAAAGTAAATACAAGCACCTGCAACGCTGATCGGGCTCCGTCCAGCAAGGATGCCTAAATCGCGTTGCTTGATGGCAATGCGGTGAGCCCCACGTTGGATTGAGTAGGGTAAGCCAAGATGATTGCAGAATCGAGCAATCAAGTCTTCAGCTCCTGCACCGCTACTTTCTCCAGTTGTGGTATTGATAGCTCCGCCCCCACCAACGGCCGAAGTCTCAAATGCAGCAGACAACGCCTTGAAGCACTGTCCTATTTGCTTTTTGGGCACCTGAGTAAGGGCGACGACTTCTTTGAATGATCGCCCCACTTTGGATTGTCGGCAAGCAATAAAGATACAGGCCGCAATGACGGCATCCACCTTTTTTCCTCTAAGCATTTTTTCTACGATCAAGTATAAGCATACTTGATCACATCTTTTACACTCCCCAAAGAATGATGGTGACCAAGTGCCAATAAGCGTGCTCACCTTCCTCAGCCCTCCTAAACAATTGCTTGGCAACATCCGTTACAGTCTTAGGCAAACTGATGTTGTCGCACATATCTTGAATTGAATGAAAAGCCTGAGCAATGTTCCTCTCTCCATTTTTAACGGCTGCCCGAGATGCGGCTCTTTCGAGGTCTTTAGCTACCCCGGTGTGACCATCTTTAAACGAAATAATGGTTTCAAACTGCTCAACTCCATTAAGGAGAGGATTACTAGGTCCACCAACACGAGAAGGATCATCGCCTTCATCGCCTGCAAACGTTCTCCCTATAAAAAGATGAAAACAAGGCTATTAATCGGAGATACAATCTTTTTGCGTGTAAATATTTGAGTATAAACATCATATCAAAGAGTAATGTGTATAAGATGAGGAAATACATTCAGAGCGAGTGTCAACGATTCTCTGGGGAGAAAAAAAAAAAAAAAAAAAGCATGTGAATCGGTCAAAGAATATAGAGATGTTCGATTAAAAACAAAAGACAAGTATGAATTACATCTCCGACCACTAATCCGCACGAACCACAGACCAAATCACCAGATGAAAATTCTTCGACCAGTGTAGGGACTTTGCAGTCAGGACATAAAAGACGGACATTCTAAAAGGCCAACGGAACGTTGATTGACAAAGAACATGATGGGAAATTCATTCTCAAAGATCGACTGGAGAAGGGAAGAAAATTCAGCAAGATGCAAACCAACCAAGTCGGGACGAAAAGGAGTTTCTTTAGTCGGTTGAGGGGCACGGGAAGGGAAAGCCACGGCAGACATGTGAAAAATCAATAAAGAATTATGTACGTGGAAAAAGGGGTCAACAAAAGAAATTGCGCGTGTCTCTTTGGAGGGTGGCAGAAATGAAAATTGTGCTGGGCAATTTGACAACGAAGTTGGTGCTGGTTTCTATGCATTGTGCAAGTCTATATTGCATAGCATAACCCATTTAGTTCAAAAACTAGGTCATGGCTGATTGGCTAACTTGGTCACTCACTTATATACAAGAATATATATAAATAAATAGAATCATGCTTATAAGGCTGTATCACAAATGAGCAAGTCTGTCTAGCTGGTCTCAGATCCTGGATATCATTCAACCATGTCATATCAAATGCCAGACTTTGAAAATGGGCTGTCAAATTATTGTCCATCAACTGTTCAGCACTTTCCTGCTTTTTTTTTTTTGCTAACTTTTTAGTAGCTATCATTGTGACTTACCAAGTTGTTTACAATACGGAATATCAGTTCTGGAAAATTCACACTTATCTAATTGCAGATTTCTAAAACACATGAGCCCCAATACTCACCACACAATATTTGGGGGGGACTTGCCAGCAAGTCATCAACTTGAAGTCAGATGGAACTCAAATGGAACTCAGACTGAACTTATAATGAGCTGATACTGAACTTTACTTTGAGCTCATCATGAACCCTTAACCAAAGATGAATGATTTGGTGCTGAAGTAATATTGAAAGTTCAATGAAAAATTAATATAAATTCAAACAAGGAGAGCTTAAGAATCTGATCAATTGAATGTCTTTTTTTTTATAAAATAACGTTTAATGTTAATTTGGAATTGCACTTGATCATTAGAAATACTGAAAATCATATCATTTATTTCAAAATTACTTTTAAACTGTCTGATGATTTTATTAATTTTTTGTGAAAAAAATATTAAATAAAATCAGTGACTCTTTTTATTAAAAAATCCATTTAACCCAAAATTTGAAGCTTTAATTTTTAAGTTTAAGCCATATGGCCTGGTTCTTACTTTGATTTAGTTTTCCATTTTCTGATTATGCCATATGATTACTTTAAATACAATTAATCTACCTAAAAAACATACTGAGCCATCAAAATTCTTAAATTTTTTCCTCTAGAATACATTAAAAACACACAGAGCTAAATAAATCAAAGATAGAAATGTGTTTTCATAATCTCTGACTCAATGTATAGTTATTCTCACAGATTTTTTATAATAAACACTATTATTTGAGGAATAATTTGATTATATTTCTGGAAAGAAGTATAACTCTTATAATAGGGGGTATCAAAGTTAGAAATCTTCCATTTCAAAATACCTCTTTTTTCCACTAAATCAACCATAATTATTTTTTTTAAATATGCCACATTGTGCCCCCAAAACACCTTTCTACTGAGAATTAATGTCAAGTTTGTGGCTTTCTTTTTGTGTTATGTAATGCCTTTTAAATAATTACAAATTTTTAACTTTGATACCCCTTAATGGGGGGTATTAATGTTAAGGGATCCGCAATTAGGGATAAAGAATTTTTTTCCCCAGGTTCAGACATTATTAATTGCGGAAGAATCTTATCCACTATCCCCGGGGCTAGTGGATAAGGAATCCATGATAATGCATTATCCCGCCTCTTATACCCCAATTTCCATTTCTAATTCCTGATCCCAAACTCATCACATCCATGAGGCATATCCAGAGAGTAGTACAAGATGTGGTTATGGCAGAAAGTTGTGCAACATGTGGTTATGACAGAAAGTTGTCCAAGATGTGGTTATGAAAAATTGAGTAGAAAAATGTCGGATAAGAGTTGAACATTGACACGTAAATTGTCTAATAACCCAATTATTAGCAAAAAAAATTGCAGAAGATAATTGGGGTATAAGAGTTTTTATCTGCAATTAATTTAATTGCCAATTGGTCAACATTGATACCTTCTAATATGTGTTTTAAGTTATTAAGTAATTTTACTGACACAGTTAAGGGTCAAAAAAGTGCCCAATATTTATGGATAATATTATATGTTGAGTTAGATTTAATATATAAAATATATTAATTTATTTGTAATTAAATTATAAGTTAAATATTATTAAGCTTATAATATAATTATTAATATTTTAATTTTTTAGAAATATTAAATACATAGAAATGCACCATTATTTTTTAGAATATAACATTTTTTTATGTAATAAAAAACTTATTTCATAATAAAATTAAATATAGTAATTATTTTGCTTATTCATAAAATATTTATATAATTTTATTATTTAATAATTTATTTTAACTACATAATACATAATTTTATTCCCTTACATGCTTTCAGTAATTTATTATATACTTTACTGGGTTCCTGAGATAGCATTTCTGACAGTCTTAATGTTCAGTTCTTATTCCAAAAATCAAATAAGCCATTATACTCTATGGATTCAGGGGTAAAAATAGAAATAAACCACTTTTAGATGTTGTTTTTGATAGTGGAAAATGAGCCCTGAGAACAGAAACAGTGGACTCTATTCTTCCGCTGAAAGATTAAGTTCACCTTCAATTTTTTTCTACCTCATTTGACACCCATTGCCTTTTTCCACACACCTCTTTTTGCCTTTTCACCTCTCTCACCCATATTTCTCCCCCTCCCCCTTTTATCACCATCATGGTACAGCTCCTGTACTCTCCTGAATCACTGTCTTAAGGTTTAGACCTCCTCACCCATCCCCTTCCATCACCTCCCCTCCACTTTCCCTTTCACTTCAACTCACCCCTTTTTCTTTTCTCATCCCTCATCCCTCCTCAACCCTTTCTAAGTCCTCCCTATCACACCATCCATTTAATTTATCCCACCACCCCTCTACCCCACCCCATCCCATTCTAACACTATCCCAGCCCTCTAGCTTCTAACTCACAAATATTTAATTCCCATCCCAAACATTTACCCCTACCACCTAAATCCAACCCTCTTGCTTTTCACTCCCTCTTTTTTTCTTTCCTAATCATCACTTTTTCCCCCAATGGAGTAAAAGGGGTGGTATGGAGAGAAAGCGGAGTGATCCAGAGTGACACAGGGTAGATAGGGATGGAGAGGTTTCAGAATGGGTTGGAATGGGAGCAAATTTAGTTATATGGGGTGAGTTAGGATGGAGAGCCGTGGAGAAAGGGAGAACAAGGGTTGAGGAGGGGAGAGGAGTGATAAAACTAAATCTAGATGTAAGAGCAGGAGCCAATGTGAGAGAAGAAAATTACAGGGTAACAAAAATGTGGAAGAAGATATTTGGAAGGAGAGTTGTGAAAAACATAAATATATATAGATATATAATATATTATTAGACATAGAAAGAAAAAATGTATGAGGATAGAAAAAAAACTTATCAATATTAAGGGGTATCAAAGTTAGAAATCTTTGATTTCAAAATACCTCTTCTTTCTACCAAATCAACCATGATTATTTTTAAAAATATTCCATATTGTGCCACCAAAACACTGTTTTAACAGAGAATTAATGTCAAGTTTGTGGCTTTCTTTTTGTGTTGGGAAATACCTTTTAAATGATTACAAATTTCTAACTTTAATACCCCCTATTGTGAACTGTTTATTGGCCATATATGTCATTCTCATAAAATTTGGACAATTATTTTTTTAATTTAATGTAGATAATGGTAAGTTAGTTTTTAAAAATTTGTACCCATATAATGTTTTTACTTTTAATAATATAGTATATATGTCAGTATAGTCTAGTATATAAGTATGATATAATAGTGTTATTTTATGGTCCTACTACTTATTAATAAATGATTTAGTGATTAAACCTCAGGGGAAGACTAATAAAATAGTTATACTCAAATAAAACTCACAATACTTGGATTTAAATGCGTGCTAGTGGTGGAAAATAGAAGAATAAAATATAGTTATAGCTTTTATAAAGATAATATCAATTTATAAGGGCTTTATAATATATTTCTGAATACTAATAATTGTATTGTAGTGTTTGTTTGAAGTGTAGTAATTGAATGATGATAATAAACCATCAAAATCCCTCCTTAATTATACCCAAATCCACTGGAGTGCACAGACCTTCAATCCAGATGATGTCACTGCTATCCCCGGCAATTACAGCACTGTGAGGGCCCATCACCTCCCCATGGCGTCCACTTCAAGCAGTTTCAACACCCAGACCTCCAGTAAGGACCCTCCATCACTATTAATAATAACACAGAGTCATACCATAAATAGAAAACCCAGATAAAAGCGGATACCATAAAGAAACAGGTAAAATAAATGATCAAAAAGAGATTTAATGAAACTAAAAGCATATAAAGGAAACAAATAAAATGTCCAAGCCCCCAATAACATCCCCAAGCATCCACATTAACCCAAAAACATCTTTCCAACCCATAAATCCGTGAATAACCATCCAAGGAAGTAATTTTAGTTGTCCAAACTGGGTGTATGCGCCTGATATAGGTGTCTATGCTTCTGTAGGCGTTTTGAGTCCACTTATTTCGTCCATATGACCTAAAATAAGCAGAAAAACAAAGGTTATAGGCTATTTAGGGGCTAAAACCCACTTATATACCTAAATATACATAATATACTGCATATTTCACTGAATATGAGATTTATGTATACATATAAGCTTATGTATGTCAATAATTACTTCATATCACTTAAGATAAGTATATTATGACTCCATTAACACCTTAATAAGTATTATTAGGCCATGGATAAGCTATTTAAACTATTATAAATTATATAATAGAATAATAATTATATATATATATAATAAAATAATATATATTATTATTTTAACCTTATTTTTAAGATATAAGCTTAATCTAGTTAAGGTTATCTTATTTTAAGCATAAGAAATACTCAGTCCTAAGGATATTTAGGCTGACAATATATATCAATTTTTTAAATTATAATTTTAACTCAATTAATGCTAGAGTCATTTTTAAGAATTCTGTGTAACTTTCACAAATATTCTAAAGCTTGATTATACGCAATAATTCCAATCAATACAAAAAGTAAATATATATATTTCTCCAAAATAAAATGTACATATTTTATGAAAAATAAAAATTCCATATTTTTTTCATGAATGATATCTTGTAATATTGGATTATTTTTCTACATATTCATAGGCATTTTTTTAAATTTCTAGAATATATTAAATCTAAAATTATATGAGAAGTCAAATTTTTTAAAAGAATGAAAGAATAACATAACATTTAAAAATATTATACATCTGATAGCCTAGCTAGGTTGTGGGATTCACTTATAATCATATTCCTTCGAAAACTCCAACAATTCAAGCCTCAATACTTTTTGCACTTTTAATCACCTATGCTTCAATAAATGTTCAGAATTTCTTCAATTTGTGTTTAAGGAAGCTTCATTTTCTTTTCATAGTTTTTTCATCACTGCATCAATGTGCGCTCAATTAAATATATGAGGTTGGGTTCAAGGTTGCGGATTTTCTAGCGAGTGAACCATTTGCAGCCCCACTGAAGCAGAGTTGGAAGATTCTGAATCTGAAGCACAGGTACCACCCACCACACCAGCAACACCTGTCAAAGGCCCAAAGATTGCAGTCCCAGAAATCTTCAATGGAAATTAAGGTACCCAGGCAGATCAGTATGCATCACAGTAAAACCTCTATGTCTTTCTGAACAGTCAGAAATTTCCAGATGAATGATTTAAAATTGAGTTTTCAATATTGTACCTCATGGATGAGGCAGCATGCTGGGAAAGGCCATACACCAAAGATCTCCTTGAAAATTCCAATTCAGCCACAATGTTTTGCCATTTCATGGAAGCATTAAAATTAGCCTTTGGTGACCCTGAAATGGACAGAACCTCAGAGCATG
Source organism: Hemileia vastatrix (assembly GCA_030280995.1). Classification (NCBI taxonomy): domain Eukaryota; kingdom Fungi; phylum Basidiomycota; class Pucciniomycetes; order Pucciniales; family Zaghouaniaceae; genus Hemileia; species Hemileia vastatrix. The sequence goes on along the minus strand of JASXTE010000010.1, from coordinate 27,854,983 downwards.
CTATAAATCAGTTGTTGCAGAAACACTCAGCCACTGAGTATGTGTCAGAATTCCAGAGCCTTTCCAGTTACATTACAATGGGGAGAAGGAGTGCTCATGTTTCACTTCAGAAATGGGCTCTTACCAAGAATTAGGAATTCCCTAATTAGTCATTGTTATCCAACCTCCCTCAAAGAACTCATGGAGCTGGCCACTCCAATTGATATTGAGTTCACACATCAGCACATGGATGGTGGGAGTGGTGCTCATCACTGGTGAAAATATGCCCAATCAAGTGGGCCCAGTACTCAGGACCTAAATGCCATGGATTTTGATGCAACAAATGCACAGGGTGCTGGTCAAAGGAGAAGGCTTCCAGATGAAGAATACCAAAGGTGCATAATCAAAGATTTGTGTCTAAGGTGTAGAAGTAGTGGTCACTTGGAAAGGGAGTTCAGAGGGGAAATCACAGTTAGTGAAATGAATGATGTGAAGGAAAGGCACAGGTAAAATAAAACACTTGGGAGTGAAATATGTGCCCTCCTTGAGAGGATTAGAGAGAGAGGATAAGGTAGAATTGGCAAAGAATTATCAGCATGAAGTACACTTAGTAAATGATAATCATATTATACTGAACTTGCCTTTCATGACCCTTGATGACACAACAAATTTACGAGCCCTGCTGGACTGTGGGGCCACAGACTGTTTTATTTCTAACATGTTTTTACAGAGAAATAAAAGGAAAAAAGAAAAATTGGACCACCTTAGGCGTCTAATTATGTTTGATGGATCCCCAGGTGGGGGAGGAGATGTAAAAGAGAAGGTTTTTTGCAGATTCTTGTATGATGGAAGAAAGTCTCATTGAAAGGCATATTTGGCAAACCTAATGGATCAGTATTATATGGTGCTGGGTATGACATGGCTGGACCAATATAATCCATACATTGAATGGAAAGAAAAGAAAGTTTATTTGGAAAGAGAAGGGAACAACAGTACTAAATTATTGGCCCCCTGTCCCTTTCAGGGGTCAGGGGCCCATCCTGGAAAGTCTTCTGATGCTCTGATATCATCAGTTGACTTGCCACCAGAAATGATGCTTTCTCTTGATTATAAGAATCAGACTGGGGATGGGGCACCAACAGAAGGGGCCAGGGAGGACCAGAGGGGATGAAACACACCAAGAGAAGGAGAAGGTGCAACAAGGAAGGGAGATGGAAGAGAAAAAAAAGGTGTATGGCACAGATAAAGCATCAGCCCCCTGGCCCCCCCAGGTGTTTCATTATCATCAGTAGGCTTGCCGCAAGAACTGACACTCTCTTGATTCTAAGTTTCAGGACTTGGAGGGGGCGTTTGAGAAAGAGGAGGAACTGGAATGCAATGCAAAATCATGGAAAATATTGGCCAAGTTTCCAGACAAAGTCCAGTCCTCAAAGCCAACAAAAAGCCTCAAGGAAGTGGTCCCTAAAGCTTATTGGGAGCTCTTACCACTTTTTGAAGATGGAGGAGTTAAGACCCTGCCACCTCACCAACCATATGACTTTGCCTTTGATCTGATGTAAGGATCAACTCCTCAATTTAGATGCATAATCCCATTTTCAACCTTGGAGTCAAAAGCCTTATAAGAGATGATTGATGAAAATTTTAAAAATGGTTTCATCAGAGAATCAAAATCTCTCTGGGTGGCCCCTGTGATCTTAAAATGTAAAAATGATGGTCCATTGAAGCCATGTATAGATTCCAGAAAGTTAAATTCACTGACAGTCAAGAACAGATATCCCCTTCCACTGACTAGTCAGCTGATTAAAAGTCTTCAGGGTGCAGATATTTTCACATCCTTAGATCTTTGGGCAGGTTACCACAACATACATGTGAGGCAAAGAGATGAAAACAAAATAGAATTCCACACTAAATTTGGGCATTTTGAATGGTTGACACCTGCCACTTTCCAACACTTCACCAATAGCATATCAAGAGATACAATAGGGATAGATGTGCAAGTGTATCTAAAAAAAATCTTGATTTACTCCAGATCAGTGAAGGAGTATCAGATGCAAGTAAAGGATTATTTTAAGCACTTGAGAGAGGCACAACTATGGTTAAAACTGGAAAAATGTGTCTTCTCAGTAAGTGAAATTGCCTATCTGGGGATGATTATTTCAAAGGATAGAGTGGGCATGTACCAGGTAAAATTAAAAGTAGTAAAAGAATGGTTAACACCAGAATAATTAAAGGAGATCCAGTCACTTTTAGGCTTTAAAAAATTTTTCCACTACTTCATTAAAAAAAAACTCACATTTGCTGCCTACTGCATGACCTCAAAGAGAAGAAAGCCAAATTAAATTGGACAAGTAGCCAACAAGATGCTTTTGACTAACTAAAAAGGAAATTTTTGATGGTCCCTATTCTTGAAATTCCAGACCTAATAAAGCCATTTTCTTTAGAATGTGACTTTTCAGACTTGGAGCTAGCCCTGGGATTATCTCAATATGACACAAAAAATGTCTTACACCCAGTAGAATATTTGTGATGTACCTTTCTAGGTGCCAAATTGAGCTATGAGATATATGATAAGAAGCTATTAGCACTAGTAGAAGCTTTAACAGTCTGGCGCCACTATTTGGAAGGAGGACCACACTATTTACAAATTATTATCTACATAGATCACAAAAACTTGGTAACTGTCAGTGTATGCTAATATTTAAGTATGATTTAATAGTAAATATTAATTGTCCTAATACTTATTTAAAAATGATTTATAGATTAAAACTCAGGGGAAGACTAATAAAATAGTTATACTCAATGTTAAATCACAGTATATGGATTGGTGTGGACTAGTGGTGGAAAATAGGTTAATAAAATATAGTTATAGCTGACATAAAGATAATATGAATTTATAATAAATTAATGAGGAATATTGGATGAAGATCAATTTTATTTTGAATTCAGAAGAGGTATACTTTTATTAGTTTTCAAATCCTTTCTCTACCTCAAAGAATTGTCAAAATGAACTTAAACCTCAGTAAATGATAAATTTAGAGACTTAAAGTCTTAATATATTATCAAAAAACAAAAAATAATAAGTATAATTTTTGTAGTATGTAGTTTGCTTTAAATTTTAAATTTGACCTCTAAAAACAGTGATTAAATAAGAACTATACAAAAATAACCATTGAAAAGTTAGAGTAATATGTAGTGTTATAAAAAAATAAATTATTAATATATTCTTTTTAATTAAAGTAAATTGAGATATTTTAGCACTTTTTTCTTTATTTATGGGGAATTCCCCCAACTATTTACAAAAAATTATGAAAAACCTCAAAAATATATCTTTTTTTCAATAGAGAAATTTTTTTATGTAATTTTACTTAATTTTTATTCTATTTCCAATGATTCTAGTCTTATCATAGCATAAAAAGTTTACTCAAGATGACAATAGATTAAATGGTTCACATTTGTGAGAAATAAAAAATTTCCAGTCAATGTGCACTCCCCTTCCATATGTCTGACTTGAATGGTTTTTAGAAATAAATCACAAAATTTCTACTTGATTTTTATAGAATTCAATGTTCTTTTTTTCTATATTTTTTTCAACAGTAATCAAGTAAAAAAATGGTCAAAATTTTTAATAAACAAATATTTTTCAAAAAGTAGTAAAGTAACCCAATAAAACCTTAAAATTTATTTAACATACTCCATCAGATAGCTCAAATTTCATAGGATAGATCTTCAAAGATATATTTTACAATAATATAGATTGAATCACAAATCAATTATTTTTGTGACTCCTCATAATGCCATTACTTACAAATAAGTTAAATTAAATATATGAAATAGCTATAAATATTTGGTTTTCCCACTAAAATATTATCTTTTTACATATTTATTTGAGGATATATTCTATAGACTTTGATCTTTCTAATGATGTGCATCACATAATTTTAAGTTTCAATTGACCAATTTTTGAAAAAAAAATTCAACTTTTGACAATATGAAAGATATTTTCAAATTTTTTTTTCAAATTTTATTTTTTAAAAAGCTACTGGATAAATATTTCATGAAATTAAATATCTATTGAGTAAGACTTAAGTGATTCATTATCAAGAATTGGCTCTGAGATTAATGAGAGGGAACTGTAAAGTGGGTAGATATATGTATATTCCACCTAGCATTTTTGTCAGCCTAGATATTCCCAGAACTGAGTAAAATATTCATATAAAGTATTCTAAACACATTTATTACACATGGGGAAAATCAGTTAAGGTATACAATGGGGGGTGTAAAAAATTAACATATATGCCATTCATGCAAGCCTCAAAAAAGATGCCAAGTAAGTCATTTTAATTTGAATTACATACCCCATTAACTGGTATACTTCAACAGTGTCCTTTTACCACACACGCCATCTGTTGGGTAAACCCAAGCCCGTCAAGCACTTCTTCCCCTTAGCTTGTTTATTCAGAATTAGGTACACACATTCCCATACCTTAAAATTTTTATTCTCCTAATCCATAGGCACCCATTCTTATATGCACAGTACACTGTGTAGCAAGCTATAAGCCACCCCTAACATCATTTCCCTTCTGAAAAAACTTTCATAGTGGGATACTCAAATAGCAGACATTTTGTCTTCTGACTTACACTTGAGCTAGGCTTAAATTACATATGTGCTGCTGTAGTTCATTTTGCCAATCTACCTACCCCTGAAATTTTTGATGACATTGACTCTTACATTACAAAAGCAAGCCACCCACATTAATTTGCAACTTCCAATGGTGAAAATTATGGACTTAATCCATAATCTGCATTATTGAACTCTTATACTTTAAAAGCAAGCCTCCCACATGGATTTGCCATTGCCAATGGTGAAAATCATAGATTTCATTCATAATTTGCATTATTGAATTCTTATACTCCTGAAGCAAGCCCCTTGCACTGTTTTGCCACTTCCAATGGTGAAAATCAAGGATTTAATCCAAAATTTGCATTATTGAACACTTATACTCCAAAAGCAAGCCTCTCGCACTGATTTGCCACTGTCAATGGTGAAAATCATGGATTTCATCCATTATTTGCATCATTAAACTCTTACATTTCAAAAGCAAGCCCCAAAAACTAGCTTGCAACAGCCCATGTTTCAAATCATGGATTTCACCCATAGTTTGCATTATTGAACTCTTAAGTTGAAAAAGCAAACCTCTTGCACTGATTTGTCACTACCAATGGTGTAAATTATAGATTTCATCAATAATTTGCATTATTGAACTCTTATACTCCAACAGAAAGCCTCTCACAGTGATTTTCCCCTGCCAATAGTGCAAATAATGAACTTCATACATAATCTTTATTATTGAACTCTATTCATTAAGCACCAAGTAAGATATCCCTGATAGTGATATCCAGTGTGAGTTAGGGATATTTTAGGCAGGGACATAAAGTCAGAAAAATTAATGTAAGAAAAGTAAGTGCAAGAAAAATAAGTGTGAGAAAAGTATGTGTAAGAAAAATCATTTGAAAACATGATAATCGTAAAAAAAAACAGAAAAAAAAATAAAATAAAAAAATCATTTCTTTTGAGAAAAAAAAATTAAAAACAAAATTTCCCATGGTTGCAGATATTTTTCTTACACTTATTTTTCTCACATATTTTTCTTGCACATATTTTTAGTACACATATTGTTCTATCCTTATGTCCCTTCTTACAATATCCCCAACTTGTGCTGGATATCCCCATCAGGAATATCTCACTTGGTGCATAGTGTAGGGATATTCATGCACAAGTTGGGGATATTGTAGGGAGTGACATAAGGACAGAAAAATAAGTTCTGGAAAAATAAGTGCAAGAAAAATATGTGTGAGAAAAATAAGAAAGATATCTTGCAACCATGTGACATTTTGTTTTTTATTATATATATATATTTGTATTTTTCTTGAAAAAATGATTTTTTTAAATTTTTTTCTTATTTTTTTTTACTATTTTTTTTTGAGAAAAAAAATTCTCATGGTTTCAAATTATTTTTCTTGCACTTACTTTTCTTACATTTATTTTTCTGACCTTATGTCCCTACCTAAAATATCCCCAACATGCGCATGAATATCCCCATCAGGGATATCTTACTTGTTGTGTAGTGATTACTCTAAAAGTGAGCCTCTTGCACTAATTTTCAACTTCCAATGGTGTAAATCAAGGATTTCATCCATAATTTGCAACTTAGGACTCTCACATTACAAAATCAATCTTCTTAAATTAGTTTGAAACTTCCAGAGATACAAATTATGGATGAAATCCATAATTTTCACCATTAGTCTCTTCTACTACAAAAGTAAGCCTCTCACACAAATTTGCTAAATCTTATGTTGAAAATCATGGCTTTATTGGATGAGAGCATTGTGATGTGAACAGATTGATAAAAACATAACTCATGTGTCAGGAGGATCAGGAGTAAAAGTTTAAACAATAAAACTGTTAAGAGTTCTCACTACACCTTTAACATTTACAGGATTTCGAGCTCATTCAAGAATCCAAGCTTTTGCTTCATCCAATGTCTTATTGAGACCAAGAATCCAAGCCTTCACTTGTCTTTTGATGAGTTTGAAATGAATTTCAAATCGTAGAGTAGCTAAACTGAAGAAAAAGAATTGAGAAAAAAGATCAAGGTAATAAAATCAAAAATATAAAAAATTGAGTCAGCAATTTTAATGGTGAAAATATTAAACAGGATGATGTGGGGGAGGGGGCACAGAAATTTGATGCACAGTGCATCTGGGGAATATATGTAATGGTGGGATGAATTGTGGTTGGGGAAATGGAGCAAGAGTAGGAAGTATTTGACCTCATGTTTGACATGCCTAACCCCAAGTAGTCCATTAATGATAGCATCATGGAATGGCATTTTGAGACTCAAGTTCTCCAGGCATATATGGTAATGTTTAACACCCCCTAATATGTATACATAAGTGAAATACATCATTTAATACAAAATATGCCATTATAATACCTTAAATACATGCATATATCCACCTTTTGTTGGTCTTATATACTTAATATTTGGTTTGAAAGTGTTAGGGCAATATTAAGTACCTTAGAACTAAGGCTAAATAAATTTTAAGTTGTATAAAAGCTGTTTTTCCAGTATTATAGTGAAACAATTAATCAATGTGGTTTAAATCACATAAAATCTGGATATATGTATGATAAATTTAATAATATTAAAATTTCACTTTGACAGATCAATTTTCCTTATTTAGCGCAATTTAATTGACTATTTAAATTTCTAAAAATAACACCTCTAAAAATTGATGTTTTTTATGCTAGAAATTTCTTATGTGTACTGGTCTTATTCTTCCTGCATTTATCCCATGTGCAAAGCCTCATTATTGAGAAAGCTAGTAAATTTGCAATAAAATTAACCCACAATTTATTCTCTATATGTTTAACCGGGCTAAAATAAGCAAGAGGGACTTATTTAGTGTCCTAAATTCATTAATAGGGGGTATCAAAGCTAGAAATCTTCCAATTCAAAATACCTCTTCTTTCCACCATATCAACCATGATTATTTTTTAAAATATGCCATATTGTGCCCCAAAAACACCTTTTCACTGACAATTATTGTTGACTTTGTGGCTTTCTTTTTGTGTTGTGAAATTTCTTTTAAATAATTACGAATTTCTAACTTTGATACTGTCAGCCTGTATATCCCCAGGACTGAGTAAAAACTACTTATAAGTTATGTTAAACACATGAACTATACATGGAAATAATAATTAAGAGTACACAAACAGTATACATAAGTAAAATTATGATAATATACAAAATATGCCATTATAACACCTTATATACACGCATATATCCACCTTTTATAAATCTTATGTACTTAATATTAAGCTGGGATATGTTAGGGTAATCTTAAAAACCTTAAGTATAAGGCTACATAGTTTTTAAGTACACTTAAAGCTGTTATTTTCACTGTTTTATGCAAAAAACATGAAATGCGCTTTATTTCACTTAAAAGTTGACTATATTCACTTTAAATTTGAGAATATCAAAAATGCGCTTTGACAGATCAATTTGACTCATTTAGGACTATTGATTTGGCTATTTAAATGCATAAAAAAAACACTTTTCAAATTTGGTGTTTTTTATGCCAGAAATAGCTTCTGTGTACTGGCCACATACTGCCTGCTTTTTTCCCATGTGAATAGCTTCATTTTTAGCAAAGTTAGATTTTTCACACTATAATTACCCCACATTCTACGCCCACTGTGCAGAAACACACTAAAATAGGCGACAGGCGCTTATTTAGTGTCCTAGCTTAATTAATAATGCATTGACCCTCTTTATATGCACTAATTTCATTAATAATCTCAATCTTGGCGCCTTATTTCACTACCACGCTTAAATTTGCCTAAATTTAGTTAAGGATTTACCCATGCAAGCACCTGACAAGGACTGCATAGAGTTACCCCACATCTCACACTACTTTTTGAATTTTTGGGTGGTTTCTCAGTCAATATTGGGTATTTTTGAATGGGAATTTCACGTAGTATAATGTCAGGATTAGCCCCATTATTTCTACAGTGAATCTCCCTTATTATTAAGCTATTATTAACCTTAATAATTCCCTCTTTAGTCTTTTATATCATGGTTTAATACGCATATACTCTCTTTTTATCTTATTCTTTAATTTTGATGGATTTTCCTTATTAATACAGGATTTTGGCAGCTGTTACTCTTCTAATTATGTCATGAGATGCTGGGAATGTTGATGGGCATGTCTATTAGTTGTTTGGAGGCGTCATTAACTGTGTATTGGGTGGTATATCAAGGGAACCATTGGTGAACTCATTGTGTATAAAAGGAGGGGATTTTTTTGTTGTATTTCTTCATTCTTTATCATTTACAATTTAACAATATAACCAAATAAATTACAATACATATCAATTAGTACTTTTATAAGACTTTTGAATAGTATCTGAATTATAAAATCTATTTTTCTACCAACTACAATAATTGTAAGCAATATATAAAAATAGTGAGAATTATATTACTGAGACCTTTAATTTTGATTATATTTTACTACTTATTGGATTAGTACTACAGTATTCATATAGGACCATTAAAATCTTCTAGACAACCGACCATTCAAGCTAGTTCATGTCTTTGTACTTGACCTCAGCCTGACAGATACCCCCTAATAATGCATTGAACTCATTATATTCACTAATTTCTTTAATAAACTTAAGATTGGTTTCCATATTACACAACCATTCTTATAATTTCCTATTTAGTCAAAGATTTACCTGTGCAAGTGCCTTCCAAGTGTCTGCATTCAGTCACCCTACATTTCAAATATTCTTTTGGGTTTCTCAATGGTTTCTAAGGATATATTGGTAATTTTTGTATGGGAATTTCAGAGTTAAAATTGTTATAATTAATTTCTTTAATTCAAATGTTGATCCCCTTAATTAGAAATCATTTTTAGGTCCTATTATTCCCATATTTAGTCTTTAATTTTAAGAATTACATGTATATAATGTCTTTTTGAATTATTATTTTATTTTGATGAATTACCCATGTTATAGTTAGATTTTGGCATGTGATATGATTCTCATTTTTATGGGATATTCCTGGATTGGATTGGCATGTGGATTTGCTATTATGAGGGTTCATTAGCTGTAGAAAGGACTTTTAAGACAAGGGGTAACATTGGGTGTATTTATGAGTATGTAAGGAGGAGGTAATTTTACCACTAATTTTACATATAAATTTAATTAGTGGGTCTGTCAATAGACCAATTAAATTTGAGATCTTTGCAGATAAAATTTTTACCACTAATTTAACATATAATTGTTCTTAGTAGGAGTCTGTCAATAGACCAATTAAATTTATGATCTTTGCAGATGATAACCAATTAAACTGATTAATTGTTTTTTACAGGACTCTTAATCCCTTTTCTATTGGTTTGTAAAATTCATTTATATTTGAAAAAGAATCTTACTGACAGTTGTTTTGCTTTTTAATATAAAAACACGGCTACATATTGTAGATTAGTTAAATCAAGTGACCACTTAAAAAGCATATTTGACTTTTGGCACTTAGAAATTCACTTCATACCAATAAGTAAGCAATAAAATTGTCTTCAGTGGTATTGATCAATACTGATAAAACTAATTTTGAAGTTTCCATATATAAACTTTCAATTCTTTAGAAAATTCCACGTAAAAATGTGTGACAACAATGACATTGTGAGTAGTAAGGCGAAACCTTATAACTTAAGACCAAGAGGTGAAAGACCTGTTACAGGACATTCAAATGTCGGGCCAGGACTCTCCCATAATAAAAAATACTCGGCCAATGTCTCTGGAGGAAAGGGAAAAGCTTTTAAAGCAAGTTTCAATAAAGAAAGCAAAAAATACATTACAAGAACAAATTCACTCCTTATCCACCCTATTGAACACCTTGACAATAAGAGTCAACAATATAGTAGAACAGATCAACAACCTGGAGAAAAGAGCAGCTCAAGGTTTCATAGAGGTCAACCAAGCTCTAGTGGACATAAAGGCTCAACCACAATCAGTGGCACCCACCAATTTTGTAGCAACACCTCCAGTCCAAGAGGAGGATCAAAAAATCACTTTAAGCAAATGGAAATGGGAGTGGTACGCCCAAAATTACAACAATCCTCCACAGAAGGGCTCCAGCAGTCACCCTTACAGGGAAAAGGCAAGGAGAGGCAGGGGAAGTGGGATAAGACCTTGGTAAGTCACCCAACTCCTTATAATCAATTATATCAACCTGAAAATGAATTACTTACAGGTAATGAGATTGATAAGGAAATATTGGATATGATTGATAATGATTTAAAGGATTATTCATTTGAAAAAAATATGTTAAACTTGTCTTTAAATGAGGAAAATGTAAATAGTTTTGTTGATCACCAGGATAATGCTATTAATATAAAATTGGAACCAAATGAATCAAATCTTGAACAGGATGATGAGTCTTCTGAGTTGGAAACACAAAAAATAGAATATTTTTTGAAAGAAAATCCAATGGAATCAAAAATAATAAGTAAATTATTATTGAGAATTGAAAAATTGGAAGAGTTCTCAAAAGAGTCAAACAATAATACAGAAAGTGTATTATTAAAGCTAACACAATCATTGAGTACCACGGCCAATAGATTAAAAATTATTGAAAATTCAAATGATGAATTAATCAATGAGAATAAAAGATTGATTTCTGAGATTAGAAATTTAGAAAGTAAATTAGATCATACTCAGAATGTTATGGCTACCATTGAGGGACGTGTTAAATTCTCTTTTTCAAATGTAAATGATACTCTAACTCATGTACCTGTAATAAAGGATAGGTTACAAAGAGTAGAAATAGAAGTAGAAAACATATTGAAAAATACTGAAAAAATAAAAGATAACACTTCTTATGTGGCGAGAGTACCTGTTTTCATGAAACACGCAAATGAAACAACAATGATGGAACATGAACATAGTGTCATGGGCTCTGAGAACAGTAAATCAGTAAAAGATCAAATAAATGATCATCTTTCCAAAGTAAGTGAATTACTGAATATTCCTCAGGTTAGGGAAGCAAGAACTAACCAAAAGAACTGGCCTAAGTTAGATCATTACCCTTCTTTTGACAAGGATTCAAAATCTGATTGGCAGCAATTCATACAAAGAATTGATAACTTAAAATTTTCATACAAATTAACTGATGAAGAAATTACTTCAAAATTAATATCATTATTTACAGATGTGGCCTTATTATGGTTTGAATCTGTATTGAGTGAGGGAATTAATTACTCCTGGAATAAATGGAAGGCACTAATTGAAAGGCAATTTGGTGGCCCAAAATTTACAATCACTCAACAAAGATTGTATGAAAAGGCCAGATATAATCCAAATGCTGGAGATAAACCTATGGTATTTTTAATAAATTTAATAAAAATTCTGAAAGCCATGGATCCAAAAATTGATTATGAAGAGTGGAAGGAAAAGATAATATACAAGTTGCCTATATCAGTTAGAGACATTATTGTATCTAGAACTGAAACCATCGGAGATACCTCTGGATTCATTAATATATGCAATGAGATATTATTAAACCACAAGTATGAAACCAAGTATAACAATTACAGACAAAGTGTTGATGTGGTAAAACCTACTACAAGTAAATTACCAGTGGAGAAGAAAAAACCTTCAGCTCCCCTTGTCCCAAAGAGACAGGAGAATAACACTTGTTACAAATGTAATGAACCTTGGGTAAAGAGTCACATGTGTAAGAAAAGAATAAATGTTATTGAAACCTCACAGAATTCTGAACCAAGTAATCATGAAGATGAGAACGTGGAATCCAGTGAAGATTGCAAAAGTAACATATCTTACAGTGATGATGAAAATGAGATATTTGTATTAGAACAGGATATAATGTTCCTGAATGATGCTATACCTCATACAGACACATCTTTAACTTCCATTGAGGAAGATGAAATAATTAAAGAGGTAACTCATGATACTTACAAAATAACACCTATCAGAGCACCTGTTATTATATGTGGAAAAGAAATGAATGCCATTCTTTACACTGGGGCTGCAGGTAGTGTAGTTTCTATTAATACATTACAGAAACTTGACAGTAAGTATAAGGAAAAACTAGAGCCTGTTCAAACAAAGAACTGGAGAGGTTTTGGCTCAGTATTAAATCCAATTGGCAAATACAAAACTGCTGTATTCTTTAAATATAATAATGGATATTCTAGAGCAGTATGTGGATTTGAAGTAATTGATAATAAAAATTGTAGTGATTGGTTTATTATTGGCAATGTTTTATTAACGAAATTTGGCATTAAACTAGATCCTGCAAACAGTTGCTTCACTATAGGCATGAATTGTAAGAGAAAATTTAAAAATATTTCCAAAAACTCAGTATATGCCATTTCTCCTAGAGAAGAACAACTGCAAGGTGGAAGAACCACCGCTGAAATGATTGAATTGGATAATGAAATCCAAAAGGCCTCTTTCAGTCCTCAACTCTCAAAAATTGAAGAAGAAAATATTTTGAGATTGATTAAATCATATCCTATGGCATTTGCTCATGGTTAAAATGAACTAGGATTGGTCAAAGACCATGATATGAAAATCTCTTTAAGTTGTGATTTGGATAATATTCCTGGCAGCTTGAAAAAGAAACCTTACCCAGCTTCTCCTGCAAAAAGGAAAGATATTGAAGACAACATAAAAATGTTGTTAGAAATGGGTATTGTTGAAAAAGTAGACACAACACCTAAGTATTGTGTTATTTCACCTGTGTTCATCTCTTATGAAAAAGATAAGGCAAGATTATGCGGTGATTATAGAGCTCTGAATACATACACTGTAGATGATATTTACCCTCTACCAAGGATAGCTTCTATCCATGCTACCTTACAAGGAGCAAAATATATTTTTTGTCTGGATGGAAACAAGGGTTACCACCAGATTCCTGTAGAAAAGAATTCTCAAAATTTCTTATTAATAACCACACATATGGGTATATATAAGTATGTGAGAACGCCATTTGGCCCAAAAAATGCGCCTTCAGTCTTCCAAAAATTAATGGATAGTGTTTTCCATCAAGAAATGGTTGAAGGATGGCTTATGGTCTATATTGATGACATCATAGTGTTTTCAAAAACATATGATGAACATTTAAATCACCTGGAAAGAGTCTTTCACAAGATGGATGAAATTAATATGACAAATGCATTAAAGAAATGTAAGTTTGGATTTCAATCCTTGAAAGTACTTGGACATGTTGTAACTGGATTACAAATTTGTGTTGATAAGAATAAGGTGGCAGCAATAAAAACAATAGTATACCTAAAAATGTAAAAGGGGTTCAAAGTTTTTTGGGTATGTGTGGATATTACAGACAGTACATTAAAAATTACCAATCCATTGCAGCTCCTTTAACAACATTAATCAGGAAAAATGAAGCTTTCATTTGGAATAATGAAAGACAACACACCTTTAAAAAATTAAAAGAATGTTTAATGTTAGCTCCAATATTGGGACTGCCAGATTTCACCCTACCATTTATCTTGTACACTGATGCAAGCTTCATAGGGTTAGGTGCTGCTTTACAGCAGAAACAGATAATAAATGAAAATTATCTGAAGTAGTCATCTGTTATATATCCAGAACCTTAAGAAAAACAGAATCAAGGTATGGTGCTGCACAGCTAGAATGTTTGGCTGTGGTGTGGGCTTTGGAGAAACCTTATTACTACCTGGAAGACCAGAAGTTAGAACTTATAACAGATTGAAGTGAAGTAAAATCATTACTAAACATGAAAACCCCTAATAGGCACATGTTTAGATGGCAACTAGCTGTAAAAGAGTACAGAGGAAGAATGAAAATCACTCACAGAGCTGGAACCTTGCATTCTAATGTGGATTTATTATCCAGAAGTCCTTTGCCAAATGATGCTGACAACCCAGCTTATGTGCCTGAAAATGAGGTTATACATATATTTGGGATTTATATAGTGGATTTAGAGGAAGAATTTATGCAAACTATATTGGAAAATTATTCATCTGATAAAGATTTGACTAAACTATCTACCATTCTAAATGATGCAACTAATGCCTCCATGAGTGCATTGATTAAAACCTTGCCTCCAAAGTATAGAAATGCGTTGGAAAAAGGTAAACTGTCAATTTAAGATGGATATATATATTACAGGAAAAATCTAAGTAATTTAATAGCAATACCACCTTCTATGAAAGAGTTAATGTTAAGTACTTGTCATGATGACATCTTAGCTGGTCATTTTGATTTTAACAAAACATTAACTAGAGTTAAAAACATAGCCTGGTGGATAAACATAAAAGAATATGTACAAAAATACATTGAAACATGTGACTCTTGTCAGAAATCTAAAAGATTAACTGGTAAGAGAGCTGGGTTGTTACAACAAATAGAGTAGCCAAAAGCTCCATGGGAAATAAAAAACATGGATTTTGTAACTGGCTTGCCATTAGCAGGAAAAGAAAGTTTCAATTTTTGCTGGGTAATAGTAGATAGATTAACAAAAATGTGTAAATTTATCCCTACCCATAAAGAGGTATCTGCAAAAGACTTGGAATTACTATGGTGGACTCAGATGATAAATACTTCTGGGTTCCCCAAAGCCATAATCTCTGACAGAGACCCTAAAGACACTTCAGAGTTCTGGATATCATTGATGGAAGTATCAGGTTGTCAATGGAAATTGTCTACAGCACACCATCCACAAACTGATGGGCTGGCTGAGAGAATGATACAAACTCTAGAAGACATGATCAGAAGATATTGTGCCTTTGGATTAGAATACAAAGATAATGAGAAATTCACACATGAATGGGTAACATTGATTCCTGGCCCTTAATTTGCTTATAACAGCACAACTCATTCTGTAACAGAGAAGAAAACCTTTGAACTCTGGCTGGGATACGTACCAAATACCCCAGTAAATCATTTAAATAAATTACCAAGGTTAGATATACACCCTGGTACTAAATCCTTTATTTATATGCAACAAATGTGTAGAAAGCATGCAGAAGAATACATCCAAAAAGCATTTGAATATGAAAAGAAAAGGTGGGATAAATCTCATAAAGAATTTGAATTCAAAAAGGGAGATGAAGTCCTCATATCAACACTACATTTTAACTTACAAGGTAATGTTAAATTAAAGGATCCCTTTGTAGGACCTTTTTTAGTAAGCAAAATGGTTGGTAATAATGCAGTAGAAGTCATATTATATGCTCCATATGATAGGAAACATCCAGTTTTCCCTATCTCATTTTTTAAACCTTACCATGAAAATGATCCTGACTTATTTCCAAAAAGAAGGGGAAGGCCTAAAAAGCAACCTGAAGAAATTGTGGAAAAATCAGAAATTGAAAAAATACTCAAGAAAAGAATCCTTACTAAAGAAAAAGGAACTGAGTATTTATTAAGATTTAAAGGGAAATCAAATGAATTTGATAAATGGATACCTGAAAAAGAAATTTCTAATTTATCCACCCTTCTTAAAAAATTTAAACAGAAACAAATTTCTGTTCAACCAGCTGAGGGGTTAAAATACCAGTACTCATAATATTTTATTATGTTTTACTTCTTTAAAGTATAATCTTTAATGCTACAGAATAAATCTGAATACCTAAAAATTAAACAAATAATAAATAAAAATGTATAACTTATCATTTTTTTATTGTTTTTTTTTTGGGTGGGTGAGTGTCAGCCTGTATATCCCCAGGACTGAGTAAAAACTACTTATAAGTTATGTTAAACACATGAACTATACATGGAAATAATAATTAAGAGTACACAAACAGTATACATAAGTAAAATTATGATAATATACAAAATATGCCATTATAACACCTTATATACACGCATATATCCACCTTTTATAAATCTTATGTACTTAATATTAAGCTGGGATATGTTAGGGTAATCTTAAAAACCTTAAGTATAAGGCTACATAGTTTTTAAGTACACTTAAAGCTGTTATTTTCACTGTTTTATGCAAAAAACATGAAATGCGCTTTATTTCACTTAAAAGTTGACTATATTCACTTTAAATTTGAGAATATCAAAAATGCGCTTTGACAGATCAATTTGACTCATTTAGGACTATTGATTTGGCTATTTAAATGCATAAAAAAACACTTTTCAAATTTGGTGTTTTTTATGCCAGAAATAGCTTCTGTGTACTGGCCACATACTGCCTGCTTTTTTCCCATGTGAATAGCTTCATTTTTAGCAAAGTTAGATTTTTCACACTATAATTACCCCACATTCTACGCCCACTGTGCAGAAACACACTAAAATAGGCGACAGGCGCTTATTTAGTGTCCTAGCTTAATTAATAATGCATTGACCCTCTTTATATGCACTAATTTCATTAATAATCTCAATCTTGGCGCCTTATTTCACTACCACGCTTAAATTTGCCTAAATTTAGTTAAGGATTTACCCATGCAAGCACCTGACAAGGACTGCATATAGTTACCCCACATCTCACACTCCTTTTTGAATTTTTGGGTGGTTTCTCAGTCAATATTGGGTATTTTTGAATGGGAATTTCACGTAGTATAATGTCAGGATTAGCCCCATTATTTCTACAGTGAATCTCCCTTATTATTAAGCTATTATTAACCTTAATAATTCCCTCTTTAGTCTTTTATATCATGGTTTAATACGCATATACTCTCTTTTTATCTTATTCTTTAATTTTGATGGATTTTCCTTATTAATACAGGATTTTGGCAGCTGTTACTCTTCTAATTATGTCATGAGATGCTGGGAATGTTGATGGGCATGTCTATTAGTTGTTTGGAGGCGTCATTAACTGTGTATTGGGTGGTATATCAAGGGAACCATTGGTGAACTCATTGTGTATAAAAGGAGGGGATTTTTTTGTTGTATTTCTTCATTCTTTATCATTTACAATTTAACAATATAACCAAATAAATTACAATACATATCAATTAGTACTTTTATAAGACTTTTGAATAGTATCTGAATTATAAAATCTATTTTTCTACCAACTACAATAATTGTAAGCAATATATAAAAATAGTGAGAATTATATTACTGAGACCTTTAATTTTGATTATATTTTACTACTTATTGGATTAGTACTACAGTATTCATATAGGACCATTAAAATCTTCTAGACAACCGACCATTCAAGCTAGTTCATGTCTTTGTACTTGACCTCAGCCTGACAGATACCCCCTAATAATGCATTGAACTCATTATATTCACTAATTTCTTTAATAAACTTAAGATTGGTTTCCATATTACACAACCATTCTTATAATTTCCTATTTAGTCAAAGATTTACCTGTGCAAGTGCCTTCCAAGTGTCTGCATTCAGTCACCCTACATTTCAAATATTCTTTTGGGTTTCTCAATGGTTTCTAAGGATATATTGGTAATTTTTGTATGGGAATTTCAGAGTTAAAATTGTTATAATTAATTTCTTTAATTCAAATGTTGATCCCCTTAATTAGAAATCATTTTTAGGTCCTATTATTCCCATATTTAGTCTTTAATTTTAAGAATTACATGTATATAATGTCTTTTTGAATTATTATTTTATTTTGATGAATTACCCATGTTATAGTTAGATTTTGGCATGTGATATGATTCTCATTTTTATGGGATATTCCTGGATTGGATTGGCATGTGGATTTGCTATTATGAGGGTTCATTAGCTGTAGAAAGGACTTTTAAGACAAGGGGTAACATTGGGTGTATTTATGAGTATATAAGGAGGAGGTTTTTGGGCTTTTATTCTACATTCTTTATCATTAAATTAGGGTGTATCAATGTTAGCCAATCTGAAATTAGGGATCAGAAAATTTCTCCTCAGATCCAACATTTTAAATTTCAAATGATTATTATCCACTAGCTTAAGGGCTAATGGATAAGAAATGCATGATCATGCATTAATCTCCCTCTTATACCCCAATTTCCATTCCTAATTCCTGATCCCAAACTCATCAAATCCATTATTGATTTTTAAGCAAGTCACATGAAATATAATTGCAGATGTCTTCCTTATGTCACTCTTCACTATAGGCCACTTAATTTTGGTTGAAAAAGCTTAAAAGGTTTTTCTATCTACACCAGTTTCAGAGAGTTATGATAGTACTTTGAAGCAAGAAGCTTAAATAAAAAGGTGTGAAAAGGAAAGATGGATCCTAAAGCCTCCCATACTAGTTCATCATTTTTTTTAATTTTATATAAAGACCTGGAGATTTAATAAGTTTATTGAAGTTTAAAAACTTATAAATTTACTTACTGATGTCAAATATATGTTGAGTAGCAGCTCTTTCCCCAGAAGAATAAATATTAACCTCACCACCTCCTTATTTTTTATTTTATGCCTCTAAATTCTTAGGTATTCCCCAAATTTCCTCAAATCTTCCAAAATTCCCAAGCCCTTCAACATTTCAAGTTGAAAAGACTTCACAATCACCAGATGAATTTCATGATTAGAAGTTTGAGTTACTGAAGGTTTTTGTCACTGGACGACCTATGCACAAGGTCAAGGGTGTTCCTGGAAGTGAGATGGTGGGAGAAGTTTAGAAAATTCTTTGAAGCACAGAGGGAATGTTTGAGGAAGTGATTCAAAGATGGCTCAAAGGAAGAGCTACTGCTTCAAGGTATGTTCGATAAGAATCTCAATATAATTTAAGGTAATACTAATATTCTTAGGATCTCACAAAGGGTTGTAAACTCAATAATCAAATATTTAAGTTTTTAGAAATGATTACTGAGGAAATAAGAAAATGTACAATAATAATGATTTAATGTGAAGTTCTACCACTATTAACTATAGATATGTTTTATAATTTGATTCTAAAGAAATATTGAACCAAAATCCAACCCCTTTTATATCTATTAATCCTCCTCGCATCGACCTCATACCCATCCATCATTCCGCACACCACAGACCTCCAAAATTACACCTGTTACACCTGAACCCTTCTCACTAACATCTTTTAACCCTTTAATCCTCCACTAACCATCCCGTCCATACTCACTCCCCCTGTTAATAACCCACAGATACTTAATAAACCTTTTAGCGGAATATTGCATTGACTATTGCGCTGTGCGTCACTTATCAAAGAAAAGACTAAACACACTTTTGAGAGATTGACTAATTTAGATTTAAAGTTTAGATTAGTGCGGTTGAATATTGAGTACACAAAGGGAATTTGCTGTTGCTAAGTATAATCGCTTTCTGCGCTTCGAGTATGGATTTAGACCTCTGTTTTATTGATTTAATGAGCTGCTTTTGCCTCGAGTGTCACATGGTGCGTGACAGATGCTTGGGTATAAAACGCGAGCTCCGTTGAGCATGAGACATATTCTCCCAACACTATTTTCTCTCAATTTTTCTTTAAATTATTTTCTATTTATTATGTCAACTTGTCCTGCCCCAACTCCCACGCCTCCACACCCCAAAGCGGATGGTGGAATTTTTACCTGGAAATACTCCCAAGCCTGCACAGCCTGCAAATCGATGGAATATTTTTGTGTCAAAAGCACAGCCACACAAGGTCCTTTCCAGAAATGCAAGTTTTGCCGCTGGAGACAGGTGACGTGTGATGCCTTATCAAAAAACAATGACATCGAGAGACAGTTTACCAAAACCAAATACTGGGTAATCCCGAAGACCAAAGAGGTGTTTGAAGACATCTGGGACAATCAGTCAGTGGAAGAAGTGGAGGAGGAGGTCAAGGATACCGTGGCAACATGGGTAACCCAGGCCACAGGTAGAAGATGAGGGGTGGAAGAGGAGGTGGATGAATTGGTTGAAGAGGATGAGGACAAAGTCCCCATCTTGAGGCGGATGGTCATTGAAGATTATGAAGAGGAGAAGGAAGTGAAAGTGGAGGTCACCCCAAAGTTATTTTTAGAGGCTGATCCATTTTTTGAAGTAAGTCTGCTTTTCTTGTCTCAAAATTTTGTTACTGATGACCGTATGTTTTATAATTCAGATGTCATCGCCAAAGCTCCTATTGTGGAAGCGGAGCCATCGTTGCCAGTTGAGGAAAATCAACCAGTGATTGATTCGAGGGAGGAAAAAGAGGAAACTCTTGACCAGGTATGGTCAAAGAAACCTCGGAAGGTTTGACGAGCTTGATTCATCAAAGATTTAAGTGGTGAGGTTGACAAGGTTATTGATGCTGCCTCCTTTGATGTGGCTGAAGAATTACTGGAGCTTGTAGAAGTGGTACCGGTAGGAGAGGAGGAGGTATTTGAGAAATGAAGGAAGGAAATAAGGGTGGTTTTGGAAAAAATGAAGAAACTGGCTTGGGAGAAAATACAGGAGAAAATTTGAAATGGAAAGAGAAAAAAGTAGAAAGCAATTTGTGTATTTATTTATTTTTATTTTGTTGTTTTAATTGAAACTTTAATATATATATTTGAAAAGATTTTGAAAAGAAAAGGAAAAAAAAGAAAGAATATTTGAATGAAGTTTTTGTTTTAAAATTTTGAAAGAAGAAAAGAAAAAAATATTTAACTGAGAAAATTTTTAGTTTTTAAGTTTTGAAAAGGAAGAAAAAAAAATTTAAGTAAGAAAAAAGAATAGTTGATTGAAAAAATTTTGTTTTAAATTAAAATTTAATGAGAGAAAAATTTGTTATTCGTGAAAGTTTATTTTTTTGAAGTTTTTGAGGAATTTTTTTGATTATTTGAAAAGAAAGAGAAAAAAAAAATTTGAAAGAAAGAAGCAGTTTGTTCAAAGATTTTTAAAAGGAAGATTGAAAGGTTGAAGTGAAGTTTGAGAAGATTGTCCTGTTGAGTTTTTGAAAAATTTTGATAGTTCGAAAAAAAATGTATATAAAAATTTGAAAGGAGAAAGAAAGAAAAAATTTAAAGGAATTATTGATTTTTTAAGGTTTTTATTTTGATGAATTTTAAGACTTTATATAATTTTAATTTTTAATTTTTTAATTTATTTTTATTTTTATTTATTTTTAAAGAAGGTTGAAAAAACTTTTGAAAAGAAGAAAAGAGAAAACAGAAATAAGGATTTTTTAGAAGTAAAGAAGTTTAGAATTTTTAAGAAAAGAAAGAAAAGAAAAAAAAGAGATGAGAGAAATAAAAGAGAGTTCTAAGGTTTTGGTTTTAAAGGATATTTAAGATGAAAAGATTTTAGGAGTTCAGGTGTCAGGCTGAGGTCAAGTACAAGGACGTGAACTAGCTTGAATAGTCAGTTTTCTAGAAGATTTTAATGGTCCTATATGAATACTGTAGTTTTAATCCACTAAGTTGTAAAATATAATCAAATATAAAGGTCTCAGTAATATAATTCTCACTACTCTTATATATGGCTTACAATCTTTATAGTTGGTAGAAAAATAGATTATATAAATTAAGATACTATCCAAAAGTCTTATAAAAGTACTAATTGATATGTATTGTAATTGATTTGGTTATATTGGTTAAATTGTAATGATAAAGAATGAAGAAATACAACCCAAAAACCTCCTCTTTTTATACACATTGAGTTCCCCAATGATTCCCTTGATGTACCACCCAATACACAGTTAATGACGCCTCTGAACAACTAATAGACATGCCCATCAACATTTCCAGTAACCCATGACATAATTAGAAGAGTAACAACCTCCAAAATCCTGTAATAATAAGGGAAATCCATCAAAATTAAAGAAAAAGACAAAAAGAGAGTATATGCGTATAAAACAATAATATTAAAGACTAAAGGAGACTTTTTTAAGGTTAATAATAGCTTAATAATAAGGGGGATTGACTGTAGAAATAATGGGGCTAATCCTGACATTATACTACGTGAAATTCCCATTCAAAAATAACCAAAATTGACTGAGAAACCACCCAAAAACTTAAAAAAAGAGCGTGAGATGTGGGGTAACTACATGCAGTTCTTGGCAGGCGCTTGCACGGGTAAATCCTTGACTAAAATTAGGCGAATTTAAGCGTGGTGATGAAATAAAGTGCCAAGAGTGAGGTTATTAATGAAATTAGTGCATTATTAATTAAGCTAGGACACTAAAGAAGCGCCTGTCGCCTATTTTAGTGTGTTTCCCCACAGTGGGCGTAGAATGTGGGGTAATTATAGTGTGAAAAGGCTAACTTTGCTAAAAATGAAGCTATTCACATGGGAAAAAAGCAGGCAGTATGTGGCCAGTACACAGAAGCCATTTCTGGCATAAAAAACACCAAATTTGAAAAGTGTTATTTTTATGCATTTAAATAGCCAAATCAATAGTTCTAAATGAGCCCAATTGATCTGTCAAAGCGCAATTTTGATATTCTCAATTTTATAGCGCATATAGTCAACTTTTAAGTGAAATAAAGCGCATTTCTTGTTTTTTGCATAAAACAATGAATATAACAGCTTTAAGTGTACTTAAAAATTATGTAGCCTTATAATTAAGGTTCTTAAGATTACCCTAACATATTCCAACTTAATATTAAGTACATAAGACCTATAAAAGGTGGATATATGCGTGTATATAAGGTGTTATAATGGCATTTTTTGTGTATTATCATAATTTTACTTATGTATACTATTTGTGTACTCTTATTTATTATTCCCATGTATAGTTCATGTGTTTAACATAACTTATAATTACTTTTTACTCAGTCCTGGAGATATACAGGCTGACATCAGGGGTGTTAGAAACATTGATGCCTGGTTCCCAGGATGTTTTGTCTGAATCATCAAGGAAGCCTTCCCATTCCACAAGGTATTGAAGTTTCCCCTTGGGCATTCTTGAATCAATGATACGGCTTACTTCACACTCTAGATGGTCTTCTACTTCAACCGGTTCTGGAGGAGGTTGGTTCCTGCCCAGGTATGTTTCTCGAGCCAGTTCCAGGAGAGATACGTGGAAAACAGGGTGAATAGCCTGCCATTTAGGAGGTAGCTTGAGTCAAAATGCAGTTTTAGAGACTTCGGAGTTGATTTCAAATGGTCCCAAGTGCCTTTTGGCCAGTTTCTTTGATGGTCGAGTTGTTTGAATGTTTTGTGCGTCGAGCCATACTTTGTCGCCTGGTTTAAAGGGAGGAGCAGATTGTCAATGTTTGTCGGCCTGTTACTTGTACCTTCAATTTTCTAATTCCAAGTTTGATTTAAGTTCTTCTTGGAGTCCTGATATGGTTCAAAGATAATGTTCCAAAGGATGACTAGTTCCTACATGGATTGAGTTGAATCGAGGATGCCTTCCATAAACAGTTTCAAAAGGAGATTTTCTTGTTGAAGAATGAGTCAAGTTATTATAAGCAAATTCGGCCAATGGTAACCATGTGGTCCAATTGTCTTGTTGGTAACTGACATTTATTTGAAGGTATTGTTTGAGGATTTGGTTGACCCTTTCCGTTTGCCCACCGGTTTCAGGATGATAGGCTGGGGAGAGATTCATCATGATATTGAGTTGTCTACACAATTGTGTCCAGAATGTGGATACAAACAATGAGCCTCTATCTGAAATAATATCATTAGGTAAGCCATATTTGGAAAATACATATTCTAGAAACAATTTTGACAAATCTTCTGCTGTAGCAGTAGTAGTGGTTTTTATGAAAATAGACATTTTTGAAAATCTATCTACTATTACTAATATACACCACGCAATATGGGGGGGGCGGACTTGCTAGCAAGTCCGCAACCTTGAACCCTAATTCATATCTTTTTGAGCCAACATTTAATTAGTGATGAAACCACCAAGAAAAAATATTGACGTTCTGGTGAACTCAATATAAATATAACTTGAACATTTAATGAAGCATAGGAAATAATACTTTGAACAAATCTTGAGATATGAAGAATGAGATTTTTTTATAGAAATTTTAATACAGTGCAGATCACACTCACATTAATCTGAAAAATACATATTTTAAACTATTTAAGCAGTTTCTTTGCAATTTTTAAAAAAAAGAACACCAATGTATAGATCCGGCAAGATACCATCTGACATTATTATATAAGTTTCTTTGGCCAGAAATACATGGAGAAACTACAATTTGAAATATGTCAATTTGTTCATGAAAGGTTATTTTGTGCATTTATATTATTTATTGTATTATTTTCAAGAATTGAAAAAATTATATACTTATTTTATGAATAGATAATATTGAATATTATAAATCATTAAAATATCTAAAGAAGGTGCAAAAATCTTAAAAATGATGTTACAAAGACTTTACTTAGATATATAATTTTCAAATTCAATTGAAATACTATATTTCACTATTAAATAAATAAAAAATTTATACTAATATTTATTAAAATTTATTTCCCCTCTTCTTCAAAATTTTCAAAATATTAAAATGTAGATTTTTATTAGATTTAAGTAAATGAAGAGAATAACAGTATAGGAGTTGTGGATTTTTAGGATTCAAGGAATTTCTGTGCCCAATCTTTGTAACATATTTTATATATTTTATATTTTTTGTATATTTATTTTGTATTACTATCTTCTTTTATCGTCTTTTTTTACTCCCTCTCAAGAATACCCACTCTTTTCCCTTTGAAATATTTCTTTATCCTCACCTCATCCTTCTCCCCAACCTTTTCACTCCCTTCGTCATTATTTTCAACCCCTATCCACATTTTCCTCTCCCCCTCCTCTCCTCTCCTTCCAGTTTTCTTACCTCCCCATTTCTCCATAACACTTTATTTTTATATAAAGAAATAGGGACTGGGTTGAAAGGGAGGAAATTGGGGTTCAAGGATTGTGGAGGGGAGGTAAAGGGGAGGAATGGGGCTAGAAGGGTTGGAAAGGCTGGAGAGAGGGGTGAGGTAGGGTATATGGGGTAGCGAAAAGGTTGGGAAAGAGTTGGAAGGGAAGATTAAGGGTTCCGAGGCATTTTAAATGAAGAAAAGGGTCTGGGAGAGGTTGAGAGGGAGGAAATGGGGATCAAAAGAGGATGGCATAAAATGGGGCTGGGAGGATAGCAAAAGGCATGGGGAAGGAAGACAAGCATGTGTTGATAGAATTGAAAGGGATGGAGATTGGTGCAAACAGAGTGTGAAAATAGGAGGATGAACTCTGTTCTTCGGGCAAAGAACAGAGTTCACTTCCATAAAATATTAGCTGAAACATAGTTTTCAATTCTGTAAAAACAGTTGTAAGTAATAGAAAAAGTCACTAATTTTTTTTATATGTAATCTGAAATTTTTTAATAAAATTATTGTATTTAAGAATTGCAATATTGTCAATCAATTTTTATTGATCAACTTAATTTAATAAAGTATTATTTAAATAAGTTCCTTCAAAAAATACTTTGCATTGAGTAGACTCATGGAACGATTTTTTCTGGCTTCCATTCAGTTATCCTCACACTTTCACTATGTTTTTAATATAGATCCATTATTATTTGTGTGATACTTCAAGTGAAATTTCAGTATTACTTCAGTCTGAGTTCCATCTGATTTCCATCTGACTTCAAGTTGCGGACTTGCTAGAAAGTCTGCCCCCCATATCGCGTGGTGATAGCATCAAAATTATTAGAAAGAGGAAGTTGAGAAATAAAATCCATTGATAAAGATTCCCATGGTTTAGAGGGAATAGGAAGTGGTTGAAGCAACCCATTCTTCCAGTGACCAGGAGCCTTATTCTTATTACATCTGTAACAAGATCTTATATAGGCATTGATTTCTCTGGTCATTCCTGGCCAGAAGAAATCCCTTGCTATTAACTGGTAGGTTTTATCTACTGGAAAATGACCAGCTAATGGAGAATCATGTCAACTATTGAAAATCCATAATTTTATTTCATTATTGTCGGGTATGACTACTCTACTTTCAAAAACTTATATACCTGATTCAATACTAAATCTTTTGGCCCCTTTCTTTGAGAGTATTTTATCTTTTAACCGTAAACAATAATTGTCCTTCGACTGAGCTTTGAGGATCTTGGATAGTGGATTTTGAAAACATTGAATTGTCATCAAATTAAGTTGATGAGTCGTTAGCATTGATTCGTTGAAAATTTATTTAACATTCGCTGGGTTCTTGTCAGCAAATGCGTCCCCCTGCTGTGGGTAAATGTCGTCCCTACGTAACAGGATATCTGGGACAATGCAGTTCTTACCTGGGCGATAGGAAATAGAAAAAAGAAATTCAGACAAAAATTAAGCCCACCTGGCCTGACGCCTGGTTAACACTTTGGAAGAAATAAATTATTTCAAAGCATTATGGTCAGTTAGGATTTGAAAAGGACTATCTAGGCTGAGAAGAAAAGAGCGCCATTTTTTAAGACAATAAATAATAGCTAAAAGCTCTTTGTCATGAATTTCATAATTTAATTCTGCCGCAATGAGTTTGTGTGACTCAAAAGCAACGGGATGAAACAATTTTGTTTCAGGATTTAATTGAGAAATGACCCCTGAAATAACATAATTGCTAGCGTCTGTCTTGACTATTGTCGAAGAAGAAGGATCAAAGAATCAAAAAATTGGAGCTGTGGTGAACGCAGTCTTCAATTCTTTGAATTCCTTTCATGCTGTAGAAGTAAAAACAAAAGGAGTATCTTTTCTAAGAAGAGAAGTAAGATTGGAAATAGTTTTAGAATAATCTTTAATAAATCTTCTATAGAAATTTGCAAAAGCCAAAAATCCTTGAAGGGATTCAACGGTTTTGGGCTCAGGAAATTCCAGGACTTTTTGGACCTTTTTGTTGTCCATAACTAAACCATCAGTGGACAACATAAAACCCAAAAAATCAATATATTTGAGATGGAAGTGCATTTATTTTGCTTGGCATAGAGACTGTGATCTTGAAGGCGATTTAGAACCTGTCAAACATGATGAATATGTTCATCTAATATCTTTGAGAAAATAAAAATATCGTCTAAATAGAGGACAAAAAATTGTTTGACAACATCATGAAAGATGTCATTAAGAAAGGCTTGAAAATTAGATGGTGCGTTACACAATCCAAAAGGCATAACTAAATATTCAAAACTTCCAAATCTAGTGCGCATTGCAGTCAGGGGTTCATGACCTTCTGCAATGCAAATAAGATTATAAGCGCCACTAAGATCAATTTTAGAAAAGAAATTAGCACCATTGAAAAAGGTAAGAAGCAATGACATAGGAGGAACGGTATATGCATTATTCTTAGTGACTGTGTTGAGCTTTCTATAGTCAACACACAACCTAAGGCTTCCATCCTTTTTCTTTACAAAAAGAACAGGGGAGCCGGTTGGAGATTTACTGGCTCTGATGAAACCTTTAGCTTCATTCTCTGCAATGTAGTCTTGAAGAACTTGAGATTCGTCCTTTGACAAAGAATAGACAGGACCTGCAAGAGGTACTGGACCTATTAACTCTATTTTATGGCCGTAGGGTCGATGAGGTGGTAACTTATTGGCCTTGTGGATTGAGAAAAAATCAAGGAAATTTTGATAGATTTCCTGTAGAGTTGATTTGGTCATCCTCATCATCTTGGAGAGAATCTGTCGAGGGAAGACCAGAATTGAGAGAGCATAATTCAAGTACTTTGAGACAATTTAAATCCTCTTTGAGTGAAGTGATCAAGCTAGAAGGGTTAGCCAATTTCTCATTTAGAGATAAATCAGATTCTTGCAAGTCATCTGGCAGAGATTTCACCTCTAGAAGGACATTGTCAGGCGGGTTGTTTAACTCCCTATTTACCTGCATTAAAGAATCACAAATATACTTAGTGCGTGGGGTGATCGATCCCCGTGTCCAATTAATTTCAGGATTCCAATACATTAAAAAGTCATGGCCAAGAATGGTATTGTCCATTCCTGGGGCATCCAAGACTGATATTTCCCACTCAAAGGGGGGAAAGTTCAGAAAGTTGAAAACCCATAAAACTTTCATACTTACCCAATATTTGCGCTCCTCTGATTTGACCAAATAACTTGGAGTTTGATTGATATCTGTGAATTTCACCTTTAAATTCTTGGAATAAGATAAACTGAAAAAAGAAATTGAAGCTCCAGAGTCTATAAGACAACAGAAGGGGGTATCCTCCTTAAAAAGAATGAATCTCAAGTGGTTTAAGGCAACTCTGGTCCTTAAGACATGGAGGTTCTGTGCACTGGGAGAGATAAGATAGTTTGCTTTGCGCACAAGTAAACTATCTACCAGTTTTTTGACCTTGAAATAGTACCTTCTCTTTCCTTCAACTTTACACAATCTTCTAGATTGTGCTTACCCCCACAATACATACATGACCCATTATCTGCTTGTCTCTTCCTCTCAGCTTCTTTAAGTTCCCCTTTTGGATCCAGTACCTTACTGATATTGCCTGGGGTCAAGCTTTTGGGTTGCGGTTTGTCCTTTCCCTTATTGGGTTTGGATTGAGTCGAGGAGGATTGAGTTGGCTGTGGGTGAGAAGATGGTCCCGACTTAAAATTTAGGCCTTGAGATTTGTTGGCCTATCGACAATGTTGCAGTCGTCCTTGGTAAACGCCGTAAAGTTTGAGGGTTTGATCCATTAAATCCGTTAAAATAGTCATCTTCTGACCATGAAGATTTAATTGATCCAGAATCCTCAAAGGAAGTCCCTTTTTGAAATGATACTTGAGGGCAGCATCATTCCAACCTACTCAAGTTTGAAGTGCTCTGAAGTTTGAGATATATTCAGAGGCTTTACCATTATCACTCATGTGGAGGAAGTCAAGTTCAATTTCCGCGTTGTCAGTTTCATTAGGGTCACCAAACAACGTAAAAAGTTGGTCTTTGACCTTTTCCCAGTTATTAATGAGTAAATGGATTTCTGTCAAAGAGAGCATGAGAAGATAAGGTTTGAACCATCTTGCTGCTTTCCCGGCTAGGAATGACAAAGTGTAAACAGCCTTCGATCAATCATTATTGAAGGTTCGAGGGTCGTTATGGAACAGGAGCTTGCATGTTTGCAAGAAAGGGCGCAATCTGTCTGGATGTTCTCCATCAAATTTATCAGGAGATTCCATGGAAGGAGTTTTGAATTTTGATCCCTCCAAAGACTTTTGATTTGAAAGGGTCTTCATGAAAAGTCTCATGAAGTCTTCCAGAGAATTAGATGGTCGAGGTTCCAAAGGTTGACCAGAAGGGTGTGTAGCAGGGGTAGATGGTGCCTCGTGCATTGTATCCTCTCCTTCTTCTTCATCTCTAGAATAATCAAAATCCTGTGGGATGTCTTCTAAAGATTGGACTGAGTGTCCCCGTTCACTAAGGTCGAGAGGTTCCAGGGAGTGAGTGCGGGAAACAGGCCGTGTGGCTGTTGGCCTGCCTCTGGCGCGAGCCCTAGTAGTAGCACCCGTAGGAGGAGTGCGTTGAACAAGTGCCATTTTTTTTAAAGAATTTAAAAACACCTGAAAAAAGGACGTAGTAGTGCAAAGAATGAGAACTACAAAGAATTAAATTATACTGTCACTGGACAACCTACGCACAAGGTCGAGGGTGTTCCTGGAAGTGAGATGGTGGGAGAAGTTTGGAAACTTCTTTGAAGCACAGAGGGAATGTTTGAGGAAGTGATTTGAAGATGGCTTGAAGGAAGAGCTACTGCTTCAAGGTATTTTCAATAAGAATCTCAATATAATTTAAGGTAATACTAATATTCTTAAGATCTCACAAAGGGTTGTAAACTCAATAATCAAATATTTAAGTTTTTAGAAATGATTACTGAGGAAATAAGGAAGTGTACAATAATAATGATTTAATGTGAAGTTCTACCACTATTAACTATAGATACGTTTTATAATTTAATTCTAAAGAAATATTGAACCAAAATCCAACCCCTTTTATATATTTTACTCCTCCTTGCATTGACCTCATACCCTTTCATCATTCCACACACCACAGACCTCCAAAATTACACCCGTTACACCTGGACCCTTCTCACTAACATCTGTTAACCCTTTAATCCTCCACTAACCATCCCGTCTATGCTCACTCCCCCTGTTAATAACCCACAGATACTTAAAAAACCCTTTAGCGGAATATTGCATTGACTATTGTGCTGTGCGTCGCTTATCAAAGAAAAGACTAAACACACTTTTGAGAGATTGACTAATTTAGATTTAAAGTTTAGATTAGTGTGGTTGAATAGTGAGTACACAAAGGGAAGTTGCTGTTGCTATGTAGAATTGCTTTCTGCGCTTTGAGTATGGATTTAGACCTCTGTTTTATTGATTTAATGAGCTGCTTTTGCCTTGAGTGTCACATGGCGCATGAAAGTTTTGGTGAGACATGAGCTATGCAATAGGTCCCATTTTTCTAAGTTTCAGAGAATGCAGGGATAGGGCCATGAGATGTAACACACTCCTGAAACAGATAGGTTTGGTACCAAACCTCTTCAAAATTATTTCCCACCTTATCGCTCTATGCCTCCCCCCTTCTGAAATAAGAGCTCTTATTTGAACATCTATTTCAACTTCTTTTCATATTAAATCAGCCTTAAATTAAAAAAAACCAATATAAACCCTAAAAGACATCTTCCAAAAAAATATTTTTGTTTGTGGGGGGGACTATAACTATTAAACCCCCATATAAAACCCCAAAAGACATCTTCCAACAATTATTTTTTGATAGTGGGGAGGCTACAGCTAATGAACCCCACTTTAAACCCCATACAGACCTGAAGGAATCACATTTGTTCTAATAATTTAAGTATTCAAGAGCTTACATTATTAAATCTGAAAGTTCTGAAAATTGAAATATATTTTGGTGCTGCTAATAATTTTTAGAGCT
This sequence comes from Hemileia vastatrix, assembly GCA_030280995.1. Lineage (NCBI taxonomy): Eukaryota > Fungi > Basidiomycota > Pucciniomycetes > Pucciniales > Zaghouaniaceae > Hemileia > Hemileia vastatrix. The sequence continues at coordinate 27,823,743 of JASXTE010000010.1, read as the reverse complement.
GAATTTTTAATTTATTTTTTTAATACTTTTTTGTGTTCTCTTGCAGCCAGGTTCTTCCTGGATGTTAGAGAACCAAAGTTTCTGCTAGTTGCAGTGACTTTGGTTTTTTGTTAATGGTAAGTGTCAGGCTAAGGTCAAGTACAAGGACGTGAACTAGCTTGAATAGTCTGTTGTCTAGAAGATTTTAATGGTCCTATATGAATACTGTAGATTTAATCCACTAAGTTGTAAAATATAATCAAATATAAAGGTCTCAGTAATATAATTCTCACTATTCTTATATATGGCTTACAATCTTTATAGTTGGTAGAAAAATAGATTATATAAATTCAGATACTATTCAAAAGTCTTATAAAAGTACTAATTGATATGTATTGTAATTGGTTTGGTTATATTGGTTAAATTGTAATGATAAAGAATGAAGAAATACAACCCAAAAACCTCCTCCTTTTATACACACTGAGTTCCCCAATGATTCCCTTGATGTACCACCCAATACACAGTTAATAACGCCTCTAAACAACTAATAGACATTCCCATCAACATTCCCAGTAACCCATGACATAATTAGAAGAGTAACAACCGCCAAAATCCTGAAATAATAAGGGAAATCCATCAAAATTAAAGAAAAAGACAAAAAGAGAGTATATGCATATAAAACAATAATATTAAGGACTAAAGGAGAATTTTTAGGGTTAATAATAGCTTAATAATAAGGGGGATTGACTGTAGAAATAATGGGGCTAATCCTGACATTATACTACGTGAAATTCCCATTCAAAAATAACCAAAATTGACTGAGAAACCACCCAAAAACTTAAAAAAGAGCGTGAGATGTGGGGTAACTACATGCAGTTCTTGGCAGGCGCTTGCACGGGTAAATCCTTGACTAAAATTAGGCGAATTTAAGCGTGGTGATGAAATAAAGTGCCAAGAGTGAGGTTATTAATGAAATTAGTGCATATAAACAAGGTCAATGCATTATTAATTAAGCTAGGACACTAAATAAGCGCCTGTCGCCTATTTTAGTGTGTTTCCCCACTGTGGGCGTAGAATGTGGGGTAATTATAGTGTGAAAAAGCTAACTTTGCTAAAAATGAAGCTATTCACACGGGAAAAAAGCAGGCAGTATGTGGCCAGTACACAGAAGCCATTTCTGGCATAAAAAACACCAAATTTGAAAAGTGTTATTTTTATGCATTTAAATAGCCAAATCAATAGTTCTAAATGAGCCCAATTGATCTGTCAAAGCGCAATTTTGATATTCTCAATTTTATAGCGCATATAGTCAACTTTTAAGTGAAATAAAGCGCATTTCTTGTTTTTTGCATAAAACAATGAATATAACAGCTTTAAGTGTACTTAAAAACTATGTAGCCTTATACTTAAGGTTCTTAAGATTACCCTAACATATTCCAACTTAATATTAAGTACATAAGACCTATAAAAGGTGGATATATGCGTGTATATAAGGTGTTATAATGGCATTTTTTTGTGTATTATCATAATTTTACTTATGTATACTATTTGTGTACTCTTATTTATTATTCCCATGTATAGTTCATGTGTTTAACATAACTTATAATCACTTTTTACTCAGTCCTGGAGATATACAGGCTGACACTCTCCCACCCAAAAAAAACAATAAAAAAAATGATAAGTTATACATTTTATTTTATTTAATTTGTAATTTTCAGGTATTCAGAATAAATCTGTAGCATTAAAGATTCAACTTTAAAGAAATAAAACATAATAAAATATTATGAGTACTGGTTTTTTAACCCCTCAGCTGGTTGAACAGAAATTTATTTCTGTTTAAATTTTTTAAGAAGGGTGGATAAATTAGAAATTTCTTTTTCAGGTATCCATTTATCAAATTCATTTGATTTCCCTTTAAATCTTAGTAAATACTCAGTTCCTTTTTCTTTAGTAAGGATTCTTTTCTTGAGTATTTTTTCAATCTCTGCTTTTTCCACAATTTCTTCAGGTTGCTTTTTAGGCCTTCCCCTTCTTTTTGGAAATAAGTCAGGATCATTTGCATGGTAAGGTTTCAATAATGTGATAGGGAAAGCTGGATGTTTCCTATCATATGGAGCATATAATATGACTTCCACTGCATTATTCCCAACCATTTTATTTACTACAAAAGGTCCTACAAAGGGATCCTTTAATTTAACATTACCTTGTAAGTTAAAATGTAGTGTTGATATGAGGACTTCATCTCCCTTTTTAAATTCAAATTCTTTATGAGATTTGTCCCACCTTTTCTTTTCATATTCAAATGCTTTTTGGATGCATTCTTCTGCATGCTTTCTACACATTTGTTGCATATGAATAAAGGATTTAGTGCCAGGGTGTATATCCAACCTTGGTAGTTTATTTAAAAGATTTACTGGGGTATTTGGTACATATCCCAGCCAGAGTTCAAATGGTTTCTTCTCTGTTACAGAATGAGTTGTGCTGTTATAAGCAAATTCAATGCCAGGAATTAATGTTACCCAGTCATGTGTGAATTTCTCATTGTCTTTGTATTCTAATCCAAAGGCACAATATCTTCTGATCATGTCTTCTAGAGTTTGTATCATCCTCTCAGCCAGCCAATCAGTTTGTGGATGGTGTGCTGTAGACAATTTTAATTGACAACCTGATACTTCCATCAAAGATGTCCAGAACTCTGAAGTAAATTTAGGATCTCTGTCAGAGATTATGGCTTTGGGGAACACAGCAGTATTCATCATCTGAGTCCACCATAGTAACGCCAAGTCTTTAGCAGATACCTCTTTATGTGTAGGGATAAACTTACACATTTTTGTTAATCTATCCACTATTACCCAGCAAGAATTGAAACTTTCTTTTCCTGCTAATGGCAAGCCAGTTACAAAATCCATGTTTATAATTTCCCATGGAGCTTTTGGCTGCTCTATTTGTTGTAACAACCCAGCTCTCTTCCCAGTTAATCTTTTAGATTTCTGACAAGAGTCACATGTTTCAATGTATTTTTGTACATCTTCTTTCATGTTTATCCACCAGGCTGTATTTTTAACTCTGGTTAATGTTTTGTTAAAGTCAAAATGACCAGCTAAGATGGCATCATGACAAGTACTCAACATTAACTCTTTCATAGAAGGTGGTATTACTATTACATTGCTTAACTTTTTCCTGTAATATATATATCCATCTTTAATTGATAGTTTACCTTTTTCCAACGCATTTTTATACTTTGGAGGCAAGGTTTTAATTAATGCACCCATGGAGGCATTTGTTGGATCATTAAGAATGGTAGATAGCTTAGACAAATCTTTATCAGATGAATAATTTTCCAATATAGTTTGCATAAACTCTTCTTCTAAATCCACTATATAAATCCCAAATATATGTATAACCTCATTTTCAGGTACATAAGCTGGGTTGTCAGCATCATTTGGCAAAGGACTTCTGGATAATAAATCCACATTTGAATGCAATGTTCCTGCTCTGTGAGTGATTGTCATTCTTCCTCTGTACTCTTGTACAGCTAGTTTCCATCTAAACATGTGCCTATTAGGTGTTTTCATGTTTAGTAATGATTTTACTGCACTGCAATCTGTTATAAGTTCAAACTTCTGGTCTTCCAGATAGTAATGAAGTTTCTCCAAAGCCCACACCATGGCTAAACATTCTAGCTGTGTGGCACCATACCTTAATTCTGTCTTTCTTAAGGTTCTGGATATATAACAGATAACTACTTCAGATAATTTTCCATTTATTATCTGTTTTTGCTGTAAAGCAGCACCCAAACCTATGAAACTTGCATTAGTGTACAAGATAAAAGGTAGGGTGAAATCTGGCAGTCCCAATATTGGAGCTGACATTAAACATTCCTTTAATTTATTAAAGGCGTGCTGTCTTTCATTATTCCAAATGAAAGCTTCATTCTTCCTGATTAATGTTGTTAAAGGGGCTGCAATGGATTGGTAATTTTTAATATATTGTCTATAATATCCACACATACCCAAAAAACTTTGAACCTCTTTTACATTTTTAGGTATCCCAATGTTTTTAATTGCTGCCACTTTATTCTGGTCAACACAAATTTGTAATCCAGATACAACATGTCCAAGTACTTTCAAGGATTGAAATCCAAACTTACATTTCTTTAATGCAATAGTCATATTAATTTCATCCATTTTTTGAAAGACACTTTTCAGGTGATTTAAATGTTCATCATATGTTTTTGAAAACACTATGATGTCATCAATATAGACCAATAGCCATCCTTCAACCATTTCCTGATGAAAAACACTATCCATCAATTTTTGGAAGACTGAAGGGGCATTCTTTGGGCCAAATGGCATTCTCACATACTTATATATACCCATATGTGTGGTTATTAATAAGTAATTTTGAGAATTTCTTTCCACAGGAATCTGGTGGTAACCCTTGTTCCCATCCAGACAGGAAATATATTTTGCTCCTTGTAAGGTAGCATGGATAGAAGCTATCCTTGGTAGAGGGTAAATATCATCTACTGTATATGTATTCAGAGCTCTATAATCACCGCATAATCTTGCCTTATCTTTTTCATAAGAGATTAATACTGGTGAAATGACACAATACTTAGGTGTTGTGTCCACTTTTTCAACAATACCCATTTCCAACAACAATTTTATATTGTCTTCAATATCTTTCCTTTTTGCAGGAGATGCTGGGTAAGGTTTCTTTTTTAAGCTGCCAGGAATATTATCCAGATCACAGCTTAGAGAGATTTTCATCTCATAGTCTTTGACCAATCCTAGTTCATTTGATCCATGAGCAAATGCCATAGGATATGATTTAATCAATCTCAAAATGTCTTCTTGTTCAATTTTTGAGAGTTGAGGACTGAAAGAGGCTTTTTGGATTTCATTTTCCAATTCACCCACTTCATTGGTGGTTCTTCCACCTTGCAGTTGTTCTTCTCTAGGAGAAATGGCATATACTGAATTTTCAGAACATATTTTGAATTTCCTTTTACCATTCACCCCTATGGTGAAACAACTGTTTGCAGGATCTAGTTTAATGCCAAATTTTGTCAATAAATCATTGCCAATAATAAACCAATCACTACAATTATTATTATCCATTACTACAAATTCACAAACTGCTCTAACATATCCATTATTATATTTAAAGAATACAGCAGTTTTGTATTTGCCAATTGGATTTAATACTGAACCAAAACCCCTCCAGTTCTTTGTCTGAACAGGTTCTAGTTTTTCCTGGTACTTACTATCAAGTTTCATTAATGCATTAAGTGAAACTACACTACCTGCAGCCCCAGTGTCAAGAATGGCATTAATTTCTTTTCCACATATGATAATAGGTGCTCTGATAGGTGTTATTTTGTAAGTATCATGAGATACATCTTTAATTATTTCAGCTTCCTCTATGGAAGTTAAAGATGTGTCTGTATGAGGTATAGCATCATTCAGGAACATTATATCCTGTTCTAATACAAATATCTCATTTTCATCATCACTGTAAGATATGTTACTCTTGCAATCCTCACTGGATTCCACATTCTCATCTTCATGATTACTAGGTTCAGAATTCTGTGAGGTTTCAATAACATTTATTCTTTTCTTACACGTGTGACCTTTAACCCAAGGTTCATTACATTTGTAACAAGTGTTATTTTCTTGTCTCTTAGGGACAAGGGGAGCTGAAGGTTTTTTCTTTTCCACTGGTAAATTACTTGTAGTAGGTTTTACCACGTCAACACTTTGTCTGTAATTACTATACTTGGTTTCATACTTGTGGTTTAATAATATCTCATTGCATATATTAATGAATCCAGAGGTGTCTCTGACAGTTTCAGTTCTAGCAACAATAATGTCTCTAACTGATATAGGCAACTTGTATATTATTTTTTCTTTCCACTCTTCATAATCCATTTTTGGATCCATAGCTTTCATGATTTTTATTAAATTCATTAAGAAGACCATGGGTTTATCTCCAGCATTTGGATTATATCTGGCCCTTTCATACAGTCTTTGTTGAGTGATTCTAAATTTTGGGCCACCAAATTGCCTTTCAATTAGTGCCTTCAATTCATTCCAGGAGTAATTAATTCCCTCACTCAATACAGATTCAAACCATAATAAGGCCACATCTGTAAATAAAGATATTAACTTTGAAGTAATTTCTTCATCAGGTAATTTATATGAAAATTTTAAGTTATCAATTCTTTGTATGAATTTTTGCCAATCAGACTTTGAATCCCCGTCAAAAGAAGGGTACTGATCTAACTTAGGCCAGTTCTTTTGGCTAGTTTTTGCTTCCCTAACCTGAGGAATATTGAGTAATTCACTCACTTTAGAAAGATGATCATTAATTTCATCTTTTACTGATTTTATATTCTCAGAGCCCATGACACTATGTTCATGTTCCATCATTGGTTTATCATCAGAGTGTTTCATAAAAACTGGTACTCTTTCTACATAAGAGGTATTATCCTTTATTGTTTCAGTATTTTTCAAAATGTTAGCTACTTCAATTTCTACTCTTTGTAACCTATCTTTTATTACAGGTACATGAGTTAAAGTATCATTTACATTTGAAAAAGACAATTTTACATGTCCCTCTATGGTAGCCATAATATTCTGAGAGTGTTCTAATTTACTTTCTAAATTTCTAATCTCAGATTTTAATCTTTTATTCTCATTGATTAATTCATTATTTGAATTTTCAATAATTTTTAATTTATTGGCTGTGGTACTCAATGATTGTGTTAGCTGTAATAATACATTTTCTGTATTAATGTTTGACTCTTTTGAGAACTCTTCCAATTTTTCAATTCTCAATAATAATTTACTTATTATTTTTGATTCCATTGGATTCTCTTTTAAAAAATATTCTATTTTTTCCGTGTCCAATTCAGAAGACTCATTATCAGGGTCAAGATTTAATTCATTTGATTCCATTTTTATATTAATAGTATTTTCCTGGTGATCAATAAAACTATTTACATTGTCCTCATGTAAAGACAAGTTTAACATATTCTGTTCAAATGAATAATCCTTTAAATCCTTATCAATAATATCCAATATTTCCTTATCAATCTCATTACCTATAAGTAATTTATTTTCAGGTTGATATAATTGATCATAAGAAGTTGGATGACTTACCAAGGTCTTATCCCACTTCCCCTGCCTCTCCTTGGCTTTCCCCTGTAAGGGTGACTGCTGGAGCCCTGCTGTTGAGGATTGTTGTAGTTTTGGGCGTACCAATCCCATTTCCATTTGCTTACTGTAATTTTTTGGTCCTCCTCTTGGGCTGGAGGTGTTGCTATGGAATTGTTGGGTGCCACTGTTGGTGGTTGAGTCTTTATGTCCACTAGAGCTTGGTTGACTTCTATGAAACCTTGAGCTGCTCTCTTTTCCAGATTGTTGATCTGGTCCACTATATTGTTGACTCTTATTGTCAAGGTGTTCAGTAGGGTGGATAGGGAGTGAACTTGTTCTTGTAAAGTATTTTTTGTTTTCTTTATTGAAACCTGCTTTAGAAGCTTTTCCCTTTCCTCCAGAGACATTGGCGGAGTGTTGTTGATTATGGGAGAGTCTTGGCCCTCCATTTGAATGTCCTGTAACAGGTCTTTCAGCTCTAGGTCTTAAGTTATAAGGTTTTGCCTTATTACTTACAATGTCATTGTGGTCACACATTTTCACGTGGAATTTAAAGAATTTGAGAATTTAGATATAAAAACTTCAAAAAGGAGTTTTATCAGTATTTATCAATACCACTGAAGACAATTTTATTGCTTACTTATTGGTATTAAGTGAATTTTTAAGTGCCAAAAGTCAAATATGCTTTTATGTGGTCACTTGATTTAACTGGTCTACAATATGTAGCCGTGTATTTATATTTAAAAAAGAAAATTTGTTAGTAAGATTCTTTCTAAATATTAAATGAATTTTACAAACCAATAAAAAGGGATTAAGAGTCCTATAAAAATAAAACAATTAATCATTTTAATTGGTTATTATCTGCAAAGATCACAAATTTAATTGGTCTATTGACAGACTCCCACTAAGAACAATTATATGCTAAATTAGTGGTAAAATTGATGATTCAATATCACAATTTTATTATATAACAGGGCTTCTTTTTCTGAAATCACTATATAAGTGACCCCAACCTGTTGTAATTATCCAAATATTTCTATAGGGATATTATTTACGTGCACCTTCTTTTGAAAATTTCACTTACAGGATTATAACAGAATTCTTGAGGAAAGGTCCCCAATTGTCAGGCTAAGGTCAAGTACAAGGACGTGAACTAGCTTGAATAGTCTGTTGTCTAGAAGATTTTAATGGTCCTATATGAATACTGTAGATTTAATCCACTAAGTTGTAAAATATAATCAAATATAAAGGTCTCAGTAATATAATTCTCACTATTCTTATATATGGCTTACAATCTTTATAGTTGGTAGAAAAATAGATTATATAAATTCAGATACATATCAATTAGTACTTTTATAAGACTTTTGAATAGTATCTGAATTTATATAATCTATTTTTCTACCAACTATAAAGATTGTAAGCCATATATAAGAATAGTGAGAATTATATTACTGAGACCTTTATATTTGATTATATTTTACAACTTAGTGGATTAAATCTACAGTATTCATATAGGACCATTAAAATCTTCTAGACAACAGACTATTCAAGCTAGTTCACGTCCTTGTACTTGACCTTAGCCTGACAGTAAGTAATTTTTTTAATCTTTTTTTTTACTTTTTTTTCACTGCCAGCCAGGTTCTTCCTGGCTGGGAGAGAACCAAAGTCTCTGCTAGTCACAGAAACTTCAGTTGTTTGTTAATGGTGAGTGATTTTTTTTAATCTTTTTTTTTACTTTTTTTTTCTGCCAGCCAGGTTCTTCCTGGCTGGGAGAGAAGAAACGTCACTGCTAGTTGCAGCAACTTTGGTTGTTTGTTGATGGCGAGAACTTTTTTTTTCTCTCCCAGCCAGGTTCTTCCTGGCTGGGATGGAACCAAAGTTGCTGCTAGTTGCAGCAACTTTGGATGTTTGTTAATGGTGAGTGATTTTCATTTTTAATATTTTTTTTCCTTTTTTTTTTCTCTGTCAGTCAGGTTCTTCCTGGCTGGGAGTGAACCAAAGTCACTGCTAGTGGCAGTGACATTGGTTATTTTTTAATTTTGAGTAATTTTTTATTAATATTTTATTTTTACTTTTTTTTCTCTGCCAGCCAGTTTCTTCCTGGCTGGGAGAGAACCAATGTTGCTGCTAGTCTCAGTAACTTCAGTTGTTTGAAAATGGTGATTTTTTTCATTCTTTTTTTTAAAATTTTTTTGTTTTCTCCTAGCCAGGAAGAATCTGTCTGGGAGAGAACTGAAGTTACTGCTAGTTGCAGCTACTTTGGTTGTTTGTTAAGGGTGGGTCATAGTCTTTTGGTGCTATTTATTTTTGGTGCTGATATTTTTAATTGTTTTTAATTTTACTTTTTTTTGTTCTTTCTTTGGAATTGTATCTTTTCAATGCAGGAAATGGGAGAGACATTAGCGAGGTGGGAAGTAGAAAGAAAAGTAAAAAGGGAAGGATAAACAAGAAAAGAAATAGCAAGTATGCAGGAATATTTGTGGAATGATAAAGAAAGCACAAGAGAGGGAAGGTGAAAGCTACACAAGTGGTTTCTAAAAAAGATAATGCATGTGTAGATAATTCTGAGAGAGTAAGTGGAGACAGAGTGGAGAAAAATAGATTAAATGATAATTTCAAGTGATGAGCTTTTCTCTTCCCTTGTCCCTGAAAAAAATTGGGAGCTGTATTAGTTGCACCCTCTTGCGCACTTCCTCACTAAGATATCTAATTTTTATAACTTTTATTGGGATTATTCTTGCTCAAAGATAGAATGACAGTGAGCAAAAATATGACACACAGTGACAAACTCAATCAAATTGCAATAATAATCATCTGCATCAGCCACAAATCAAATCAAAGCAATCTCATGTGAAGGTAAATCTTCTTGGCTTCTGTCACCAATCTCACTTCATGAAATAAAAATTGTTCAATCATTAGGTTTTCCTTTGTGGTATAGCACTTAATGAATTGTGATTTGGAGAGATAATAGAATAAAATCTTATAGTATCTGGTCATAGACCGCCAGCTCAAAATTATATTTACAGAGAAGGAGTGGTGTGTACTGACAATCTTCATTAGGTGAAAATATCATTCAATTGTGCTACATTCATGTTGAGATGTAGAATTTTTTGTAAATATTTGTCAGATGAAGAGTAAAAAAGTATGTACACATCAATTTGAATTCTAACCAACAACACAGACTAAGGATTATACTAGTTAACTATTATTTAAAATTAATTTTGAACAAATTAAATATGAATGAAATAAAAAAAACTAGTAATCAAAAATTTTCATTAAGCATTAAATTTTCTCAACAGATTTATTAGCTTTAACCCATTATATCAAGAAAACTTTCTATTTTGAACCATCTTCAAGTCAATACTTGAATTTCATCTGATTCAATAGGAAATTTTACTCTAGAGCCTTCTCCTCTTTCTTTATCTTGAATTTCTTCTCCTCCAAGTCATTTTCACTCCCATGCCTCTATAAAGAAAGCTCCAATTTATTTTCCTCCAAGTCTTGTACCCTCCCATCCCTCTGTAAAGAAACCTCAAATTTCTTCTCCTCCAAGTCTTGTGCCCTATCATCCCTGTGTAAAGAGAGCTCATATTTTTTCTTTTAAAAGTTAAGAGTATCTCTTTCCACTTCAACTTTACCTAGAGTGAAAATGAAAATTAAAAAAGAAATGAAGAGCTCACTTAATTATTAAGAGGTATGCTATCACTTACCAGCTTCATGTTTCTCCAGAAAATCATCAATGGAAGAAAAAGGGGTTTGGAAAAATCTATCTCTGTTTTGTTTTCTTTGACTTTTTAAATTCAAAGTAGTTGATTGTCTTTGCTTTTTTTTGGAGGTAAAATTTTCCTCTTCATCATCAATGCTATCTTCAGGCTTTCTTGATTGTGGCTCCTGGGTTTGTTCATTTTCCTTTCTAAAAATAAGAAAAATATATGTAAATAAAAAAAACAACTGGAAATTAAATAAAAGCTCACTTGACTGAGATCAGGTTTTTTTATATTGCCATAAGTATCTATTGAAAATATATCTTGATTGGCAGAAGTCATATGAGGGTAGACTTGAGTAGAAGAAGAAGGAAAAAGATTTCTTTTAACATTATTTTTGGAGATATAATCTTCTTCATCCAACATGTTTTCAGGATTAACATTTTCTTGCTCTCCAAATATGGAATCCATCTCTCTATAGCAAGGACATAAAGAATCAAATTTATCTTCTATAGATTTGATGCCCTTACTGATGTCAAGTTCAGTAATACCAAAAATAGTGGAAGATGAAAGAGTAATAGCCTTCTTGTCTTTGCCTCAAGAGTGCTTGAAGCATTCAGACATCTGTTTATGAAAAAGATTAATCTTTCCCTTTGTCTTATTTCAAAATTCATTGTCCATTAGAAGATATCCATTGACTTTTGGTTCAGGGGGCTGTCCTACTTTAGTTGAATTCTCAGTGCCAAAACAAGAATCTTAATTAGCTTTTGTTTTTAGCAAGTTGATAATTATGAGTTGATCATCTTTTTTTAGTTGAACAGTCTTAGATTTCTCATCTGAGCAGGGGAAAGAGAGAGTAGTGGGATTTGAAGAAAAACAGGGGGAAGTCTGCCTTTGAGAAGATCTATTATAATGAGTCATGTTAATCAATTTGAAGATAAAAAGCAGAAGAAAAATACAGATGAGATGGGGAGGGGTTCTGACTGGATAGAATGAATAGACAGGGTGTGGTTATGACTGAAAGTAGTGTAATATGTGGTTATGACAGAATTTTTCCATGATGTGGTTATGTAAAATAAAGGACAAAATTTTTGGATGGAGATGAACATTGAAAAGTAAAAGGTCTAATAACCCAATTATTAACAAAAATAATTGCAGAAGATAATTGGGGTATAATGAATTTTATCAGCAATTAATTTAAGTGTGGATTGGTCAACATTGATACCCCCTAATATATATATATAATTGATTATTTAACTATATTATAAGTTAATTTTATTTCTTATAATTATAATATGGACTTATAATTAATTGATTATTAAATTATAACTATTAAATAAATAAAAAAGCACCTATTTCTTATAGAATAGAATATATTATATGGTTATTTAATTTTATATACAATTTATATAGTAATAAAATTTATATAACCCTTATTTTAATTATGTTGTCATAAGTTTATTATATAGTTTATTACTCAATATACTAGGGGGTATCAAAGCTGAGGGATCCACAATTATGTATCACAAATTTTTTTCTTGGGATCGGGAATTATTAATTGTGGAAGATTCTTGTCCACTAGCACCAGGGCTAGTGGATAAGGAATCCACAATAATGCATTATACCACCTCTTATACCCCAATTTCCTTCCTAATTCCTGATTCCAAACTCATCACATCCATGATGGATTTTTAAGAATGGCACATGACTTATAATTGCTTATGCCATACTTAAGTATTTCCTCACTCTATGCTATATAATTTTGGTGGTGAACACTTAAATTTTTTTTCTATCTAAACACCCCAACTGCAAATTTGCTGGTGAATTCCCACTTCCCTCATCACATAAGCCTTCCACTGACAACTATGAAACACCTCTCTACTAGGCAGCTACTTCACTCAACTATGAATGCTATTGCTTTACTTTTAGTTTTTTTACTATAAATTGGACTCTGATTTGGAAGATGCTTAAGCCTATATGTCTTTTCTTTCCAAAGTGTTACATAAAACCAAGGGGGCCAAATCTTCATCATGATCCCAGATATTATCTCCACTCCATTCTCAACATTCCTCAAATAAACTTCACTCAACTATTTCAAACATCTCCTGGTTCTTTCTTCAAAATTTATCAACTCATCTCCAAACATCTTATCTTTCATAAAAATTCTTAAAATTAAACAGTGTGATCCTGCTATTCAAATTGCTGTTGAGCTATTTTGCTTTGGCTCAGATGGAAATGGTTCTGCTTTAAGATGTTTGGATAATCTCTTTAACATAGGATATGGTATGGTGATATTATACACCAAGAACTGTATGATTTCTATCATTTCCCTCAAGTATCAAACACTTTCTTGGCCAACTCCACAACAGAAACTTGAATCCTCTCAAGTAATGCAAGCCAAAGTTTTCCCTGGATGTTTAGGTTTTTTTTATGGCACAACTATACCTTTGAGTCAAAAGCCTGCTCATGATGGCAACCATATTTTTATCTCAAAATTTTTTTTCTTTAAAATGTTCTCCAATTTCACATCTTTCATAAAATAACTTTTTATCTTTTTTGTGGATACTCTATTGCTATTCAACTTGTCTGTGATGTCAACAAAAAAATTATTGCTTTTCATAGTGGCTGCCCCTGCTCATGTCATGACCCTTTTTCTTCCAAAGAATGAGGATTTGTCAAAGTCCTGACTCATACTTTGACAGATCTCAGTACCTCCTTGAAGACTCAGCATATGTAAGTGGAAAGTACATTATACCTTCTTTCCATGGTGCAACTTTAAAAAATGACCCCAAAATCACCTTTGATTATCGCCTTGCCCAATCAAGAGTTAAGATTGTAAATGCTATTGGTATTTTAATGGGAAGATTTTCTAGTCTCCTGGAGCTTAGAATCCAATTTCAAAAAAAATGGAGATAAAAACTAAAAATCATTGGATCAAGACTTGCACTATACTCCACAATATCCTAGCTGATTTAAAGGATGAGTGGAATGATCTTTATGAAGAAGATGATCCTGAACCAGCACCAGCTCTCCCCTCCCTTGAATCACAAAACTTTCATTCAACCAGCATACACTCTGTCATTGTGCCAATTGCCCTTCACTATTTTGACACACAACCCTTTTAATTTTTTGTTTTCATAATTTCAAAATGTCCACTTTGTATACTTTATTCAATTGGCTTGATATTTTTGTTTGTTGCATATTCATTTTTTTGATTTACAGTGAATATCTCTTTTTTGGATGGCTCATTGGTTTTCTTTCTCCAGCTCAACATGAAATATCATATTTTCGGAAATCACATATTTTTTCAGTGTTTCTTTTTTTCATTCTCACTCATATCCTTTTCTTCTATCCTCAACCATCCCTTAAATATTTTGGTTGCATTTTTTTAACTCATCTCACCAGATAAGTCATTTTTTTCATTTTTATTGAATTTTTATTTGATAATCATTATTTTTTTTTTGCTTTTTTTTTATTTTTTTGTAAGTGCTTCATTTATTTTTTTTCAAAGGTTAAACTAATTTTTTTTCTCTCCCTCTTTTCTCTCCATCTTTTTTTCTCTTTTACCCCCATTCCCCCCTTATTCTCTTCCTCACCTGACCCCCCTTTAGGCCACCTCTCAGCTCTCTCCCCCTCTCCCCGTTCTCCCCTCCACTGCTTCCCCCATTGGTCGGGCAATGCTATTTTCTTTTTTATTTATTTCATTTTTTTTCTGTGTTTCATTTTTTATTTTTTTCTTTAATTTCTAAATTTTATCTCAAATCATTTAAAATATTTAAAGGTGTATCCACATCAAGGTGCACTTAGATGTTAGTAAGGTATCAGGGAATCAGCTCATCAATTGGATTGGGGATACCATCTGTAATAATTAATTATTTCATATTCTTATTACTCATTTCAATTTAAATTCTTCTCTCAATATTTTGTTGGGCAATTTCATTTAATTATTTTCAAGTTTTTTTTTGTATGTTAGTATTTTATTAGTTAAAAATAAAAATAAAACAAATTTATTTATATATATATATCTGTTAGTTATTATTGTTATTTTTCTATTTAGTGAATTAATAATTCTTTTATTTAATGAGGGGATGAAGAAGCCTCTGGAAGTTGGTCTGGATTGTGTTGTTTTTTTTGTTTTTTTTTTTTGGATTGGAGGTAGAACTGTGTTCTTTGTAGTGTAGGCCGCTGGAAAAGGTATATGGGTTATAGTGGTCAGGTACCGGGTTGGAATGTAAACTTTGGGAAGAAGAGGAAGAATCAGGAATAGAGTTCTTGAAGGTGTGCTTGATTATTCTAGACATCTTCCAGTGGTCATAAAGGAGTTTTTTTCTCAGATTCTTCTCAAAATCATTTAATGGACCATGGAGGGCAAAGGCCTTGAGCATGTTATAACACATCATCCTAAGTGTTGCTTCATAACAGTGTAATCCAGAGTCAAAGTAGTTTCTAAGGTTTGGCCAATGCTAAATGCAGCTGCAGGAGGCGGGTTTCCAACTAAACAGAAGAACTTGATCAATAATTATTCTCTGTTGAAAAAATTGGATTTTTTTATTTTATTCTGGTACTTACAGATTGGGAGATCTTCAAATTTGTATGCAGCCAGAATCTGGATGGCTGAAGAGTGTTGAATAGATGTGGTAGGAGGGTCCACCAGATGGAGGTATGGATTTTCATGGTCATCCTCTAAATTGTGTTGAGAAGATGGAGGTTCCTGTGGTCTGGTTAGAGTAGCAGGGCTGTTGTTTTTATTGTTGTTTATATTATTGCTTGGGGCAGGTTTATTAGAAACTGGAGGAGGAGTGCCAGGTTGGTTGAAGGAAGGACCAGGAGAAGGTGACCTGGTAGCTGAGTGTGATCTGCTGGATGAAGATCTAGAAGAGAGGGAACTATCAGAGGAATAATTGGTGGCCAGAGAAAAGGTGAAGTTAATTCTTATTGAAGTAACAGGAGTTTTTTGTTTAGGGGCAGTGTTGGGTGTTCTGGTGTTTTCAGGGGGTCCTCTAGCAGGCCTTTAAGAGATTTTGGAATTTTTGGTGTTGTCAGATGAAGAAATGGTGGTGTTATGAATTGCTCTGGGAGCATTAGGTGGTTGTGTTGTAGAGTTTTTAGTGTTTGATGGAGGAATTCAGGAGTTTTGAGCCTGATTTTCACTTTCTGGCAAGGCTGGTAGGCTGCCCGACATCCAGAGGGCTGCCTAGACGTGGACTAGCAGCCTGGGAGCTGATTTTGAGACTATTTTGGCTGAATTTACTGAGATAAAAGCAGATTCATGAGAGGATAAAGCTGGTCTTTTAGGAAGTGTTTTGGGAATAGAACGGCATGGTCTTCTTGAAGAAGCAGAAGATAAAGAGGAAGAAGCAGGTCCAAGCTCTGATTACCTGGTAAGAGAACTGGAAATATATTTATGTGAAGGTGAAGGCAGAGGTCTTGGATAGTTTGGGTCTCTGGCACATCTTTTCTTTTTAGAGTTGCAGGAATCACAGGTCCTGTTTTAGAATTTGGCCTGAGGAGTAGGAAGAGTGAATGTGCAAGGTCTTCACATGTGGATTCATTGTTTGCAAGCGTAGTCCTTTGGAGCAGTGAAACAGGAAAGGTTCAATGGGTAAAAATCTGGGTATCCAGCCATGATATGTGAAGGAACAATAATGAGGAGAAAAGAGATGAATGAACATTTTATCAGTGATGTGTAGATGATGAAGAAAGAGTGGAAGTTCAGAAGGCTGGCTGCTGAGCATTGTGCATGGAGGTGGCTCCACCTTTTTTATGCAAAATATGTTTAAGTCCATCAAGACTTTAAACTGAACACTGGTCAGTCCATCAAGACTTTAAACTGAGAAATGGTACAGTCCCCCAAGACTATAAACTGAGGATATTTTCATGGTTGAGTCCTTTAGGACTATAAACTGATAATGGGAGTTGGTGTGATTCTGGAAGAGGGCATCCAAGGGGCAGTCTCTGAATTTTATTAAGGCAAGTGTGTGGGTAACTGATGAGCTGGCTGCTCTGTAGAACAGTTACCCCAGAATGTTAGTTTGTTTTCTTGCTCTTAAATGTTTTGATCTCTGGTTCTGTCTTTTTTATTTAGGTTTTTAGTCCCCCAAGACTATAAACTGAGGGTTTTGAGTCCCCCAAGACTATAAAATGAGGGCTGTTGGTCCCCCAAGACTTAAAACTGAGGATTAGTCCCCCAAGACTGTAAACTGAGGAGCTTTTTTTATATGATTGGATACATTCAGGAAGTACGGAGAGGTCAAGAATTTTTTTATTTCTAAGTCAAGAGATTAATCAAGAGTCAAGAGGCAGAAGAGAATAAAGAGATGTAACAAAATGTTGAGCATTGGCTTTGAATTGTTGTATGAGGTCCTTCCTTTTCTCAAGGTCCTATGGACTCCTAGCAGGAGTGGATTAGAAGTAGTATTGTAAAAGATGCTTCTGTTGAGAAGAATGTTGTTGAAATTTGTCCTTGATGATGGGCGATGGATTAGGTGGGGGTGCTTCAATGGTTCCCACATTTTCATCATCACTGTCTGGATGGAAATGAACTGGAAATTTGTCAGATTGAATTTCAGTATGAAGAAGTATTGGGCTAGCCATCAGAAGGACCAGGGATGGAAGAGCTAGTGGTTGTAGTGGGGTTGGCACTCTTTTTTTAAGGGTGTAATTTGTTGACCAGTCTGGGGATCAGGATGGATGGCCTGGATCTTTTGGTGCTGGTAGAAGGTGGATCAGGTTGAGTAGGAGGAGAAGATGTTGAAGAGGACAATTGACCAGGTCTGAAACAAGTCTTCTTCCTAAAGTGACAGGCATCACAAGAGGTTCTGTAGGGATGAGCCAGTGGTGTGATGGTAAAGATGATATTGTTCTCAATGCAGTATTGGCAAGGCTCCATGCCAGTAGCAGATTTGGAAAGAAAGCTGAACATGGTGGTTTTGATGAAGGGAAATGTGGACATTCTTGATTAGAGGGAGGATGTGGTCTTTCAACATTGGTGGAGCCCTTTGTTGGTTTATTTGGCGTTGTTTTGATATGCCTTAAATGGCATTGTTTAATAATTAGGTGTTTTTCTGGATTTACTCAGCAAATATTGGGACTACAGGAATGTGGGTACTATCATTGTATAGCCCCGTGCTTTCTCTATATTTCTTGTCATTATGACATTTTTCATATTTTAAGTATTAAGGGATGAATTTCTCATTTTTCATTTAAAAAGATTGCTGTTTAATTTTGTTTTTTGTGTTTTACAGGCTAACCTTAAGTCTTAGGGTTAATTGCTTAGTACCGTTAGAATGAGCTAAAATTTCTCTACATTTTATGTCTCAATTTTGACATAGCCTAATTATGTGTTTTAAAGTTTTTAGTAGTTGTAATAGATTTTTCTAAGTAGTTTGGGTATTTTTGGTGGTTTTTGGTGGTTTTCTGACTTCAGGGTGGTCCGGCTGCCTCAGACGGTATGGTAAGGTAAACTCTTACAGTCGCCTTGCTGTAAGCAGAATCCGGAGGAGATGTGTGGATTTAGCAGAAAACCCCGTCCTTCCAATAAAAATAACAAAATGGGAATTCTAAATCACTAAGCTAACCAATCTACTTGAATCTGATTGATAAAAATAATGAAACTCTAAAATAATTAACTCTTATTGAGATTAAATGATCGTGGCTGTTGATAAAGAAATACTGATAACAACAATTAAGGTGTACCAGTGAAAGATCTGAAAAGATTGACTTTTATGTTTTTATAATATTTTTAATTTTTATGAGACAGCAATAATCAAGTCCCAGTGACGAAGACCTTTCTAAAGATACCCTGTATGAAGTGTTATTTAAACTGTTGAATAGTATTTCTAAAATGTTAAATATAAAAATATAAAGTTATAAGGGTATTACAAATTTATTTAAATTTGTTGAGTAATAAAAAAAATGAGACTGTGGTGGTTAATGATTAAGCTGTATGTTGTGTCCCCCCTTTCAATTTCGAGTTTGAGAAGCGCTTAAGTATTCCTAGTCACGTGCCTAAGTTTTCCCCTCCAGAGCTCTTCCAGAGTCAATCCGGAGTCCGTACGGAGCCGGAACGGAGTCCGTACGGAGTCGAAACGGAGTCCGTCCGGACTTCCGGACTCAATTAGAACCTTAAAACTATAATAAAAAATCTAGAAAAATTACACATAATAGAGCTACTTCCCCTTTACATACCAAACTAATTTTCGTAGTCTGCGCAGCTCTAATTACCCCGTGAAAATTTATCAAAGTTAAGTAATTTTTTGAAAACGTAAATATTTCTATAAAACTTTAAAATTCATTTAAAAATATAAGAAAAATAGTAAAAATTCTGGGAAAATTTCCCAAGGTTCTTGAGTGACTCGACTTGATACTTATAAATTTTCAGACCGTAAAAATAAGTTTTCTCCATAAAATAATTGTATTTGTGTAGGCATTCGCTAGTGACCAATTTCTTCATATTTTAAACTCCAATAAATTAAATAAAACCCTTTTATAAAAAATAATAACGCCAATCTTGCACACCGTAATAACTCCATTTACATATTTAGGTGCCGTACTAAACTTTAGGCTACCACATCCTCCCTCCAATCGAGAATGTCCCCATTCTTAAAACTTTGCATAAGTGGTCGAACACAATATTCATCTTTAACCTTCAACCACCATCTTCTTTAATCAACTATAAAATTCATCTTCATCAATATGTCTTCCAAAGAACTTGTCGCTCCATGTGAACTCTGCGCTCGATACCAGGTACCTTGTTTAATGTCCAACCCTAATCTTCCTGGCAGAACAGCTTGCGACTTATGCCGTGTAAAAAAAGTCAAATGCAACCGGCCAATAGTTCCTTCTAAAACAAACGTATATTTAGGACCAGCAGCTCTCCCTGATCCCTCAACTTCTAAAAAGCGATCCAAAATTCCTGTCTTCTTAAAACGAATAAGATCAAAAACAGCTTCAAAAGTTCAATCTTCATCAACGGATCCCGGCCTAATTTTGCCTTCACAAGATCCTAATCCTATAACGCCAGTACCCCCAACTAACTTTGCTGAGACTATGTTTCCTGGCTCTAAATGTAAGACCCTATTTATCTTACTAAAAAAAACTTTTAATCAAAATTGACTAAACCTATAACTTAATAACATATTTGAACTTCTAGCTGTCGAAATAACCAACACTGATGATGTTGGTAGAGTGAAGACGGACTATATCAATCATTACCCAAATTTTCATCGCTATCTTTTTCTTGACTTTACTAATGAGTTGAAACGAAAAATGCTGGCCTATTTTCAAGAAACTCCAGCTAATAACCATGAAGACCTCATGAAAAGAAGAATTTTAATGCAAAGCTTTGATAATGATGTTGAACAATTTCAAAGAAATTATCTTTTCTAACAGTATAACTTGATAAAATTTTTTTTTTTCCTTGGTCTTCTTAAACTTTCAACATAAATGATGTTTTCTTTCTTCTCTGGCTTGATATAACATAAAATTAAATAAAATAAATCTTGTGATGATTCCACTACTGAGAGCAAGGTTTGAATCCCTTCAGACTCCCATATACCAGTCTTCCTTCTTGTCACAGCATTGAGAGAGTGGATCTTCCTATGAGCCGAATACTCCTGATTCCAATCTCATAGGGCCCCCCACTGAGCCGAATTCTATGATTCCAATCTGGCCATAAGCTCCTCCAAGCTTCACACCAAAAAAAAAATGGCCTAACTATGAGGCACTAAAAAAAATCATTCCCTAAAATCCAACTACCATCCTAACTTCTGATTCCTTCATCACAATTTTCAAACTTTGCTATACAGCAAACCCATAAAATACTTTTGCCAGGCTTCCAATAATAATTTTAACTTTAGACCATGTCAAAGCGCCACAAATTTCACCTAATTAACCATTATGCTTTCTTTAGCATCATTACCACCTAAAATTTTAGCCTCCTAAAGCTATCAGCACCCAATTCCAGAAATAATTGAATAACCAGTTTAGAGTCTTAGTGGACAGTGATAAATTAAAAGATTGAATTGAGTTATCCAAACAAGATTGACATTCCAATTTAAAGTCTTGGTAGACCAAACATATAATCGATTGCCAGTTTATGGTCTTGGTGGCCAAAGATCGTTTAAGTGCATAAATATCTTGATATATTCCTAAGTAAGGCCTAGGCTTGACCAAAGATTGAATAAATTTGATAATCCAGTTTAATGTCATAGTGGACCAAACATTTGATCGACAAGTAATCCAGTATAAGGCCATAGTGGTCCAATGAATGTTGAATTATCCTGCAGATATTAATTTTCCAGTTTAAAGTCATAGTGGACTAGACAATGAATGAACTACCAGTTTAAAGTCATGGTGGACCAAACATTTAATCGATAAGAAATCCAGTTTAAGGTCATGGTGGACCCAACACTTGATAATAGTCCAGTTTAAGGTCTTGGTGGACCTAACACTTGATAACACTCCAGTTTAAGGTCTTGGTGGACCTAACATTTTGATTTATATAAAAAAAAAATCCATCTCTGAAAATATCCATAAAATCTTGAAAATCCTTGAAATTTAGTTTAAAGTCTTGAAGGACTAACAGCTCCAATATAAAATCTTTAATGACAGTCTTGAAAATTAGCTAGTTTAAAGTCTTGGAGGACTAACAGCTCCAAAATACGTGTAAAAAAACCTTAAAGAACGTCTTGAACAGTAGCCAGTTTAAAGTCTTGGAGGACTAAAAGATCCAAAATACGTGTAAAAAAAAACCTTAAAGAATGTCTTGAAAAGTAGCCAGTTTAAAGTCTTGGAGGACTAACAGATATCTTGAAGTAAAATCCCAAGGTATTGAGTTCCCCTAGACCCTGTTTCCTGTATAAACTAAATGAATAAAACTAAAAGAATGAAGACTGAAAAATAAAACTAAGAATTATAATAATGATTTTGATTTAATTAATAAATTTTAAATTTTTTTTTTTTTTTTTTTTTTTTTTTTTTTTTTTTTAATTATTATTATTATTTTTTTTTTATTTTATTTTTATTTTATTTTTATTTTTATTTTTATTTTTATTTTATTTTATTTTTTTTTTTTTTAAATTTAAAATAAAAGATTTTAGAAAAGATAGTTTTGAAATAAAAGTTAAAATTTAATTTTAAAGAAAGATAAATGAATGTGAAAAGAAAGATAAAAAAAGTACTAAAAAAAATTTTTAAAATAAAATTTTAAAAGATGCCCCCTGGCCATTTGATGAGCCGTACCCTCAACATCATACCCACATCCAAGTGCAACTTGATGTGGTTACACAGTTTTGAGAAATTGAAAAGAAAAGAAAATAAATGAAAGTTTTTAGAAGATAATTTTTATAATGATGATCACTGGGTGGGCTCCCTCCAATTTATAAAAATGATTAGAGACCACCAGTGAGCATCACCTTTACATTAATTCATAATATATATTTAAAGAAAAGAAATCACAATCTAACATAAAAAAAAATCAAAAACAAAAAAAAAAAAATCTTGAATCCGGCGTTGAGAGCGGTGTCTCTTGATTCGTTCCAGTTTATAGTCTTAGTGGACTTCCTATAATTAAAAGACAAAGCCAGGATTCAACTAGAAACAGGGAAAATTTTGGAAACGAACATTATGGGGTAATTGTGTACAGAGCAGCCAGCCCATCAATTACCCCCACACTTGCCAATATTAAATTAAGAAGGTTCCCCTGTGAAAACTTCTTCCAATAAATTTTAAAAAATTTTCCAACACTATCTTCACCCATATTTTAAGAATTTTAAGTTTTCGAAAATTTCAAAGAAGGTCTTCTTGCATTTTGTTATGTTTCAACACAGTTTCGTTGCCCATATGCAGTGTAACGATAGTAAAGTATTTTTGATAAAAATAAGAAGATAGTTTATACTCGTTGCGGAGGAATCCATAAAATTTCGTAGATATCATAGTTTATCCTCATTGCGGAGAAATCCATAAAGTTTCATTAATATCATAGTTTATCCTCATTGCGGAGGAAGACTTCGGCACTCCTGGTGCCTCTAGGATAGAACCGTTTCACTTGATCGGCCGCTACCCTCTTCTTCAATACAACTCCATCCAACTCTTCTAGCACATATGAACCGCCAGAAACTTGCTCCTTGATTTTATACGGTCCATTACACCTATCTGCAAACATTTTTCCCCACTGACTTTCCAAACTCCTATTATACACCAGGACCATATCTCCTGGGTTCAAAGGTTTCCTTAATCGATGTGCCAACCGCTCATCCCAATATCTAACTGATTGATTTCGGATCTTCATCATCCGCGAATATGCCTTTTCTAAATATTCTTCTTTCTTTTCTAGCTGCATCATTCTTGCACACAATAATTCTTCAGTAGTTTTGACTGTGTCCCAGTCAACTCCAAGATATGATTCAGCTTCTAAATCAACCGGTAAAACTGCTTTCTGTCCAAAAACAAGTTCATAAGGTGAAAATCCGGTCGTCCTTTTGGCAGTGATTTGATCAGCAAATAAAACTAAAGGTAAATAGTGCCTCCACTTTTCGGCACTTGTCCCACACATTTTAACTAAAGCATCCTTAATAACTTGATGCCCTCTTTCAACCATGCCTTCAGCTTCAGGATAATATGGGGTTGCTACCCTAACCTTTGATCCAACTTTCAATACGGCCTCTTTAAACTCTGTCCCAAATTCAGGACCTCCATCTACCGTTACCAACTTCATCACCCCATACCTATATACCCAATTATTCAAAAAAAATTCTGCCACATTTTTGGCAGTTAAATTAATAAGAGGCGCTGCCTCTACCCAACCAGATAAATCATCTCTGGCCACAATTAAATATTTATACCGTCCCTCTTTTATATGAACGGCATCTAAACTAACTCTTCCAAAGAGCGTATATTCACCGGTCGCGCGTCCAGGTTCTTTTGGCCTTAAATAACTTCGTCTTTGACATTCTTCGCATGACTGAACCCACTGTTTAACAGCCATCTTCATGCCAGGCCACCAAAATCGATCAGAAATTCTTCTAAATGTTTCTCCAACGCCTCTATGCCCGAGATCTTCATGCAGTGATTTCAAAACTAATTCTTGCCCCTTCTGTTGAGTTATAACTACTTGAGGATTTGGATTCCTCCTCCTCATTAAAGGTCAACCAGATAGGTAAAACGTAGATGACTTCCTCTTGATAGCCACCCATTCATCGTCTTCACACTCTTCTGGCCTCTCTAAAGTCAACAAATATTTGACTAACAAAAAATAAAAAACCAGTCTGACCCCAGACTTCATCTTGAAAATCGATTAATATAACATCAATAGGGACTTCTCTATCACCAATATCACCTGCACATGAATGAGCCAATAATAGTTGACCCCTAAATAAATTTTTAATCAAGCTATGTCGACGTTTTTCTTCTGAACCTTTGGATCCTTCAAAAACCGTATTTGAAAATACCTCTTTCTCTTTATCCACCCTTTTATTTAAATTCTCTAATTCTCCAACATATACACCATTCCTTAAATTACTACTATCCCACACTACCAATCCGTCTTCCTCTACATACACTACATCTTCTTCTACCTCCTCTCTTCCGAATTTATCTACACCTTTTCCAACACCTTTGTTAACACAAAAACTATTTTCCAGTTTATCCTCTTGGTGGAGGTCATCATCATCATAATCTAAACACAATAGTCCTGCCAGTTTAACCTCATGGGGGAGGTATGGAAAGTCTTCAGCTCCTTTAGTGCTGGCTTTGATAATAGGTATATCTTCATCGAACTCTTCTGAGTCTGAATCTTCTTCAGTGGGTGGTCTCCTTGATAAACCATCTGGCATAGTAAAAGTTTTGCCAGGCTTATGAACTAAATCAAACGAAAAATGTTGAATAAAAGCTACCCATCTTGTCATGGGTGCGTTCGGTAAACTTGGGGAATTAATCATCTGGATTAACGATTTCGCATCCACTTGCAACTCAAAATGTTGCCCCCACAAAATATGCTGAAGTTTCTTCAGTATTTTTGCCACACCACATAATTCCAATTTTGGTTGAGAATATCTTGATTTGACCTCAGTAAATACTACAGATTCATACCTAACTGGCCTGATGTAACCAGCTTTATCCATCTGAGACAGAACCGCCCCAGCTGCAACCTGACTTGAATCAACTGCTAAATAAATTCTACCAGCATCTTTTCCATAATCTAACTTGTGCAGGACTAAATCCTTCCCCACAACCTCCTTCAACTTCACAAACGCCTTCTCACACTCTTCATCCCACTCCCAGTCTGCATCCTTTCTCGTTAACCGTCTCAATGGAGCTGCCAATGAAGAAAAGTCCTTGATAAACATTCTAACATATACGCAAACGCCTAAAAACCCTCTAACTTCGGTCGTATTCTTGGGTCTTGGCCAGGACTGAATTTTGTTAACTTTCTTCTTGGACATAATCCTACCCTCTCTACATACCACATGGCCTAATATTTCTAAGGCTGGCACACAACAGGAAAATTTTGAACCTGAAATAGTTAAACCAGCCTCTTCAATTCGAAACAAGATTCTTTCTAATGTAATTGCAAATTCCCAAATGAATTTGCGTATCCCGAGATTCTCTTCCAACACCTGGTTATCATAGTTGGTTGTTGGTCCCTTAATTCCTCCATCATCTATAAAGATTCCAGCATATTGTGGAATTTCATCTTGAAGGATCCAAGCCATCTGTGCTTGATAAACTGCAACTGAATTTGTTGCTCCTTGAGGTAATCTTGTTAACTGTAAACGTCCAAGTGGTGTATCGAATGTAGTGAGAGGCCTTGAGTCCGGATGTAACTCTCTCTCATCATATCCACCCATAATATCTCCCAAACCATAGCACACTCTCCCTGCAAACGCTTCAACAAACTCCTCAGCACTAGGTGGTATCCCAGCATCCTTTATTATAACCCTATTTAATTCCCTAAGATCATGAACAACTCTAAGCTTGCCATTCGGTTTCTTGATACAAAATACTGGACTAGAATAACTTGAAGTTGATTGCTCATACAGTCCAGTGCGTATCCGTTCTCTGACAACTTCAATATAGGCTTCTTTTAATGCAGCCTGAATAGGAATCGGTTTCTGCTGCCACGGTTCATGACATACCACAGGAATCTTGTAAGGCTCCCCATAGGAATGCTTCAACACACCCCTCTCCTCTTCTACAAAAGCAATGGCCTTCTCTCGCTTGACCATCACATCCAACAACAACTTCTTCTCTTCTCCAAACAACCAACCATCAGGTCCAAAATTAACAACACCCAGTCTCTCAAAAGTGATTCTTGACGTCTCACAAAATTCAGGCAGATTCTTTACCAAGGGACTTTCATAAGGATCTCTTGATAACCTTGGTCTTCTCAAGGGTGGATTTAATTCAGCAGGTAGCGGTTCATTAATAGGTCGAACTTTATTTGCTACTTTCTTATATTTGGCTGCGTCCACATCTAAATTAACTTGAGGTAAAACATTTTCTTTTGTATCGCCATTAAAACTTTCATCAAATGAATCTTCTTCATCGCCAGAATCAGAATAAGAAAAATTAGAAAAATATTTTATTTCATTTTTAAATTTTACCCTTTTCTCCTTTCCCTCGTCTAATTTATAAACAGATTTTCCAACACCTTTGCTTCCCTTATCCAACAGTAAATCACCCGTAAAGAAAGTCGGCAGTTTAACCTCTTGCTGGAGGACCGGAATTGAATTTTCACAAAAATTATTTTTTTGAGTTTTAATTATACTGAGATTTTTTATTGGATTTTGATAAGATTTTCGCAGTTTACCCTCTTGCTGGAGAACCGGAATAACATTTTCACATAAATTATTTTTTTGTGTTTTACTTATACTGAGATTTTTAATCGAGTTTTGATGAGATTTTCGCAGTTTACCCTCTTGCTGGAGGTCCATAAACATACCCTTCCAATTTTTATCCAACCTAATTTGGCCCATTTTGCCTTTTTCACCATTTTTAAATTTAATAGAAAAACAGGGTAAATCCAATAAACATATAGAAAAGTCCAAAACGTATTTGCACTCCAAAGTAATATTAACAGATAATAACTGAGAATCCACTTGAATTATCTCCAAGTGAGCTGACCTATTGCAATCCGGGATCTCATCCTGAGGAGAGATTACAACATTAGAGCGATCAGCCCCTGCTACCCCAAAAAATGAGGGCTTTCATCCCTTTCCAACAAACATAATTCACCAGAAGCTGTCCGTTTTATATGCCGCTTCTTGGTGCAAACACAACACTGGCACAAAGTAGTAATCCCTGGCCGTGTTTCCCAACCTTCATCTCCAGGAGGTGCTAACCGCATATGTAACCTCCGCATATCTTCACCAGTGATCTCCAAACTAATCCCCATGCCAGCTTGATACCCTATCCTGGCCTCAAAATCCATCAAAAAAGGACCACCAAGAACAGTTTTGACTGCTCCTCTGGCCACATAAAAGTGAACCTTACCAACAGATCCACCAATGCCTAACCTGACATGCTCAGCTGTACCCATCAGCTCTGTTGCATGCCCTCCAATACCTCTGAGGTTTCCCCCAGTTCCACTTTTAATTGGCAAGCCTATACTCGTCGCTTGCTCCAATGAAATTAAATTAATTTGAGACCCTGAATCGACCAAGGCCTTTACTTCTTTACCATTTAGAGTTACCACCAGGTAACCCAGGGGAGCGGAAAAATGTGTATCTACATCTTCCCCAAACTTTTCAACATTTTCACAAATATATTCCACCTCTCCAGTGGAAACCCGACGCCTCGTCAAATGCTTCTTTTGCTTTTCAGCAAGCGCCGGACTAATCGTAAATAACTCCCCTAAAGATAAGGGAATCTGAAGTTGATTCACCCTATTCAAAACTGCGTCCATCGCATTAGCTTGACCGCAAACTACTGGCCGCTCATACTGGACCTTTGATTTAACAACCTTGGCCCTGGGTACCTCTTGAGGTCCAACCGAGCCATCTTCACCCCCCATTATAACATCTTCACTTTCTATAACCCTAACTCCGTCACCAGCTTCTTGCACTAATGCTGATCCATCGCTAGTCCTTCTTACTCCCTCCATTGGGATGGGACCGCTAAAACTTGGTCTGGGTAGAGACGCCAACGGTACGTCCTCCTCAGAATCCGAATCATCCTCTGGCATAGGCTCACCATTTAAATCAAACTTGCCATAACTAGGGGGCCCCAAATCAGCAATCCCCTTCTGCATTTTATATAATTCGTCCTTAGAGTAAGGGTTCAATTTGTTGGCGGCAGTTTGAGCACTAGAATTCTTGTCCTTAGAGTAAGTGTTCACTTTGTTATTGGCCTTGCCAGGATTAGCCCTCAATTGGCTCTGAATGCTACTTTTCGCCTTAGTAGCAGCTGCTCTTCTAGCAGCATTAACATCGTATTCGCCAGCCATACAGCTACCCTCCACCTGGGCAACCGTCGCCAGCTCTAAACCACCAAATGAAGTAGAAAATGTGGCTTTACTGACCTCTTTCTCCTTGCCCTTGTCAGCTTTACCACCATTACCATTACCATTTTTGCCACTCTTGGCATTAACATCTTCATCCGTCACCTCTTCAAATCTGGCTCTCCTTTCAGCCGTTAAACTTCTTCTGACCAAATCAGAAGGAGACTGTCCATCACTGGGCTTGATGAACGAACCATCAGGAAATTTATAAACTTTACCATCAAATAAAACTCGCCCAGCATCCATATCCTTATCAAGAGCAAAACAAACTGTTGCTCTATGACCCCTCCTATTACAATAGGAGCACACCTTTGGCTCATCGTAGCCACCTCTATATCCATTACTACCACCATTCCCACCATTTCTCCCATTTCCTGGGAAGCGGTTACCGTTGTTATTGCCATTATAATTTCGACGTTCATACCCTCTAGACTGATATGAAGTCGACGTCGATGAAGAAGCGATTGGGGCCTTATTGGCCTTCTGAGTCTCTTGAACAAATATTTTTAATTGTTTCGTTAAATCGGCCAAGTGATCGACCATCTTATTGTCTACATTGCCCTCAACTTTAGCAGCCGGTAATCCCATTTGTGCCTTCTTGGCCTCCTGGGCTTTGACCATAATATCATTGTTTTCGGCCAAAACTTCGCTAACCTTGCTAACATATTGAGTGCATGACTCTTGATATTTGTCCAACGCCAATAACTTGAGATGGGCCTGAATGTTGTCCTTGATAACCTCCAGAGCCGGCAGTTTCTGCTCACCATTAGGCAGTTCCTTCATCAAATCTTTTCTTGAAAGATCCTTCAAGACGTCCATTCGAATATCCCTGCTGCATGCTGACCAAAACAAATCTTTTGCTTGGTTCTCATGCACTAACTCGTCCACCAGTATGAGATATTCCACCACTTCATCAAACTGAACACAGAGCTTTTTGAAGTCAGCCATAGAAGAAACACCACCTTTTGCTTGCCAGTCTCCAACAATTTTATTGAGGTCCATCATAGTAAACCTAACACCCCATCTATCAACCATAGCTTTAGAAAGCTTAACCCAATCCTTGTCTTTGAATGCCTGCATAGCAATAACCTCTTTTTCCACCTCCCTATCAGCAATAAAAAACCTAACTTGCTTCACCATATCCATATGGGAAGCACCATCAACAGCAGCAGCAGCTTCATACCTGCTAATGAACCATTTAACCTCCTCCCCATCAAACTTTGGGCCATCCCAAGAAACAATTCTAACTAAGGGAGTAAGAGGGTTAGAAGATCCAGAAGCAACAGCAGAAGAAGACATCCCAATAAGTAATGAAAAGCGTTAACAATCGATAAAATAACAAGCCTCTTGCAGGCCAATAACAAAAATCCAATTAGAGTTCCAGAAAATAAGCCTCTTGCAGGCTAAGAACGTTCTTGATCCAAGTAAGTCTTTAAAGAAAGCTAGAGAAATCGAACCCCACGTTGGGCGCCAACTATGGTAAGGTAAACTCTTACAGTCGCCTTGCTGTAAGCAGAATCTGGAGGAGATGTGTGGATTTAGCAGAAAACCCCGTCCTTCCAATAAAAATAACAAAATGGGAATTCTAAATCACTAAGCTAACCAATCTACTTGAATCTGATTGATAAAAATAATGAAACTCTAAAATAATTAACTCTTATTGAGATTAAATGATCGTGGCTGTTGATAAAGAAATACTGATAACAACAATTAAGGTGTACCAGTGAAAGATCTGAAAAGATTGACTTTTATGTTTTTATAATATTTTTAATTTTTATGAGACAGCAATAATCAAGTCCCAGTGACGAAGACCTTTCTAAAGATACCCTGTATGAAGTGTTATTTAAACTGTTGAATAGTATTTCTAAAATGTTAAATATAAAAATATAAAGTTATAAGGGTATTACAAATTTATTTAAATTTGTTGAGTAATAAAAAAAATGAGACTGTGGTGGTTAATGATTAAGCTGTATGTTGTGTCCCCCCTTTCAATTTCGAGTTTGAGAAGCGCTTAAGTATTCCTAGTCACGTGCCTAAGTTTTCCCCTCCAGAGCTCTTCCAGAGTCAATCCGGAGTCCGTACGGAGTCAAAGCGGAGTCCGTACGGAGTCCGTCCGGACTTCCGGACTCAATTAGAACCTTAAAACTATAATAAAAAATCTAGAAAAATTACACATAATAGAGCTACTTCCCCTTTACATACCAAACTAATTTTCGTAGTCTGCGCAGCTCTAATTACCCCGTGAAAATTTATCAAAGTTAAGTAATTTTTTGAAAACGTAAATATTTCTATAAAACTTTAAAATTCATTTAAAAATATAAGAAAAATAGTAAAAATTCTGGGAAAATTTCCCAAGGTTCTTGAGTGACTCGACTTGATACTTATAAATTTTCAGACCGTAAAAATAAGTTTTCTCCGTAAAATAATTGTATTTGTGTAGGCATTCGCTAGTGACCAATTTCTTCATATTTTAAACTCCAATAAATTAAATAAAACCCTTTTATAAAAAATAATAACGCCAATCTTGCACACCGTAATAACTCCATTTACATATTTAGGTGCCGTACTAAACTTTAGGCTACCACAACGGGCCTCCTGACATTGGGTGGACCAGGCTGAGAAGCATGTCTAGAGGGTTTTTATGCAATTTGGCTGTCAAGAACGCCAAATTTGTTGGTGTGCATGGGCTCTTAGATAGTGGTCTGTGTGTACATAGGGAGTAAGACATTTTGGGGCAACTTTATTTATCACAAAACCATCTGGAGGTGATATCATTTTTCCTCACTCATTTTTCACTGTTTTTTGCTACAATTGGCTGTGTTTGTTGCAAGATTAGTTCTTCATTTAACTCAACTTTGGAAACTGTTTTCTATGGTGTAGCTTTGCAACCTGCATCAAGTATTATTGCTGTCTCCTGTGCAACAAGTGCACAGTGTTTGTTTTTCTGGTGTGGATTTTTGTACATTTCAGGTTCTCTTTGGTTTGTAGTATATCTAGGCTACTTTCTTGACTTGTAAGGCAGTCAAGAAGGTTTTTAGAAGGGGTATAGTAACAGTCTCTGATTTGCTTTAGCAAGTAAATCTCACCTGGTATTTCTTAAAGAGACAGGGGTTTTTCTCTGCAGATTTACTCCAACATCCTTGGTCAAGTCCTATAGCTAGTACTATAGGATTTTCTACAGCTTCCTTTTCCTCTATGCTCATTGCTTCTGGCTGTGGGTAGGATTTGCCCTCCATAGTGAAGTCTTGGAACAGTGTTTTTAGCTTTAGACCTGGTATTAAAAGCAGGTTTATCACTTACATTGTCCGGTGGAGCACTCATTGTTACTTTAAATAAATATTCTTCACATCTATAAAAGAGAAAACCTTCATGGTAATTAGTAGACAAAAATTATTAGCAATATAATTACCAATAAAGCACTGGAGCTTACCCTGAATTTATATCTTTATTTATTTAAATAAAAT
Organism: Hemileia vastatrix; assembly: GCA_030280995.1. NCBI lineage: Eukaryota > Fungi > Basidiomycota > Pucciniomycetes > Pucciniales > Zaghouaniaceae > Hemileia > Hemileia vastatrix. The sequence continues at coordinate 27,791,936 of JASXTE010000010.1, read as the reverse complement.
ATAAGAAAAATTCAAAAAAATCTGTTAAAAATTAAATAATAAGTTTAAATAGACTTTTATAAGGGTTAATAATTAGCTTACCAAGCTTTAACCAAATAACAATTTAATTGGGTTTTATATTGGTGTCCACATACCAAGTAAAATTGGGTTTATATTGGATACAGTTACTACTGTAAATACCTCATTTTTATTATAAAAAATTATTAAAATTATTATAAGGTTTTTTTTCCGCAATCACTGAGCTATGATAACCCACTTATGTGCTTTATACCCAAATATTTGGTTTGTATGAGAAATACTAGAGTAAAAATCATGTTCTAAGGCTTATACTAAATAATAAGTAATAATTAAGGAATGACCCCCGATTGTCAGTGTATGCTAGTGTTCAAGTATGATTTAAAAGTAAATATCAATGGTCCTACTACTTATTGATAAATGATTTAGTGATTAAACCTCAGGGGAAGACTAATAAAATAGTTATTCTCAATATAAACTCACAATACTAGGATTTTTATGTGTGCTAGAGGTGGAAAATAGATAAATAAAATATAGTTATAGCTTATTTAAAGATAATATCAATATATAGATGCTTTACAATATACTCATATATAATAATAATTGTATTATAGTGTTTATTTAATTTCTAGTAAGTAATTGATTTCCAATAACCCATCAAATCCTCCCTTACTTATACCAAAATCCACTGGAGTGCAGAGACCTTCAATCCAGATGATGTCACTGCTATCCCCGGCAATTAAAGCACTGTGAGGGCCCATCTTCTCCCCATGGCTTCCACTTCAAGAAATTTCAACACCCAGACCTCCAGTAAAGGTCCTCCATCACAAATAATGATACCACAGACCCATACCAGAAACAGAGTAAACAGATAAAAGAGGATACAATAAAGAAAAAGGTAAAATAACTCATCCAAAGAGTATATAATGAAACCCAAAGTATATAAAGGAACGAAATAATAACATCCTCAAGCATCTATATTAACCCAGTAATCATATCCCAACCCATAAATCCTTGAAAATCCATCAAAGGAATCAGATTAAGTTGTCCAAACTGGATATATGCACCTGAAAAAAGTGTATATGCTTTTTTAGGCATTGTGAGTCCACTGACTACGTCCATATTACCTAAAATAAGCAGAAAAATAAAGGTTAAAGGCTATTAAGAGGTTGATACCCACTTATAGACCTAAATATACATAATATAGCTATATATTTCACTGAAAATTAGGTTTATGTATACATATAAGCTTATGTATGTCTATAATTACTTAATATCACTTAAGATAAGTATATTGTGACTCCATTAACACCTTAATAAGTATTATTAGGCTATTTATAAGCTATTTAAACCACTATAAGTCATATAATAGTGTAATAATTATATATATGTGTATTATAACCATATATATAAGTATTATAAACTTAATTTTAACTTATATGCTTAATTTAATTAAGGTTATCTTCCTTTAAACATAATAGTGAATCAGTCCTGGGGATACCTAGGCTGAAAAAAGGCAATAAGAGGGCTCCAGGCACTAACTCAACATGGGATGAGATTGAGATGGATAATGTAACACTGAGAAAAACTCTACCTGATATAAGGGATAGACTGGGGAATAGCTCTACCCAGTAAGATGATGAGAAATGGGAAGTAACTCAACCCAATGAAATGATAAAATGCAGGGAATAACTTTACCTGGTAAGATGATGAGGTGGGGAATACCTCTACCCAGCCTGAGAATGTGGCAAGGAACAAATTTACTTGGCTTTGACTAAGCAGCAGGGAATTACTCTACCCAACTTTAAGATACAATTACAATGTGGAATGAAAGCAAAGGATATCAGGGATGATGATTAGAAGAAAGCAACAAGGATGAATATATTTCATGTTATTATAAAATAAAGAGTTTAGAATGAAATAAGAGTAAGAATCAAAATATAACATTACCTGATGATTAGAAGAAAGTAAAAAGATGGTGATAAAAGTGAAGGTTTCCATCATTGTATACTTCTCAACTATCATTAGAATCGTTTACAATGCATATAGGGCTTAATATGATGATAGGAATCATTGACATGATGACACAAAGTGTTATATATATATATATATATGTGTGTGTGTGTATAGCTGTATAAATATGTATTTAGAAAAATATCTCAATAAGTGTATAACTAATGAATGACTTGAAGAACTTAATAAAAAGTATAATCAATATAAAAGTTAAATGATGGTAAAAATTGTATGAACCAGCAGAGCCAATAATTATGCCATGATACCCCCTAATATAAATAATTATTTTCCCTTTTTCAGGTCCAATAATAAAGTAACATAGCAATTACTGGACTCCTGGTACAGCCTGGCTGACAATTATTCTCTTTGATAAACCATGAATTTTTGTTTATTCTACTTTGTGGTTTGTATATTTTTATTTATCACTTCTTATTTTTATCCTCAATTCACCAATATCACACTTTTAGCCCAGCAAAAAGTGGCTATGGTTGGATTTCCTCATATTACAAGAACAAATGAAGGGTTGAAATGTTAGAGAATCATTACAGGTAAATAATCTGCACATGGTAATAGTTTGAAAGCACTTTTTGTACTTTCAGAACCAGTATAACTGTATATATATACAGATATACCTGTAATGCATACAAATTATTGTATCACTAAAGGATTATACCATATATAAAGTATTTTAAAATCACAATAATTGTACCAGTAATTTAATACAAAGACTACAAAAAAATTAAAAGCTTATGAGTGTGATGGACTCAACCCAATACTTACAAAAATAATATCTTATAGCAGACAAGTATTTAAATAACAAGTTTGGATAATATAACTCATTTTATATCCAAGTGGTGGCACATTTCTAACTGCAGATATTTAAAAGTTATTGAATACTTAAAACAATATAATTTAAAATAAAAGAACATTCTAAAATACAGGAAAGAAGCCCTATATATAGTAAAATACTCCTTCCCATGAACCACAATGCATTAGAGATCTCTAGAGCTTAAGACCCTAATATCTGGCTTTCAGGCCCCTTCTAGATTGGATGCTGTGTACCAAAAGGTGTCCCAAGCCTATGGTAACTGCATCTTCACCACTCCTACTGTCGACCGGTGTGGTACGCGCCTCGCAGGAAGCGTGATTTTAGACCAATCAGCGCGCGTAGTCCAGGAAGAACAAAGGGGAGTTAGCGCAGCAGGAAATGTTAAAATATAATATGTATTTGTGTGTTTCAACGAACAAAGGAAATGGAAGCGCGGATAAAGATTAAGTGTCTGTGCGCTCGGATTTTGCAGAAATATGTGTGGCACAATAGGGAATTGTGTATTATTAACTTAGGACTATTACACGCTAAACAATATGGATTTGGGCTTTCCAAAAAGTATGTGTTACGCATTAAGAAGAAAGTCATGGATTAAGGACAACTCAAGTGCATGGTATTCTGTACCGTATCCAGTTGGGAAAATTACTGAGACAAGTAATGAAGAAGGCTAACTAGTTAAGCGAGCTGTCATAAATACGAACCTAGTATTAAAGCAAAGAGAGTGGGGACTCAATTGTAAAACTACCCAACAGTTAAGGCAACTAGACGCAGTGTTAGGATAAGTCAAACCTGGAACTAGCGCTGAAATAAAACAAGGTATAGTTAAAAGCGCATATGTGGAGAATCAGTGAAGCAAGTTAATACTAGTGTTAGTAATTATAGGGTCTGATTTAGGCGCTGTAGTTGTTGCAAGCAGTGTAAGTAGCATACTAATAAATTAGTTATTGTTTTACTAATGTGGCGCTAGAGTCAGCGCTGGAGATCCATTAGGGAACTGTGTCTAGAGTGTTGGAAGAATATAAAAGGAGGACTATTAGGTAGGGAAAAAAGAGAGGACTGGTCGATCTATCTATTTAGTTAATCAAATAAGAAAAATTGCATTAGTTGTCATTTTAAAAAGCAGATCATAGAAAAATCAATTTAGAGATATACGTGTAGCTATAGTCATAGTACCCAGTATAAGATATTAGATCTTTTTATGATTAATTGTTTGAGAGAATATTAAAAGGTATTTTCTGAGTCTTTTAGAGTTTGTGCGTCTGTGTGTGTATTTCATATAGTATAGTGAAAGAGGGAAACATAGAGAGAATATATAGATTCAGTGGGATTAACTATTATTAGAGATATTTTTTACTATAATAAGGCATATTCAAAGAGAGCGCTTCAAGAGGGAGTAGCTGTGGATAATAGCGCTTGTTAAGAATAGAAATATCCAGATAGTAATACTTGTTTTTTTTCCTTATCTTTAACTCATCTCAACTTATAAACTTTCTAGTCAAATATTAGTGTTACACATTATTACACTGTCTTTAAAAATAAGAGTGGCAGGCGCTTCTTTTTATAAATTAAAAAGGAGAACCAACCCATCTCGCATTGTGTCTACTGCTTAGTACTTTAGAACAGTCTACAATTGGTTTCCCAACAGTGGCATAATTGTAACTAGTATTTTTGATTAGATTGTTTGGTTTTTTTTTAGGGTTTCGTCAAGAGGACGTAATCAAGCCGGCGCTTCAGCGGAAGAGTCGTAGGGTCTACAACAAGTGGATCAATAGCCATTATCAGAGGATAGCGTAGAGCTGTATCGTGAAAACAATCAGGTTTAATTACCAAGCATGTGTTTTTTCTTTGTGATCTTTGTTTTGATTTGATATTTCGGGGATGGAACCTACTGCGACTACATCTAAGGGATGTGAGGAGAGGGTTAAATCGCCCAATTCTTCGCATCATTTCCAAAAACGGTAACCACAATTATTAGGTGTAAAGACAAAAGCTTGGTCTTGGCGGGCATTAATACCAAAAAGTTTTTACGCAGGTTTGAGCAAGCAGCAGAATTTCATGGAGCAACCGAATATGATATGGTACAACAAGTACTATTCTTTGTATCTGATGAGTGCAAAGACGATTTAGAGGATCTAAAAGGGAATGAGGAGCAAAATCGGTCAGCGCTAAAAGAACAAATGCTCAAGAGATGGCCAAAGGTTACCGAGGAAACTAGGTATACAATGAAGGACCTGGATATTTTGGTAAATAGGGTCAAAGCTAGAGGAGGTGTTTGGGACCCCAAGGAATTTAAAAGTTTTAGGGAAGACTTCGATCCGATAGTAGAATATTTAGTTAGTAACGAAGATTTTAGTGATGTTAATGCATTGTTACCCTGGTTTTGTGAAGCGTTAGCGCCAGAAGTTTAAGACTGGGCAAAAAGGCGCTTGGATAACGAAGGAAAGTTGGTTAAAAAGAGGGACGGAAATTATAAGTACCCCGGATTAGAAGAAGTAGAAATGGCAGTGGAAGCTGAAATGAAGTTGTGTCGTGTTGAGTGACGTGCAGCAAGGGTGGCTCTGGATAATAAGGATATGGGGGAAGATGCGCCAGGCGTACGATCGCCTTCTCAGATCTTGTCTCCTAAAGATAAAATTCTCTCTAAGGATCCAGATTCAGTCATGGCAAGAATCGATGAGTTGGAAAAGAAGATAGTTGAAGCGGCAAAAGCAAAAGAATTGTTTAGGCCCAAGAGTTCTCCTCAAACTTCGTGTTTTTCCGCTATGGTGTGCTACTATTGTAATAAAGAGGGGCATACAAGGATGAGGTGTAATGTGCTTGAAAAGGATAAAGAGGAAAAGGTAGTTTATGAGGATGGGACTACGCTTATGTTGGAAGATGGTACCAAGTTGATTAAAGACAAAGATCAAGGGATGCGAGCCATGGTCATTGATCATATTAATAAAAAGTCTATGGAAAGCAGGTCAAGCAAGGGCAAAGAGCCGGAAAATAAGGAGAAAAGCAAGGATGCAAAGTCGGTTAATTTTGCAGTTACTTGTGCCGTATTAGATTTTAAAGTAAATGAAGGAGCAGTTGCAGTGCCACTTACCACAGCACGATTGGAGATTTTCGCGGCAAAGCATAAGAAAATGGCCCCACCTACAATTACTAGGCCAAGAAGGGCTGGTGCTAGGTATACGAATCCAGAGGATATGGAGGAAGTAGGGCATACTACTAGAGAAAATACACCTGCACCTATTGAGGATGTTGAAATGGATGGTATGGACTCTGGAGGTTATGGAGTGGATCACCAGGAAGTAGAACAGACGGTAATGTTGGAGGAGCCAGAGGTAGTACAGCAAAGAGAGGTGCCTGCTGAAGGAATGCCAGGAGCAAAGAATAATACTCCAAAGAACCCACCTGGAAGAGCAAAATCTGGTGCCAAGGCAACTCAGCCTAAATGGAGAATGCAGCGCCCGGTTCATTCTGATTTTTCTAAAGCTGCCAAGGATTTAGTTGCGGAATGTTTGAAGACTACAGTTTCTGTTCCATTGGGGATGCTGACTGCAGTAGCGCCAGATGTAGCAAATGGAATCGTGGAAAAGTGCAGAAAGCAAAGGATTTCTAATTGAGCTGAGTTTTATATGGCGGAACAGTCATTTCAGCCAGTTGTTGGATTACCTAGGGCGCCACATTACGCAGGACCCTTAGGGTATTTAACTATTATGGTAAATGGTAAGCAAATTAAAGTGTTAGTGGATACGGGTTCACAAATCAATGTGGTATCAGTGGATTACGCAGTGGAATTAGGTCTTCCTGTAAAAGACGGCAAAGGCACTGTCGTAGGAATTGGGGGAGGTAGGTTACCTGTTATAGGTGTAGCAGAGTATGTACGCACTAGAGTTGCGGGAGCAACAAGAGATATACATTTTTATGTTCCAATGGGTGTAGTTAAACCAGTTTTAGGCACGCCATTTTTAATGGATTATTTGGCGACTATAGATTATTGTTTAAATAAGACTATAGGAATAAGGATTATGGGTGATGACGGTGTTCCAGTAACAGCAGTCTTAGTAGCGCCCAAGGATGGTGGCTGGGAAACTAAGTACTCTGGAGCTGCGCAGTTAGAGAAAGAAAGAGAGTTTTATGAGAAGTCTCAGATGAGGAGATAGGGCAACCGCCAGGAAGGCGCCAACATTTTCATTAGGGACTGGCATTTTCGGTGTTACTATCTCCCAGGATGAGAGGAACCCGGATAGTGACCAGTCAGTCCAACAAGGAGGGATACGTAAAGCGGTACTCCATAGGTGTCTTGGGAATACTACTGTAGAATGTATTATACCTAAGCTTTTTAATTTCTTTAATTTTGGATATTGTTATACTTATATTAAAAAGAAAAGACAAAAACAGGATTTAGGTGTAACCCGTAGTTATATTAGAAAGGGTTTTATTTTAATTAATGAAGGAAGCAGTAAGGACTGTTTTGCATCTAAGTATAAACCAGTAGCTGTTAAGCTTAAATCAGTGAATATAGCGATGCCTGATTTGAATCCTCCTTTGCAGAGGCCAGCGCTATCTAGAAATCCTTATGATACACCTTTAACAAAGTTTCCGCCTGATTTTGCATTCACCAGTAAGATTACGATGGAAAGGCTTCAGATGGTAGATTTTGGACCAGAGGGCTGGTTATTGCAGGAAGAAAAGAATTTATTATTACATGTTATGGTTATTAGGGAAATAGCTATTGCGTTTTCAGAAGAGGAAAGAGGTTTGTTAAAACACTCTTATGGTAAACCTTACATTGTTCCAGTTATACCTCATGCGCCATGGCAAAAGAAGGCTTTTCTGATACCAGCGGCTATAAGAGAAGAGTATACAGAATTAATTAGGGGAAGGTTAAAGTCCGGCTTGTATGAACAGTCTATGTCTAGTTATTCAAGTCCAGTGTTTTGTGTGGTCAAACATAATGGTAGATTAAGGGTTGTTCATGATCTTAGGGAGATGAACAAGGTTACAGTAAAGGATGCAGGGATTCCACCAACGCCAGAAGAATTTTTGGAATCTTTTGTGGGGCATGCATGTTACAGATTAGGTGATATTATGGGAGGATAGGATGAGCGCAAGTTGGACAAATCGTCCAGACCCATGACGACGTTTGAAACACCACTGGGGCGCTTTAGGTTGACAAGGTTACCGCAAGGCGCAACAAATTCTGTGGCAGTATATCAAGCACAGATGATGTGGATATTGCAGGATGAAATTCCAGAACATGTGGGAATTTTCATTGATGATGGCGGTATAAAAGGACCAGCCAGTGATTATGAAGGGGAAGTGTTAAAAGAAAATCCGTATATTAGAAAGTTTATTTGGGAATATGCGATTACCCTGGAAAGAGTGCTATTTAGGATAGAGGAGGCAGGATAAATGATTTCTGGGTCTAAATTTGCCTGTTGTGTTCCAGCGCTAGATATAGTGGGACATGTGGTATGCAAGGAAGGGAGAATCGTTGCTGAAAAACAGAGGAATAAGGTACTTACGTGGCCAAGACCAAGAAATACTAAGGAAGTTAGAGGGTTTTTAGGCATTTGTACATATGTAAGAATGTTTATTCAAGATTTTTCTTTGTTTTCTTTGCCTTTATGGCACTTAAAAAGAAAGGATGTTGTATGGGATTGGACGGAGGAATGTGAGGAGTCATTCGAGTTATTAAAGAGGATTGTAGGAAAAGATATTCTTTTGAAGAAATTGGAGTATGGACCAGGCGCTGGAAAAATTACTCTAGCGGTGAATTCTAGTGTGTCCGCAGTGGGCCCAGTTTTGATGCAGGAGGACGAAGAAGGTAATGATAGACCTGTCCTTTACAAGTCCAAGACTTTTACCAAAGTGGATTCTAGGTACTCCTAGTCTAAGCTGGAGTTATGTGGAGTAGCGAAGATTCTTTAAAAGCTACAATGAATGCTTTGGGGGCAGCATTTCGAGCTTCAGGTTGATGCGCTATCGTTGGTGCAAATGATTAGTAGCCCGAGTTTACCAGATGCGCCCATGACAAGGTGGGTAGTGCAGATTAATTTGTTTTCTTTTGATTTAGTCCATAAGCCAGGGAAATCTTTCACTATGCCAGATGCGCTGTCAAGAAGACCGTTGTGTGAAGAAGACTCAGAAGCGGAAGAATTTGAAGAAGATAAGAGATGGGTAAACGGGATAGATTATTTTTATACAAAATTTGGAAAGAACGTCCGCAACGACGATAAACTATCAGGCAAGAATGTCTGCAAAGACCATAAACTAGTAGGTAGTATTGTCCGTGATGACAATAAACTAGTAACGTGGAATGTCCGGAAAGACATAAAATTAAATGATGACAATGTAAAGGATGTTTGTAGCAAGGTTGAACTGCAACTGGATTTAGGGAACACTGAAGCTAATGTAGCAACAAGGAGTGCGCAAGGCGAGGAAGTGGAGGAGTCAGATGATGAAGATACTTCAAAGGGAAGTCAGGATAGTAGTACTCAACTCGAAGAGGGGGAGTATTTAGAAGACAACGCATCTACAGATGAGGGAGTAGAGTTGTTAAAGTTATATTTGGAAGGTAATAGTCAACTGGATTTTTGCGATAAAAATTTTTGGCGCAATATTAAAAAGTGCGCTAAAGGCTATTTTATTAAAAATGGCAAGTTATGGAAGAATCAAGCTTTGTCTCCTCAGTTAGTTATTCAAACTAGGGAAGGGAAGGAGAAGATACTCAGGGAGTTACACGAGAATTTAGGACATAGAGGTCAAGATGAGACTCATCGCAGAGTTAGGGAAAGATTCTGGTGGCCCAACATGAAAAATGAAGTAAGAGATTGGGTTAAATCTTGTCCTTAATGCCAGCGCAGAAGTTACAGAAAGCCAAAAGAAAAAGGGAGAGCCACAGGCAAGGATACTGTTTTTGGTAGGGTCAGTTTAGATGCAGTCCATATAAAAGAAGGACGCTTTAAATACTTGGTAGTAGCCAGGGATGATCTATCAGGATGGGTTGAAGAAGCGCCATTGATAAACCTCAAGGCAAGTAATGTGACAAAGTTTTTGAAGAAAGAATGGATTTATAGGTATGGGGTAATGAAGATGGTAACCGTAGATGGTGGAACTGAATTTTCAGGAGAATTCCAAGAAGTAGTAAAAGGTATTGGCACAAAGTTACGAGTTGCAAAACCATATTATCCTGAAGCAGAGGGAATGGTAGAAATAGGGCATCAAGCTATAAAAGATGCGCTAGTTAAGTTATGTGGAAATAATGGGGCAAAGTGGAAGAACTACTTGCCATTAGTTTTGTTTGCGTACAGGAATTCAGTTAAAAGGACAACAGGGTTTTCGCCATTTGAGCTTATGTTTGGTCAAAGGGCAGTATTACCTATTGATCTGGAGGCTGGATCTTTCCTAGGATGTGATTGGGATCAAGTGCTTTCAACTGAAGATCTAATTCTAAAAAGGGTAGCGCAACTTGAAAGAAAAGACGAGTTTGTGGAACAAGCGTATGAAAGAATGATGCAGATCTGGGACAAGTCAGTTAAATATTGGGATGAGCGCTTAGCGCATAGGTTAAGAAAGCCATTGAACCCAGGAGACTAGGTATTGTTTTATAATAGAAGTTTAGAAAGCCAATGGGGGAAGATGTTTTCTGACAGATGGAATGGTCCTTATAGGATAAGAAAGCAGATAACTGGAGGGTCTTACTTACTGGAGGAATTAGATGGTACTGAGTGGAAGCGGCGTGTTGCCACAGACCAGATCAAAAGATTCAACCCACCGGGTGTTCCAGTGATACATGATAACCTCTGGAATGAGGAAAAACTACCAGAATAATACCTCCGGGAAGAGGTTAAACTAACAAGTTATGTTAAGTTTTGTTTTTCTAAGAGGACTCACAGGAGGCTTTGACACAGTTGTGATGGATAGAGGGCGCTAACTGAAAGTTAGGCGGACTATGGCTGACCAGGAAACTGGCATAAGCGCTTAGATGAGGGCGTAGAGGAAAATGAAATCTTATATATTTGCATCTTTAGAGGGGCCATGACCAAATAGGTAATTGGATTAAAGCAGATGTGAACCATGTAAACGCAAAAGACGCTGGGAATTTAGCCAATGGGTTAACTAACCAGGAGTGGAATAGCGATTTATAAATGGGGCGCTCTATAGCTCAATTTCTTATTCTACATGGTATATGGCTGTATCACAGTAGAGGTGGTAAAGTTTTATGATATAAAGTTAATTTGGGATTTTTTTTGAGGGGTTTACAGTTTTTTAAAGAAAGTAGAGAGAGAAAAGTTAGGCGCTCTAAAAGTATGGAAGACAGGTGTAATAAAATAGTGCCATGTCTAAAAAGATTATTTGAAGGCATAGCATGAAAAATATATGAAGACTATGTACAGGGAGGATGGACAGAGGAGACTCATAAGGAAAAGCACTAGTGGTCTATTCAGTATCAGGGTGAAAGCTAATACGATATCCTTTCCAGTCTTCAGGCATGACGAAGTGACAGGGATTGGTGGGGAATCCAAGAATAGTTGATGAGCTGATTTTGTTCATTAGTTAACTTATCATTTCTATATGAGTATAGCGAGCGTCAAGTTCAGTGTCAGAAAAAGCTGGTGCGTTATTGTAGGATAGAGACATAACGTCATATATAAGACAAAGTTTGGAAAACATTCGCATGGAATGGACAAAGGGTAAAGGAATGGGAACCCATCCCAAGGAGATGGATTCATTGAAGCCTGACAGGAAGTTAGTAAGCAAGAAGAGCATAAGTATTGTGAAGGATACTTACTTGCTAATAAGTTTTGTGGGCACGCTGACGGTGAAGTAACAGTAACCGCGTCAGGAGCAGCTGTATTGAAGCCTGAGCGCATGAAAGCACTGGAACTTGGAGGGGGAGAAAGTGTAGCGCTAGGCTGTATGAATATTTTGCGCCTGGGAAAACTAGGAAGTGATGGCAAATCATAAGGAACATTATTATTATTAGTGGAAATAGTGGGACTAGTGGTGGTAATTATGGGAGCGCTACTAGTAGAGCTAGGTGGAAAGTGAATATAACCAGTAGGCTGAAGAGTAATCTGGTTAAGGGAGGTATTGCAAGTTTTGTGGTATCTAAAGCAATTATCAAAGGCAGGTCTAAAAGAGGCATACCCCCGAGGTCTAGAAAATGTACAGTTAAAGTTACGGCGTTTGCAAAATGAGCAAGCTTGATCTCTGGGAACTGTGCAATATTGAGTCATGATGTTAGGATAGAGGAAATTCAGGTTATTAGAAGGGCTATTTATAGGTTAACAATAGCATTATAAAGAAGTCATCAGTTGCGCCACGTCTGACTTGAGCGTTGGATGGGTTCTAAGAAGCTAGTAAGAAGTGTTTTTAATAATTAAGAACCCAAGGAGAGATGAATTGTTACAATCAAGGGAAAGGCATGTATTGCAAAGGTTTAAAGATTGAAAGAAAGCGCATACGTAAATGATGCAGGAGAAGTAATTGCTGTAGTAAAAATCTCAAGTTGTTATTTTTTTATTATTTGTGGTTTCATATTTCATAGGCACTCAGTAGAAGGGTGTGCTGCTTAGAGAAAGGATGATATTTTTTGGGGCAACTCATCTTGCGGTTGTAGATTTCTCACAGGAAAGTTAAGTGAAAATAATAATAAAAATGAATATATATATATTACATTTTTTTACAAGGCTATACACATTACAAGGAATAAATAAAAAAGAAAATATTTTTTTTAGTATTCTGCTTCATCAAAGATTGGGACGCAGAAAGCCCAATTGTTAACAGCTTCTTGCATGTTTTGTTGCAAGGCAGCTATTAGTTGTTTTCGCTTATTATACTCAGCGCGAGTATAAACCAGAACCTCCTTGAGGAATTCTTTGAAGGCCCCAATCATGTTATTCATACGACACATGGTTGCATCGTAAGGAGCGCAGGCGATTTGTTCTGCGAATTCCCAGTTTTGAGCCATGGCGGGCTCATTGTCATCTACTACCGGAAAGTTCTCGGTTGGCCATTCGTCCAGAGTGACGGTATTGAAGACCGGCTGCATATCAGTCCAGTCAGGAGTGGGAAAACGAGGAGTAGGATCAGGGGTAGGCATCGTATCCCAGACAGGATCTTCTTCCAAGGTAGGAAGGAATAGCAGAGTGATAGGAGGCGGAGGCGTTTCAGCGTAAGGAGTACCTGGAGCATTCTACATAAAAAAAAAAAAGGGGGGAAAGAGAGAATGTTAGTGTTAGAAAGGGAAGAAGTAAGAAAAAGAAACTTACTGTACTTTCCTCCGAGAAAAGAGATTTAGGGACAGAAGCGACGCTACTGGGAGTAGGCTCGCGGTAGCCAACTATGGCTTGTTTGTTGCCAGGAGGGGTAGCAGGAGCAGGCGCCGGGCGCTTGATGGTCATTTGACTCATCATATTTGTTGTAGAAGCATTTGGGTCCAGGCGTGTGACAGTGGGCAGCCCATCGTAACTGCATTTCTTCTTGCGTTGCTTGCAGTAATTTCATGACTAGGAATAAATGAAAAATGAAAAGGTTAGTAACAAATGTGAAGGAGAATGAAGAGAACTTACAGTGAAGAAAGTATTGCCACAGCGGGATTTTGAAAAATGACATGGAGTTATGCCATTTTCGATGCAACAAGTGCATCTTGTCCCACCCATCAGTGTGGTTATGGGCGTTGTTGGGGAAGCAGTAGGGGGCTGAGTGTGCACAAACTGTCGAATAGCGTGCACAATGTTGGCGGTATCTTCAGCGTTAAGAAGGATTCTTCTAGTATTCATAGTGAAAGATAAAAATAATAAAGTAAATAAGAAAAGAGAAGAAGAAGATGATGAAGGAAAAGGATAGAAGATGGAGGAAGAAAACGCTGCAAGACTCAGGGTATTTATGGGCTCCTGGGGACAGTTGCGAGTAGAGGAAGGATGTGGTACGTGCCTTGCAGGAAGCGTGATTTTAGAGCAATCAGCACGCGTAGTCCAGGAAGAACAAAGGGGAGTTAGGGCAGCAGGAAATGTTAAAATATAATATGTATTTGTGTGTTTCAAGGAACAAACGAAATGGAAGCGCGGAAAAAGATTAAGGGTCTGTGCGCTCGGATTTTGCAGCAAGATGTGCCGCACAATAGGGAATTGTGTATTATTAACTTAGGACTATTACACGCTAAACAATATGGATTTGGGATTTCCAAAAAGTATGTGTTACGCATTAAGAAGAAAGTCATGGATTAAGGACAACTCAAGTGCATGGTATTCTGTACTGCAGCCAGTTGGGAAACTTACTGAGACAAGTAATGAAGAAGGCTAAATAGTTAAGCGAGCTGTCAGAACTACGAACCTAGTATTAAAGCAAAGAGAGTGGGGACTCAATTGTAAAACTACCCAACAGTTAAGGCAACTAGACGCAGCGTTAGGATAAGTCAAACCTGGAACTAGCGCTGAAACAAAACAAGGTATAGTTAAAAGCGCATATGTGGAGAATCAGTGAAGCAAGTTAATACTAGTGTTAGTAATTATAGGGTCTGATTTAGGCGCTGTAGTTGTTGCAAGCAGTGTAAGTAGCATACTAATAAATTAGTTATTGTTTTACTAATGTGGCGCTAGAGTCAGCGCTGGAGATCCATTAGAGAACTGTGTCTTGAGCGCTGGAAGAATATAAAAGGAGGACTATTAGGTAGGGACAAAAGAGAGGACTGGTTGATCTATCTATTTAGTTAATAAAATGAGAAAAATTGCATTAGTTGTCATTTTAAAAATCAGATCATAGAAAAATCAATTTAGAGATATACGTGTAGCTATAGTCATAGTACCCAGTATAAGATATTAGATCTTTTTGTGATTAATTGTTTGAGAGAATATTAAAAGGTATTTTCTGAGTCTTTTAGAGTTTTTGCGTCTGTGTATGTATTTCATATAGTATAGTGAAAGAGCGCAACATAGAGAGAATATATAGATTCAGTGGGATTAACTATTATTAGAGATATTTTATTACTATAATAAGGCATATTCAAAGAGAGCGCTTCAAGAGGGAGTAGCTGTGGATAATAGCGCTTGTTAAGAATAGAAATATCCAGATATTAATACTTGTTTTTTCTCCTTATCTTTAACTCATCTCAACTTATAAACTTTCTAGTCAAATATTAGTGTTACACATTATTACACTGTCTTTAAAAATAAGAGTGGCAGGCGCTTCTTTTTATAAATTAAAAAGGAGAACCAACCCATCTCGCATTGTGTCTACTGCTTAGTACTTTAGAACAGTCTACACTGGTCGTCTAGAAGAAGGTGAAAAAGAAGGTAGAAGGGGAAATAAAAAGGAACTGAAATAAAGAAATATATAAAAAATTTAAAGACTTTTAATAAAGATGGATGGGTATCAATGTGGTTAATAAAGTAAGTACGGTTTTATTCTCTCTGTTCAATTATCAACTATTAATACTAAAATATTCTTATCACAACCTTTAATATTTTATTTTATTACTTAAATAGGCAGACACGCAGTTTAAATAGTTGTAAATAAAATGAATTTTATAGTGTAATTAAAAAATATGTTGAGTAGTAAGTGATGAGCATAAATGAAATAACACAAGGCCTTTTATAGGCAAAGGGACCAATGAGGCGCTACCACTGAGTATATACAAAATAATAATAGGATGAAACAAAAAGATAAAATAAAATAATTGAAACATAAAAATGGAGAGAAAAAGATGAAACAAGTAATTAAAATCCCAATTAAGAAAACAATTATCTGTGTGGTTGTCTAGAAGGTGGAAGAAGAGAGAAGAAAAAAGAGAAAAGGACACAAGAATACAAAGAGTGGAAAGAGGAAAGGAGGGAAGGAAAGCAAATAAGGGGAAAAGATTTAATATATAAGGTGAGTAGTATTAATGATATTGTAATGTAAGTGTTTTAAATTCAATGTGCAACAGTCAGTTTTTATATTTTAATGGTCTTACCGCAACCTTTAGGATTTTTTATATAGTATTTATTTATCTTATTTCAACTAAAACTGTATTAATAGTTAAAAAGAAAAAGAATTAATACGTGTATGAAAAATTTATAAGTGTAAGTAAATGGTAAATATGTAAGTGATGCAGCTGAAGGGGGTTTCCAAGGCCCTTATATAGCCAAGGGGCCCTCTGAAGCGCCACAAGAGTAAATGAAATAATTAATGAGTAAATGTAAGGGGTGAAAAATAAAAAATGTACTAATTTGTTGAGATGCAGTAGTCAATATTTCACCAGTATTAATTCCCCCTGGATATTATGCATAAATAAGTACAAGGAATATAAAAAATAACTAATGTAATTTAAAATAAGTATTATGCAGTACTATTTTAAAGCAGAATGTAATTTATTACTATTTTAATTCAAACAATTAATATAAGTTATTATTTTAGATTAAAATATGAGAATGTAATTAATTTAAATGTTTTAATAAATTTAATTACATAATTTTGAGCCACAGAAGCTTTCAGCAAGGCTATTCCAGGAGCCCAGTAAATGATATGTTAACTTATAAGACCTGAAAGAGGGCTTAAGAATTGTATTTAATGTATATAAATTAATATTTTATTGCATAATAAAATTATATAAGTATCTTATTACATATAAGTGTTATATTAATTTTATTGTTTATATAAATTTTTATACATTTAAATTAAACATGATATATTTTATATTCTACAAATAATGGCACATTTTTATGTATTTAATAATAATAAATTTATATTTAATTAATTAAAAACATATATTATAATTATAAGTGTAAAATTGACTTATAATATAATTAAATTAATTATTTAAATTTATATATTAAATAACACCTTTCATATAATATTAAAAAATAATTAATGACGCTTCTTTTGACCCTTAATTGTGTCAGGAAAAACAATTAATTAATTTATACTAAATTGAGATTAATTACATATTTTTTTGCGTAAAAATATTCTTTGTTTCACTTAAAAATCCTTAAATCAGACTGTACAATCTGTTTTGAATTATTTTTCTCATAGTCCGTATGTCCCAGGCTTGTTTAGTTATTCACTAATTTTACTTACTGATTTGGGAATTAATGTTGGGAAAATTGGATTCTTAATTGGGGTTTTTAATTATTTGTTTCATATTTTTCTCTACATTGTTATGTTTCACTTACTCTTTGATATACTTGTTTCATCCTATTATAATTCTTGTATTTACAAATATAGTGGCGCTTCAGAGGACCCATTGCCTATAAAAGAGCCCTGGATAATCCCCTGTAGCCTCATCACTTACTATACACTCAACAACTTAAATATAATTTTATCACATTTATTATTATTTTTATTAGTATTACAATCTAATTAAAAATTCTATATAAAAATTAAAAGGTTGCATTAAGTCTGATAGTAATCAAAGTGTTTGCCGCGCAGAACCCTTACTTTAAATAATATTATTATTAATAAAGCCTAAATTTTTGTCATCTCTCAAGTTACTCGTCGTTGCTTTTCTTTTAAATAAATTAAATAATCTATTACACTTTATTTCTTTTATTTTTTTTCCTTGTCCTCCTCCTTTTCTCCTCTTTTCCTTACTGTCACGCGCCACGTGACACTCGAGGCGAAAGCAGCTCATTAAATCAATGATATCGAGTCCTAAATCTATACTCGAAGCGCAGAAAGAAATTCTCCATAGCAACTGCGATTTTCCTTTGTGTACTTACTATTTAACTGCGCTAGCCTCAACTCTAAATCTAAATTAGTCAATCTTCCAATAGGGTGCCTTAGTCCTTTTTAATAAGCGACGCACAGCGCTAGGTTCAACGAAATAGTACAGTAGTAGTTTTCATTAAAGTTTTGTTAATTAATTAAAAAGGGGTAAATTGAGCATGGACGGATATTTAGCGAAGAGGGTCTAAGTGTATGTTAGTAATGTTCAATGGAATGGGAATGGTGCAATGGAAGGGAGGTCAATGCGAGGAGGAACAAAGGATATAAAAGGGGTTGGGTATTTGGTTCGATATTTCCTTAGAATTAAATTATAAAATCGTATTTACATTAATAGTGGTAAACCTTTAAAGTTAAGATCATTGTTATTGTATCTTTCTTTTATTTTCTCAATATTCATTTCTAAATCCTAAATCTTTGATTATTGAGTTTCAAACCATTTGTGAGACTTTAAGAATTACTATTACCTTTGAAACTAGTCTATAATTCTTCTCGAACGAACCTCGAACCTGTAGCTCTTACTTCGAGTGACCTTCAAACCATTTCCTCGAATCATTCCTCTGTGCTTCGAAGAAGTTTCTAAATCCCTCATCTCATTTTCAGGAACATCCTCGACCTTGTGCATAGGTCGTCCAGTGACAGTATAATTTAATTCTCCGTAGTTCTCATTCTTTGCACTACTACGTCCTTATAGGTGTTTTTAAAAATTTTAAATGGCACCAGTTCAACGCACTGCTCCTACAGGCGCTACTACTAGAGCTTGCGCTAGAGGAAGGCCAACAGCCACAAGGTCTGTTTCCCGCACTCACTCTTTGGAACCACTCAACCTTAGGGAACAGCAACATTCAGTTCAATCTGTAGAAGACATCCCACAAGATTTTGAGGATTCTAGTGACGAAGAAGAAGGAGAGGATACAATGCACGAGGCACCATCCGCCCCTGCCAATCACCCTTCTGGTCAATCCTCAGAACCTGGACCATCTAACTCTCTGGAAGATTTCATGAGACTTTTAATGAAAACCCTTTCAAATCCAACGTCTTCAGAGGGATCTAAGTGCAAAACTCCTTCTATGAAATCTCCTGACAAATTCGACGGAGATCACCCCGACAGATTGCAACCCTTCTTGCAAACCTGCAAGCTGCTGTTCCATAATGACCCTCGAACCTTTAACAGCGACCGATCAAAGGTTGTTTACGCTTCTTCATTCCTAGCCGGGAAAGCAGCAAGATGGTTCGAACCTTATCTACTCATGCTTTCTTTGACAGAAACCCACTTACTTATCAATAATTGGGAAAAGTTCGAAGAATAACTTTTTACGTTGTTTGGGGACCCTAATGAAACGGACAACGCAGAAATTGAACTTGATTTTCTTCGCATGAGTGATAATGGTAAAGCCTATGAATATATCTCGAACTTCAGAGCACTTCAAACTCGAGTAGGTTGGAATGATGCTGCCCTTAAGTATCATTTCAAGAATGACTACTTTAACGGATTTAATGGATCGAACCCTCGAACTTGACGGCGTTTATCAAGGACGACTTCAACATCGTCGATATGCCAACAAATCTCAAGGCCTAAATTTTAAATTGGGACCTTCTTCACACCCACGACCAAATCAATCCTCCTCAACTCAATCCAAACCCAATAAGGGAAAGGATAAACCTTGACCAAAAGGCTCGACCCCAGGCGATAACAGCAAAGTAATGGATCCTAATGGGGAACTTAAAAAAGCTGAGAGGACAAGATGAGCAGATAATGGGTTATGTATGTATTGTGGGGGTAAGCACAAGTTGGAAGACTGTGTAAAGTTGAAGGAAAGAGAAGGTACTAGTTCGAAGTCAAAAAACTAGTAGATAGTTTACTTGTGTGTAAAGAAAACTATCTTATCTCTCCCAGTGCACAGAACCTCCATGTCTTAAGGACTGGAGTTGCCTTAAACCTCTTGAGATTCATTCTTTTTAAGGAGGATATCCCCTTCAGTTGTCTTATAGACTCTGGAGCTTCAATTTCTTTTGTTAGTTTATCTTTTGCCGAGAAGCTTCAACTAAAATTTACAGATATCGATCGAGCTCCAATCTATTTGGTCGAATCAGAGGAACCCCAATATTGGGTAAGTAAGAAAGTTTTATGGGTTTTCAACTTTCCGAACTTTCCCCCCTTTGAGTGGGAATTATCAGTCTTGGACGCCCCAAGGATGGACGATACCATTCTTGGCCATGACTTTTTAACGCATTGGAAACCCGAAATTGATTGGACTAAGGGATTGATCACCCCACAATCTAAGTATATTTCTGATTCTTCAATGCAGGTCAATAGGGAGTTAAACAACCCCCCTGACAACGTCCTGCTAGAGGACAAGTCTCTGCCAGATGACTTGCAAGCATCTGATCCTTCTCTAAATGAGCAATTGGCTAACCCTTCTAGCTCGATGACTTCACTCGAAGAGGATTTAAATTGCCTCGAAGTAATCGAATTCTGCTCTCTCAATACAGGTATCCCCTTGACAGATTCTCTCAAAGATGAAGAGGACAACCAAATCAACTCTACCGGAAATCTACCACAATTTCCTTGATGTTTTCTCAATCCGCAAGGCCGATAAGTTACCACCTCACCGACCCTACAACCATCAAATAGAGTTAATAGGCCCAGTACCTCCAGCAGGTCCCGTCTATTCTTTGTCAAAGGACGAATCTCAAGTTCTTCGAGACTACATTGCAGAGAATGTAGCCAAAGGTTTCATAAGAGCCAGTAAATCTCCAACCGGCTCCCCTGTTCTCTTTGTAAAAAAGAAGGACGGTAGTCTTAGGTTGTGTGTTGACTATAGAAAGCTCAACACAGTCACGAAGAAGAATGCATATCCTGTTCCTCCTATGTCATTAATTCTTACCCTTTTCAATGGTGCTAATTTCTTTTCGAAAATTGATCTTAGAGGCGCTTACAATCTAATTCGCATTGCAGAAGGTCATGAACCACTGACTGCAATGCGCACTAGATTTGGTAGTTTTGAATATTTAGTTATGCCTTTTGGATTATGTAACGCACCTTCAACTTTTCAAACTTATGTTAATTATATCTTTCAAGATGTTGTTGAAAAATTTGTAGTCGTCTATTTAGATGATATTTTAATATTCTCTAAAACACTAGATGAACATATTCATCATGTTCGACAGGTCCTAAATCGTCTTTGAGATCATGGTCTCTACGCCAAGCATAATAAATGCGAATTCCATCTCAAATCAATTGATTTTTTGGGGTTTACGTTATCCACTGATGGTTTAGTCATGGATAACAACAAAATCCAGAAAATCCTGGAATGACCTGAGCCCAAAAACATTAAATTTCTCCAAGGATTTTTGGGTTTTTCAAACTTCTATAGGAGATTTATTAAAGATTACTCTAAAACTATTTTCAATCTTACTTCTCTTCTTAGAAAAGACACCCCTTTTGTTTTTACTTCCACAGCATGAAAGGAATTCGAAGCACTAAAAACGGCTTTCACCACAGCCCCGATTCTTTGACATTTTGATCCTTCTGCCTCGACAATAGTTGAGACGCATGCAAGCGATTATGCTATTGCAGGGGTCATCTCCCAATTAAATCCTGAAAAAAATTTGTTTCATCCTGTTGCTTTTGAGTCACGCAAACTCATAGCCGCAGAATTAAATTATGAAATTCACGACAAAGAGCTTTTAGCTATTATCCATTGTCTTAAAAAATGGTGTTCTTTTCTTCTCAGCCTAGATAGTCCTTTTCAAATCTTTACAGATCATAATGCTTTGAAATACTTCATGTCTTCTAAAGTGTTAACCAGGCGTCAAGCCAGGTGGGCTGAATTTTTGTCTGAATTTTCTTTCTCTATTTCCTATCGCCCAGGTAAAAACTGCATTGTCCCAGATATCTTGTCACGTCGGGACGACGTTTACCCACAGCGGGGGGACACATTTGCTGACAAGAACCCAGCAAATGTGCAATCAATCTTCAACAAATCAATGTTAACGACTCATCAACTTAATTCGATGACAATTCAATCTTTTCGTAATCCACTATCCAACATCCTCGAAGCTCAGTAGAAGGACGAATATTGATTAGGATTAAAAAACAAAATACTCTCAAAGCAAGGGGCCAAAAGATTTAGTATTGAATCAGGTCTATTAGTCTTTGAAGGTAGAGTAGTCATACCCGACAACAATGAGATAAAATTATGGATTTTCAACAGTCGACATTATTCTCCATTAGCTGGTCATTTTGGGGTTGATAAAACCTACCAGTTAATAGCAAGGGATTTCTTCTGGCCAGGTATGACCAGGAAAATCAAGGCCTATATAAAAGCTTGTTACGAATGTAATAGGAATAAGGCTCCCCATCACCGGAAGCATGGGTTGCTTCAACCACTTCCTATTCCCTCTAAACCTTGGGAATCTTTATCGATGGATTTCATTTCTCAACTTCCTATTTCTAATAATTTTGATGCTATATTAGTAATAGTAGATAGATTTTCAAAAATGTCTATTTTTATTAAAACCACTACTACTGCTACAGCAGAAGATTTGTCAAAATTGTTTCTAGAATATGTATTTTCTAAACACGGCTTACCAAATGATATTATTTCAGATAGAGGCTCCTTGTTTGTATCCACATTCTGGACCCAACTGTGTCAACAACTCAATATCACGAGGAATCTCTCCACGGTCTATCACCCTGAAACCAATGGTCAAACAGAAAGAGTTAACCAAATCCTCAAACAATATCTTCGAATGTATGTCAGTTACCAACAAGACGATTGGACCACATGGTTACCATTGGTCGAATTTGCTTATAATAACTCAACTCATTCTTTGACACGACAATCTCCCTTCAAAACCATTTATGGACGACATCCTTGATTCAACTCAATCCATGTAGGAACTAATCATCCTGCGGAACATTATCTTCGAACAATATCATGACTCCAAGAAGAACTTAAAACAAATTTGGAATCAGCGATTCAAAGATACAAGGAACAGGCCAACAAAACATTGACAATCTGCTCCTTCCTTTAAACCAGGCGACAAAGTATGGCTCGACACACGAAACATTCGAACAACAAGACCATCAAAGAAACTGGCTGAAAAGCGCTTGGGACCATTTGAAATCGACTCTGAAGTCTCTAAAACTGCATTTCAACTCAAGTTACCTCCTAAATGGCAGGCGATTCACCCTGTTTTCCATGTATCTCTCCTGGAACTGGCTCGAGAAATATACCCGGGCAAGAACCAACCCCCTCCGGAACCGGTCGAAGTAGAAGATCATCTAGAGTGGGAAGTAAGCCGTATCCTTGATTCAAGAATACGCAAGGGGAAACTTCAATACCTCGTGGAATGGGAAGGCTTCCTCAATGACTCGGACAAAACATCCTGGGAACCAGCCATCAATGTTTCTAATGCCCCTGAACTCCTAAAATCTTTTCATCTTAAATACCCTTTAAAACCAAAACCTTAAAATTTCTTTTATTTTAAATTTTCTTTTTATTTTCTTTTTTCTCTCTTCTTTTTTTTTTCTTCTCCTTCTATAAAATTTTCTCCAAAACCAACTAAAAGTAAAATCAAAATTAAAATAAAATAAAATAAATAGAATAAACATACAAGGTAAAATCAAAGTAAAATTAAATAAATTAAAATAAAATAAAATAAAATAAATAGAATAAACATAAACAATAAAATAAAAATAAAATAAAATAAAATAAAATAAACATAAATAATAAAATAAAATAAAAAACTCTTAAATCTCTCTAAATATTTTCTTTCTTTTCTTTTTCAATTCTCTAAATACATTCTTTTCTTAAATTTAAAATTCTCTTTAAAAATTTCTTTTCTAAAAATTTATTCTCTCTTTTAAAACTTTCTTTCCTTCAAATTATCAAATCTTGTACAACACGACCATTTCCTCGAAATTAACTTCAACCTCTAAATCTCCCTATAATAATTCTTCGAAACAAATAATTCTTCTTTCCAAATTCTCTTAAATTCTAAATTCTGTTTTTTTTCTTTTCTTTCTTCTTCCTCTCTTTTCAACTAAAATTTCTTTTTAAAAAAAAAAAATTTCTTTCATTAAATCCTCAATTTAACAAACTCATCTCAATCACAAAATTGTTTCTTTTTCTCTCTCTTTTCTTACATAAAATTTTCTTTTTAAAAAACATTATAACTTCCTTCAATTAAACAACCTTTTTCTTTCTTTAAATTTCTTCTTTCAAATTCTAAAATTTTTTATTTTAAACTTCTTCTTTCTTTTTCTCTCTCTCCCAAATCTTATAAAATTAATAATATTCACCTACAATAAAAAAATAAAATAAAATAAAATAAAACTAAAATACAATTTTTTTTTCTACTTCTTTACATCTCTTTTTCATTTCAAATCTTTTCTTTTAATTTCTCTCGAACCAATCTTTTCATTTTCTCCAAAACTACCCTTATCTCCTTCCTGCATTTCTCAAATACCTCCTCCTCTCCTACCGGAACCACCTCTCCCATCTCCAAGAGCTCCTCTGCCACGTTGAAGGAAACAGCGTCGATAATTGTGTCGACCTCCCCACATAATTCTTCCGCGAACCTTACTCGTCAACCTTGACAAGGTTTCATCGACCACACCTGGTCCAGGGTGTCTTCAGGTTCTTCAACTACTTCTGTGGCCAGAGGGTTTGCCTCAGTTGGTATAACCGGTGCAGGCTCCCCAATCGGCTCTTCAAGGGTATTCAATGTCTAAACATAACTCATCAGTAACTTCATCCTTAAAAAATAACAATTAAAACTTACCTTGAAGATGGGGTCAGGCTCTAAAAATAACCTTGGCGCCACTTCAACCTCTGCCTCTCTCTCCTCCTCTTCATCTTCGATGACCACCCTTCGTTTCTTGAGTGCCTGCCCTGGAACAGGGACTTCATCTTCATCTTCCTCCACCAACTCGTCGACCTCTTCCTCAACACCTCGCTTCGAACTTGTGGTCTGGGTTACCCAGGTTGAGATCTTGTTATTTAATTCCTTATCATTTTCCCCCACCAATTGTTCATCTTCAATCGAGACATCCCAAATGTCTTCGACCACCTCTTTGGTTTTAGGGATTACACAAAACTTGGTCTTGGTGAATCACTTTTTGATCTCTGCGTTCTTCGTCAACGCATCGCAGGCCACTCGTCGCCAACGGCAAAACTCGCATTTCTGGCGAGGGCCTCGAGTCGCCATACTTTCGACACAGAAATACTCCATGCTTTCACAAGCCGTGCAAGTTTGTGAAAACTGTCGCGTGATCATTCCCCCATCCGCTTTAGGGTGTGGAGGCGTAGGTGTGGGAGTGGGGAAGTTCATTATAAAAAAGAGAAATTAATAGGTGAGGAAAAAATTATAGAAGAAGCGAAACTAGTGCGGGAAGATGGCTCAAGCTCAACGGAGTTCGCAATTCTTATACCCGGGCATCTGTCACGCGCCACGTGACACTCGAGGCTAAAGCAGCTCATTAAATCAATAATATCAAGTCCTAAATCTATACTCGAAGCGCAGAAAGCAATTCTCCGTAGCAAATGCAATTTTCCTTTGTGTACTTACTATTTAACTGCGCTAGCCTAAACTCTAAATCTAAATTAGTCAATCTCCCAATAGGGTGCCTTAGTCCTTTTTAATAAGCGACGCACAGCGCTAGGTTCAACGAAATAGTACAGTAGTAGTTTTCATTAATGTTTTATTAATTAATTAAAAAGGGGTAAATTGAGCATGGACGGATATTTAGCGAAGAGGGTCTAAGTGTATGTTAGTAATGGTCAATGGAATGGGAATGGTGCCATGGAAGGGAGGTCAATGCGAGGAGGAACAAAGGATATAAAAGGGGTTGGGTATTTGGTTTGATATTTCCTTAGAATTAAATTATAAAATCGTATTTACATTAATAGTGGTAAACCTTTAAAGTTAAAATCATTGTTATTGTATCTTTCTTTTATTTTCTCAATATTCATTTCTAAATCCTAAATCTTTGATTATTGAGTTTCCAACCCTTTGTGAGATTTTAAGAGTTACTATTACCTTTGAAACTAGTCTATAATTCTTCTCGAACGAACCTCGAACCTGTAGCTCTTACTTCGAGTGACCTTTGAACCATTTCCTCGAATCATTCCTCTGTGCTTTGAAGAAGTTTCTAAATCCCTCATCTCATTTTCAGGAACATCCTCGACCTTGTGCATAGGTCGTCCGGTGACACTTAACTTCTTCTAGACAATTGACCGACAACTGGGGACCTTTCCAAACAACGACGACAAACGACAAACGCACAGACCACCTAGCAAAAAAGAAACTTTTGCCGCGACCGTGTTTTGAACTTGGGTTCGATTTCTTAGGTTTATATTATTTTAATTCTTATATTATTTTGAAGTGATTTTTCGATCACTATAATAAGTTCTCCTTTGCACCTCTCACTCATATTACTATATTTTTACTGCAATAACAGTGATTGTGGCTTAATTGCTGATTCACTGAGTGTAAGTGTTCAATTATAAATTTTTTTTTCCTAGTTGACCATTATAGAGTGTTAAATCCTCTTAGTCCTAGAAGAATTGACATTATTATTAATACAAATTGAATTATTAAATTAATTTTTTTATATTATTAATTATTGTTAATTTTGGTTGACTTAAAAGTACTTTGTGCTTAGTCCCAAATATATTGCCATATTTAATATTGGTAATTAATTGGTTGAACTAAATTGATTGTTTATTCCCAATTTAACCTTGCAATCCATTTTTTTAATTTATTTTTTATAATTATTACTTTATATTAAAAATTTTTTTTTTATAATTTAATTAATAAAATTTTTTTTTATTTTTGGAGCAATTATTAACTAACTTTTATTATTTTTTTTAAAAGATAATTAATCTTCCCACTAATATGTCCAACAATTTGGCTGAAAAAATGGATAACATGCAAGTGGATGAAATTGAAATTGACTATGATGCTGATACTGTGAGTTCTTCTAAAGTTGAACATAAAAAATCTTATGCTAACACAAAAAATTCACATACTTCAGGATGTGGAAATGACAGGAGAAGTAAACAAACCAAACCCCCTTCCCCCAGCACAACAGAAGGAAGTAAAGCCTCTAGTACCTCAAGAAGGTCTTCCAAAAGGATTCAAAATAAAAAAGCTTCCTCTACCACAA
Source organism: Hemileia vastatrix (assembly GCA_030280995.1). Classification (NCBI taxonomy): domain Eukaryota; kingdom Fungi; phylum Basidiomycota; class Pucciniomycetes; order Pucciniales; family Zaghouaniaceae; genus Hemileia; species Hemileia vastatrix. Next base: position 27,765,204 of record JASXTE010000010.1, on the reverse strand, counting down.
CAAATCAGCAACCTGTCCAGTCATATAAAAGAGCTGAAGACAGAAAATATGAGGTACAAAGCAAAAGTAGACACCTTGTGGGATCAGGTTCAAGAACTCAGGAACCAAAATCAGGCCCAGGCCCCTCCTCAGTTGCCTCCCAATCAGCCTCAGTTTCAGGCTCAACCTTCACAGCCACCCAGCTCAACCATCCAAAATCCAAATACTATGGAAGTAGAGCAATGGAAATGGGATTATCTAATGAGTCACTACCAACAGAATGTGCAACACCCTCCTCATCATCAGCCTGGCCCATCCAGAACACCCAATTTCCATCCACCTCCTCATCCCTACCAACAAGGCAGGAGAAAGAAGGCCCAAGCACAATCCCAAACCCAGTCTCAGGGGAAGCTTCCTCCTCTGCCATGGTAAGTAATTTGGTTGATAGTCACTTGGGTATGTTTTCTAATAAAACTTCTTCTGCAGGTAATATTATTGAACATGATGAAAGAACAGTTAAGCCTGTTAAAAGACAGCTTCCTGTAACTAGTAGCCCTATTGATGTAATTAGCAAAATTGTCATTTTATGAACCTTTACATTTAACTTCTACTTCTCTAATTAATCCTTCTCTTGAAATTAAAAATGTTTCTGTTCCCCCTGTAATCTATACCTTAATTGAAAGAACTTCTGAGGAAATATTGAAAGATACCCTTGATTTTAATGTTGTGAAAGACAAACATTTGAGAGATGTGTTAATCCATGAAAATGATAGATTAAATAATTTACACTTGCAATGTAAAGTGAGTTCTTCTGTACAAGATACAGCTTATTTAAAAATCAAAGAAACCTTGAGTATTATTCTTAGTCAACAAAAACAAATAAGAAGTGACCATAGAGCTATCTCAGATAGAAATATCAATCTACATAAGACCTTGAGTGAATTGAAACCCCTTATTGAAGAAAATTATTCATTAAAAAATGAAATAAAATCTCTGAAAAATGAGTTTAAAAAGCTAAGAAATTATTTCCATGCACTAAATGCCAAACACTCAGTTTCTGAGGACAGAAATGTTCTATCTCTTGCAAAAGTAAATGACCAGATGTCTGAAATTCCAAGAATAAGAAACTATGTGTCTGACCTGCAGGAAAAATTCTCAACCTTCACCATCAATAATAAATTGAATGAGAATGCTGTCAATAAGCTGCATAAAAATAAAGGAAAAAAACCTGAGCAAAGCTCATCCTTTCTTCCTCATATTTCAGCCATTAAACAAACTGACAATGAGTCTGTAAAATCTTTTGCTACTAGCAAAAAATCTTGTCATGGTCATGCACCAGCTGTTTCTGTAAATAATGAAATTTCTGAACACCTGGCTAAACTTCAGGAATTATTACTAATGAATAATTCAAACCAAAAAGTAGACCATCCAAGTAGTCAGAAAAATTGGCCTAAGTTAGACCAATATCCTACCTTTGATGGTGATTCTTCTTCTGATTGGCAACACTTTATCCAAAGAATTGATAATTTAAAGAGATCTTATAAACTACCTGATGAGGAAATTGTTTCTAAGCTAATTTCTTTATTTTCCAATGTAGCCTTGATGTGGTATGAATCTGTTCTTTTAGATGACAATCATTATACATGGAATGATTGGAAATCCTTGATTGAGAATCAGTTTGGTGGTTCAAAATTCAGGTTAGCTCAACAAAGACTGTATGAGAATACTAGATATTTACCCTCCTCTGTTGAAAAGCCCAATGGTTTTCTTATGAAACTGACAAAAATCCTAAGAGCAATTGATCCAAAGATGGATTATGATATTTGGAGAGATAAAATATTGTATAAATTACCAAATTCTCTTAGAGATTTGATTGTGGCTAGAACTGAGCATGTAAGGGAAAATTCTTCTTTCATTAATATCTGTAATGAGGTACTACTCAACCATAGATATGAACCAAAGAATTACCTTGGTAAATCTTATAATGATCAGAATAAACCTTCTACAAAGCTCCCAGAAAAATCTGGTAAGCCCTCTGCCCCAGTTGCACCTAAAAAATATGCAACAAATACTTGTTATAAATGTAACAAACCGTGGCAGAAGGGTCATGTTTGTGACAAGAAAATTCATCTTGTTGAACAAAATGAAGACACTGATGAAGTTGAACTTGATATCAATAATCATTCCAGTGAATGTGAAAGTAATATCTCCTAAGAAAATGATTCTGTTAAAGATGTTTTAATGTTGGAACAAGATGTCCATTATTTAAATAATATATCTCAAGAATGTGTATTGGATTTATCTTCAGTAGAAAATGCTGAGATAATTAAAGATATTACTAACAATTCTATACCTATATCCCCTTTGAAGGCACCTGTTATCATTAATGGTAAAATTGTTGATGTAGTTCTTGATTCTGGTGCTGGAGGAAGTGTAGTGTCTGAAAAAGCTTTGGCTTCAGTGGATAAGGAATATTTGAGTAAATTATTACCTATAACTTCTGAAAAATGGAGAGGGTATGGTTCTACCTTATTTCCTATTGGCAAATACATAACCTCTGTATTCTTCAAATATAATGGTGGTTTTGTCAGAGCTATTTGTGGGTTTGTTGTCATGAAAAATGATAATTAAAGCAATTGGTTTATTATGGTAAATGATATTTTAACCATGTTTGGTATGAAACTGGACCCAGCAAATAATTGCTTTACCTTAGGAATGAATGGGAAAAGGAAATTCAAAATTTCCTTTCCTAGAACTTCTGGGCATTTGTTGAAATCTTGTAACTCACTGATCCAGTGTAAAGGTAGAACAACAACTGAAATGGATGATTTATTAAATGAAATAAATACTGCTTCTTTTGGTGATCAGTTGACTAGTGAACAAAAGGATTCTATTATTACCTCTATTACCTCTTTCCCTATGGCTTTTGCTCATGGTTCTCATGTCTTGAGAATTGTTCAGGAAGAGATGAAAATTACCTTATCCTGTAACTTGAGTGATATTCCTCCTAGTCTTAAGAAAAAACCATATCCTGCTTCTCCAACAAAAAGGAAGGATATTGAAGATAATATTGAAACATTATTAAAAATGAATATCATTGAGAAAGTGGATGTCACCCCCAAATATTGTGTCATCTCCCCAGTCTTGATTTCTTATGAAAAAGATAAAGCTGGATTATGTGGAGATTACAGAGCTTTAAACACTTATACTGTTGATGATATTTATCCTTTACCCAGAATTAATTCAATACATGCTACCTTGCAAGGTGCAAAATTTATTAGTTGTCTGGATGGTAATAAAGGATATCATCAAGTTCCAGTTGAGAAAAATTCTCAAAACTTTTTGCTTATTTCTACTCATATGGGAATATATAAGTATGTTAGGATGCCATTTGGCCCTAAAAATGCTCCTTCAGTTTTCCAAAAAGTCATGGATAACACTTTCCATCAAGAAATAATTGAAGGATGGCTCATGGTTTATATTGATGACATCATTGTTTTTTCTAAAACTTTTGATGAACATATGATTCACTTGAATAGAGTTTTCCAAAAATGGATGAAATCAATATGACCTTGTCCTTAAAAAAGTGTAAATTTGGTTTTCAATCTTTGAAATTCCTTGGCCATGTTGTGTCAGGCTTACAAATTTGTGTAGACCATAAAAAAGTTGCTGCCATTCAAAATGTGAAAGCACCAACTTCTGTAACAGAAATCCAAAGTTTTTTGGGTATGTGTGGCTATTATAGACAATATATTAAAAATTATCAGGTCATACCCTTGCCTCTTACAAAACTGACCAGAAAAGATGTTGCTTTTCTCTGGAATAATGACTGTCAAAAAGCTTTTGATACATTAAAAAGTTGCTTAATGACAGCCCCTATATTGGCTCTTCCAGATTTTAACAAACCATTTGTCCTGTATACAGATGCTAGCTTTATTTGTCTGGGTGCTGCCCTTCACCAGAAACAAATTATTAATGATAAATCCTCAGAGGTTGTGATTTGTTATATTTCAAGAACCTTAAGAAATAGTGAATTGAAATATGGTGCCACTCAATTAGAGTGCTTAGCAGTTGTTTGGGCTCTTGAGAAACTTCATTACTATCTAGATGACCAAAAATTTGAATTGGTAACTGACTGTAGTGCTGTGAAGTCCCTCTTAAACCTGAAGACTCCTAACAGACATATTTTCAGGTGGCAACTTGCTGTTCAAGAATACAGAGGACGGATGACAATTATCCATAGGGCTGGAAATGTTCACTCCAATGTTGATATTCTCTCCAGATTGCCTCTGCCAAATAATGACTCAAATACTGCTTATGTACCTGAAGATGATACTGTTCATATCCATGGTATATTTATAGTTGATATGGAAGAGGAGTTATTACAGTTAATACTGGATTCATATGATAAAGATTCTGATTTAAATAAATTGGTTACTATCTTAAATGATCCTAAGAATGCTTCAATTCAAGCATTAATTAAAACTCTTCCTGTAAAGTATCAAAATGCTTTGAATAAAGGAAAGTTTTCGATTGAAGATGGTTATATATATTATAGAAGGAAGCTTACCAATGTAATTGTAATTCCTCCTTCAATGAAAGAAACTATCCTCAAACTTTGTCATGATGACATTTTAGCTGGTCATTTTGATCTTGAAAAAACATTGATTAGAATCAAAAACACTGCATGGTGGGCTAATATGTCTGAAGACACAAAATTATATGTTGAATCTTGTGATTCCTGCCAAAAATCTAAAATGTTAACAGGTAGGAGAGCAGGGTTATTACAACGTATTGAAGCACCTAGTGCTCCCTGGCAAATCATTAATATGGATTTTGTCACTGGTCTTCCTGTTTCAGGTAAAGACAGCTTTAACTCTTGTTGGGTAATAGTGGATAGATTCACAAAAATGTGCAAATTTATTCCAACCCACAAAGATGTATCCACCAAAGAATTAGCTTTCTTATGGTGGTCTTACATGTTTAATATTATTGGTTTTCCAAAAGCCATTATCTCTGATAGGGATCCAAAATTCACTTCTGAGTTTTGGACCTCTTTGATGGATATTTGTGGCTGTGAGTTAAAATTGTCTACAGCTCACCATCCTCAGACTGATGGTCTAGCTGAGAGAATAATTCAAACTCTGGAAGATATGATTAGAAGGTATTGTGCCTTTGGTTTAGAATATAAAGACAATGACAGTTTTACTCATGATTGGGTCACTATATTTCCTGGTCTTGAATTTGCAAATAATAGCACTGTTCATTCTGTAACTGAGAAAAAGCCTTTTGAGCTTTGGTTAACTTATGTCCCACATACTCCTGCTCAGATTCTCAATAATAAATTACCTAAGTTGGAACTACACCCTGGTGTAAAATCTTTCATGCAAATGCAACAGCTATGCAGAAAACATGCTCAGAGCTTTATTGATAAAGCATTTGAATATGAAAAGAAAAGATGGGATAAATCCCATAAAGAATACACATTTAACAAGGGTGATGAAGTGTTGATCCTACTGTCCATTTCAATTTACAAGGTAACCACAAATTAAAAGATCCTTCTGTAGGACCATTTGTTGTTAAAAGAATGGTTGGTGATAATGCAGTAGAAGTTGTCTTGTATTCTCCATATGATAGGAAACATCCTGTTTTTCCCATTTCTTTTCTTAAGCCTTATACTTCCAACAGTGACTTATTTCCCAAAAGAAGGGGAAGACCTAAGAAAAACCCTCAGGAAGTCACAGAAACAGCAGAAATTGATAAAATTCTCAATGATAGAATTATCACTTCTGAAAGAGGTACTGAATATTTATTGAGATATAAGAACAAATCATCTGAACATGATGCATGGATACCTGGAAAGGAGGTTTCAAATCTGCCTACTCTGTTGAAAAAGTACAAAAAGAAAAAATCTTAGCATTTTTTTTTATTGTTTTTTTTAGAGTGAGGGAGTGTCAGCCAGGCTATTCCAGGAGCCCAGTAAATGATATGTTAACTTATAAGACCTGAAAGAGGGCTTAAGAATTGTATTTAATGTATATAAATTAATATTTTATTGCATAATAAAATTATATAAGTATCTTATTACATATAAGTGTTATATTAATTTTATTGTTTATATAAATTTTTATACATTTAAATTAAACATGATATATTTTATATTCTACAAATAATGGCACATTTTTATGTATTTAATAATAATAAATTTATATTTAATTAATTAAAAACATATATTATAATTATAAGTGTAAAATTGACTTATAATATAATTAAATTAATTATTTAAATTTATATATTAAATAACACCTTTCATATAATATTAAAAAATAATTAATGACGCTTCTTTTGACCCTTAATTGATTCAGGAAAAACAATTAATTAATTTATACTAAATTGAGATTAATTACATATTTTGTTGCGTAACAATATTCTTTGTTTCACTTAAAAATCCTTAAATCAGACTGTACAATCTGTTTTGAATTATTTTTCTCATAGTCCGTATGTCCCAGGATTGTTTAGTTATTCACTATTTTTACTTACTGATTTGGGAATTAATGGTGGGAAAATTGGATTCTTAATTGGGGTTTTTAATTATTTGTTTCATATTTTTCTCTACATTGTTATGTTTCACTTACTCTTTGATATACTTGTTTCATCCTATTATAATTCTTGTATTTACAAATATAGTGGCGCTTCAGAGGACCCATTGCCTATAAAAGAGCCTTGGATAATCCCCTGTAGCCTCATCACTTAATATACACTCAACAACTTAAATATAATTTTATCACATTTATTATTATTTTTATTAGTATTACAATCTAATTAAAAATTCTATATAAAAATTAAAAGGTTGCCTTAAGTCTGATAGTAATCAAAGTGTTTGCCGCGCAGAACCCTTACTTTAAATAATATTATTATTAATAAAGCCTAAATTTTTGTCATCTCTCAAGTTACTCGTCGTTGCTTTTCTTTTAAATAAATTAAATAATCTATTACACTTTATTTCTTTTATTTTTTTTCCTTGTCCTCCTCCTTTTCTCATCTTTTCCTTACCTTCTTCTAGACGATTGACCGACAGAACCGCCCAAAAATCAGGAATAATAATGTATAAATTATTATAAGGGTCTAATAATTAATTAATATAATTATAAGTCAACATTTTGCCTTATAAGTATAATATAATATTATAATTAATTAATTATTATTTTATAATTATTTAAGTACATAAAAATGCGCCCAATTTTTATAGAATATAATATAATTTATGTTTATTTTAATAGTATATAATTAATAACATAATAAAATAAATATTACCCTTATTTTAATTTTATTTAATAAGGTAATTTGTAACTTATTTTTTTATGCAATAAAATATTAATTTATATACATAAAAAGCATAAATTTTCGCCCTTTTTCAGGTCCAATGACTTAACATAAGTTTTACTGGGCTCCTGGTACAGCCTGGCTGACACTCCCTCACTCTAAAAAAAACAATAAAAAAAATGCTAAGATTTTTTCCTTTTATACTTTTTTAATAGAGTGGAAAGGTTAGAAATCTCTTTTCTAGGTACCCATTTATCATACTCACATGATTTATTTTTATATCTCAATAAATATTCAATACCTTTTTCAGAGGTGATAACTCTGTCATTAAGAATTTTATCAATTTCTGCAATTTCTGTGACTTCCTGAGGATTTTTCTTGGGTATTCCCCTTCTCTTAGGAAATAAGTCACTGTTGGAAGTATAAGGTTTAAGGAGGGAAATGGGAGAAACAGGATGTTTTCTGTCATAAGGAGAATACAATATAACTTCTACTGCATTATCTCCCACCATTCTTTTAACAACAAATGGTCCTACAAATGGATCCTTTAATTTGTTATTGCCTTGTAAATTGAAGTGAACTGTAGATATTAGTACTTCATCACCCTTTTTAAAAGTGTGCTCTTTATGGGATTTATCCCATCTCTTTTTCTCATATTCAAATGCTTTATCAATACAACTTTGGGCATGTTTTCTGCATAGTTGCTGCATTTGGAGAAAAGACTTCACACCAGGATGTAATTCCAACTTTGGTAATTTGTTATTGAGTATTTGGGAAGGAGTACTTGGAACATAACCTAGCCATAGCTCAAAAGGCTTTTTCTCAGTGACAGAATGAACAGTGCTATTATAAGAAAATTCAAGACCTGGAAGTAAGGTTACCCAGTCATGTGTAAATCTGTCATTGTCTTTATATTCTAATCCAAAGGCACAATACCTTCTAATCATATCTTCCAAGGTTTGAATTATCCTTTCAGACAGTCCATCAGTCTGAGGATGGTGGGCAGTGGATAATTTCAACTCACAACCACATATATCCATCAAAGACATCCAAAATTCAGAAGTAAACTTTGGTTCTCTATCTGATATGATGTGTCAGGCTATGGTCAAGTACAAGGACGTGAACTAGCTTGAATATTCAGTTGTCTAGAAGATTTTAATGTTCCTATATGAATACTGTAGTTTTAATCCACTAAGTTGTAAAATATAATCAAATATAAAGGTCTCAGTAATATAATTCTCACTATTCTTATATATGGCTTACAATCTTTATAGTTGGTAGAAAAATAGATTATATAAATTCAGATACTATTCAAAAGTATTATAAAAGTACTAATTGATATGTATTGTAATTGATTTGGTTATATTGGTTAAATTGTAATGATAAAGAATGAAGAAATACAACCCAAAAACCTCCTCCTTTTATACACACTGAGTTCCCCAATGATTCCCTTGATGTACCACCCAATACACAGTTAATGACGCCTCTAAACAACTAATAGACATGCCCATCAACATTCTTAGTAACCCATGACATAATTAGAAGAGTAACAACCGCCAAAATCCTGTAATAATAAGGGAAATCCATCAAAATTAAAGAAAAAGACAAAAAGAGAGTATATGCGTATAAAACAATAATATTAAAGACTAAAGGAGACTTTTTAAGGTTAGTAATAGCTTAATAATAAGGGGGATTGGCTGTAGAAATAATGGGGCTAATCCTGACATTATACTACGTGAAATTCCCATTCAAAAATAACCAAAATTGACTGAGAAACCACCCAAAAACTTAAAAAAGAGCGTGAGATGTGGGGTAACTACATGCAGTTCTTGGAAGGCTCTTGCACGGGTAAATCCTTGACTAAAATTAGGCGAATTTAAGCGTGGTGATGAAATAAAGTGCCAAGAGTGAGGTTATTAATGAAATTAGTGCATATAAACAAGGTCAATGCATTATTAATTAAGCTAGGACACTAAATAAGCGCCTGTCGCCTATTTTAGTGTGTTTCCCCACAGTGGGCGTAGAATGTGGGGTAATTATAGTGTGAAAAAGCTAACTTTGCTAAAAAATGAAGCTATTCACACGGGAAAAAAGCAGGCAGTATGTGGCCAGTACACAGAAGCCATTTCTGGCATAAAAAACACCAAATTTGAAAAGTGTTATTTTTATGCATTTAAATAGCCAAATCAATAGTTCTAAATGAGCCCAAGTGATCTGTCAAAGCGCAATTTTGATATTCTCAATTTTATAGCGCATATAGTCAACTTTTAAGTGAAATAAAGCGCATTTCTTGTTTTTTTGCATAAAACAATGAATATAACAGCTTTAAGTGTACTTAAAAATTATGTAGCCTTATACTTAAGGTTCTTAAGATTACCCTAACATATTCCAACTTAATATTAAGTACATAAGATCTATAAAAGGTGGATATATGTGTGTATATAAGGTGTTATAATGGCATTTTTTGTGTATTATCATAATTTTACTTATGTATACTATTTGTGCACTCTTATTTATTATTCCCATGTATAGTTCATGTGTTTAACATAACTTATAATTACTTTTTACTCAGTCCTGGAGATATACAGGCTGACATGATGGCTTTTGGAAATCCAACAATATTAAACATATGTGACCACCACAAAAAGGCTTAATCTTTGGTGGAAACATCTTTGTGGGTAGGAATGAATTTACACATTTTAGTGAATCTGTCCACTATAACCCAGAAAGAATTATAACTGTCTTTCCCTGCTACAGGAAAACCAGTGACAAAATCCATATTAATGATTTGCCAAGGAGCATCAGGTGCTTCAATATGTTGCATTAATCCTGCTCTTTTACCAGTCAATCTTTTAGATTTTTGGCAAGAATCACAAGATTCAACATATAATTTTGTGTCTTCAGACATATTAGCCCATCATGCAGTGTTTTTAATCCTGACCATAGTTTTTTCTAGATCAAAATGACCAGCTAATATGTCATCATGACATAATTTTAAAATGATTTCTTTCATTGAAGGAGAAATAACAATTACATTAGTAAGTTTTCTCCTGTAATAAATATAACCATCATCAATTGAAAACTTTCTTTATTCAAAGCAGTTTGGTACTTTGGAGGGAGAGTTTTTATTAATGCTTGAATTGAAGCATTCAAGATAGTAGCCAATTTATTCAAATCAGAATCTTTTTCATATGAATACAGAATTAATTTCAACAATTCTCCCTCCATGTCCACAATATATATATACCATAAATGTGAATGTTATCATCCTCAGGGATATAGGCAGGATTGGAGTCATTATTAGGTAGGGGTAGTCTTGACAACATATCAACATTTGAGTGAACATTTCCAGCTTTATGGATAATTTTCATTCTTCCCCTGTACTCTTGAACAGCCAGTTGCCACCTAAACATATGTCTATTTGGTGTCTTCAGGTTTAAGAGGGACTTCACAGCACTACAGTCAGTTACCAGTTCAAACTTCTGGTCATCTAGGTTGTAATAAAGTTTTTTAAGAGCCCAAATAACTTCTAAGCACTCTAATTGAGTGGCACCATATTTCAATTCACTATTTCTCAAGGTTCTTGAAATATAAAAAATTACAACCTCTGAGGATTTATCATTTATAATTTGTTTCTGGTGAAGGGCAGCACCCAGACCAACAAAGCTAGAATCTGTGTATAGGACAAAAGGTTTGTTGAAATCTGGAAGAGCCAATATAGGGGCTGTCATTAAGCAACTTTTTAATGTATCAAAAGATTTTTGACAGTCATTATTCCAGTGAAAAGCAACATCTTTTCTGGTCAGTTTTGTAAGTGGCAAGGCTATGACCTGATAATTTTTAATATATTGTCTATAATAGCCACACATACCCAAAAAACTTTGGATTTCTCTTACAGAAGTTGGTGCTTTACATTTTGAATGGCAGCAACTTTGTTATGGTCTACACAAATTTGTAAGCCTGATACAACATGGCCAAGGACTTTCAAAGATGGAAAACCAAATTTACACTTTTTTAAGGACAAGGTCATATTGATTTCATCCATTTTTGGAAAACTCTATTCAAGTGAATCATATGTTCATCAAAAGTTTTAGAAAAAACAATGATGTCATCAATATAAACCATGAGCCATCCTTCAATTATTTCTTGATGGAAAGTGTTATCCATGACTTTTTTGAAAACTGAAGGAGCATTTTTAGGGCCAAATGGCATCCTAACATACTTATATATTCCCATATGAGTAGCAATTAGTAAAAAATTTTGTGAATTTTTCTCAACAGGAATTTGATGATAACCTTTATTGCCATCCATACAACTAATAAATTTTTCACCCTGTAAGGTAGCATGAATTGAATTAATTCTGGGCAAAGATAAATATCATCCACAGCATAAGTGTTTAATGCTCTGTAATCTCCACATAATCTAGCCTTATCTTTTTCATAAGAAATCAAGACTGGGGATATGACACAATATTTTGGGGTGAAATCCACTTTCTCAATTATATTCATTTTTAATAAGGTAGAAATATTATCTTCAATATCCTTTCTTTTTGTTGGAGAAGCAGGATATGGTTTTTTCTTAAGACTAGGAGGAATATCACTCAAGTTACAGGATAAAGTAATTTTTATTTCATCCTTAACAACTCCTGGGACATGAGAACCATGAGCAAAAGCCAAAGGAAAAGAGGTAATCGAGGCAATTATAGAATCCTTCTGCTCACTAGTTAATTGATCACCAAAAGAAGCAGTATTTATTTCAGTTAATAAACTATCCATTTTAGTTGTTGGTCTACCTGTACATTGAATTAATGAGTTACAAGACTTTAACAAATATGCAGAAGATCTTCTAGGGGAGGAAATTTTGAATTTCCTTTTGCCATTCAATCCCAATGTGAAGCAATTTTTGGCAGGGTCCAATTTTACACCAAAACATGGTCAGAATGTCATTACCCATAATAAACCAATTGCTCAAATTATCATTTCTCATGACAACAAATTCACAAACAGCTCTGACAAAACCACCATTATATTTGAAGAATACAGTGGCTTTGTATTTGCAAATGGGACACAAAATAGAGCCATAACCTCTCCATTTTTCACATGTCATAGGTAATAATTTATCCATATAATCTTTATCCACTGAAGCCAGTGCCTTTTCAGACACCACACTTCCTCCAGAGCCAGAGTCAAGAACAACCTCAACATTTTTACCATTAATGATAACTGGTGCCTTCAAAGGGGATATGGTTATAGAGCTGTCAGTAATATCTTTAATGATTTCAGCATTTTCCACTGAAGATGAATCTAAATTACACTCCTCAGAAATATTGTCTAAATATTGCACATCTTTTTCCAACATTAAGACATCCTTAAGGGAGTCATTTTCATAGGAGATATTACTGTCACAGTCACTGAAAGAATCATTGAGATCAACATCAGCATCCTCAGTGTCTGCAGTTTGTTCAACAAGATGAATTTTCTTGTCACACACATGGCCCTTCTGCCAAGGTTTGTAACATTTAAAACAAGTATTAGTTGCATATTTTTTGAGTGCAACTGGGGCAGAGGGTTTACCAGGGTTTTCTGGAGGTCTGGTAGAGGGCTTACTCTGATCATGATAAGATTTCATAGGATAATTCTTTGGTTCATATCTATGTTTAAGTAATACTTCATTACAGATATTAATAAAAGAAGAATGTTCCTTTACATGCTCAGTTCTAGCCACAATTAAATCTCTTAGAGAATTTGGTAATTTATAAAGAATTTTATCTCTCCAAATATCATAATCCATTTTTGGATCAATAGCTCTCAGGATTTTTGTTACTTTCATAAGAAAAACAATTGGTTTATCAATAGAGGAAGAGATATATTTAGAGTTCTCATAAAATCTCTGTTGAGCAAATCTAAATTTTGAACCACCAAATTGATACTCAATTAAGGTTTTCCATTCATTCCATGTATAATGGATATCATCCAATAAAACAGATTCATACCACATCAAGGCTAAATTGGAAAATAAAGAAATTAGCTTAGAAACAATTTCCTCATCAGGTAGTTTATAAGATCTCTTTAAATTATCAATTCTTTGGATAAAGTGTTGCCAATCAGATGAAGAATCACCATCAAAGGTAGGGTATTGGTCCAGTTTATGCCAGTTTTTATTACTGCTAGGGTGGTCAGCCTTATTGTTTGAATTATTCAAGGTAATCAATTCTTGAAGTCTTGAAAGGTGTTCAGATATTTCATTACTGACAGAGGCAGATGGCTCATTGTGAGTATCAAAATACTTTTTGTTCGAAGCACCAGACTTCACAGACAAGTTATCAACTGGTTTAATTGGGGCATTACAAGTGAGAGAAGAAACACCCTGTTCAGGCTGTTTATTTTTATAATTAAAAGAAAGTTTAGTATTATTTCTTAACTCATCACAACTGTCATCATGAATAGCTTGTAATGTAGAAACATTTTTCTCAAGATCAGATAATTTATTCCTTAATTCAGGGATATAAGATAGTTTATCATTAAATTTAGCAATAGATAGAACATTTCTGTCCGCTTCTACTGAGCATTTATTACTCAAATTCTGGAAATCAATTTTCAATTTTCTTAATTCACTGTGCAGAAGCTTATTGTCATTTTTCAAGGAAGTTTTTTCATCCATAAGTGGCTTCATATCATTGACAACTTTATTAAGATGATTATTTTTATCAGAGAGTGATCTGTGATCATTTCTAGTAGACTTTTGCTGAGAAAGGACAGTATTTAAAGTATCTTTCAATCTGAAATAAGCTGTGTCCTGGACAGAAGAACTCACTTTGCAGTTTAAATGTAAATTATTTAATCTATCATTCTCATGTTTTAATAAATCTCTTAAAATTTTATCTTTGTTAACATTAAAATCAGGAGAACCTTTAAATATTTCTTCAGAAGTTTTCTCAAGTAAAACATAAATCTCAGAAGCAACAGAATCATTTTTTAATGCTAGAGAAGGATTAACTAAAGAAGTAGAGGTCAAATGTAATGGTTCATCAAAAGAAAGTTTGCTTAGAACATCATTAGGGCTACTAATTACAGGAAGTTGTCTTTTAATAGGTTTAACTGTTCTTTCACCATAGTCAATAAGATTACCTGTAGAAGAATTCTTATTAGTATAAATACCAAAATTTTTATCAACCAAATCACTTACCATGGTAGAGGAGGAAACTTCCCCTGGGCCTTCTTTCTTCTACCTCCCTGATAAGGATGGGGCTGAGGAGATGGATGGTAGGTTTGTGTCTTGGATGGGCCAGGGTGTTGAGCTGGTTGTTGAGCATTCTGCTGGTAATGGCTCATCAAGTAGTCCCATTTCCACTGTTCCACTTGTAGAATGTTTTGATTTTGGGTGGAGGAGCTGGGGGACTGAGAAGGTTGAGCCTGAAACTGAGGCTGACTGAGAGGCAACTGAGGAGGGGCCTGGGCCTGATTTTTGGTCCTCAGTTCCTGAACTTGATCCCACAAGGTGTCTACTTTTACCTTGTATTTCATGTTTTCTGTCTTCAGTTCTTTGATGTGACTGGACAGATTGCTGATTTGCTGGGACAGAGGAAGTTTTTTTATTCTGAAGCCTTTTGGAAGACCTTCTTGAGGTACTGGAGGTTTTACTTCCTTCTGTTGTGCTGGGGGAAGGGGGTTTGGTTTGTTTACTTCTCCTATCATTTCCACATCCTGAATTATGTGAATTTTTCTTGTTAGCATAAGATTTTTTATGTGCAACTTTAGAAGAACTCACAGTATCAGCATCATAATCAATTTCAACTTCATCCACATTCAAATTTTCCATGGTTTCACTCAATTTGGAAGACATGTTTTATCTGTGGGATAAAAAAAAATCAAGTGGTTAATATAAAATCACTGATTCAAAAGGTAATTAATTATTGTTTTTTATTATACTTTTTAATTTAGAAATCACAACAATGATAATAAAAATAAAATTGATTTAATTTAATAATATATTATCTCAATTGATTTGGATAATAAAATTTATTTAAAATTTCAAAATCTTTAAACAATAAGGTTTATTTATTATTATTTTGAATTTATCAACAATAAACAATTTATTATTATTAGAAAAAAAAAATTCTCAAAGTAATAATAAAATTATTTATTATTTTAAATCCTAAAAACAATAAAGAAAAGGTATTATTTTAAAATAATCAAACTTTAATTTATTATGTCAAATTTATTAAACAATAAAAATTTAAATTTAAAGATTATTATTTATGTTATAAAACAATAATCAATAATAGAATTAAATTTGGGACTAAATACACTGAGTATTATTATTGTCAACCAAAATAATTAATAATATTTATTGGGACTAAGTATATAATACTATTTTGGTCAACCAATAATACCAAATATTTAAGATAATTAATTAAATAATTTAAATAAAATAAATGGCTTCTAGGACTAAGAGATATACTCTATTATGTTCAACTAGGAATAAAAAAAAATATGATCACTTACACTCAGTGTTTTAGCAATTAAGCCAACAACACTGTTATTGCAATAAAAAATCTAGTATAATAGCTGAAAGTGGCAGAGATTGACTTACAGTAGTGATCGTTAAATCAATGACAATATATATGACTTTAAAAAATATATAAACCTTATATTTAGTTCCCCGGTTCGATTCAAGGTCGCAGAAATAGTTCACCTTTTGGCGCAAGTGGTCCGTGCGTTTTGATGTTCGTCCAAAATGGTCGTCAAGCTTTGATTCGTCGTTTGGAAAGGCCCTCAAGTATTGGTGCGGTCGTCTAGAAGGTGGAAGAAGAGAGAAGAAAAAAGAGAAAAGGACACAAGAAGACAAAGAGTGGAAAGAGGAAAGGAGGGAAGGAAAGCAAATAAGGGGAAAAGATTTAATATATAAGGTGAGTAGTAATAATGATATTGTAATGTAAGTGTTTTAAATTCAATGTGCAATAGTCAATTTTTATATTCTAATGTTCTTACCGCAACTTTTAGGATTTTGTATATAGTATTTTTTATCTTATTTCAACTAAAACTGTATTAATAGTTAAAAAGAAAAAGAATTAATACGTGTATAAAAATATATAAGTGTAAGTAAATGGTAAATATGTAAGTGATGCAGCTGAAGGGGGTTGGAAAGGCCCTTATATAGCCAAGGAGCCCTCTGAAGCGCCACAAGAGTAAATACAATAAATAATGAGTAAATGTAAGGGGTGAAAAATAAAAAATGTACTAATTTGTTGAAATGCAGTAGTCAATATTTCACCAGTATTAATTCCCCCTGGATATTATGCATAAATAAGTACAAGGAATATAAAAAATAACTAATGTAATTTAAAATAAGTATTATGCAGTACTATTTTAAAGTGGAATGTAATTTATTAGTATTTTAATTCATACAATTAATATAAGTAATTATTTTAGATTAAAATATGAGAATGTAATTAATTTAAATGTTTTAATAAATTTAATTACATAATTTTGAGCCACAGAAGCGCCCAAAAATCAGGAATAATAATGTATAAATTATTATAAGGGTCTAATAATTAATTAATATTATTATAAGTCAACATTTTGCCTTATAAGTATAATATAATATTATAATTAATTAATTATTATTTTATAATTATTTAAATACATAAAAATGCGCCCAATTTTTATAGAATATAATATAATTTATGTTTATTTTAATAGTATATAATTAATAACATAATAAAATAAATATAACCCTTATTTTAATTTTATTTAATAAGGTAATTTGTAATTTATTTTATTATGCAATAAAATATTAATTTATATACATAAAAAGAATAAATTTTTGCCCTCTTTCAGGTCCAATGACTTAACATAAGTTTTACTGGGCTCCTGGTACAGCCTGGCTGACAAAAATTTTCACACATCCATTTCCCAAATCATTTAAGTAATATAGTGAGTAATTAAACAAGCTCTGAGACAGGAGAACCATGTGAAAAAGTAATCAAATCAAGTATAACAATATTTTTTATAGATTTTTTAAGTGAAGCAAATGGAATTTTTTGACACAACAAAATATTGTAATCAATTTTAGTGTTAGTCTGTAGAAAATTAATAAATTGTTTTGACTATATAATAACTAGTTGAAACAAGTAATTAATTTTTCTACTGAACCAAATTTAGAATTTTAAATTTATTATAATTATTATAATGCATTTAATATTCATCACAAATAAGGGTCAAAAAACAACGTCAATAATTATGGATAATTTTGAATATGAAAAGGGTTCAATTATATATTTAAATTTTAAAAATTAATGTAATTACAATATAAGATAATTTAATCAGATATAATTATATTATCAACATGTAATTATTTAATTATTTATTAAATACACATAACACCTCTTTATATGGAATATAATAATTATTTTAATGTATACTTAATTTATATGATAATAAAATTAGTATAAAATTTATTTTAATTATAAAATAATATTTTAATATAATTTATTATGTAATATAAATTTAATATATATACATAAGCTGCAACTATTATTTCATTTATTAACTCCAATAAAATTGTATGTTTATTACTTGGCTCCTGGGACAGCCTGGCTGACACCTACTCAGGATGAGTCAAGTCTAAATCTCTATTAACCTCCCACACCATGTGCATACAAAGTTCTCATGAGAGACACACAATCTATCTAATAAGGGTGAGAAAATAATATCTGAGATGAGTTAAGGTGAAGAAAGTTCGAATTAGAAGAAAATATAAGTAAATAGAGTAGAAAAAAAACTAAAGTAACCTACAGAAAAGTAATGCAAATGAAGGAAAGAACTTAAAGGAAGGAATAATAAGGTTTTAATAAAACTTTTATAGAGTAAAAGGTAGATAAATGTGGGAAATCATACATATATTTAATTGATAGCTAGACAACAAATAAATAGATTTTTAGGCGCCATAACAAACACATCTCTTATCAGGTGATGGATAGATAATTTCTATAACTATATATATGACAACTAGATAAGAAAAACACAGCCTTTTTTAAGATACAGTTTGAAAGGAAAAAGATAACAGAAATAATAATAGAAAAACAATATCAATAAAGTAAATGAAGTCTATTGGTATCCATTTGAAGTGTCCTATTAGGTGTTAAAGCGATCCAAGAATGAATACAGAAGATTCAATACTGAAAGGAAGAGATTAAGTTGTCCAGTGAGGTTTTCCACCCAAGTGAGAATAGTGACTCTTCATTGTTCCTTGCGCATCCAAGAGGAATTTGTTGATCAAGTTGAGTCCCATTTGTAAGACCTTATCATTAAGTGCTTTATCAGCTCTCAATTTTTACTTTAAATATAATTTATGTGGTTATCCTTTTTCTACATAACAACTTATGAACAGAATATATCCATTGGTATCTTCATGGATTGAAGTAAAAATAATTATTTATTTATTTCATTTTTTATAGTTATATATGCCTTTTTATGATCTTTTTAACAATATATTAATGTTTTTATATTATTTTTAATTTATTATAAGCTACAATGATTATATCTACTAGCAACTGTCTGTTGTTAGTCCGGTGGAACCTGCCAGCCCACACACACACTTGAAAGCTTAAAGCAATTAAACCCCTTTTATAAATAAATAAGCAGAGAGTCAATAAAACGATCTTCCCTCAAGAGTGGTCTTGTGCCGCTGTTACCTTTTATAAATAAATAAGCAGAGAGTCAATAAAACGATCTGTCCTCAAGAGTGGTCTTGTGCTGCTGTTACCTATAAAAATAAATAATACTATTGAGTGAACAGAAAATTACTGACAATACAAAGTAACAGCTAAATACACAATTCTAACCTTTTATAAATAAATAAGCAGAGAGTCAATAGAACGATCTGCCCTCAAGAGTTATCTTGTGCCGCTGTTAACTACATACAATAGTCATAAAAATGAGAAAAAGTAAATGGTAATAGAAGAGTATCTCTGACCTATAAAAATAAATAATAATATTGAGTGAACAGAAAAAAACAGACAAAAATAATAAAGGGAGTCCAGTATATATATTAGTAGTTTGCTCAATACAGGCAGGTATGAATGAATAGCACGTGAAAAGAACGCCACAAAAACACATGTAACTGTTAAGTCACTAGGACTATGTACTTAGTTATGTGTGTGAATGTATATAGTCTGTAGTCGCGGCGTCTCCTGTTCTCCGGTTCTTTCCAGAGTTCTACAGGCTGACACCGTGCTACAGGTAAGCAATGAATATATCCTGGTTCTTTCTGAAGTTCTACAGGCTGACACCGTGCTACAGGTTATGGGCTGTACCCGCGGGCATTGAAATGTTAGCCAAAAAAGAAACTCCACTAGCGTTAGCGACACTAGGAGCGCTAGTAGCAGAAAAAACCCCCAGCGGATGTCAAAAAACGACTCACCTGAAAATTGTGCTGCTAAAAATCATTGACAATCTCGTTCCATCTCCAACCGAGAGCTGCAAAGCCTCAGCATTGATCCATCTGCCCTTCCAAAACATCGCTCTAACTCGCGCAACTCTCACATTCGCTCTGAATCAACTTCTTTCACCCCGGCCCCTACCCTTACCCCCATACCGGCCACCCCTCCCTCTTTGCACCTACAACAACAAAAATTATCCTCACCTACTAAAACTTCCCCTACTCCCCCTGAAATCCCCTCTACCTTCCCTTCGCTATTAGCAACTCAAGAAAACCCCCCCTGATCATAATCTAAGCACTCCCTCCTCATTCCCTTCCTCTACCCCTAAACCTTGCATTGCCTCTACCTCCACATCTACCTCCACATCCCCTTCATCTACCCCTAAGGGTAACATCGCCTCTACCCCTTATTTAAGCATCACCCCTACCTCAGCGCTCTTGCCTAATACAAAAGTAAGCCCCCCCCTATTACAAGCGCTCCACTTCCCTCTACCATCATCCCACCCCCTGTTGTTACCCAACAACCAAACCCACTATCTGCTCTTGCCAAAGCAGTCGGCTGTTTGTCACTAAACGATAAAATAGTGGAATCACCTGGTGTTATGTCAACAACAAATAAGCAACAGGCGCCTACACAGGGTCGTGCCATTTCACCTTTCCGTCGCCCTATGCCACCACATCTCCCACAGCCGATAGGAATGCTTTAGCGCCAAAGAACATTAAAAAATGTAATAGAATTCACCAAAACATTCCCTCCCCTTGACACATCAGGTCACAACTTCCATGACTTGCACACCAATGTGATGGCACTTATCAAAGACTTTGTCGGGACCAGAGCATATGCTTTAAACAATGAGCCTGGACCTGACGATTTTGAGGACAGAGTTACCCACCTTATCCTGTAACACTCACTATCCCCTAATTTGTGTCATGAGATTTCAACTGATTGGAATGCGCATCAAACATATTTTCAAATCAACAACAAATTCTCTAGAAGTAATCATACATCTAAAATGACAGCCATCTGCAATTTCATCAACTTGAAACAAACCCAGTTTACTTCCCATGATGAATATCTAGAGGCATTCAACAAATACTTTGAAGCAATTGAGCGTCAAGGAGTCACTTTTGATCATAAAGTTTTTAAAGCACTGATGTCCCACGCACTTTTACTGTTGTCTCTAAAAGACCTGTATGTTGATCTGTTTGTTGCTAT
Source organism: Hemileia vastatrix (assembly GCA_030280995.1). Taxonomy (NCBI): domain Eukaryota; kingdom Fungi; phylum Basidiomycota; class Pucciniomycetes; order Pucciniales; family Zaghouaniaceae; genus Hemileia; species Hemileia vastatrix. The sequence goes on along the minus strand of JASXTE010000010.1, from coordinate 27,744,245 downwards.
GGATAACCGCCCTGACTTGAAATCTGTCACCTTTGAAGATTTCTGTCAACTCATGCCATTGTTAGCTCAAAACAGAGCAGATAGAGAATTGGTTTCACCTACTTCTACAACATCCTTGTCTACTGAACCCATCTTTAATGCGGCGGCACATCCTCAATGTCAAACTGACTCTTAAAGAACCCCTGGTGCTCAAAGACAATGTCATGAATGTAGATCAACAGCTCATTTCTTCACCCATTGTCCATAAAACCTTAACTCTTCCACCTTTTCTGCAAGACTCTACCTCATGAGAGAGCGTGCTACAACCCTTGCTTCTGACCCAAAGGCAAAAAGCAAACCAATATACATCCCTTACAGAAGACCACAACACAGGCAAATTAGGGCACAGGATGTACAAATTGATGCAGATGAAGTCACTATCTTTGAAGAAAATGTGGAGGCTTTGTATGAACAGTTGGAACAAATTGATCTGAACAGTGCAGGATGGTCACTTGAAGCGCTCCCCAGGAATGTGGCAGTATTGGATTCTGGTGCTACCCATCATGTCACTGGCAATGTGAGCCTTCTCAGCAATTTCAGATCTCTTAAAAATCAAATCCCTATCAAAGTAGCAACTAATTGTCCTTCATCATTTATCACTGGCATAGGGGACCTAAAAATAAAAGGAGATAGGAAAGTTGTTACTATTACCAATGTTTTTTATTGTCCAGAAGTTAGAACCACTCTTATTTCTCTCTTTGATTTAGTGGACAATGGTTTTTGTTTTGATTTATGTTCTGAAGAAAAAAATTTAGGGATTTATTTTAAAGATGAACTGATTATGACAGGGCGGTTGGAAAGTACTAGGAGAAGATGGATTTTAGATGTAATTAGGTCTAGTGACTGCAATCAAAATGTTTCCTCTTATCATTTACCGTTGCATCCTTCTCTCCTGCGTACTGTAAAAAAGAATGAGACCATTAATTGACCACCTGCTGAAAAAGGTTCCCTCATGGACTGGCATAGAAGACTTGGTCACACCAGTGAAAACTCAATTGGCAATATAATCAGAACTGGAATTGGTGCTGGCTTGCCCCTTTCTATGCCACCAGGTAAGATTGACTGTGAAGATTGCTAAATAGCCAAAAGTAAAAGAAAACCATCAGCAACACGGGAATCAAGACCAGAATCAATGATGAGCCTCATTGTTGGAGACCTGGTTGGTCCTATGGATCCTACTGTTAATGGGGCAAGATGGGCAGCAATGTTTAGAGAAAGTTCAACTTCCTATGGTGAGATATTTTTACTCAACTCCAAATCTGAGGCCACAACTGCTTTTGTTACCTTTTATAAAAAGCTAGAAAATGTTACTGGTAAGAAATTACAAGCATTAAGAACAGATGGGGGGAAATGCACAGTAAACAGATGGCTCAGATCCTGGCTGACATTGGGGCTACTCACGAGATCACCTGTCCTCACCACCATGAACAAAATGGATCAGCTGAACGTTTCAACAGAACTGTCGGGGACATTTGTCATGCGCCACGTGACACTTGAGGCGAAATCAACTCATTAAATCAATAATATCGAGTCCTAAATCTATGCTCGAAGCGCAGAAAGCAATTCTCCATAGCAACTGCGATTTTCCTTTGTGTACTTACTATTTAACTGCGCTAGCCTAAACTCTAAATCTAAATGAGTCAATCTCCCAATAGGGTACATTAGTCCTTTTCAATAAGCAACGCACAACTCTAGGTTCAACAAAATAGTACAGTAGTAGTTTTCATTAAAAGTTTTGTTAATGAATTAAAAAGGGGTAAATTGAGCATGGACGGATATTTAGCAAAGAGGGTCTAAGTGTATGTTAGTAATGGTCAATGGAATGGGAATGGTGCGATGGAAGGGAGTTCAATGCGAGGAGGAACAAAGGATATAAAAGGGGTTGGGTATTTGGTTCGATATTCCTTAGAATTAAATTATAAAATCGTATTTACATAAATAGTGGTAAATCCTTAAAGTTAAAATCATTATTATTGTATCTTTCTCTTATTTTCTCAATATTCATTTCTAAATCCTAAATCTTTGATTATTGAGTTTCCAACCCTTTGTGAGATTTTAAGAATTACTATTACCTCTGAAACTAGTCTATAATTCTTCTCGAACGAACCTCAAACCTGTAGCTATTACTTCGAGTGACCTTCGAATCATTTCCTCGAATCATTCCTCTGTGCTTCGAAGAAGTTTCTAAACCCCTCATCTCACTTTCAGGAACATCCTCGACCTTGTGCGTAGGTCTTCCTGTGACAACATTGCCAGGACAATCTTACTAGCAAGTGAACTACCTGAATGTTTCTGGGGCCTTGCTTACAAATGGGCAGCTCATGTTCACAACCGGCTCCCAAATGTCAAGACTGGTGACAAAACTCCTCTGAAGCTCATGTACAATTGTGACCCAACTTACTCAAACCTCAGAATATTTGGTGAAACAGCTTTTGTCCATATCCACAAAGAAACTAGACGTAAACTGGACCAACGAGCTTTGATTTGTAAGTGTATAGGCTATTCTCTGAATAATGCAGGTTGGATTTTTTGGCACCCAGAGTCAAACTCCTTCTTTGAATCTGCTATGGCTGTTTTCCCTGGTGACCAACTTCCGGCTCACAAAGCTGCTTGTCAACCACCACCATCTAAGGGCTCTCTAGGTCATATCCTCAATAATATGAAGCTAGGTGATTTCAAGGATGAGGAAACTCTTATCTCTCAGGAAAAAGCTGTACGTTGTGGTAGCCTAAAGTTTAGTACGGCACCTAAATATGTAAATGGAGTTATTACGGCGTGCGAGATTGGCGTTATTATTTTTTATAAAAGGGTTTTATTTAATTTATTGGAGTTTAAAATATGAAGAAATCGGTCACGAGCGAATGCCTACACAAATACAATTTATTTTACGGAGAAAACTTATTTTTATGGTCTGAAAAATTTATAAGTATCAAGTCAAGTCACTCAAGAACCTTGGGAAATTTTCCCAGAATTTTTACTATTTTTCTTATATTTTTAAATGAATTTTAAAGTTTTATAGAAATATTTACGTTTTCAAAAATTACTTAACATTGATGAATTTTCACGGGGTAATTAGAGCTGCGCAGACTACGAAAATTAGTTTGGTATGTAAAGGGGAAGTAGCTCTATTATGTGTAATTTTTCTAGATTTTTTTATTATAGTTTTAAGGTTCTAATTGAGTCCGGAAGTCCGGACGGACTCCATACGGACTCCGTACGCGCTCTGGATTGACTCTGGAAGAGCTCTGGAGGGGAAAACTTAGGCACGTGACTAGGAATACTTAAGCGCTTCTCAAACTCGAAATTGAGAGGGGGGACACATCATACAGCTTAATCATTAACCACCACGGTCTCATTTTTTATTACTCAACAAATTAAATAAATTTGTAATACCCTTATAACTTTATATTTTATATATAACATTTTAGAAATACTACTACACAATTTAAAATCACACTTCATACAGGGTATCTTTAGAAAGGTCTTCATCACTGGGACTTGATTATTGCTGTCTCATAAAAATTCAAATTATTATAAAAACATAAAAGTCAATCTTTACAGATCTTTCACTGGTACACCTTAATTGTTGTATTCAGTATTTCTTTCTCAACAGCCACTTTCTTTAAATCTCAATAAGCGTTAAATATTTTAGAGTTTCATTATTTTTATTAATCAGATCCAAGTAGACTGGTTAGCTTAGTGATTTAGAATTCCCATTTTGTTATTTTTATTGGAAGGACGGGGTTTTCAGCTAAATCCACATATCTCCTCCGGATTCTGCTTACAGCAAGGCGACTGTAAGAGTTTACCTTACCATAGTTGGCGCCCAACGTGGGGTTCGAATTCTCTAGCTTTCTTTAAAAGACTTACTTGGATCAAGAACGTTCTTAGCCTGCAAGAGGCTTATTCTCTGGAACTCTAATTGGATTTTGTTATTGGCCTGCAAGAGGCTTTTTATTTTAACGGTTGTTAACGCTTTTCTTATGTTTTGGGATGTCTTCTACTAGTGGAACTGCTGTGTTGGCTGCTGGTGTACCTGTTAGGGCATCAGTAAGGATTGTATCTTGGGTTGGGCCCAAGTTTTCTGGAGATGATTTAGAAGGATTTTTTTATAGGTATGAAACTGCAGCTGCTATTGATGGTGCTTTACCTTTGGATATGGTGAAGCAGATTAGGTTCTTTATTTTGGACAGAGAGGTGGAAAAGGGGGTTATTTCTATGGATGGTTATAAAGATCAAGATTGGAGAAAGCTCAAGATGGAAATGGAAAAAAGGTGGCCAAAAGTTTATTCATTGGAGGATCTAAAGGATATAGCTAGGAAATGGGAATCAAAAGGTGGTGTAACATCTCTGCATCAGTATCATCAGTTTATGGTTGAATTTCAGGTGGTTCTGGATTATTTGTTGGAGTATGAAATTTTATTTCATGATAATGCATCAAAGTATGTTTTTTGGGATGCTATGGGGGAAAAGGTTAAGAAAGATGTTTTGATGGTGCTTATTAAAGCAAATTTAATGAAGGATCTTCCAGATGGAGAAACTAGGATTCCTGGTATGGAGGTGCTAAAGAAGGTTATTTTGGAACATCTGGATACTCATAACTCTGTTGATTTGGACTCTGGAGAAGACACTGAGGTCGCTCAAGAGATAGAAGAGGATGGTGTAAAAGAACTAGTTACTGATGAAATTTCAGATTCAGCCATTCCTGAAGATTTTGTCCAGCCTGAAGATATTATTTTTGTTGAATCTTCTGTTAGGAAAGAAGAGGTTTCTGAAGATGAAGATATTATTGTCACTGATGAAGAAAATTTGGATGTTGGGGATAATTTTGTTTTGGATAATTTGGAATTTGATTTAGAGGAATATTTACCTCAGGTTTTGTCTTCAAAAGCGGAGACTGTCTGCAATTCAGATGTGGATATGGTTTATGAATCTGGTATATGTATGGTGGATTTGCTTCAATCTCAGGAAGAGATTTTTAAGGAGGATATGGTTTTCCCTGCACTAATAAAGAGTGTAGTGGCATTTGGTAATAGAGTGCATAAATTGGATGCACTCATATTTTGGAAAAGGGTTGTTTATTTTTTATGTCCAATGGTAGGACAAATTATGGGGGTTTATTTTTGGGTTTTATGGAATTGGTGGATAAGCCCTTGGGGCAAAATTTTGGATTATCTCCAGGGGATATCAAGAATTTAATTCCTCCGAAATGAGGATAAACTACCTAAACTCGGCTGAAATTTTTTATTATTGTTATGTCTTCAATTTATTCAGGATTCAAATTATTATGGATGCCCTCATTTTTTGGGGTAGCAGGGGCTGATCACTCTAATGTTGTAATCTCTCCTCAGGATGAGATCCCGGATTGCAATAGGTCAGCTCACTTGGAGATACTTCAAGTGGATTCTCAATTATTTTCTGTTAATATTAATTTGGAGTGCAAATACGTTTTGGACTTTTCCATATCTTTATTGGATTTACCCGGTTTTTCTATTAAATTTAAAAACGGTGAAAAAGGCAAAATGGGCCAAATTAGGTTGGATAAAAATTGGAAGGGTATGTTTTTGGACCTCCAGCAAGAGGGTAAACTGCGAAAATCTCATCAAAACTCGATTAAAAATCTCAGTATAAGTAAAACACAAAAAAATAATTTATGTGAAAATGTTATTCCGGTTCTCCAGCAAGAGGGTAAGCTGCGAAAATCTTATCAAAATCCAATAAAAAATCTCAGTATAATTAAAACTCAAAATAATAATTTTTGTGAAAATTCAATTCCGGTCCTCCAGCAAGAGGTTAAACTGCCGACTTTCTTTACGGGTGATTTACTGTTGGATAAGGGAAGAAAAGGTGTTGGAAAATCTGTTTATAAATTAGACGAGGGAAAGGAGAAAAGGGTAAAATTTAAAAATGAAATAAAATATTTTTCTAATTTTTCTTATTCTGATTCTGGCGATGAAGAAGATTCATTTGATGAAAGTTTTAATGGCGATACAAAAGAAAATGTTTTACCTCAGGTTAATTTAGATGTGGACGCAGCCAAATATAAGAAAGTAGCAAATAAAGTTCGACCTATTAATGAACCGCTACCTGCTGAATTAAATCCACCTTTGAGAAGACCAAGGTTATCAAGAGATCCTTATGAAAGTCCCTTGGTAAAGAATCCGCCTGAATTTTCTGAGACGTCAAGAATCACTTTTGAGAGACTGGGTGTTGTTAATTTTGGACCTGATGGTTGGTTGTCTGGAGAAGAGAAGAAGTTGTTGTTGGATGTGATGGTCAAGCGAGAGAAGGCCATTGCTTTTGTAGAAGAGGAGAGGGGTGTGTTGAAGCATTCCTATGGGGAGCCTTACAAGATTCCTGTGGTATGTCATGAACCATGGCAGCAGAAACCGATTCCTATTCCGGCTGCATTGAAAGAAGCTTATATCGAAGTTGTCAGAGAACGGATACGCACTGGACTGTATGAGCAATCAACGTCAAGTTATTCTAGTCCGGTATTTTGTATCAAGAAACCGAATGGCAAGCTTAGAGTTGTTCATGATCTTAGGGAATTAAATAGGGTTACAATAAAGGATGCTGGGATACCACCTAGTGCTGAGGAGTTTGTTGAAGCGTTTGCAGGGAGAGTGTGTTATGGTTTGGGAGATATTATGGGTGGATATGATGAGAGAGAGTTACATCCGGACTCAAGGCCACTCACTACATTCGATACGCCACTTGGACGTTTACAGTTAACAAGATTACCTCAAGGAGCAACAAATTCGGTTGCAGTTTATCAAGCTCAGATGGCTTGGATCCTTCAATATGAAATTCCACAATATGCTGGAATCTTTATAGATGATGGAGGAATTAAGGGACCAAAAACCGACTATGATAACCAGGTGTTGGAAGAGAATCCCGGGATACGCAAATTCATTTGGGAGTTTGCAATTACATTAGAAAGAATCTTGTTTCGAATTGAAGAGGCTGGTTTAACTATTTCAGGTTCAAAATTTTCATGTTGTGTGCCAGCCTTAGAAATATTAGGCCATGTGGTATGTAGAGAGGGTAGGATTATGTCCAAGAAGAAAGTTAACAAAATTCAGTCCTGGCCAAGACCCAAGAATACGACCGAAGTCAGAGGGTTTTTAGGCGTTTGCGTATATGTTAGAATGTTTATCAAGGACTTTTCTTCATTGGCAGCTCCATTGAGACTGTTAACGAGAAAGGATGAAGAGTGTGAGAAGGCGTTTGTGAAGTTGAAGGAGGTTGTGGGGAAGGATTTAGTCCTGCACAAGTTGGATTATGGAAAAGATTCTGACAGAATTTATTTAGCAGTTGATTCAAGTCAGGTTGCAGCTGGGGCGGTTTTGTCTCAGATGGATAAAGCTGGTTACATCAGGCCAGTTAGGTATGAATCTGTAGTATTTACTGAGGTCGAATCAAGATATTCTCAACCAAAATTGGAATTATGTGGTGTGGCGAAAATACTGAAGAAACTTCAGCATATTTTGAACATTTTGAGTTGCAAGTGGATGCGAAATCGTTAATCCAGATGATTAATTCCCCAAGTTTACCGAATGCACCCATGACGAGATGGGTAGCTTTTATTCAACATTTTTTGTTTGATTTAGTTCATAAGCCTGGCAAAACTTTTACTATGCCAGATGGTTTATCAAGGAGACCACCCACTGAAGAAGATTCAGACTCAGAAGAGTTTGATGAAGATATACCTATTATCAAAGCCAGCACTAAAGGAGCTGAAGACTTTCCATACCTCCCCCATGAGGTTAAACTGGCAGGACTATTGTGTTTAGATTATGGAGATGATGACCTCCACCAAGAGGATAAACTAGAAAATAGTTTTTATGTTAATAAAGGTGTTGGAAAAGGTGTAGATAAATTCGGCAGAGAGGAGGTAGAAGAAGATGTAGTGTATGTAGAGGAAAATGGATTGGTAGTGTGGGATAGTAGTAAATTAAGGAATGGTGTATATGTTGGAGAATTAGAGAATTTAAATAAAAAGATGGATAAAGAGAAAGAGGTATTTTCGAATACGGTTTACGAAGGATCCAAAGGTTCAGAAGAAAAACGTCAACATAGCTCGATTAAAGATTTGTTTAGGGGTCAACGATTATTGGCTCATTCATGTGCAGGTGATATTGGTGATAGAGAAGTCCCTATTGATGTTATATTAATCGATTTTCAAGATGAAGTCTGGGGTCAGACTGGTTTTTATTTTTTGTTAGTCAAATATTTGTTGACTTTAGAGAGGCCAGAAGAGTGTGAAGACGATGAATGGGTGGCTATCAAGAGGAAGTCATCTACGTTTTACCTATCTGGTCGATGTTTAATGAGGAGGAGATATCCAAATCCTCAAGTAGTTATAACTCAACAGAAGGGGCAAGAATTAGTTTTGAAATCACTGCATGAAGATCTCGGGCATAGAGGCGTTGGAGAAACATTTAGAAGAATTTCTGATCGATTTTGGTGGCCTGGCATGAAGATGGCTGTTAAACAGTGGGTTCAGTCATGCGAAGAATGTCAAAGACAAAGTTATTTAAGGCCAAAAGAACCTGGACGCGCGACCGGTGAATATACGCTCTTTGGAAGAGTTAGTTTAGATGCCGTTCATATAAAAGAGGGACGGTATAAATATTTAATTGTGGCCAGAGATGATTTATCTGGTTGGGTAGAGGCAGCGCCTCTTATTAATTTAACTGCCAAAAATGTGGCAGAATTTTTTTTGAATAATTGGGTATATAGGTATGGGGTGATGAAGTTGGTAACGGTAGATGGAGGTCCTGAATTTGGGACAGAGTTTAAAGAGGCCGTATTGAAAGTTGGATCAAAGGTTAGGGTAGCAACCCCATATTATCCTGAAGCTGAAGGCATGGTTGAAAGAGGGCATCAAGTTATTAAGGATGCTTTAGTTAAAATGTGTGGGACAAGTGCCAAAAAGTGGAGGCACTATTTACCTTTAGTTTTATTTGCTGATTGAATCACTGCCAAAAGGACGACCGGATTTTCACCTTATGAACTTGTTTTTGGACAGAAAGCAGTTTTACCAGTTGATTTAGAAGCTGAATCATATCTTGGAGTTGACTGGGACACGGTCAAAACTACTGAAGAATTGTTGTGTGCAAGAATGATGCAGCTAGAAAAGAAAGAAGAATATTTAGAAAAGGCATATTCGCGGATGATGAAGATCCGAAATCAATCAGTTAGATATTGGGATGAGCGGTTGGCACATCGATTAAGGAAACCTTTGAACCCAGGAGATATGGTCTTGGTGTATAATAGGAGTTTGGAAAGCCAGTGGGGAAAGATGTTTGCAGATAGGTGGAATGGACCGTATAAAATCAAGGAGCAAGTTTCCGGCGGTTCATATGTGCTAGAAGAGTTGGATGGAGTAGTATTAAAGAAGAGGGTAGCAGCCGATCAAGTGAAACGGTTCTATCCTAGAGGCACCAGGAGTGCCGAAGTCTAACTCCGAAATGAGGATAAACTACAATTTTTATGAAATTTATGAAATTATATGGATAACTCCAAAATGAGGATAAACTACAATTTTAATGACATTTATTAAATTTTATGGATTCCTCCGCAATAAGGATAAACTATGATATCGACAATATTTTATGACGACCTCCACAATGAGGATAAACTATGATATCTACGAAATTTTATGGATTCCTCCGCAACGAGTATAAACTATCTTCTTATTTTTATCAAAAAATACTTTACTATCATTACACTGCATATGGGCGACAAAACTGTGATGAAACATAACGAAATGCAAGAAAACCTTCATTGAAAATTTTCAAAATTAAAAATTCTTAAAATATGGTTGAAGATAGTGTTGGAAAATTTTTTAAAATTTATTGGAAGAAGTGTTCACAGGGGAACCTTCTTAATTTAATATTGGCAAGTGTGGGGGTAATTGATGGGCTGGCTGCTCTATACACAATTACCCCATAATGTTCGTTTCCAAAATTTTCCCTGTTTCTAGTTGAATCCTGGCTTTGTCTTTTAATTATAGGAAGTCCACTAAGACTATAAACTGGAACGAATCAAGAGACACCGCTCTCAACGCCGGATTCAAGATTTTTTTATTTTGTTTTTGATTTTTTATGTTAGATTGTGATTTCTTTTCTTTAATATATATTATGAATTAATGTAAAGGTGATGCTCACTGGTGGTCTCTAATCATTTTTATAAATTGGAGGGAGCCCACCCAGTGATCATCATTATAAAAATTATCTTCTAAAAACTTTCATTTATTTTCTTTTCTTTTCAATTTCTCAAAATTGTGTAACCACATCAAGTTGCACTTGGATGTGGGTATGATGTCGAGGGTACGGCTCATCAAATGGCCGGGGGGCATCTTTTAAAATTTTAATTTTGATAATTCTTTTTTATTACTTCTTTTCACATTCATTTATCTTTCTTTAAAAATTAAATTTTAAATTTTATTTCTAAACTATCTTTTCTAAAATCTTTTATTTTTTAAAAAAAAAAATAAAATAAAATAAAATAAAATAATAATAAAAATAAAAATAAAAATAAAAATAAATAAAAATAAAAATAAAAATAAAATAAAATAAAATAAAATAAAAAAATAAAATAAAATAAAATAAAAATAAAAAAAAACAAATTTAAATTTAAAAAAAATAAAAATAAAATAAAAAAAATAAAAAAATAAAAATAAAATAAAAATAAAAATAAAAATAAAATAAAAAAAAAAAAAATAATTAAATCAAAATTATTATTATATTTCCTAGTTTTATTTTTCAGTCATCATTCTTTTTAGTTTATTCATATAGTTTAGACTGGAAACAGGGTATAGGGGAACTCAATACCTATGGGATTTTACTTCAAGACATCTGTTTAGTCCTCCATGACTTTAAACTGGCTACTCTTCAAGACGTTCTTTAAGTTTTTTTATACGTATTTTGGATTTGTTAGTCCTCCAAGACTTTAAACTGGCTACTGTTCAAGACGTTCTTTAAGATTTTTTTATACAAATTTTGGAGCTGTTAGTCCTCCAAGACTTTAAACTGGCTACTGTTCAAGACTTTCCTTAAGGTTTTATACAAATTTTGGAGCTGTTAGTCCTCCAAGACTTTAAACTGGCTAATTTTCAAGACTATCGTTAAATTTTTTTTTTTATTGGATTTTTTAGGTCCACCAAGACCTTAAACTGGACTATTATCAAGTGTTGGGTCCACCATGACTTAAACTGGATTTCTTATCGATTAAATGTTTGGTCCACCATGACTTTAAACTGGTAGTTCATTCATTGTCTAGTCCACTATGACTTTAAACTGGAAAATTAATATCTGCAGGATAATTCAACATTCATTGGTCCACTATGGCCTTATACTGGATTACTTGTCGATCAAATGTTTGGTCCACTATGACATTAAACTGGATTATCAAATTTATTCAATCTTTGGTCAAGCCTAGGCCTTACTTAGGAATATATCAAGTTATTTATGCACCTAAACGATCTTTGGTCCACCAAGACCATAAACTGGCAATCGATTATATTTTTGGTCCACCAAGACTTTAAACTGGAATGTCAATCTTGTTTGGATAACTCAATTCAATCTTTTAATTTATCACTGTCCACTATGACTCAAAACTGGTTATTCAATTATTTCTGGAATTGGGTGCTGATAAGCTTTAGGAGGTTAAAATTTTAGGTGGTAATGATGCTATGGAAAGCATAATGTTTAATTAGGTGAAATTTGTGGCGCTTTAACATGGTCTAAAGTTAATATTATTATTGGAAGCCTGGCAAAAGTATTTTATGGGTTTGCTGTATAGCAAAGTTTTCAAATTGTGATGAAGGAATCAGAAGTTAGGATGGTAGTTGGATTTTAGGGAATGATTTTTTTTAGTGCCTCATAGTTAGGCCATTTTTTTTTTGGTGTGAAGCTTGGAGAACCTTATGGCAAGAATGGAATCATAGAATTCGGCTCAGTGGGGGGCCCTATGAGGTTGGAATCAGGAGTATTCGGCTCATAGGAAGATCCACTCTCTCAATGCTGTGACAAGAAAGAAGACTGGTTAATGGGAGTCTGAAGGGATTCAAACCTTGCTCTCGTAGTGGAATCATCACAAGATTTATATTATTTTATGTTATATCAAGCCAGAGAAGAAGAAAGAACATTTTTATTATAAAGATTTAAAAGAAGACCAGCTAAAACAAATTTATCAAATTATTTTATTAGAAAAGATAATTCTTTTGGAATTGCTCAACCACTTATGCAAAGTTTTAAGAATGGGGACATTCTCAATTGGAGGGAGGATGTGGTAGCCTAAAGTTTAGTACGGCACCTAAATATGTAAATGGAGTTATTACGGCGTGCGAGATTGGCGTTATTATTTTTTATAAAAGGGTTTTATTTAATTTATTGGAGTTTAAAATATGAAGAAATCGGTCACGAGCGAATGCCTACACAAATACAATTTAGTTTACGGAGAAAACTTATTTTTATGGTCTGAAAAATTTATAAGTATCAAGTCAAGTCACTCAAGAACCTTGGGAAATTTTCCCAGAATTTTTACTATTTTTCTTATATTTTTAAATGAATTTTAAAGTTTTATAGAAATATTTACGTTTTCAAAAATTACTTAACTTTGATGAATTTTCACGGGGTAATTAGAGCTGCGCAGACTACGAAAATTAGTTTGGTATGTAAAGGGGAAGTAGCTCTATTATGTGTAATTTTTCTAGATTTTTTTATTATAGTTTTAAGGTTCTAATTGAGTCCGGAAGTCCGGACGGACTCCGTTCCGGCTCCGGATTGACTCTGGAAGAGCTCTGGAGGGGAAAACTTAGGCACGTGACTAGGAATACTTAAGCGCTTCTCAAACTCGAAATTGAGAGGGGGGACACATCATACAGCTTAATCATTAACCACCACGGTCTCATTTTTTATTACTCAACAAATTAAATAAATTTGTAATACCCTTATAACTTTATATTTTATATATAACATTTTAGAAATACTACTACACAATTTAAAATCACACTTCATACAGGGTATCTTTAGAAAGGTCTTCATCACTGGGACTTGATTATTGCTGTCTCATAAAAATTCAAATTATTATAAAAACATAAAAGTCAATCTTTACAGATCTTTCACTGGTACACCTTAATTGTTGTATTCAGTATTTCTTTCTCAACAGCCACTTTCTTTAAATCTCAATAAGCGTTAAATATTTTAGAGTTTCATTATTTTTATTAATCAGATCCAAGTAGACTGGTTAGCTTAGTGATTTAGAATTCCCATTTTGTTATTTTTATTGGAAGGACGGGGTTTTCAGCTAAATCCACATATCTCCTCCGGATTCTGCTTACAGCAAGGCGACTGTAAGAGTTTACCTTACCATAATGTGAGACTGTTACAAAAAGTTTGTCCCAATCATCCATTATTCCCAGAACCCATCTGCAAGCTATGATCTCGCCTGACAATCGCAAGTGGGACCAAGCATGCAAAAGGGAACTACTAAACATGAAAGATATGGATGTATGGTATGAGGAAAAGCTTTCCCCTGGCGCCAAGCTCACCAATGCAAAATGGGTCTTTACAATCAAAAATCCTTCTTCCAAAACTCCAATCTATAAAGCACGATATGTAGCTAAAGGTTTTTTACAACAGTATGGTATTGATTTTACTGACACCTTTGCCCCAACTGCTACTTTCGCTTCACAACACCTTCTCCTCACTTTGGCAGCTTATCACAAATGGCCTGTCAAATCTTTTGATGTCACCGCTGCTTACCTTCACAGTCCAATTGATGAAGCAATTTGGGTGCATCCTCCTGAAGGTTACCAGCTACGTGAAGCTGGCAATGCGTTGCGCTTAAAGAAAGCCCTCTATGGTACCAAGCAAGCAGCAAGATGCTGGTGGCTACATATAGCCAGCAAATTGGATGCTCTGGGGTATAAAGCAAGTCAGTATGATAGAAGTTTCTATGTTCTTAGGAAGAAGGATTGTTTGGGTGTGATATGGATACATGTTGATGATGGTATAGTTACTGGTAGCAGTGAGGAGGTGTTAAAGGGTTTAGAAGATGGTTTGGATGGTAGTTTGAAAGTAAAATGGAATGATAGTGTTGATGTTATAGTAGGTGTTTCTATCAAAGAAGTCCCAGAGGGTTTTGACCTACACAATTTTCAGCTCATTGATAAGATTCTACGGACACATAACCCATCTGGATTAACAACGAGATCGCCCCTACCTAACAAGTTGGAAATCACCACTGCAAAGGATGAAGAAGTAGCTATAGAGACAACTAAATATCTCTTCATTCTAGGTGCCCTCAGTTATGTAGCAGTTGCAACTAGACCTGATCTGTTGTTCCCAGTCAATTTTTTGGCACACTTCTCATCCAAACCTTATGCCACCCACTGGATCGCTCTCAATCACCTCCTTAGATATGTCCAGCACACCACTACCCTTTGTCTTCATATCCACCCCGACCGTGACTCACCACTTGAACTCCTATCTTTTTCTGATTCCACTTGGAATAACAAAGAATTCTCAAGAGCTCAAAGTGGACATCTGCTACTCCTTAATTCCTGCCCAATTGTTTGGACATCAAGGTGCCAACTGACAGTGAGTGATTCATCATGCACAGCTGAGTATGTGGCACTTGGTGGTGGTATGAAAGCCGCAATTTGGATCTCAAACTTGCTCAAAGATATCTTCCCCGATATTCCCCCTATAAAGATTTTCTGCGACAACAAAGGTGCAATTGCCAATGCAAAAGATAACCCTGGCAACAAGCGGGCACGGCATGTGGATAGGTGTTTCTATATTGTTAATGAACAACTCTTTCTAAAAAAAGAAACGTTGGAATGGGTTCCTACTGCGCAAATGCAGGCTGATATACTTACAAAATCACTGGGCCCATCTCTAACAATGCTGAGAAGGAAGGATGTGTGTGTGTGGTGATGGGGTTATATCTCTTTCCTCTTATTTTTTTTTCTTTTATTTCTCTTATTCTTTTTTCATTTCTTTTTTATTATATTTTTTCACTTTGGAGTTGGTTATGTTTGCATGGGGGGGGATATCAGAATATTTTTTCATAACTAAGTGGGGGGGATGTTAAGTCACTAGGACTATGTACTTAGTTATGTGTGTGAATGTATATAGTCTGTAGTCGCGGCGTCTCCTGTTCTCCGGTTCTTTCCGGAGTTCTACAGGCTGACACCATGCTACAGGTAAGCAATGAATATATCCTGGTTCTTTCCGGAGTTCTACAGGCTGACACCGTGCTACAGTAACATTCTATGGAAACAAAGTAACATCTACTTATAGAAAACGGTAGAAAATATAAAAATAGTATATAAATAAGAAAGAAAATATGAACCCATAATTATTCGTTCTTACACAGCTCATGATCAATTTTTTAACTTACCTTTCTTGGAACCACATAATCAGTAATAGGGTGTCAATGTAGCTAGTAATTTTCTTCAAAATTTAGCACCATGATCATATTGTAATGTGTCGAAGTGTATTTAAAATGGGGACATAACAAGTGCCCTTCTTAACAATTTCTCCTCACTCACTTAAAAATTTTCATACACTTTCTCATGCAAGAGCAAAGCTATCTCTCTCGATATAGTTTTCTTATTCTCAACCTTAAAAATTTCAAATCATCTTTCATCAATTCTTAGGTCTCCAGGCTTGTTCATTTTTTCGGAGAAACATGAGAATTCACTGAAATTTTTCAAGACTGCTAAAATGAAAGATACAGATACTAAAATTTCCAATCTAGCTATTTTTTGGTCTTTCTCCAAAGACCATCCCCCTATTATCAAGCTGCACTCTCGACAATTTTTTAAATCTTACATCAGGCAAACTTGTTAATTGTATCCTTACAGTTTTTCCAGTAATAATTTCGAAATTGGAATCAATGTATCTCTTGAGCTGAATCGGAAATAAATTTGAGAAATCTAAGCCTATTTTCTTCATATCATTCCAGCCAAGATATATTGGTGCATCCTTATATTTCTCCATGAGTATGGTCTCATATATTCCCCATACATCTTTCATAAAAAACTTCCATGTAGTGTCACCGTTTTCCCTCCAATTCAAAATACTTACATAGAAAATATATCGATGGCGTCTTTGAGGATTGGAAATACTACCTGGATATGTGTTAGATCTCAGTAAGTATTTTTTGGGTAGTTTTCTGAGCTTCATCAGCTCATCTTCATTTGTCATGTCTAACCACTCCTCCATCAGAGGAATAAGCCTTTCAAGTATTTCTCGTTTTTTGTCGGGGGTGTCAAATGGTCTTCCCAGCGCCCGTATGAAATCTTCGATATATTTAACACAACATATTGCAACAGAGCTATGTAGACCTTGTTCCATCAATTTCATCGCTGTACTATAAGCTCTCCAGTACAGAGCAACTTCAGCTATATTTTTAGGGCTAGAAGGCTTAATAAGTTCAAATCCATGTAGTGCGTGTGTGATTTGCTGAACCCCTTGAAAGATCAAAAACTGAGCAATCTTTGCGTGTTCTGTATCAGACAAATCTCCCAAGAGATGAGAATAATCTGTACCAATACCGTCATGAAAAATTTGGTAAATTTTAAAAGGTCCTTGTTCTCTTGGATAATTTTTACTGGTTGGTGAATATGTGAATAGTCTTCCAGACATGAGAAAAATTACTTCGACCCATTTTTGTAGATCAGCAATTTTAGGATTCTTGGACCGTCTTCTAATTTGCTGCCATTGAGCTGGAAGTTTTTTTAACATATCATTAATATCATTCTCTAGATCTCTACTAGTTGAAGTCATGCCGATATATGATAGCCATCGATAACATATTAGACGAGAGTTTGGATTGTACTGAAAATTATTTTCGGACATCCATTTTTCGTTTACACTATCATCTGGAATAGAAATATCACTTGCGATATTTTGATTTATAAGAGGATTTTCCGAAGGCGAGGGGGAAAGGTTGTTATTTTTCAACCTTTTAGATCTTTCAACAAAATTCATACGAGGGTTTGCTTCGGTAGGATGAGGATTAGGAAAATTAATTCCATGTGCAAGGTTCACATTGTCATATGATGAAAGTTCTGTAATTGGCCTAGTTCCAGCATCCTAGAAATTATACTTAAGCAATCTTCTCTCACTAGATAAAAATGAAAGCCACAAACCCATTGAGAAGATAATCCATTGACATGAGAATTTCCCCAATCATATTGAGTAACCGTTGGATTATAATTCTCAGATGGAACCGATGAAACCTTTTTCTTGTCTTTTCTGTCAACACATGCGTTTTATTAATTTGTTACGAGAAAATATTACACCTATAAATGCTAGAAACCTAGAATGTATTTAAAATTCTTACCTGCCTTCCGAATCATTTCCTCTGCCACGTCTTTTGCTCTCTGCACCTTTGTCTTGATTAGGAGTTTCATCTGCGATATTTGAGTTTATTAGAGGAGTTTGCGAAGGCAGGGAAGAAGGGTTTTGATTTTCTAAATCTTGATCTCTTTGAAAAAAGTACATATGAGAGTTTGTTTGGGTGAATTCAGGATCAGGAATGTTCATTTCCTGCGCAAGATTCATGTTGCTGCCATAAGGATAAAATTCTGAGTAGAGCGAGGATTGGGGATCCTAAAAAAATTTTTGAGTTATCTGATGTTACTGACTGAAAATAGAAATAACAAACAAATTCAGAATATAATGCTTCAGGATAAATGTGTTCTTCATATGAGCTCATAAGTAGCGGGTGACTGCTATCATGGGCCAATTGTAAAACTGATGGTGCCTCCTGATTGTACTGTATTCTGTTATTATATGCGGGGTGATTTACCTGTTGAAGTTATAAAAAATTAAAAGAATTAGAGAGATAATAGTCTTTCTTCTGATAATAAATATCAAGCACCGACAAGATCATTGTTTGAACCATAGGTGTAAAAGCCGGATTTTTGGTGGATGTAAGGATTTGTAATAGCATGGTAAGTTGATGTGCCTAATATGTTATCATGTGTGCTGTGATAGGCTTGCTGAAGTGATAAATATGAGAGATATCAATGACTTAACAACCACTTTTTTCCCTACTTTTCTAAACACTGACAGTATCACTTGTAGAAACATATCTATCATGACCTGATGTCGGAAGAACGGCACTTCCTGCACTCAAATATTGGTTTCGAGATTGTAATATGCTCTCATAAGTATCATGAGAGCCTTGCTAATGTGGTAAACATTACAAGTATTAGTAGATAGATAGTATGTTTTCTCAACTTCTTTTGTAAAAACTGACAAGATCACTTGCTGTTGAGTATAAATCATAGTCCGCCGTTCGTTGTATTCTAGAATTGGCACTTGAATGTTGTTTGTCTATAGATTCTACACCCCCAATAGGTGAGTATCCATTGAAATTTAACTCCCAATCAATATCAGGTGAAAGGATTGATAAGTCTTTATCAAGTATTGGAAAGGATTTAACTAGGTCATTATCGTTCATGGGATTCGAAATGCTTCCTGATCTTTGTAATAGTTTTGCAAATATCAAAATTCGGAGTGTATTCAACAAATTGTATCCTATATAAATTCGTTTAAGAATTGCAATTTTCATTTTTTTTTCTTTCTCTATGAAAGAGACTAGGAGAATGGGTGTTATTAAAGTCAGGAAAAGTGAAATACAAAAAACCCTTCCATAATTATGCCATATAAGTTGTTTAAGTATGAATAACTTTTTGTTAGATATTCTATAATCGAAACCTTTTCTTTTGCAGTTTCAGGCTCAAGAGGTGCGCGATCCGACGGAATAAATAATAAAGTTTTTTTCTAACTGTTAATTTGTGACGGTTAATTCACTTTTCAGTGATGATACTCAGAGCTAAGATTAAAGGTAAATAAATATTCTGCCAAGATTATGTTATAGTGAGAAATGTTATGGTGTTACCACACTATGTACTTTGAGTTCGGTTTTCGTATACCACTAGTGATCAAAAAGTAAACGCCAAACAAACTATCCTCACTAATGTAAGCTGCCGGCCATAAAAGTTTGGGCAAGTCACATAATATTCTCGAGAGACGCAAACAGATCATGTGTCTCATTCATTACTTGTCAGAAGTGCCAGGTTTCATTATTTCTAAGAGCATCTCCAGCCGTTGCAACAGATACAGCTAATCCTGGAAAGCTTGCGGTTGTTTTGCATCCCATCCCCAGCCAAAATCATGAATTTAGGTCAGCTGACACCACGTGCAAACTGCGGAGGATTTTGCGAATCCATCACACCACGTGCAAACAGCCGACGTAGCGGAAAGCACTACGCACCAAGTAAGATATCCCTTATGGGGATATTCAGCGCGGCTTGGGGATATTGTAGGGAGAGACATAAGGATAGAAAAATATGTTTGAGAAAAATACGTGCCAGAAAAATACGTGCGAGAAAAATACGTGTAAGGAAAATATGAGCAAAAAAAATATGTGAGAAAAATAAGTGTAAGAAAAATATCTTGCAACCATGGAAAGTTTTGTTTTTTATCTTTTTTCTCTAGAAAATGATTTTTTATTTCATTTCTTGTTTTTTCCTGTTTTTTCACAATTTTTTTTTGAAAAAAAAAATTCTCATGGTCGCAAATGATTTTCCTTACACTTACTTGTCTCGCACTTATTTTCCTTGCACTTCCTTTTCTTAGAGAATGTACAGTGCCCTACCAAAAGTCTGTGAATGGTCTTTTTATGATGTCACTCACTCAATATTTCTCAGAAAAACTTCTAGTATTGTATTCTGGTTCAAAAGCATGTTTCTAATCAAGATAATCATATATAAGTACAAAAACACTATGATAACATAAAAATTAAATGGAAATCCAAAAAGCAAATTTTTCAGCTACCATAAATAATTTTTTGGCCAGATGAAATACATACCATTAGATAGCCCAGACATTATAGAATGTCTCCCCAAAAGGAAATTTCAAAAAAAAAAATATTTAAATATAAAATTTTCAAAAATAAAATAAGTCCCCTCCCCTCTCCTCCACTCCTGTAAGCTACTGACAAGTTGATCCTCCATGGTTATCAATGACCATTTTCATCCTCAAAGGCATTGAGTTAACTAAATTTTCTAATTGAGTTATTGGATAGTTGTCCCAAGCTTGTTTTAATGCTTGTTGCATTTCAGTCACATTTTTAGGCTGGTATTTCTCTTGCACATCACATTTGAGAGCTTTCTAGACATTTTCAATAGGATTGAGGTCAGGAGATTGAGCTGGCCAGACTATCTTCTTAATTTTATGTTCTTCTTGGAAAATTTGTGATGCCAGGGCTTTGTGCACAGGGGCATTGTCTTTGATTAACATTAGGATATGTTGGGTGTCTTTTTTCTTAAGAAAAGGAACAAGAGTTTTCTCATATACATTTTTGATAAAATAGGCTGACTTTCTTTGTTTAGGAGGCAGTAAGATGAGGGAAAGTGTCAGCCAGGCTACTAGACTTAACGAGTAAAATAATTAATTATTTTACTGAGTTGAAGCCATGCCCCTTTTTCTTACTAATAATTAATTATCTACTTAAGCATTACTTACAATTAACTAGTTAAGTACAATAAGTAGTATAATTAATTAGTGTAAATAAAATGTCCCTTACAATTTTACTCCCTAACACCATGCTCAATGGTATAAGTCAATGGGAATAGAATTTAATAATAAAATTATAATAAAAAAACTTTAAAACAATTATATTACCTCAGTGAGAGATCTGGAATCCCGTGAAAGTAATATAATTAATTAATTATTGTGTAATTAATTGTGACAGTCCAAAGAACTCAAACTTTATTGCTAATAAATTTGATGTCCTTGTTGACGTACCAGTATATTTAATTCTTGTGTCATATATGTACTCCTTACAGTCATTCTTTTTCTCACATGCTTACAATATATGGTGTAAATTCCATATATTTTATTCCCTCATGTTTTGCCTATAAAAGGCCTCTTACTTTGTGCTTTTCAAATCATTTTTTTATCACTTACATTACTATTACATTTACAACACTACATTTATTTCTATATTTTATAACTTTAGTATTTACAACATCGTAATTCTAATCTATAATTTATATTGATATCTTAAATCTACCTCTTATATTTGAGTGAATTAATCAAATTGATTTTAGAAATACGTACCTTTTTGTTGAGAGACTTTTAACCTTTAAAAATCCCGTGAAAACCTCAAACAAAGCTTCTAGACCAAAAGTACCCCTTGACGATTGAGGGCCTTCCCAAATTATCGATGGTGCATTGTGATTTGACGGCATAATTGAAGGGACCATTGGCGTTCGAGTACCTGTAAAGACGAGAAAGCGATGAAAACGACGAATGTCATATGTCACGTGACAAAAAATTTTGCTGCAAACGGGAATCGAACCGCGCTCCAAAAATAGGTTCATATATTGACTAAACTTCGTATATATCATGGTAATTATTGACATTACTATTTGTGGGTTACTCTTCACTCTTCATTTGCTACGTATTTCCTTTTACTCAGCACTCTGTAAGTGGCACTAATTTGCTCATTTTACAGGGGGAGGTGTGGTAATTTGGAATTTATTTTTATTATTATATTTTTTTTATTTTTCCTGGTTGACCATAATAGAGCAATAAGTGTTTTTAGTCCCAGAAGTAATAAAATAATTATATTTTAATATTAATTATTATAATTTTTCAGTTGAAATTTGTCCTGATTAATTTAAATTTTAATTGTTCCAGTTGACAAATTGTCCTGACAATAATATATTTTTTTAATTAATAAATAATTCATATTTAATTACTTCAGTTGAACTTGAGTCCTGGTAGTTCAATATATTTTTTTAATTAATAAAACTCATATTTAATTACTTCAGTTGACATTAAGTCCTGGTAGTTAAGTGATCAGTTTAATAAAAAATTTCTAATTAATAAAGATTCATATTTAATTACTTCAGTTGACATTAAGTCCTGGTAATAAATTAGTTGATTCAAATCCTGAAAATAATTAATTAAAATTATTAATAAAAATTTTAATTTATTTCTACAGTTGATTATATTATAATCATGGTTTTAAATTATTTTTTACATTAATAAATAAATTTTATTTAGTTGATTTTTATCCGCAAAAAGATTTTTTTTTACTTATTTTATTTTTTTTAAATAAAAATCAAAAATAAAGACTAATTAATCTTATTGTCTCTTTTCTTCATTTCAGAAAAATCTTAAAATGACTGACCAAAGTGGTTCTGCTGCACGTGAAGAAGAACTAGACTTGATTTATTATAATGAGCCTAATTCTGTAAGTTCTCCTTTAACAAGAAGAATTTCTCAGACTAATAAATCCTTGCCCCAAACAGGATGTAGAGATGGAAGAAGTAGAAATACTAGTGGACACAACTCAGGATCAGAAGCCTATGATAAACCCACCAGAAGAGCTTCCAAAAGGCTTCAGGATAAAAAAGATGCCATTGTCTCAACAGGTAAAAAATCTGTCAACTCACATAAAGGAGCTGAGGACCGAAAACTTGAGACTAAAGGCAAGGGTAGATGCTCTGGAAGAAAAGGTGAGAAGAATAGATACCTTTCTTCAAGAGAAGAAGAAACCTCTTCCTCCCTGGGATCAACAACAATTGACTCCCCAGTCCCAAGAAAAGGTGGAAGTGTCCAAGTGGAAGTGGGACTACCTGTCTCAAAATCAGCATCAGTTACCTCAGCCAGGTCCGTCAAGGCCCAACCAGGTCAACCCCACACCTCCCCACCCCTATCAAGGAGGCAAAAGAAAAAGAAAGCCCAATATGGTGATACCCAGCAAACCCTGGTACGTCCCTCTATTGAATCTCAAGTGCCTTTTCTTGTGGCTGATTCTGTTCTTTCAGGTAAATCTGAGAGGGAAGAAGACACCTTGAGACCAGTAGAGGCTGGGAGCAGTAGACAGATAACTCATGTATCTAATCCATTACTTTTAATTGCTACCTCAATGATTAACCCTGATAGGGCTGTAATTGATGAAACTCTTGACCCCGAGTTCTATGAGAGTCTGGAAAGTTACTCAGTTTCCTTATTGAGAAACACTCCAGATGTAGCAAGGATTAATGATGAGTACTTGAGAGATATTATTGCCAAACAAAATCATATAATGAACAATAGGCAATTGACCAAGAGATATAATAGCTTGTTAACTGATCAGGGTTATCAAGCATTAAGAAGTGAATCACAGAGAGTCTCTGATGAATTGTCTCATTACAAAGCAACCCATGAAAAGAAATTTGCTTTATGACAAAATATAAAAAATGATTTGTCTAAACTAAAACATACTGTATCTGCCTGTTGCCAGGAGGTGGAGATAGATAAGATAAATCTGAAAAGATTGAATGACCATTATTTATCTTTTCAAAAGAAAAATCAGTTATTTTTTGCAACTATCAATGAGAGTTTATCTAGTCTTCCAAGAATGAAAACAAGACTAACAACCATTGAAGAAAAATTGAACTCATTGTTGAATGACCAGAAATATTATGACATTTCTGTGAAGGAACATATAGTGCAGGATGCTCAAATATTACCTGTGGCTAGTTCATCTAAAGTAAAAATAGCTCCAGAAATACCTGTTGATAACACTGAGTTTCCATCAAAGACTGATGATGCACCAGGATCTGCAACAGAAGGATTAAACAATGAGATTTCAGCCCAATTAGAGAAATTACAGCTGCTTCTTACTCAGAAACAAGCTAGTACTAAGGAGACTCCTTCAAATCAAAAGAATTGGCCAAAATTTGACCAATATCCTACAATTGATGGTGATTCTTCCTCTGATTGGCAACAATTTATTTGCAGAATTGATAACTTAAAAAATTCTTACAAACTCCCAGATGAGAAAATTGTGTCCAAGTTAATTTCTTTGTTCACTAATGTTGCCCTAATGTGGTATGAATCTGTTCTCCTGGATGGGAATAAATACTCATGGGATGATTGGAAGAAATTAATTAAAGCACAATTTGGTGGATCCAAGTTCAGAATGGCTCAACAAAGGCAGTATGAGGAAACTAGATATAGCTCTTCTACTGATAAACCTATTGAGTTTTTAATGAAACTTGTAAAAATCTTAAGGGAAATTGACCCAAATATGGAGTTTGATTTATGGAAGGACAGGATCCTTTATAAATTACCAATGTCTCTGAGAGACTTGCTAGTGGCTATGACTGAGTTCTCCAAAGAACCCTCTTCTTTCATTAATACTTGCAATGAGATCCTTCTAAACAATAAGTATGATGCCATAAGATTCATTCCTAGGACCCCTTTGGAGAAACCCTCCACTTACCAACAGAAACCTCTGGAAAAGGTTGGTAAACCTTCTGCCACTGTTGCACCAAAGAAGTATGCATCAAACACTTGCTTAAAGTGCAAAAAGCCTTGGAAGAAAGGCCATGTTTGTGACAATAAGATAAATCTTGTAGAACAAACAGAGGAGCATGCTGATGACACAGTAGCACTGGATGATACATCAAGTGATTGTGCCAGCAATATTTCATATGAATCTCAACAAGAAATCTTGATGCTGGAAGAGGATATTCATTATTTAAATACTATTGATATTAATAATAATGCTTTATCTACAGTTGAAGATGCTGAGATCATAAAGAACATTGAGGATAACTCAATTTTTATTACCCCTCTTAAGGCACCAGTCTTGATTAATGGAACCAGCAGAGAAGTTGTTCTGGATTCTGGAGCTAGAGGAAGTGTAGTTTCTGAAAGAGCACTTGCTTCAGTGGATCAAGACTATAAATCAACACTGATGCCTATCATTTCTGAAAATTGGAGAGGTTATGGCTCTGTTTTGTCCCCCATTGGTAAATACAAAGCCACAGTGTTTTTTAAATATATCCATGGTTTTGTAAGAGCTATTTGTGATTTTGTTGTCATGAAGAATGATAACTTAAGCAATTGGTTTATTGTAGGGAATGATATTTTAACCAAGTATGGCATAAAATTAGATCCCTCAAACCAATGTTTCACAATGGGGATGAATGGGAAGAGAAAATTTAAGATCTCCTCCCCTAAAAAATTATTGAAACCAGAATTGAACACATGTAATTCTGTAGTTCAATGTAAAGAAAGATCTACAAAAGAGATGCATGCCCTTTTGTCTGAAGTTGACAATGCCTCTTTTGGAGAACAACTTTCTGGTGAGGATAAAGATTCCATCATTAACTTTATAAAGTCTTTTCCCATGGCCTTTGCTCATGGGTCACATGAACTGGGATTATTTAAAGAGGAAATGAAACTTTCTTTGTCTTGCCCATTAACTGATATACCACCTAGTTTAAAGAATAAGCCTTATCCTGCTTCCCCCACAAAGAGAAAAGATATTGAAGAAAATATCTCTACCATTTTAAAAATGAATATTATTGAAAAGGTAGTTGAAACACCTAAATATTGTGTTACCTCACCTGTCCTAATTTCTTATGAGAAAGATAAAGCCAAGTTATGTGGTAATTATAGAGCACTAAATACTTATACTGTTGATGATATCTACCCTTTACCTAGAATTAGCTCTATACATGCTACTTTACAGGGTGCTAAATATATCAGCTGTTTGGATGGTAACAAAGGATATCACCAGGTACCTGTTGAGAAACATTCTCAGAACTTTCTGATGATTCCCACTCATATGGGTATTTATAAGTATATTAGGATGCCATTTAGCCCTAAAAATTCCCCTTAAGTTTTCCAAAAAGTCATGGATAACACATTCCATCAAGGGATAATTGAAGGATGGCTGATGGTTTATATTGATGATATCATTATATTCTCAAAAACATTTGAGGACCATCTTAACCACCTGTGTAAAGTATTCCAGAAAATGGATGAAATAAATATGACACTTGCTTTGAAGAAATGTAAATTTGGTTTCTATTCTTTAAAAGTTCTTGGTCATGTTGTTTCAGGCTTACAGATATGTGTTGACCAGAACAAAGTGGCAGCCATACAACAGGTGAAGGCTCCTACTACAGTGAGAGAGCTCCAAAGTTTTTTTGGAATGTGTGGATACTATAGATAGTATATTAAAAATTACCAAGTCATAGCTTTACCCCTTACCCAATTAACTAGAAAGGATGTTTCTTTTGTCTGGAATAGTGAAAGACAAAGAGCCTTTGACACTATGAAACACAGTTTGATATCAGCACCAATTCTTGCTTTACCTGACTTTAACCAACCATTTGTTTTGTACACTGATGCCAGTTTCGTTGGTCTTGGTGCTTCCCTCCATCAAAAACAAGTAATGAATGATAAAGTTTCAGAAGTAGTAATTTGTTATATTTCAAGAACCTTGAGAAATCGTGAATTGAAATATGGTGCTACTCAATTAGAGTGTTTAGCTGTAGTATGGGCTCTAGAAAAGCTTCATTATTACCTAGATGACCAGAAATTTGAGCTTGTCACTGAATGCAGTGCAGTTAAATCCCTTTTAAACTTGAAAACACCTAACAGACATATGTTCAGATGGCAGTTGGCTGTTCAAGAATACAGAGGGAGAATGACAATTATTCATAGGGCTGGTATTGTTCACTCAAATGTGGATATATTATCTAGGTTACCTTTACCAAATAATGACTCTAATCCTGCGTATGATCCTGAGGATGAAATTATTCATATACATAAGATATATGTGGTTGATATGGAGGAAGAGCTATTACAGCTTATTCTGGATTCATATGATAAGGACACTGACTTGAAAAAGTTATGCACCATATTAAATGATCCAAAGAATGCTTCAATACAAGCATTAATTAAAACCCTTCCACCAAAGTACCAAAAAGCTTTGGAAAAAGGTAAATTTTCAATTGATGAAGGATATCTATATTATAGAAGAAAGTTGAGTAATGTCATTGTTATTCCTCCTTCTATGAAAGAAATCATCTTAAAAATTTGTCATGATGACATATTAGCTGGACATTTTGATCTTGAAAAAACAATGATCAGAATTAAGAACACTGCTTGGTGGGTTAATATGTCTGAAGACACAAAATTATATGTTGAGTCTTGTGATTCTTCCCAAAAATCAAAAAGATTAACTGGTAAAAGAGCAGGATTAATGAAACATATTGAACCTCCTGATTCACCATGGCAAATAATAAACATGGATTTTGTAACAGGATTACCTATTGCTGGTAAAGACAGTTATAACTCTTGTTGGGTTATTGTGGACAGATTCACAAAAATGTAAAAATTTATCCCTACCCACAAGGATGTTTCCACTAAAGAATTAGCTTTCTTATGGTGTCTCATATGTTTAATACTTCTGGTTTTCTTAAAGCCATAATCTCTGACAGAGACCCAAACCTTACACATGCAATAGTGATTTATTTCCAAAAAGGAGGGGAAGACCTAAGAAAACCCCAAATGAAATCACTGAAACAGCAGAAATCGAAAAAATTCTAAATGAAAGAATAGTCACTTCTGAAAAAGGTACAGAATACTTATTGAGATTCAAGAATAAATCATCTGAATATGATTCTTGGATACGTGGGAAGGAGATATCTAATCTTCCTACTCTACTAAAAAAGTATAAAAAGAAAAAATCATAGCATTTTTTTATTGGTTTTTTTAGAGTGAGGGAGTGTCAGCCAGGCTACTAGACTTAACCAGTAAAATAATTAATTATTTTACTGAGTTGAAGCCATGCCCCTTTTTCTTACTAATAATTAATTATCTACTTAAGCATTACTTACAATTAACTAGTTAAGTACAATAAGTAGTATAATTAATTAGTGTAAATAAAATGTCCCTTACAATTTTACTCCCTAACACCATGCTCAATGGTATAAGTCAATGGGAATAGAATTTAATAATAAAATTATAATAAAAGAACTTTAAAACAATTATATTACCTCAGTGAGAGATCTGGAATCCCGTGAAAGTAATATAATTAATTAATTATTGTGTAATTAATTGTGACAGTCCAAAGAACTCAAACTTTATTGCTAATAAATTTGATGTCCTTGTTGATGTACCAGTATATTTAATTCTTGTGTCATATATGTACTCCTTTCAGTCATTCTTTTTCTCACATGCTTACAATATATGGTGTAAATTCCATATATTTTATTCCCTCATGTTTTGCCTAAAAAAGGCCTCTTACTTTGTGCTTTTCAAATCATTCTTTTTATCACTTACATTACTATTATGTTTACAACACTACATTTATTTCTAAATTTTATAACTTTAGTATTTACAACATCGTAATTCTAATCTATAATTTATATTGATATCTTAAATCTATCTCTTATATTTGAGTGAATTAATCAAATTGATTTTAGAAATACGTACCTTTTTGTTGAGAGACTTTTAACCTTTAAAAATCCCATGAAGACCTCGAAACAAGCTTCTAGACCAAAAGTACCCCTTGACAGAAAGTTTTGTTCTGTTGAAAAATGCACCCCAAACCATTGTTGATGTTTGTCCACTCTTAAATGTGGGTTAAAGACATTGATCAATATATTTTTCATATTTTCTGTGCCAAACTAGAAAAGCAGATGGACTTTTCCCTATCTCAAATGAAGATTCATCTGAAAAGATGATCTTTCTCCAATTGTTAACAGTCCAGTGAGCATGATCTCTAGCAAATTTCAATTTTTTCGCTTTATGGGCCTTGGTGAGAAAAAGTATCTTTACTGAAACACATTTTTTGAAACTAAGTGAGTGAATTCCTCTTCTGACAATGCTAGATGAAGCAGGGGTTGCTAGTGAATTGGTAATTTCTGAGAGTTTTTGTTTTCTTTAACTTGAGACAATATCTGAAAGTAGACAGAGGTTGAAACTCTGAAGCTTATGAGGATATCCAGATTGGGGAGCTGTTTCAACAATGCCTTGTTCATTCCAAAGTTTGAAAAGGTTAGATACATTTGAAGGCCTTAATTCAAAAATTCTGTAGATTTTCCAATTTGGAACATCCCCTGTCAGGCTGAAGAACTAATAAGTTCTCAGAAAAATTGTTGTCTAGAAGTATTTATGGTCCAGTATGAATATTAGTTGCTCACCAATCTAATTTAAAGTAAAATATTATATCAACTCAAATATTAGTAGCCTGCATATCAAATAATCTCACTAACATAAATATAAATGGCGCTTAAAATTGACAGAAAAATAGAATAAAAATTATATTTAAAAGGCTAATGATTGTAACCATATAACTATATTATATATAATAAGATTGTGTTGTGTATTTGTGTCAAGGGGTCTTTTTGTCAGCCAGGCTATTCCAGGAGTCCAGTAAATGATATGTTAACTTATAGGACCTGAGAGAGGGCGTAAGAATTGTATTTAATGTATATAAATTAATATTTTATTGCATAATAAAATTATATAAGTATCTTATTACATATAAGTGTTATATTAATTTTATTGTTTATATAAATTTTTATACATTTAAATTAAACATAATATATTTTATATTCTACAAATAACGGCGCATTTTTATGTATTTAATAATTATAAATTTATATTTAATTAATTAAGAACATATATTATAATTATAAGTGTAAAATTGACTTATAATATAATTAAATTAATTATTTACATTTATATATTAAATAACATCCTTCATATAGTATTAATCAATAATTAATGGCGCTTCTCTTGACCCTTAATTGTGTCAGGAAGAAAATTTAATAAATTATAGCACTTATTTTTTAAAATAGTGTTATAATTTCTCAAATTAAATTAATTGATTGTTTCAGTTATACTATTATTTAATTACATAAGTGAAAACAATTAAATAATATAAATTTACGCTGAATTAAATTGATTGCATACCTTGTTGCGTCAAAACATGTTATTTGTTTCACTTAGAAATGCTGAAAACGTATTGTAATACTTGTTTTGATTTGTTTTTCCCATAGTTCTTAGATCACATGGTTGTTTAGTTATTCACTATTTTTACTTACTGATTTGGGAATTAATTGTGGGAAAATTTGATTCTTAATTGGGGTTTTTAATTATTTGTTTCATATTTTTCTCTACATTGTTATGTTTCACTTATTCTTTTATATTCTTGTTTCATCCTATTATAATTCTTGTATTTACAAATATAGTGGTGCTTCAGAGGACCCATTGCCTATAAAAGGGCCTTGGATAATCCCCTGTAGCCTCATCACTTACTATACACTCAACAAATTAAATATACTTTTACATTACGTTTATATTCTTTTTATTAGTAATAAAATTCTAATTAAAATTCTATATAACAATTTAAATGTTGCTTTAAGTCTGATAGTAATCACAGTGTCTGCCGCGCATAGCCCTTACATTAGAATAATATTATTATTTAATAAGAACCTTACTTTTGTCACCTCCCAAGAAAGACGTCGTTGATTTTCCTCAATAAATTAAATAATTTTTATAATTTTTATTTCTTTTATTATCCATAATCCTTTCCTCCATCTCCTCTTCTACTTCTTCCCATTTTTCTTCCTCTCTTCTAGACAACTGACCGACACTTTTTGTCTAGAAGATTTATTCGAAGGTTCTGTGAGGTTTCTAAGAGTTTTAATGGACTCTCAAAGGCAAGGTACGTATTTCTTAATCTACTTGATTGTTTTACTCAAATTAATAAGAGGTAAATTTTAATATTATTATAATTTATATCTCTTAGAATTACGGTGATGTAAATACTAATGGTTATAAATAATAGTAATAAATTTGTTTAACTAATGTGTTATAAAAATTTGTAAAGTAAATAAGGAATGAATCAAAAAGTACAAAAAGGAAGGGCCTTTTATAGGCAAAATGTGAGAAATAAAACACGTAATTAACACCACCTGATACAAGAGTGTGAGAGGAAAAAACTTAAATAAAGAGAGTATGTGAAATAATAAGAGTAAGACTAAATAGTGTGTTAATAAATGTATTTATTTTATTTGAAATAAAACTCTGAACCCTTTGGTCTGTCACATTTTAGTGCAAGAACATTTGATTTGAAATATTGAATCAATAAAATCTAAATAAAGGAATTTGAAAAGTATTTTTCTTTTGATAATTTTATATTTTTTAATACTAATTTTATTCCCATCTCATCTGTATTATTGAGCACGGTGTTTGGGAGTAAAAATATATATGGGACAAGTACTTATTTTTATTAATTATCTACATTACTTAGTGTACTTAGCTAGTTTTTTGTAAGTAACACATAAGTAGTTAATAAATAATCAATTGTTAATAAGGATTTAAAAGGCGTGGCTTCACCTCAGTAAGATAATAAATTATTTTACTGGGTAAGTCTAGTAGCCTGGCTGACACTCCCTCACTCTAAAAAAACAATAATAAAATGCTATGATTTTTTCTTTTTATACTTTTTTAGTAGAGTAGGAAGATTAGATATCTCCTTCCCAGGTATCCAAGAATCATATTCAGATGATCTATTCTTGAATCTCTTCTGCACCTTTTTCAGCAGTGACTATTCTGTCATTCAGAATTTTTTCAATTTCTGCTGTTTTAGTGATTTCATTTGGGGTTTTCTTTGGTCTTCCCCTCCTTTTTGGAAATAAATCACTATTGGATGTGTAAGGTTTCAGAAGAGATATTGGAAAAACAGGATGTTTTCTGTCATATGGAGAATACAAAATAACCTCAACTGCATTATCTCCAATCATTCTTCTGACAACAAATGGACCAACAAATGGGTCTTTCAATTTGTTATTACCTTGTAAATTGAAGTGGACTGTAGAAATCAACACTTCATCACCCTTTTTGAAAGTGTATTCTTTATAGGATTTGTCCCATCTCTTCTTCTCATATTCAAATAGTTTTTCAATACATTTTTGAGCATGATTTCTGAAAAGTTGTTGCATTTGAAGAAAAGATTTTAAGCCAGGATGTATATCCAATTTAGGTATTTTGTTATTGAGAATTTAGGCAGGAGTATTTGGAACATATCCAAGCCAGAGCTCAAAAGGCTTTCTTTGAGTAACAGAATGAACAGTGCTATTATAAGCAAATTCCAACCCAGGAAGTAAAGTAACCCAATCATGAGTGAATCTGTCATTATCTTTATACTCAAGGCCAAAGGCACAATACTTTCTTATCATGTCCTATAAAGTCTGAATCATTCTTTCAGCTAAGCCATCAGTCTGTGGATGATGGGCAGTAGAAAGTTTCAGATCACAACCACAAACATCCATCAGAGACATCCAAAATTCAGAAGTAAATTTAGGGTCTCTGTCAGAGATTATGGCTTTAGGAAAACCAGCAGTATTAAACATATGAGACACCATAAGAAAGCTGATTCTTTTGTGGAAACATCCTTGTGGGTAGGGATAAATTTACACATTTTTGTGAATCTGTCCACAATAACCCAACAAGAGTTATAACTGTCTTTTCCTGCAATAGGTAAGCCTGTTACAAAATACATGTTTATTATTTTACATGATGCATCAGGAGGTTCAATATGTTTCAATAATCCAGCTCTTTTACCAGTAAATATTTTAGATTTTCGGCAAGAATCACAAGATTCAACATATAATTTTGTGTCTTCAGACATATTAACCCACCAAGCGGTGTTTTTAATTCTGATAATTGTTTTTTCAAGATCAAAATGTCCAGCTAATATGTCATCATGACAAATTTTCAAGATGATTTCTTTCATAGAAGGAGGAATAACAATGACATTACTCAACTTTATTCTATAATATAAATATCCTTCATCAATTGAAAATTTACCTTTTTCCAAAGCTTTTTGGTACTTTGGTGGAAGGGTTTTAATTAATGCTTTTATTGAAGCATTCTTTGTATCATTTAATACGGTGCATAACTTTTTTAAGTCAGTGTCCTTCTCATATGAATCCAGAATAAGCTGAAATAGCTCTTCCTCCATATCAACCACATATATTCCATGAATATGAATAATTTCATCCTCAAGATCATAAGCAGGATTAGAATCATTATTTGGTAAAGGTAACATTGATAACATATCCACATTTGAGTGAACAGTACCAGCCCTATGAATAATTGTCATTCTCCCTCTGTACTCTTGAACAGCTAACTTCCATCTGAACATATGTCTGTTAGGTGTTTTCAAGTTTAAAAGGGATTTAACTGCACTGCAGTCAGTGACAAGTTCAAATTTCTGGTCATCTAGGTAATAATGAAGCTTTTCTAGAGCCCATACTACAGCTAAACACTCTAATTGAGTAGCACCATATTTAAATTCACTATTTCTCAAGGTTCTTGAAATATAACAAATTACTACTTCTGATACTTTATCATTCATCACTTGTTTTTGATGGAGGGCAGCACGCAGACCAATAAAACTGGCATCAGTATATAAAACAAATGGCTGATTAAAGTCAGGTAAAGCAAGAATTGGTGCTGATATCAAACTGTGTTTCATAGTGTCAAAAGCTCTTTGTCTTTCACTATTCCAGACAAAAGCAACATCCTTTCTAGTTAATTGGGTAAGGGGTAAGGCTATGACTTGGTAATTTTTAATATACTTTCTATAGTATCCACACATTCCCAAAAAACTCTGTAGCTCTCTAACTGTATTAGGAGCCTTCCCCTGTTGTATGGCTGCCACTTTGTTTTTGTCAACACATATCTGTAAGCCTGAAACAACATGCCAAGAACTTTTAAAGAATAGAAACCAAATTTACATTTCTTCAAAGCAAGTGTCATATTTATCTCATCCATTTTTTGTAACACTTTACACAGGTGGTTGAGATTGTCCTCAAATGTTTTTGAGAATATAATGATATCATCAATATAAACCATCAGCCATCCTTCAATTATCTCTTGATGGAATGTGTTATCCATGACTTTTTGGAAAACTGAAGGGGCATTTTTAGGGCCAAATGGCATCCTAATATACTTATAAATACCCATATGAGTGGCAATCATCAGAAAGTTCTGAGAATTTTTCTCAACAGGTACCTGGTGATATCCTTTGTTACCATCCAAAGAGCTGATATATTTAGCACCCTGTAAAGTAGCATGTATAGAGCTAATTCTAGGTAAAGGGTAGATATCATCAACAGTATAAGTATTTAGTGCTCTATAATCACCACAAAACCTGGATTTATCTTTCTCATAAGAAATTAGGACAGGTGAGATAACACAATATTTAGGTGTTTCAACTACCTTTTCAATAATATTAATTTTTAAAAGGGTAGAGATATTGTCTTCAATATCTTTTCTCTTTGTGGGAGAAGCAGGATAAGGCTTCTTCTTTATACTAGGTGGTATATCAGTTAGTGGGCAAGACAATGAAAGTTTCATTTCCTCTTTAACTAATCCCAGTTCATGTGACCCATGAGCAAAGGCCATAGGAAAAGACTTTGTCAAGTTAATGATGGAATCTTTATCCTCACCAGAAAGTTGTTCTCCAAAAGAGGCATTGTCAATTTCAGAGAAAAGGGCATGCATCTCTTTTGTAGATCTTCCTTTACATTGAACTACAGAATTCCATGTGTTCAATTCTGGTTTCAATAATTTTTTAGGGGAGGAGATCTTAAATTTTCTCTTCCCATTCATCCCCATTGTGAAACATTGGTTTGAGGGATCTAATTTTATGCCATACTTGGTTAAAATATCATTCCCTACAATAAACCAATTGCTTAAGTTATCATTCTTCATGACAAAAAAATCACAAATAGCTCTTACAAAACCATGGTTATATTTAAAAAACACTGTGGCTTTGTATTTACCAATGGCGGACAAAACAGAGACATAACCTCTCCAATTTTCAGAAATGATAGGCATCAGTTTTGATTGATAGTCTTGATCCACTGAAGCAAGTGCTCTTATAGAAACTACACTTCCTCCAGCTCCAGAATCCAGAACAACTTCAATGCTGGTTCCATTAATCAAGACTGGTGCCTTGAGAGGGGCAATAACAATTGAGTTATCCTCAATGTTCTTTATGATCTCAGCATCCTCAACTGTAGATAAAGCATTATTATCAATATCAATAGTAGTTAAATAATGAATATCCTCTTCTAGCATCAAGATTTCTTGTTGAGATTCATATGAAATACTGCTGGCACAATCACTTGATGTATCATCCAGTGCCACTGTGTCATCAGCATGCTCCTCTGTTTGTTCTTCAAGATTTATCTTCTTGTCAAAAACATGGCCTTTCTGCCAAGGCTTGTTGCACTTGAAGCAAATGTTTGTTGCATACTTTTTTGGTGCAACAGGGGCAGAAGGTTTACCAACCTTTTCCAGAGGTTTCTGTTGGTAAGTGGAGGGTTTCTCCAAAGGGGTCCTAGGAATGAATCTTCTGGCATCATACTTATTGTTTAGAAGGATCTTATTGAAAGTATTAATGAAAGAAGAGGGTTCTTTGGAGAACTCAGTCATAGCCACTAGCAAGTCTCTCAGAGACATTGGTAATTTATAAAGGATCCTGTCCTTCCATAAATCAAACTCCATATTTGGGTCCATTGCCCTTAAGATTTTTACAAGTTTCATTAAAATCCCAATGGGTTTATCAGTAGAAGAGCTATATCTAGTTTCCTCATACTGCCTTTGTTGAGCCATTCTGAACTTGGAGCCACCAAATTGTGCTTTAATCAATTTCTTCCAATACTCCCATGAGTAGTCATTCCCATCCAGGAGAACAGATTCATACCACATTAGGGAGACATTAGTCAACAAAGAAATTAACTTGGACACAATTTTCTCATCTGGGAGTTTGTAATAATTTTTTAATTTATCAATTCTGCAAATAAATTGTTGCCAATCAGAGGAAGAATCACCATCAATTGTAGGATATTGGTCAAGTTTTGGCCAATTATTTTAATTTGAAGGAGTCTCCTTAGTACTAGCTTGTTTCTGAGTAAGAAGCAGCTGTAATTTCTCTAATTGTGCTGAAATCTCATTGTTTAATCCTTCTGTTGCAGATTCTGGTGCATCATCAGTTTTTGATGGAAACTCAGTGTTATCAACAGGTATTTCTGGAGCTATTTTTACTTTAGATGAACTAGCCACAGGTACTATTTGAGCATCCTGCACTATATGTTCCTTCACACAAATGTCATAATATTTCTGGTCATTCAACAATGAGTTCAATTTTTCTTCAATGGTTGTTAGTCTTGTTTTCATTCTTGGAAGACTAGATAAACTCTCATTGATAGTTGCAAAAAATAACTGATTTTTCTTTTGAAAATATAAATAATGGTCATTCAATCTTTTCAGATTTATCTTATCTATCTCCACCTCCTGGCGACAGGCAGATACAGTATCTTTTAGTTTAGACAAATCATTTTTTATATTTTGCCATAAAGCAACTTTCTTTTCATGGGTTGCTTTGTAATGAGACAATTCATCAGAGACTCTCTGTGATTCACTTCTTAATGCTTGATAACCCTGAGAAGTTAACAAACTATTATATCTCTGAGTCAATTACATATAGTTCATTATATGATTTTGTTTGGTAATAATATTTCTCAAGTACTTATCATTAATTCTTGCTACATCTGGAGTGTTTCTCAAAAAGGAAACTTAGTAAATTTCCAGACTTTCATAGAACTCAGGGTCAAGAGTTTCATCAATTACAGCCATGTCAGGGTTAATCATTGAGGTAGAAATTAGAAGTAATGGATTAGATACATGAGATATCTGTCTACTGCTCCCAGCCACTACTGGTCTCAAGGTGTCTTCTTCCCTCTCAGATTTACTGGAAAGAACAGAATCAGCTACAAGAAAAGGCACTTGAGAATCAATCGAGGGACGTACCAGGGTTTGCTGGGTATGACCATATTGGGCTTTCTTCTTCTTTTGCCTCCTTGATAGGGGTGGGGAGGTGTGGGGTTGACCTGGTTGGGCCTTGACGGACCTTCCTGAGGTAACTGATGCTGATTTTGAGACAGATAGTCCCACTGAGTGTTTAACCAGTCCCACTTCCACTTGGACACTTCCACCTTTTCTTGGGACTGGGGAGTCAATTGTTATTGATCCCTGGGAGGAAGAGATTTCTTCTTCTCTTGAAGAAAGTTATCTATCCTTCTCACCTTTTCTTCCAGAGCATCTACCCTTGCCTTTAGTCTCAAGTTTTCTGTCCTTAGCTCCTTTATGTGAGTTGACAGATTCTTTACCTGTTGAGACAATGGCATCTGTTTTATCCTGAAGCCTTTTGGAAGCTCTTCTGGTGGGTTTATCATAGGCTTCTGATCCTGAGTTGTGTCCACTAGTATTTCTACTTCTTCCATCTCTACATCCTGTTTGGGGAAAGTATTTATTAGTCTGAGAAATTCTTCTTGTTAAAGGAGAACTTACAGAAGTGGGCTCATCATAATCAATCAAGTCTAGTTCCTCTTCACGTGCAGCAGAACCACTTTGTTCAGTCACTACGCAATATAGGGGGTGGACTTGCTAGCAAGTCCTCAACCTGAACTCAGATGGAACTCAGATGGAACTCAGACCGAACTCATACTGAACCCATACTGAACTCTACTTGAACACCCACCTAAAACTGTTCTTCTGAGTGGTGTTCATTCCTGATTGTATGGCTCCTTTATCAATAGCTCAATGTGTGTTCAATCTATGGTGAGTTTGGGTCCAAGGTTGCGGACTTGCTAGCAAGTCCGCCCCCCATATTGTGTGGTGAGTCATTTTAAGATTTTACTGAAATGAAGAAAAGAGACAATAAGATTAATTAGTCTTTATTTTCGATTTTTTTTAACAAAAAATAAAATAAAAATAATAATAAAAATCTTTTATAAGATAAAAATCAACTAAATAAAATTAATTTATTAATTCAAAAAATAATTTAAAACCAGGATTATAATATAATCAACTGTAGAAATAAATTAAAATTTTTATTAATAATTTTAATTATTTATTTTCAGGATTTAAATCAAGTAATTTATTACCAGGACTTATTGTCAACTTTAGTAATCAAATATGAATCTTTATTAATTTAACAAAATTTTATTAAAGTGATCACTTAACTACCAGGACTTAATGTCAACTGAAGTAATTAAATATGAATTTTTATTTTAAAATTTTATTAAGCTGATCACTTAACTACCAGGACTTAATGTCAACTGAAATAATTAAATATGAGTTTTATTAATTTAAAAATTTATTTAACTACCAGGACTCAAGGTCAACTGAAGTAATTAAATATAAATTATATATTAATTAAAAATATTATTGTCAGGACAATTTGTCAACTGGAACAATTAAAATTTAAATTAATCAAGACAAATGTCAACTGAAAAAATTATAATAATTAATATTAAAATATAATTATTTTATTACTTCTGGGACTAAGAACACTTATTTCTCTATTATGGTCAACCAGGAAAAATAAAAAAAAATATAATAATAAAAATAAATTCCAAATTACCAGACACCTCCCCCTGTAAAATGAGCAAATTAATGCCACTTACAGAGTGCTGAGTAAAAGGAAATACATAGCAAATGAAGAGTGAAGAGTAACCCACAAATAGTAATGTCAATAATTACCATGATATATACGAAGTTTAGTCAATATATGAACTTACTTTTGGAGTGCGGTTCGATTCCCATTTGCAGCAAAAAATTTTTTGTCACGTGACGTATGATGTTTGTCGTTTTCGTCGCTTTCTCGTCCTTACAGGTACTTGAATGCCGATGGTCCCTTCGATTACGCCCACAAATCACGATGCGCCGTCAATAATTTGGGAAGTCCCTCAATTGTCAAGGGGTACTTTTGGTCTAGAAGCTTGGTTCGAGGTTTTCACAGGATAGTTAAGGGTTTTAAAAGGTCTCTCAACAAAAAGGTACGTATTTCTAAAATCAATTTGATTTATTCACTCAAATATAAGAGGTAGATTTAAGATATCAATATAAATTATAGATTAGAATTACGTTGTTGTAAATACTAAGGTTATAAAATAAAGAAATAATGGGAGTTTTGTAATTGTAATAAAAGTAAGTGATAAAAGAATGATTTGAAAAGCACAAAGTAAGAGGCCTTTTATAGGCAAAACATGAGGGAATAAAATATACGGAATTTACACCATATATTTTAAGCATTTGAGAAAAAGAATGACTGAAAGGAGTACATATATGACACAAGAATTAAATAAACTGGTACGTCAACAAGGACATCAAATTTATTAGCAATAAAGTTTGAGTTCCTTGGACTGTCACAATTAATTACACAATAATTAATTAATTATATTACTCTCACGGGATTCCAGATCTCTCTCTGAGGTAATATAATTGTTTTAAAGTTTTTTTATTATAATTTTATTATTAAATTCTATTCCCATTGACTTATACCATTGAGCACGGTGTTAGGGAGTAAAATTGTAAGGGAAATTTTATTTACACTAATTAATTATACTACTTATTGTACTTAACTAGTTAATTGTAAGTAATATTTAAGTAGATAATTAATTATTAGTAAGAAGAAGGGGCGTGGCTTCAACTCAGTAAAATAATTAATTATTTTACGGGTTAAGTCTAGTAGCCTGGCTGACAAGAACAGTTACCCCAGATTTTTTGTTTCAAACCCCTTCTATTAATTTGGTTGAACCCTAGTATTGGTTTTTCTTCACAGTTTTTAGTCCTTAATGACTTTAAACTGGAAATTCCTTTGGTATTCAAGTGCTGGACTCTTTACGCTAATTGGTTATGGTTTATTGTGTTTGATTTTGTATTGTTTGTTAGAAGGTACCCAGGGGAGGCTTCTAGATTTTTTTTGGCAAGTGTGGGGGTAACTGATAATCTGGCTGCTCTGTAGAACAGTTACCCCATAATGTCTGTTTCAAGTCTTTTGTTTATCCTAGTTGAATCCTAGTTCTCGTTTTTGTTATTCAGGTTTCAGTCCACTATGAATTTAAACTGGCTTGGGACTGGTTTCTTTGGTCTATTTTGATTGGTGGTGGATCACTGGTGGCCTCCCATAATTTTTAGTTATTGGAGGGAGCCCACTCAGTGATCAATTTCTTGGACTGGACCTTCTATGGAGCCGGACTTTTTCTTTTCTTTAATTTTTGTGTCTATGGTTGTGTTAGATAGTAGTTTTAGATTTTTTTTCTTTTTTCTCTTTTTCTCTTTTAATTTTTTAGGGGATTATTAGGATATAAAGAGGGAAAAATCACAAATTATATTATATGGTGTCACCACATCAGGATCACCTGGATGTGGGCAAGCATTGTTGGAGAAAGCCTCATCAATTTGCCGGGCAATGTTATTTTCTTTTTTAAGTCTATCTCATTTTTGTATTATTTTCTTTGATTTCTATTTACTTCATCTTTTCTTTATTGATATTATTTTTTTTAATTTATTTTTTTATCCCAATTCATTTAAAATTTATTTAAAGTTGTATCCACATCAAGGTGCACATAGATGTGGATAAGGTATCAGGCGATCAGCTCATCAATTGGCTGGGGGATACCATTTGTAATAATTATTTATCTCATCTTATTATTATTATTCATTTCATTTTAATTTCTCAGCTCTCATATTTTTTGGGCAATTTTGTTTAATTATTTTCAAGTTTTTTTTAGTTGTTTAAATAAAAATAAAATAAAAATAAAAATAAAAATAAAAATAAAAATAAAAATAAAAATAAAAATAAAAATAAAAATAAAAATAAAAATAAAAATAAATATAAATATAAATATAAATATAAATATAAATATAAATATAAATATAAATATAAATATAAATATAAATATAAATATAAATATAAATATAAATATAAATATAAATATAAATATAAATATAAATATAAATATAAATATAAATATAAATATAAATATAAATATAAATATAAATATAAATATAAATATAAATATAAATATAAATATAAATATAAATATAAATATAAATATAAATATAAATATAAATATAAATATAAATATAAATCAAATATAAATATAAATATAAATATAAATATAAATATAAATATAAATATAAATATAAATATAAATATAAATATAAATATAAATATAAATATAAATATAAATATAAAAATTAATAAAAATAAAATAAAAAATAAAATAAAAATAAAACATATTTTATATATATATCTGCTAATTATTATTGTTCTCTCTATTTAGTGAATTATAAATTTCTTTTTCTTTTAATGTCTGGAAGAAGAAGCCTCTGGTGGTTGGTCCGGATTATGGTGGCATTTTTGCTTTTTGTTAGGATTGGAGGAGCAACTGTGTTCTTTGTGGTATAGATGCCTCTAAAGAGTTTATGGATTTTAATGGTCACGAACAAGATTAGAAGGTAATTTTTGGTAAGAAGTGGAAGAAGCAGCAATAGAGTGTTTGATGGTGTGCTTGATTATTCTAGAAATCTTCCAGTGGTCATCAAGGAGCTTCTTATTCAGATTCTTTTCAAATTCATCAAAGGACAATGAAGAGAAAAGGCCTTAAGCAATTTTGAACACATCATGCTTAGGTGTTGTTTCATGTTGGGGTAATCCAGAATTAGGGTAGTTTCTATAGGTTGGACAATCCTAATTGCAGTTTCAGAAGGTGGGGTCCCAACTAAACAGAAGAATTTGATCAATAATTGTTTTCTGTTAAATAAATTTGATTTATTAATTTGGTACTTACAGATTGGGAGCTCATCTGGAGTTTGTAGGAGGATCAACCATATGGAGGTATGGATTTTCATGATCATCATCAAAATGGTGTTGAGAAGATTGACTAGATGAAAGAAGTTCCTGTGTCTTGGTTGGAGAAGCAGGGCTGCTGCTGTTGTTGTTGTTGATATTATTGCTTGGCCCAGTTGGGTTGGACACTGGTGGTGGAGTACCAGGGTTGTTGTAGGATGGACCAGGAGAAGGTGACCTGGAAGCTGATTGAGATCTTCTGGATGAGGATCTGGAAGAAATGGAGCTTTCAGAGGAGTAATTGGCTGGCAGCAGAGAGGTGTAGTTAGCTCTTCTTGTTTGAGAGGGAGATTTTTGTCTGGGAGCAGTGTTGGGTGCTCTGGTGTCTTCATGAGTTCCTTTGGCAGGTCTTCTAGAAGTTTTGTAATTTTTGGATTTTTTTGAAGAAGAAATTGTTGTGCGCATTTCTCTGGGAGCACTAGGAGATTGTTTTATGGAGTTGTTGTTGTTTACTGGTTGATTTTGGGTGTTTTCTGGCTGTATTTGGAGGTTTTGAGCCTGATTTCTGCTTCCTAGCAAGGCGGGAATGCTACCTGGACATGGTCTATAAGCCTGGGAGCTTATTTTGAAGCTGTTTTGGCTGAATTTTCTGAGATAAATGCTGTTTCTTGGGATGATAAAGCAGGTCTTTTGGAGAGAGTTCTGGGGACGGAGCAGTGTGATCTTTTTGATGGGGCTGAAGATAGAGAAGAGGAAGCAGGACCTGATTCTGGGGATCTTGTAGGAGATCTAGAGATGTATTTGTGTGAAGGAGAAGGTGGTTGTATAGGATAAATGGGGCCTCTGTCACACTTTTTCTTTTTTGAGTTTCAAGAATTACAGGCCCTGTTGTAGAGTTTGGCTTCAAGAGTTGGAAGAGTGAAGGTGTAAGGTCTGCACATGTGGATACACTGTTTGCAAGCATAGTCCTTTGGAGCAGTAAAACAAGGAAGGTCTGATGGGTTGAAATCTGCAGATCTGGCAATTATCTGTGATGGGATAAAAATGAAGAAAAAAGAGATAAAAGAAAAAAATTTATCAGTGATGTGTAGATGATGAAGAGAAAGTGGATGTTCAGTAGGGCAGTTGCAGATTATTTTGCATTGAATTGGCTCTGTCCTTTTTATGAAAATTGTGGAAAGTCCTTCAAGACTTTAAACTGAACACTGTGGTCATTCCATCAAGACTTTAAACTGAAGAATGTTTTACTCCCCCAAGACTATAAACTGAGGATGGTTTGATGGTTGAGTCCTTCTGGACTATAAAATGATAATGTGGTGTTGGTTTAATTCTGGAAGAGGGCATCCAAAAGGGGAGTCTCTGAATTTAGCTAAAGCAAGTGTGGGGGTACCTGATGAGCTGGCTGCTCTGTAGAGCAGTTACCCCAGAATTTTAGTTTATTTGCTTTGGTCTTTAATGGTTTTATCTCTGATTCTGTCTTTATGATTTAGGTTTTGAGTCGCCCAATACAATAAACTGAGGGTTTTTGAGTCCCCCAAGACTATGAAATGAGGGCTGTTAGTCCCCCAAGACTTAAAACTGAGGATAAGTCCCCCAAGATTTTAAACTGAGGAGTTTTTTATTTTATTTCTAAGTCAAGAACTTCAGGAAAGAATCAATTACAGAAGAGAATCAAGGGATGAAACAAAGTGTTCAGCATTAGTCTTGAACTGGTGGATGAGGTGTCTTCTTTTCTCAATTTTCTGTGGATCTTTGGCAGGAGTGTATTGGAAGTAGTTTCGAATGAGATGCTTTTGTTGAGAATAGTGTTGTTGGAATTTGTCCTTGATGGTGGGCAATTGATTGGGTGGTGGTGTTTCAATGGTTCTCACATTTTCATTATTACTTTCTGGATGGGAATGAACTGTAAATTCATCAGCTTAAATTTCAGTATGAAGAATCATTGGCTTTACCATCAGAAAGACCAGTTATGGTAGAGTTAGTGGTTGTAGTGGTGCTGGAACTCTTTTTGGAAGGGTTTAACTTGTTGATTAATCTTGCTGTCAAGATGGAAGGCCTACATCTTTTGGTTTTTCTGGAAGATGGGCCAGTTGAAGGGAAGTTGAATTTGTTACAGATGATAATGGACCAGGTCTGGAGCAGGATTTCCTTCTGGAATAGCACAAATCACAAGCAGTTCTGTATGGATAGATTGGTGGTGTTATGGTGCAGATGAGGTTATGGTCAATACAGTATTGACATGGACCAATTTCAGAGATTTATTTTGAAAAATGTGTGAACATGGTGGTTTCGGTGAAGGAGAATGCGGAAATTTTCAATTGGATGAAAGATGTGGTCTTCCAACATTGGAAGAGGCCTTTTTTGGTCTGTTTGGTGCTGTTTTTGTATGTCTTAATTGACATTGGTTGAATAATTTGGTGTTTTTCTGGTTTTATTCAGTTAATATTGTGATTATGGGTATGTGAGTACTATCATTAGATAGCCCCAGTGTTTCTCTGTATTTTCTGTCCTGATGACATTTTTCATATTCTAAGTTTTAAGGGGTCATTTCCTCATTTTTTATTTCTAACAGATAGCTGTTTAATTTTGTTTTTAGTGTTTTACGGGCTAACCTTAAGTCTTAGTGTTAAGTTCTTAGTAACATTAAGTAGAGCTAATTTTTCTCTATATATTATTTCACAATGTTGTAA
The DNA here is from genome assembly GCA_030280995.1 of Hemileia vastatrix. NCBI lineage: Eukaryota > Fungi > Basidiomycota > Pucciniomycetes > Pucciniales > Zaghouaniaceae > Hemileia > Hemileia vastatrix. The sequence continues at coordinate 27,699,957 of JASXTE010000010.1, read as the reverse complement.
TTGCTTAATTTTGTGTTTTAAGGGTTTTAGTAGTTGTGGTGGATTTTTCCAAGTATTTTCAAGTATTTTTGCAGTGTTTGTGCAACAAGTGCACAGTGTCTTTGTTTTTTGGTGTGGAATTATCTGCATTTCAGGTTTTCTGGTTCTTTGGTTCTCAGTGGTCTGCAATTGGCTACTGTCTTGAATTGTTAAGCAGTCAAGAAGTGTGTTGGAAGGGGTATTGTAACAGTCTCTAATTTGCAGTAGCAAATAAATATCACCTGGTATTTCTCAAAAGGACAGGGGTTTTTCTCTCAATTTTTACTCCAACTCCTTTGGTAAAGGCATATAGCTAGTACTATAAGATAGTCTACACCACTTCAGAATCTTATTCACACAATGGCCTCATAGATAATTAATCTGGAATTGTGAAAGACTTCCCTGGATTATGTACTGAATCAAAAGAAAACAAATTAATCTGCACTACCCACCTAGTCATGGGTGCATCTGGTAAACTGGGGCTACTAATCATTTTCACCAGCGACAGCGCATCAACCTGAAACTCAAAATGTTTCCCCCAAAGCATCCATTGTAGCTTCTTAAGAATTTTTGCTACACCATATAGCCCCAGCTTAGACTCAGAGTACCTAGACTCCACTTTAGTAAAAGTCTTAGATTCATAAAGGACAGGTCTATCATTACCTTCCTCATCCTCTTGCATTAAAACTGGGCCTACTGCAGACACACTAGAATCCACTGCCAGAGTAATTTTTCCAGCGCCTGGTCCATACTCCAATCTTTTCATACAATCCTTTTTAACAACCTGGATGACTCTTCACATTCCTCCGTCCAATCCCATACAACATCTTTTCTCATTAAGTGCCTTAATGGTGAAGACAACAAGGCAAAATCACAAATGAAAATTCTCACATAGCTATAAATACCCAAAAAAACCCTAACTTACACAGTATTTCTTGGTCTTGGCCATGTGAAAACCTTTTTTTTCTGATTTTCTGCAATAATTCTTCCCTTCCTACATATGACATGACCAAAAATATCTAGTGCTGGTGTGTAACACAAAATTTTTTTCCTGAGACCATCAATCCAGCCTCTTCTATCATAAAGAGTAGCCTTTCAAGAGTAACAGCATATTCTTAAATAAACCTCCTGATGTATGAGTTCTCCTCTAGAACCTCCCCATTATAATCACTGGCTGCTCCTTTTATACTTCCATCATTAATGAAGATTCCCAGATGCTCTGTGATTTTATCCTGTAATATCCACATCATCTGCACCTGATATGCTGCCACTGAATTTGTAGCACCCTGAGGTAACCTTGTCAACCTAAAGCTCCTCAATGGAGTTTAAAATGTAGTCATGGGTCTCAACGACATATCCAACTTGTGCTCATTGTATCCTCCCATTATATCCCCTAATCCATAACATGTGCATTCCCTAAAAAAATACACAAATTCCTCTGGCATTGGTGGTAACCCTGTCTTTAACTGTAACCTTGTTCATTTCTCTCAAGTCATGAACAACCCTTAACTTACCATTATGCTTGACAACACAAAATACTGAGCTTGAGTAACTAGAAATTGACTGTTTGTACAAGCTAGACCTTAATCTTTCCCTTATTAGCTCCATATATTTTTCCCTTCTTGCCACTGGTATTGGAAAAGCCTTCTTTTGCCACAGCGCATGAGGTATTTCTGGAACAATTTAAGGTTTACCATAAGATTGTTTTAACAAACCTCTTTCCTCTTCTGAAAATGCAATAGCCTTTTTCCTAAGAACCATAACATGTAACAATAACTTCTTTTCTTCCTGAGATAACCAATCTTCTGGTCCAAAATTAACCATTTGAAGCCTTTCCCTTGTGATTCTATTAGTAGGCATAAATTCTGGGGAAAATTTTTTAAAGGAGTATCATAAGTATTCCTAGACAGCGCCAGCCTCTGAAAAGGAGGATTAAAATCTGGTACTGGAACATTAACTGGATTATTCTTGACCACTACTGGTTTATACTTTGATACACAACAGCACCTTCTGCTTCCTTCACTACTTAAAATCAAACCCTTTCTGATATAACTACAGGCTGTACCTACATCCTGTTTTTGTATTTTCTTTTTAATATAAGTATATCTAAATCAATAATCAAATAAATTAAAAAGCCTAGGTATAATACATTCTACTGTAGTATAGCCAAGACACTTATGAGGTACTGCTTTAAGAATCCCATCTTGTGGGACCCATTGGTCACTATCTGGGTAACGTTCATCTTGGGAGATAGTAACTCCTAAAATGCCAGTCCCTAATGAAAATTTTGGCACCTTCCTAGTGTTCACCTCATTTTATCATCTGAGAATTCCTCATAAATCTCTCTTTTTTTCTCCAACCTTTCAGCTTCAGAGTACTTAGTCTCCCAGCTACCATCCTTAGGCACTACTAGGACTTCTGTCACCAGAATAACATCATCGCCCATAATACTAGTTCCAATAGTTTTATTCAAATAATATTCAATAGTTGCAGAATAATCCATTAAAAATGGTGTGCCTAAAACTGGTTTAACTACACCCATTGGAACGTAAAAATGTATATCCCTTGTTGATCCCTCAACTCTAGTGCGCACATACTCTGCTACCCCTATAACAGGTAAACTGCCTCCACCAATTCCTCCAATGTTACTTTCACCATCTTTTACTGGAAGACCTATCTCAACAGCATCATCCACTGAAACTACATTGATTTTTGAACCTGTGTCAGTTAACGCTCTAATATGCTTAACATTTACAGTAATCATCAAATACCCTAAAAGACCTGCATAATGTGGTGCCCTAGGCAATCCCATGACTGGCTGAAATGACTGCTCTCCTACATCAAACTCAGCCTAATCAGAAACTCTTTGCTTCCTGCACTTATCCACAATTCAATTTTTACATCTGGCGCTAATGCTGTCAGTACCCCCAATGGAACCAAAACCATAGTTTTTAAACACTGCAAAACTAAATCCTCAGATGCATTAGGAAAGTCAGCCTGAACTGGGTGCGGAATCCTTAACTTAGGTTGAGTTGCCTTTGCACCAGCTTTTGCTCTTCCAGGTGGGTTCTTTGAAGTATTATGCCTTGCTCCTGGCATTCCTTCAGCAGGAACTTCTCTTTGCTGAACTACCTCTGGGTCCTCCAGCATCACAGGTTGCTCTTCTACCTGATGATCCATACCATACCCAACAGATTCCACACCATCCATTTCAATATCCTCTATAGGCATCAGTGTATTCTCCCTTGTTGTATACCTTACTTCCTCTATATCCTCTGGATTTGCATATCTAGCACCAGCTCTTCTTGGCCTGCTAATACTTGGCGGGGTCATTTTCTTGTGCTTTGCTGCCAAAATTTTAAAGTGTGCTGCAGTAAGTGGTGCAGCAACCACTCCTTCTTTTACTTTAAAATCCAAAACCGCACAAGTAAGTGAAAAATTAACTGATTTTGCATCCTTGCCTTCCTCTTTAGCTTCAGGCTTCTTTCCCTTGCTCAAATTTACCTCCATAGACGTTTTATTAATATAATCAATGACCATGGCTTGAATCCCCTGATACTTATCCATGACAAGTTCTGTTCCATCCTCTAGAATCAGCACTGTACCCTCTTCAAAAAAACTTTATCTTCTTTATCCTTTTGAAGGGAATTACACCTCATCCTCATATGACCTTCCTTACCACAGTATTAACATACCATTGAAGAAAACCTCAATGGTTGAGGAGTAAATCGGGGCTTGGTTTTAGCCACTTTGCCCAAATTCTTCTTAAACTCTTCAATTCTTGCCATTACAGAATTTGAATACTGTGACGTCACTTTAACTTTTTGAGTTGCCGCCAAAGAAGGTGATATAGTGCTAGGCAAGACTTCTATCACCTCTACATCCTCTAAAGAAAACATAGCTGCATGGCACTCTACTTGTTTCAACTTCATTTTGGCTTCCACTGCTGTCTGTACTTCTTCTAGTCCAGAGTACTTATAATTACCATCCCTCTTCTTGACTAACTTCCCTTCATTATCCAAGCACCTCTTCATCTAGTCTTCAAATTCGGGCACTAACGCTTCACAAAAACAAGGTAAAGATGCATTATTATCACTAAATTCTTTGTTAAAAACCAAATACTTGACCACCCAATCAAACTCTTCCCTGAATCTTTTATATTCCTTAGTATCTTAAACACCCCCTCTATCTTTAACCTTTTTTATCAAGACATCAAGATCCTTACTTGTGTACCTAGTTTCCACGGTACTCTTTGGCCATCTCTTAAGCATCTGTTCCTTTAGCTCTGACCAATAATTCTCTTTGTGACCTTTTAGTTCCGCCAAATCCTCCTTGCACTCATTTGATACAAAGAACAATATTTGGTGCACCATATCATATTCATTCACACCATGAACTTCCTCTGCTTTTTTGAACCTTTGTAAGAACTTCCTGGTATTAATTCCTGAAAAACGTAAGCTTTTATCTTTACATCTAATAATTGTAGTTACGTTTGGTGGTAATGACACTGTTGAATTGGGCTATTTGGCCCTCTCCTGAGGGATATTAGACATATTAGCTGTAGGATCCATTCTACTTTTTTAACTACTATAATTATAAACAAAAACAAATAACCACTAAAAGATTATATCAACTATATTCCTTTTTAATACAGCCCTATGCTATCCTCTGATAACGGCTCTTGATCCACTTGTTTTAGACCCTATGACTCTTCCATTGAAGTGCCGGCTTAATTACGCCCTCTTTGATAAAACCCTAAAAAAAATAAGAAGAAAATAATAACCATATTCACAATCTGGCTGCCACTGTTGGGACACCAATTGTAGACAAGAAAGATTTTTATAATACTAAGCTATAGACACAATTCTGAGATGGGTTGGTTCTCCTTCCTAAATATAACTTTAAAAAGATGCGCCTGCCACTCTAATATTTAAAGACAGTGAAAGCATGTATTGTAAGTCTGGTTATTTATTCTGGACATGGAGGTGGAAGTAGAATGACGGTTAATAATAATAAAGTGGATAAAAGATAAATATATTTTCATAATAGCAATCAGCCTTTTGTCTAGATCTATTCTCAGTAAGCGCTAGTATTCTCAGTTACTCCCTCTTGAAGCTCTCTATCTAATACTATCCTTACTGTAGCAATAAAGTAACTCTACAGCACTACTTCTGGTATTCACACCCAATATGTACAAAAAATAAAATATATCTTTTTATCTATCAATTACTAACTTACACACACACACACACACCTCTACTATTTACAAGTGATTACTTATATACATTTGTATGTTCAGCGCCCCTTTCCTATGTTTCCTTGCCCTACAGGTTTTCCTACACAAGTTCAGCACTAATACTAGTATATCAAATGGTATCTAAATATCTCAAATATCTAAGTACATTTATTAGCATGGGTTTCATCTCCAATAGCACCTGAAGCCTACACTTCTTAAGCTCCTTCACTAAATAATAGGTACTTCACTGCCTTTCATACCTATTGCAATGACCCACACTGGCAACACAAGTATTCACTAATTGTGAAACCCTTTGCACTTCAGCAAATGACTTTCCTATCTCAAGTCCTATCTTTCTTATCCTTTTCTTATGTGCTATTTTTAAAGCCTTTTTTCTTTCTAGCGCTTCTACTTATTTTTATAACACATTTTCCATCTTCATGGGTGGGCACAGATTCTCCCAAAGGCGTTGCTGCTAAATTAAGTGTAAATTTCTATGCCACCTCTATTTCCCCCTTGTAAGTCCATATCATACATCTAGCATTGCCCATGACTTCTCACAAGTACATACCATATTTCCTTGTCCTTTAGCACATTATTTACTTAACCTAAACTTTTTCATGCTGTGGCTTATAATTCCATAATACACAAAAAAACTGTGCACAGAGAGTCTGCCTTTTCTGCACTATCACATCCCTTTTTTGCGCTCATGTAGCCATCCTACTTGACAACCCCTTTATTGCGCTTGCTGCAAGCTGCAACATTGCTGTGTTACTGCGAGATGTGTACCACACCATGTAAGGCTTGAATAAGAAGAAATAGACTTTTTTTTTCTAAATTTTTTTTGACAATTGAAATGCAGTAGATTTTGAAGAAGATGATAAAGAAGATAATGATGAAGATAGACGTGTAAGGCTTGGATCAGAAGAAATAGACATTTTTTTCTGAAAAAAAAATTTTCTGGTCAAAAAAACATCAATAAAAATTAAAAAAAATTAAAAAAAACTCAGATAATCTGAAATAATTAACCAATAAAATTTTTTTCAAAAAATTAATAAGAATAATTTATACTTTACCTGAATTTGACAAAAAAAAATTTATAAATCTGCACAAAAAAAAACAGAAATAAATTTTTTTTGTTATTTTGGTTTCCTCAATACCCCCTTCAAACCTGCTCAAAAACAAACCTAGAAACCCTCTCCAATCCTGCCTCCAAACCCCTCCAGTACCCCACAGAGACCCCCTCCAAGCACACCTCCAAAACCCTCCAATCCCCCCCCAGAAACCCCCTCCAAACACCTGGAAACCTAACTCCAAACCCCCCACTCTTCCTACGTTAACAAAAGATTTTAAGAAATTGTTCATTAACTAATTGTTTCACTAATGAAACAATTAGTTCACAAACAATTATTAACAGCTGTTGTTAAAAATGGAAGCAAGGGGAAGTGGGTTGGCTAAAGAGAGGGTTAAGGAGTGGGATTTGTAGGTGGTGATTTGAGGGTGTGATTTGAGGGTTTTGAGGGGGTTATTTGAGGGGGTTAGAGGGGGTTTTAGAGGCAGCCAAGGAGGGGTAAATTGAGGGGGAAAAGAGGGAGGAAAGGGGGATATGTCCATGCCAAAGAGGGATGAAAGTGGGGAAAATGATTAGGGCAAGGAGGGACCAAGAGTAGGATGAAGAGAAAAAAAGAGAGAAAAGAGAGAGAGAGAATAAAAAAAGGTTAACTTTACCTAGAAGATAAAAAAAACCACCTACAAAAAATAAAGAAAAAAGAAACAGAAAAGAAAATTATAATAAGCAAACATATAAGTAAAAATGAGAGAAATGACTTACCTGGAGAGATGAGATGATAAAAAAATTGACTTCCAATCCTTTGAGAGATGTTTTAGAAGAGGAGGAAACAGATATGAGGGATGAAAAAAAAGAAGAATGACCGAAAAATTATGTGATAGCTGAAAATGTGCAATTTCATGTTGAGGTGGTGAACAAAAACAAAAGAGGTAGGGAAAAAGAGACTTTCACTGAAAATTCAAAATAAAATTCAATATGCAAAAATAAAATTACAAAACCAAGAGAATAATACATACAACTTTATCATTTGAAGAGTATGAAAAAAATTTAAAGGGCTGTGTTGAGAAAAGTTGGAGTATTATTAAAATAAAAATGGAGTGTATCCCAGTGGCAAGTAAGATTTGTGCATCAAAATAAGGTGGTAATAGTAGATAAAAATAATATGGATTACATAATAGTTTAAGAAAAAATTACTTAATATCCCAATTTTCTATTATGATTGGAAGAATTTTTGCCTGTATGCTAGTGGTTTAAAAGATAGAAGTTTTGGATATATAGGGAGGTGTTTCAACTTCTTCATCTTCATATAGCTCTAGCAATTGATCTTTGAGGTCAGAAAGCAGGTTATGAAGTATAGTGCAACACAGAATCCAGTTGATCATTGCCTCCATTTCAGACTTATTTCTAAGAGGACTTCTTAATTCCCTTAAACTGGAGAAACAACCTTTCAAGATGCCGATTGAATATTCAATATAGACTCTTGACTTTACCAAATGATTGATGAACTTGGTATTTTGACTGTCTTTAGATCCTACTCCACAAAAAGGAGGAAGTACATAATTTTTATTCACATAAGCAGAATCTTCTAGAAGATACTGATCTTCATCAAAGAATTTTTCAAGTTCCTTTAAGATTTGCATTCTTTGAAAGATTTAGGAATCATGACATGATCCAGGATATCCAGCAAAGAAAGATATAAATTTTTGTTGATTTCATATATAATCTGAATGGAAATTTTATATCTGTAGAGAAGATATAGTTGCTTGTGTTAGTATGAATTAAAAAGATAGAATTGTATTAAAAATAAGCTACCTCTTTTTTTGGTGAAAGTGATAGTTTCCACATTGAGAAGTTTTCTGACTCAAAGGAATAGTAGTACCATCAACAAAACCAATACATCCTGGGAAACCTTCTGCTTACATAACCTGAGATGATTCAAGTCGTTCTTCTTTAGTTGGCCATTTGAGAAGTTTAGATTCCAAGGAGTTGAGAGGAGTGATGCATCTTTTTATATAAGTGTTAACAGAGCTATACCCTTAATCAAAGACATTTTCCAAATGTTTCAATGAAGCTCCATTACCATTGGAACCCAAGCAACATAGTGTGATGGCCATTTGAATTGAAGGATCATAATTTTGTTTATGAGAATTATTGTGAAAGACAGGGTGCTCCTGAATAAGCTCAAGAAATTTAAGTAAATATTCCTGAGAGGTCCTGAACAACTGTCTAAAACTGGGTACAGATATTTTAAGAAGTGTTTGGATGGTGTATTGGGGTATGAAGTACTAGAGGCTTTCTTAGAAGATTTCACCAGAGAACCTATGCATAAAGTTGATGGTGATCCCAAAGTAAGTGAGATAAAAGGATGAGGGGGACTACTATATTGAAGCACAGAGGATTACTTCGAGGAACTGATTTGAAGATAGAACTGAGTAACTAGACTGGTTTCTGATTCTCTTCAAGGAATAGTTTAATGTATAATGTAGTAACACTAACTATTCTGGTAATCTCAAAAAGGGTTGTAACTTAATAATCAAGGGGAAGATTTAAGTATTTAGGATTTTAGTTAAATTGATTATTAAGAGATAAAAGGACAAATATAATGATAGCCTAACAAGATTTTAACTACTATCACAAATATACATTTATAATTTAATTCTACAGAAAGTCAAACCAAAATAACCCCCTTTAAATATCCTATTCCTCCTGGCATTGACCCATCAACCAACCAGCCACCATATTTCTCACAGACCCATTTAATCCACTGAAGTTCCCAATTATTAATTAATCTAACCTTATGATCCTTCTTTCCTGTACCTACTTCCCAGACCTCCTGATTACCGCTTTTGAATAGTGCCTCAACTTTAGGGCTATAGAGCGCGTAGATTGCTTATGTTTGAAAATTAAAAGCGTATTTAAATTTAGGATACTTTATAGTTTTAATGGGGCAGCTACTTAGAGAACACAATAGAATGTATTCTTTTTGAATATTGCTTTTTGCGTATGGCTAGGATTTAGGCTGGAATAGTGGTGTAATTGAGGTATTTTTGCTTTGAGTATCACATGGAGCATGACAGATTCCTGGGTATAAAACGCAAACTCTGTTGAGCATGAGAACACTTAATTATTCACCTTTTACTATCATCTCCCTCTTATATATATTTTTATTTATTTATTCATTTTAATTATAATTCCTGAACATACTGACCCAACCCCTACACCTCCTAACCCTTGAGCTTATGGGGGGCTCCCACTAGGCAATTAAAGACTCTTTGCACGGCCTGTGTGGCCATGGACCTATTCTGTGTGGAGATTGCAGTTTCTTGAGGTCCTTGCAAGAAGTGCAAGTTTTCTCAATGGCGTCAAGTGACTTGTAATGCATAGACCCTCAATGATAACACTGAGCCATTTACCTTCACTAAATTTTGGTCAATCACCAACTTGAAGGCCATTGTCAAAGACATATGGGACATTCCTACGACTATTTATTTGGCGGTGGATGAGTTGGAGGGGCTTAGTCAGGAGGAGAGGTTGAAGATAGCTGACTGGGCTACGGACGTAGCCTTGGGGAAGTGAAAAATAATAGAGGACAAAGTGGACAAGGTTATTGCAGGTGCTGCAGAGTAAGAAAAGGAGGAGGAGACTTACACGTCAAAGAGACATTGACTAATCATCAAGGATGATGATGAAGAAGAGGTAGAGGTGGTGGAGAAGGAGCTCTTATTCCTCAAAGTTGATTCTGAATTTGGGGTAAGTGTGATTTAATTTAATTTTATCACTTTGATGGTAGCTGAATATCTCTTTTTTTCTTGTTATTTAGAGGGTGGAGACCAGGGAGGAGATTCCTGTAGCGTTGACAAGTGGGCCAGTCCCTGAAATTTCTGTTGAGGTCAATTGACCAGCTAAAAATAATCCATCAAGTGCCAAGGACACTGACTTGATGGTCAAAGCCTTGGATCAGCTATGGTCCAAGAAACTATGCCACACTTGTTGAATGTGATTTGTTGAGGGTTTATGCGATGAGATTGGGAAGATTGTAGATTTGGCATTGTATGAGTTAGACAAGGATTTGTTGGACATTGGGGAGGTGGTATTTGCGGAAGGTGATGAGGTTTTTGAGAAGAGTCAAAAGGGAATTCAACAAGTCATGGAGAAGATGAAGGAATTTATTTGAAGAAAGTTGGAAGAAAAGATGATGTAAAGAAAAAAATAAAAAATTAAAAGAAAAGAAAAGAAAAGGGATAATATTTTATTGTTTGTATATAGTTTTTTTATTCTTGGATATTGTTTTATTTTGTTGTTTGTTTTACTTTTTTTGATTTATTATATAAAGAGAAGATAATAAAAAGAAGAAGAAAAAGAAAAGTTTGTGTTTTTAAGAGAGAAGATTTCAAGAGAAAAAAAGTAAAGAAATGATTTAAGGGAGAAAATTTAGAGATAATAAAATAAAGGAAATTTAGATTTTAAAGAAATTTGATTTGAGATTGATTTTTGAAGAAAATTATTTTGATTGTTTGAATTTTTTAATGGTTTGAGTTTTGAGGAAACAGAAAAGAAAATAAAATAAAAGAGTTTGATTTTGGAGGAAAAAAAAAGAAAGAAAAGAATTTTGGAAAAGAATATGATATTCAAAGAAATTTTAGAAGAAAGAGAAAAAGGAAAGAAGAATATATGTTTTAATTATTTTATTTTTATTTTTATTTCCGGTTTTTATTTTTATTTTATTTTATGTTATTTAATTTTATTTAATTTTATTTTATTTTATTATTTTATTTAATTTTGTATTATTTTATTTTATTTTAAAGTTTTAAGTTTAGTTTTAAAGAAGTATACAGAAATTAGAAATTGAAAAAATAATAGAGAAAGAATGTAAGATTTAAATGATTATAAAGTTTTTTATGTTTTTTGTTTGAAAGATATGTTACAGATTTAAGTTTGAAGTTTGTAGAAAAGAAAATAAAAGAGAGAAGAAAAGAAAGAAAAGAAACAGAAAAGAGAGAGAGAGAAAGAAAGAATATAAGGTTTAGGTTTTGAGGATATTTTAAGTGAAAAGACTTTATAAGTTCAGGAGCATTTTAAATGTTAATAGATATTTTCAAAGGGATATTGTTTTGTCAAAGAATGTGTTGAGTTATTATAAGCAAATTCGGCCAATGGTAACCATGTGGTCCAATTGTCTTGTTGATAATTAACATACATTCAAAGATATTTTTCAAGGATTTGATTGACTCTTTCCGTTTGCCCATTGGTTTCAGGGTGATAAGCAGTAGAATGATTCCTTATAATATTTAATTGTCAAAATAATTGAGTCCAGAAAGTAGAAATAAATAAAGAACCCTTATCTGAAATAATATAATTGGGTAATCCATGTTTAGAAAATACATGTTCTAGAAATAATTTTGCTAAATCATCTGCTGTCCCATTAGTTACAGTTTTAATGAAAATAGACATTTTTGAAAATCTATTGACTATAACTAATATACTATCAAAATTATCTGATGGAGTTAATTGAGAAATGAAATCCATTTAAATTTATTCCTAATGTTTAGAGGGAATCTGAAGTGGTTGAAGTAACCCATACGTCCTATGTAGAGGTACCTTGTTCCTATTACATATATAACAGGCTTTAATAGAGGGTGTCAGTTCTGGCAAATCCGCACTTACAAATCCGCACTTAAATTTGAACAAATTCGCACTTAAATAAGTGCGGATTTCCAAAACACACTAGCCCCAATACTGGTGGATTTCAAAATGAAATAAGTCACTTATTTCACTCAAATCCGCACTTTCTCAACCAAAAGTGCTGATTTCACCATCAAGTCCCATTTCACTGATTTGTCAGCATCATCCCATTCATATGCAGCACTCCGCAGCATAACACTTCATAACTCAAAACATCGTAAATCACTTACATCTTCATATCATATCATATAAGAGTTATGCCTTCCTCACTTTCAAATCGTGATAAATTACATAAAGCAATGACTTTCATGGCTCTTGAATTGCTCTTGGACTCTGATTGCGATTCTGATTCTGATATAGAAGAAGATTTTGTCTTTTTATCAAAAATGGCCACGAAACGTTACCTTCTTCCCAGAAAGCCTCAAGTACTTCATACCCCCAAGTACACCATCCAAACACTTCTTAAACTATCTACACCCAGTTTTAGAGAGCTGTTCAGGACTTCTCAGGAATTTTTCATTAAATTGCTTGAGCTTATTCAGGATCATCCCATATTTCACAATAATTCTCAAAAAGAACAACAACATCCTTCAATTCAATTGGCCATCACACTATGTCATTTGGGTTCAAATGATAATGGAGCCGCTTTGAAACGTTTAGAAAATGTCTTTGATTTAGGGTATGGTTCAGTTAACACTTATACCAAACAATGTATCACTGCCATCAACTCCTTGTAATCTCAACTTCTCACCTGGCCAACAAAAGAAGAGCGACTTGAATCATCTCAGGTTATGCAAGCAGAGGGCTTCCCAGGATGTATTGGTTTTGTTGATGGTACTGCTATTCCTTTGAGCCAGAAACCTGCTCAAGGTGGAAACAATTACTTTCACATTCTCGTCAAAAAATTTCACCAAAATATTTACAAGTCAAAAAAATTCTATATCTGTTTTAAAAAATTGGCAATACTTTCCCCTGCATTTTATTGAAGCAAGGGGTGGATATCACCAAAATTTTTCTAAGTCATCAATTTCACATGTCAGATTTGAAAATTTGGCAATACCCCCCCCTGCATTTTATTGAAGTAAGTGGTGGAAGTCATCTAAATTTAATATAATTACGTAAATTATTAAATAAATATCTTATATATATCAATTTCCCTAGTTTAAAATAATGACAATCCCTTAAGCCAAAATGCAGATCAAATCTAGAAACAAATGTTTGGGACTTTCCACAGGTATAGGCTAGAGGAACCCCATGAAACAAATAAATGTTATCATGATTACCATTTATACAATACAAGGTCGTGGGCCCATTACTTTAGTTGAGGAAATTGATACATAAAAAATATTTATTAAAAATTTACAAAAAAATATAAAATTTTCAATGACAACTCTAATCCCCATACTTTTTGGATCTAAATAAAGTTTTTTTAAATCAATTAACTTTACCTTCTTTCATTACCTTATTGATTCTTTGAATCAACTTATGACTGATTTGAAATGAGCAACCAAAATGTGTTAAATCTTGACAGGATTCCAAACCAGGAGGAGCTTTGGTCGTTTGATGATTATCCTTAGAAGAATTCCAAATAGTTTCGATGATACCATTTCCCAAACCAAAATCAATGATGCACCGGTGGTCTGGAAAATATAAACCATGTCATTTGATTTTAACTGGAGATTGTATTGGTTGGCCAGTAATTGGTTTGATATATGAGAATATACCAAAACTAAGAAAATTGGTGTCCTTGGTATCGGTGTGAATTTTATTGTGAAATCCAGAATGAGTGATAATAACATTAGAAAATAAAAGATATTTGTGGCTGATATCTTCCCATTTGGAGTCACACCAATTCGGTATTCCAAATTTGGTTGCAAGTTCATGATTTTTTTCAAATGCTTTATTACAGTGCTTTTTGAGTCAAAGAGCAAGAAAAGAGTTAAAGGAAGGTAGAGTGTCCCATAAGCGAAAATCTTCATCTTTTTGAGCTTTAGTGATATTCTTGAGCAACGAATATATGCCTATATAATTGAAATTCCTAGATAATAATCATATAAGAGTTTCAGAATCCTTATCCTCTAAATATGCAATATAAAAATGTGAAATAAGACAAGTGAAATTCGGAAAAAAGGCTCAACTTCAAAGGTCAAAATCTCAGCAACCACTGAACCTAATTCAAACCTGTTTGTGGGAAATGAAAGATATGCTTTAGTAGAATCTTCAGTTAAAGGACATGTGATTTAAATAAACCTAACCCTAATTTGTTACATAAAAAAATGAAATAAAAATTTAAATTGGGAAAAAAAAGGCTCAACTTTAACGGTCAATATCTCAGCAACCACTGAATCAAATTCAAATCTGTTTGTGGGAAATGAAAGGTAGCCTTCAGGAGAATCTTCAGTAAAAAGAAAATTAGATTTGAATAAACCTAACCCTAATTCCGAGTCTGATTTTCAAAATTTTACAAAAACTTGAAAAGTGGTAATGAAGATGAGATCAAAAGGAGTTTTATAAGTTCACTGTTATCCAGATAAGAGTCATAAATATATTTAAGTATGAACTTTTCATAAAAGGAATGAGATATCATATAGGCATGAAAAAAAAGAGATGAAACTTACCTTGATTGAAAAGTAGGAAAAATAGAGTGAGAAAGATTGATGTTGGAATTGTGGGGAAATTGAATATGGAGTAAGTGAAATGCATAAAGAATGTGCAATGTATGTGTTTCAATGAAATGGAGCCAAAAAAAAGTGAAATAAGGGAAAGGGGGGATAATGACCATGCCAAGGAGGGATGAAGAGTAGGGTGATGGAGCTAAAAAAGAAAGTAAAGAGGGAGAGAAAAAAAAGGTTAATTATACCATTGAAATCCAAAATAACCACTTACAAAAAAAATTTAGATAAAAAAAATAAAATAAACAGAAAAAAACAAAAAAAATTATAATTAGTAATCAAAAAATCAAAAAAAAGAATAAAGTGACTTACCTGGAGAGATGAGATGACAAAATGAATGAAACCAAATTGTTTGAGGGATGTTGGAGAAGAATAGGAAAAGGATATGAGGGATGAATGAAAAAAAAAATCACTGACAAAATATGCAATTTCAGAAAATATGCGATTTCATGTTGAGCTGGTGAAAGAAAACCAATGAGCCATCCAAAAAAAAAATTTTCACCGTAAATTCCAAAAAAAATGAATATGCAACAAACCAAAATACCAACCCAAGTGAATGAAGTACACAAAGAGGACATTTGGAGAGTACAAAATGGTATGGGAAAGAAAGGGATGATGTGGCCAACATGTGGTTTTGAAAAAAAAAATCATGAAAAAAGTGCTGATTTGAGGTCAGAACTGACACCCATAGAAAAAAGATTAAGAAGTAGAAGAAATAAGTAAAAAAGAATGTAAACATGCCTGGTCAAAATATTGAAAATGTCAGGAAGGGGTGTGTGCCGAGGATTGATGGGTAGGTAGCAAGGAAGGTCAGTGTGTCACATGTTACAGGGATGGGGTAAGAAAGGAAGAAATGTTTTGTGGCCAAAATGTGGTTGTGAAAAAAAACGGGAAAAAAGTGCTGATTTGAGGTCATAACTGACACCCTTTTTTGAAATAAGTGACTTTTTTGCAAAATTTAAGTGCTGATTTGGTTTGAAATCCGCACTTAATTTAAGTGCGGATTTGCCAGAACTGACACCCCCTAATATAGGCCTTTATTTCTCTAGTCATTCCTGGCCAGAAGAAATCCCTTGCTATTAACTGGTAGGTTTTTTCAACACCAAAATGAACAGCTAATGGAGAACCATGTCTGTTATTGAAAATCCATAATATTATATCTTTATCATTGGGTATGACTACTCTACCTTTAAAGACTAATAGACCTGATTAAATACTGAATCTTTTGGCCCCTTTCCTTGAGAGTATTTTGTCTTTAATCCCCACACAATAATCATCTTTTGCTTGAGCTTCTTGAATTTTTGATAGTGGATTTTTAATTTTTTGAGTTTTCATTGTATTGAGTTGATGAGTTGTTAACATTGATTCATTGAAAATTGATTTGAAATTCTCTGGGTTCTTGTTAGCAAATGCCTCCCCCAGATCTGGGTAAATGTTGTCCTGACATGATAATATGTCTGGAACTATGCAATTTTTCTCCGGGAAATAGGTAATAGTAAAAGAAAATTCATATATAAATTCAGCCCATATGGCTTGACTTTGTGTCAAGACTTTGGAAGTCATAAAGTATTTCAAAGCATTTTTATCCATTAAAATTTGAAAAGAACTATTAAGGCTGAGAAGAAAAGAACACCATTTTTTCAGACAATGAATAATAGCAAGTAAATCTTTATCATGAATTTTGTAATTTTATTCTGCTGAAATCAATTTGTGTGATTCAAACGCAAAAGGATGAAACAATTTTGTTTCAGAATTTAATTGGGATATAACCCCTGAAATAGCATAATCACTTGCATCTGTCTTGATGATTATTGAAGCAGAAGGATCAAAATGTCAAAGAATTGGAGCTGTGGTGAATGCAGACTTCAATGCTTTGAATTCCTTGCATTCTGTATCAGTGAAAACAAAGGGAATATCTTTTCTAAGAAGAGGAGTGAGATTTTAAATATTTTTAGAGTGATCTTTAATAAATTTTCTATAGAAATTAGCAAAACCTAAAAACCCTTGTAAGGATTTTACAGATTTTGTCTCCGGCCATTCCAATATTTTATTCACTTTTATATCACCCTTGAAAAGGCCATCAGTGGATAATTTAAAGCCTAAAAAGTCAATAGACTTTAGTTAGGATTTTCACTTAGTGTGCTAAGTGTATAGGCCATGCACTTGAAGACAATTGAGAACCTGTTGGACATGTTCAATATGTTACTTGAGGCTCTTCAAAAAAATCAAAATATTGTCTAAATAGACAACAACAAGTTGTTCAAAAACATCATGAAATATATCATTGAAAAAATTTTAAAAGTTGAGGGTGCATTACATAACCCAAAAGGCATAAATAAATATTCAAAACTACCAAACCTAGTGTGCATTGCTGTTAAAGGTTGATGGCCTTCAGCAATCCATATAAGGTTGTAAGCTCCTCTTAGATCAATTTTAGAGAAGAAATTAGCACCACTAAACAAAGTAAAGAGTAAAGACATAGGAGGAACTGAATATGCGTTCTTATTAGTCACTGTGTTGATGATTCTATAATCAACGCACAACCTAAGACTTCTATTGTTTTTCATGAGGAAAAGAACTGGAGAGCCAGTTGGAGATTTACTGGCTCAAATGAAACCTTTTGCCACATTCTCTGAAATGTAGTCTCAAAGAACTTGAGATTCATCCTTCAATAGGGAGAAGACTGGACCTACTAATTCTATTTGATGATTGTAGGGTTGATGAGGCGGTAGCTTGTTGGCCTTACAGACTGAAAATATGTTGAGGAAGTCATAATAGACTTGCATTAGAGTCAATTTAATGAATTCAATATTGATTTTTTCATCCTTTTCATCATCCAAGGAGTCTGTCAAGGGAAGACCTGAATTTAAAAATCAAGTATCATTTACCATGAGGCTGTTGAAAACCTCTTTGAGTGAAGTAAGCAAGCTAGAAAGGTTAGCCAAATTCTCATTTAGAGAAAAATTAGATGGTTAAAAATAATCTGGCAGAGATATGTCCTCTAGCAGGACATGGTCAGACCAGTTGTTTAACTCTTTGTTGACCTGCATTAAAGAATCAGAAATATACTTAGAACAAGGGGTGATCAATCCCTCTGACCAATTAATTTCAGTATTCCAATGTGTTAAAAAGCCATGGCAAAGAATGGTATCCTCCATTCTTGGGGCATCCAAGACTTCCAATTCCTACTTGAAGGAAGAGAAATTCAGAAAGTTGAAAACCCATAAAACTTTCTTACTAACCCAATACTTGTGTTTCTTTGATTCAACAAAATAAATTGGAGTTTGATTGGTATCTACAAATGTCAGCTTAAGTTTTTTGGCAAAGATAAACCAATAAATAAAATTGAAGCTCCAGAGTAAATTAGACAACTGAAGGGTATATCCTCCTTAAAAAGAATAAAACTCAAATGATTAATGGCAACTCCAGTCCTTACCACATGGAGGTTCTGTGCACTAGGAGAAATAAATTAGTTTGCTTTGCACACAATTAATTTACTCTCTAGTTTTTTGACTTTGAGCTTTTACCTTCACTTTCCTTCAATTTTTCACAATCTTCCAACTTGTGTGTACCCCCACAATACATACATAACCCATTATCTGCCCCTCTTTTCCTTTCAGCTTCATTTAGTTCCCCTTTTTGGTCCAATACCTTACTGATATTGCCAGGAGTCAAGCTTTCAGGTTTAAAATTTTCCATTCCCTTGTGACTGGGTTTGGATTGGGTTGGTTGGGTTGGTTGGGAATTATTGTTTGAAGGAGGCCCAGATTTGAAATTTGAACCATAAGATTTTTGTGCATGATGCCTTTGTTGAAGTTTTCCTTGATGCATGCCATTGAGTTCAAGGGTCCTATCCATTAAGTCCGTCAAACTCTCCAATTTACACCTATAAAGATTCAATTGGTCCAGAATCCTTGAAGGAAGTCCCTTTTTGAAATGATATTTAAGAGCAGCATCATTCCAACTAACTCAAGTTTGTAAGTCCCTGAAATGGAGAATTAAATTATACTGTCACTGGAAAGCCTATGCACAAGGTTGAGGATGATCCCAAAGTAAGTGAGATAAAAGGATGAGGGGGACTACAACTTCAAAACACAGAGGATTACTTCAAGGAAGTGATTTGAAGATAGAACTGATTAACTAGACTGGATTCTAATATTCCTTGAGGAATAGTTTAATGTATAATGTAGGAACACTAACTATTGTGGTAATCTCACAAAGGGTTGTAACTTAATAATCAAAGGGAAGATTTATTATTTAAGATTTTAGTGAAATTGATTATTAAGAAAAAAAAGGACAAATATAATGATATCCTATCAAGAGTTTAACTACTATCACAAATATATTTTTATAATTTAATTGTTGAGAAAGTCAAACCAAAGTAAACCCCTTTAAATATCCTATTCCTCCTTGCACTGACCCATTAACCAACCAGCCACCATATTACTCACAGACCCATTTAATCCACTGAAGTTCCCAATCACTAATTAATCTAACCTTATAATCCTTCTTTCCTGTTCCTACTTCCCAGACCTCCTGATTACCCTCAGACCCATAATTACCCCTTTTTAATAGTGCCTCAACTTTAGCGCTATAGCGTGCATAGATTGCTTATGTTGGAAAAGTACAAGCGTATTTAAATGAAGGATACTTTATAGTTTGAATGGTGCACCTAATATGAGAACACAATAGAATGTAATCTTTACAATATCGCTTTTTGTGTATCACTAGGAGTTAGGCTGGAATAGTGATGTAATTGAGGTATTTTTGCTTCAAGTGTCACATGGCGTGAAACAGAAGAAGGTAATGTTTCCTTGTCATTTTTGATAAAAAAAGAAAATCTTCTTCAAGATCAGAATCAGAATTGCAATCAGAGTCCAAGAGGAGATAAGAGCTATGAAATTCATTGCTTGATGTAGCTTATCACAATTTAAGAGTGAGGAAGGCATGACTCTTATGTGGTATAAAAATGTAAATGATGAGCAATGTTTTTAGTTATGAAGTGTTATGCTTCAGAGTGATGTGTATGAATTGGATGATGCTGATAAATCAGTGAAACGGGACGTTGTGGTATGCGCCTTGCAGGTAGTTTGATTTTGGACCAATCAGCTCGCATAGTCCAGGAAGAACAAAGGGGATTCATAGTGTATTAGGAAGTGCTAAACTATAATGCGTGTTTGTGTGTTTCAAGGACAAAGGGAAATAGAAGTGTGGAAGAGGATTCAGGGTCTGTGCACTCAGATTTTTCAGCAGGATGCGCCGCATAATGGGGAATTGTGTGTTATTGATTTAGGACTGCAAGTGCTGAACAATATGGACTTATATTTTCCAATAATTGTGTATTACGCACTAAGGAAAGGCTCAAGTGCAAAGTATACTGCACCGCGGCTAGTGTGGTAACTTACTGAAACAGGTGATATAGGAGGTTAACTAGTTGAAAATCAAAGCGACTAGGATCAGTGTTAGAAGGAGTCAAACTTGGAAGTAGTGCTGAAACAAACAAAGGTACATTCAGGGGTGTGCATGTCAAGGTGTCAAGCATGAGTGAGACAAGTTAATACTAGTGTTAGTAAGGATAGGGTATGTTTTAGGCGCTGTAGTTGTTACAAGCAGTGTACATGGTCTACTAATAGATTAGTTACTGTTTTACTAATGTAGCGCTAGAGTCAGCGCTGGAGATCCACTAGGGAACTGTGTTTAGAGCGCTGGAAAAATATAAAGAGGGTATCGCATCTAGTAATAGAGAGAAGAAGATTTGAAAAATATTAAGTTAACATAAAAGTAGTTAATAATTGTAAAGTCAAAGATATTAGAATTTTCTGCAATCAATTGTTTGAGAGTATATAGATTCAAAGGATTAACTATTATTAGAGTTATTTTATTGCCATAATAAGGCATATTCAAAGAGAGCACTTCAAGAGGGAGTAGCTGTGGATATAAGCGCTTGTTAAGAATAGAAATATCTGGATAGTAATACTTGTTTTTTTTGGATCTTTTAAAAACTCATTTCTCAACTTATAAACTTTCTAATCACATATTGGTGTTACAAATTATTGCGCTTTCTTTATAAATAAGAGTGGCAGGCACTTCTTTTTAGAAATCGAAAGGAAGAACCAACCCATCTTGCATTGTGTCTACTACTTAGTACTTTAGAACTCTCTACAATTGGTGTCCCAACAGTGGCCTAATTGTAACTAGTATTTTGATTAGATTGTTTAGTTTTCAGGGTTTCATCAAGAGGACGAGATCAAGCCGGCGCTTCAGCGGAAGAGTCGTAGGGTCTACAACGAGTGGATCAATAGCCATTATAAGAGGATAGCATAGGGCTGTATTGTAAATATAGTCGGGGTTAACTACCAAGTGTGTGTTTATTATTTTGTTATCTCTGTTTCGATTTCATATTTCAGAAATGGATCCTACTGCTACTACATCTAAGGGATGTCAGGAGAAGTTTAAAACACCTAATTTGACGGCTTTGTTGCAACAAACGGTAACTACAATAATTAGATGTAAAGATGAAAGTTTGCGTTTTACAGGTATTAGTACCAAGAAGTTCTTACAAAGGTTTGAACAAGCGGCAGCAGTGCATGGAGAGACCAAGTATGATATGGTGCATCAAGTGCTCTTCTTTTTCTCTAATGAGTGAAAAGACAATTTAGAGGATTTAAAGGGGCATGAAGATCACAATTGGTCAGCGCTAAAAGAATAAATGCTCAAGAGATGGCCAAAAGTTACTGAGGAAACCAAGTATATGATAAAGGATCTGGATGTCTTGGTAAAAAGGGTTAAAGCTAAAGGGGGTGTTTGAGACGCTAGGGAATTTAAAAGTTTTAGAGAGGATTTTAATCAAACAGTGGAATATTAGGGGTATCAATGTTGACCGATCCGCAATTAAATTAATTGCAGAAAATAATCTGCATACCCCAATTATCTTCTGCAATTATTTTTGCTAATAATTGGGTTATTAGACACTTTACATGTCAATGTTCACCTCTTATCCGACATTTTTTACTCGATTTTTCATAACCACATCTTGGAAAACATTCTGTCATAACCACATCTTGACCTACTTTCTGCCATAACCACATCTTGGACTACTCTCTGGATATGCCTTCTACCTTTCTGCACACTCACATTCTCATCCCATCCTGTCCATTCTATCTGCTCAGAACCCCTCACCATCTCATCTGCTTGTTTCTGCTCCTTTTCATCTTCATTTATATTTTAACATGCCTCGTCGTCCTAGATCTTCTCAAAGGCAGCAATCACCCAGTTGTTCTTCAAATCCCACTACTCCCTCTTTCCCCCACTCAGCTAAGAAATCTAAGACCGTTCAATTAAAAAAAGATGATCATCTCATTCTTATCAACTGGCTGAAAACCAAATCTAACTATGATTCTTGTTTTGGTACTGAGTATGCAACTAAAGTAGGATGGCCCCCAGCATCAAAATTTAACGGCTATCTTCTAATGGCAAATGAATTATGGAATAAAACCAAGGGAAGGATTGATCTTTTGCCTAAACAGATGTCTGAACGCTTCAAGCATTACCGAGCCAAATACAAGAAGGCAAAGGCTCTTTCATCTTCCACTGGTTTTGGGGTTACCAACATTGATATAACTAAGGGTATCAGATCCATAGACGATAAACTTGAATCTTTATGTCCTTACTTTAAAGAGATGGATGCAATTTTTGGAGAGCGAGCCGATGTTAATCCTGTAAACATGTTGGATGGAGAAGATACTATCTCCAAACATGATGTTGAAGCAAAAATTTTCCCATTCTCTTCCTCCACTCAAGCCTCCCCTCATTCGAATGAGACAAATCTAGATAGCTTTTCTGTAGATCCTATTGGTGATTTAACCCAACCAAATCTAACTCAGGTCTGTTTCTTTTTTCTTTTACATATCAATTCTATTTTTTATCTACTTATCTTTTTCATATTTCTTAAAAGGCTGACGAACAAACCCAGGATCCTCAATCAACTGAGTCTGAAGGTAGTGACAATGATTAGGAGGAAAATATGACCTTGAACAAGAAGCGTAGGGCTTCATGTAGTCTAAATTTCCACTCCCAAAGAAGACAAAAAAGTGATACTTCATCACAAACCCCTTTTTTGTATATGGAACAATTTTTAGAGAAACATGATGCTGGTAAGTGATACCATACCTCTTATTCATTTACTCTACTTTTCTTCTACTTTATATTAATTTTTATTATCACTCTAGAAAAAGTAGAAATTTCTAAAGAGACTCTAAGCTTTGAAAAGAAGAAATAAGAGCTCTCTTTAAGGAGGGATGATAGGCTACAAGATTTGGAAGAGAGGAAGTACGAGCTCTCTTTACGGAAGGATGATCAGGCCAAATATTTGGAGGAGAGGAAGTATGAGCTCTCTTTACAGAAGGATGGTCGGGCCCAAGATTTGGAGGAGAAGAATTTTGAGTTAACTCTAAGTATTGAAAAATCAAAAAAAGAGGAGAAAACACTTGAACATCAAAACCTATTAGAGCAGATGAAATATAAGTTTGATCATGAAAAAAATTCCAAAAAGAAAGATTTTTAGATAGAATGTGTTAAAGCTAATAAATCTGTTGAGGAAATTGAACATTTAAAGAAATTGTTGGATGACTAGTTTGTTTTATTTCTCTCACACTTCAACTGTTCATATTTATTTGTACATAAAAATTACAATCATTTCCTGTATTTCAATACTCTATCCATCATTACTTGAATTTTCCTATTTTAATGTTAAATATTCTTTTTTTAAATAAAATTTTCATGTCTCCTTTGAAAATTTGACAATCCCCTTCCCCTGTATTTTTTTGAAGTAAGGGGTGGGTATCACCAAAATTCTTTCATTTCATGAATCTTGAAAGTCTTATATGAAACTTTGGCTTTACTACCCCCTGCATTTTACCAGTATCCCCAAAATTCTTACATGTCAAGAATTTCACAAGTCTTATAAGAAATTTTGGCAAACCCCCCATGGATTTTATTGAAGTAAGGGATGGGTAACACCAAAAAATTTTCACCAAAATATTTACAAGTCAAAAAAATTCTATATCTGTTTTAAAAAATTGGCAATACTCTCCCCTGCATTTTGTTGAAGCTAGGGGTGGGTATCACCAAAATTTTTCTAAGTCATCAATTTCACATGTCAGATTTGAAAATTTGGCAATACCCCCCCCCCTGCATTTTATTGAAGTAAGGGGTGGAAGTCATCTAAATTTAATATAATTACATAAATTATTAAATAACTATCTAATATATATTAATTTCCCTAGTTTAAAGTAATGAAAATTCCTCAAGCCAAAATGCAGATCAAATCTAGAAACAAAAGTTTGGGACTTTCCACAGGTATAGGCTAGAGGAGCCCCATGAAAAAAATAAATGTTATCATGATTACCTATTATACAACCAAAGGTCGTGGGCTCATCACTTTACTTGAGCAAATTGATATATAAATAATATTTATTAAAAATTTATGAAAAAATATAAAATTTTTAATGACAACTCTAATCCCCATACTTTTTGGATCTACATAAAGTTTTTTTAAATCGATTAACTTTACCTTCTTTCTTTACCTTGTTGATTCTTTGAATCAACCTATGACTGATTTGAAATTAGCAACCAAAATGTGTTAAATCTTGACAGGATTCCAAACCAGGAGGAGCTTTGGTCGCTTGATGATTACCCTTAGAAGAATTCCAAATAGTTTTGATGATACCATTTCCCAAACTAAAATCAATGATGCACCGGTGGTCTGGAAAATATAAACCATGTCCTTTGATTTAAGCTGGAGATGGTATTGGTTGGCCAGTTATCGGATTGATATATGAGAATATACCAAAAGTAAGAAAATTGGCCTCATTCTTATCGATATGAATCCTATTGTGGAATCAAGAATGAGTGATAATAACATTAGAAAATAAAAGATATTCGTGGGTGATATCTTCCCATTTGGAGTCACACCAATTTGGTATTCCAAATTTGGTTGCAAGTTCATGATTTTTTTCAAATGCTTTATTACAGAGCTTTTTGTGTCAAAGAGCAAGAAAAGAGTTAAAGAAGGTAGAGTGTCCAATAAGCAAAAATCTTCATCTTTTTGAGCTTTAGTGATATTCTTGAGCAATGAATATATGCCTATATAAATGAAATAAGTAAAATGATATTAAGAATGGAAAAAAATTTATTAGACATACCAGGAGAATATCCTTTAAAAAAACCTGGTCTCCAACCAAATTCAATCATGATACCACCCAACAAAATCATATTCCTTATAGGTAATTGAATCAAAGCCATTTGATAAAGAGTTATGATAAGATCCAATAGTTGATTAAAAGATTAATCTTTTACACCATCAAATGAATGAACTTCCAAAATGAATTGAGCCTTATAAGTATTACTGATAACTGAAACAACTTTATCATCTCCAAATTTGGTTAGATATTTGATATCTTCTGGTAATTTTTTCAGATATTGATTTTTTTTATCTACTATAGTTTTATGAAAAAAAATGTTTGGGATATGACAAAAATAACTTTCACAGAGAATTTTTTTTCAGATATCTTTTCTTCTGATGAGACTGATTATCTTTAATTTTTTTTGATTATTTAGATGATGAATTTTTTTTTTCAGATATCTTTTCTTCTGATGAGACTGATTATCTTTAATTTTTTTTTCAGATATCTTTTATTCTGAGGAGACTGATTATCATTAATTTTTTTTGATGTTTCAGAAGATGATTGTATTGAAGTTAATTTTGAAGAAGATGATAGAGAGATAAAGATGAAGAGGATAAAGAGGATAAAGATGAAGATGATAGAGAAGTAAGGGGTGAATCTGAAGAAGAAGACATTTTTTTGATCTGAAAAAAATTTAAATTTTAAAAAAAAAATTCAACACATATTTTTTTATAAAAAAACTCATGTAATAATATCTTTTAAAATAAAATTTAAGGCAATATCCTTTTAAAAAAAATAAAAAAAAATTTAAAACAAAAAAAAAATTTAAAAATTTTCAGTAAAATTTATTTCAAAAAAAAATACAAAAGAAAACCTGAAGTTTGGTTATAAAAAACATTCACAGAAAATCCTGTCAAAATAATAAAAAAAAAAATAAATAAAAAATCTGTAAAAGAAAAATCAGAACAGATAAATTTTTAAAAAAATTAATTCAGTAAAATTATTTGTAAGAAAAATTAAAAATTAAAATCTAAACCTTTTTTGTTTTGTAATTTACAGTGAAAGACCTTAACAGAATGTAATAGTTTTTTTTTCTAAAATTCTGCCAAAAAAAAAAAATTTACATTTTAGTATGTTTTTTAAAAAATAGGTAACTCCTCTTTAATTCCCATAAAAGTCCACTTTCCCCCCATTTCTTTCTATGAAATCATCTCTAAAGTCCCTCTCTCCTTGCCTCAAAACCACCCTCAAATCCCCTCCTTGCCTGTCTCAAAATCCCCTTGAAACCCCCTCCTTAATTGCCACAAATCCCCCCAAATTCCCCCCCTTAGTTACCTTAAAACCCCCCCCTCACCCCTCTTTAAATGTTCCAAACCCCCCCCCCCCTCCTTTCCCCCCTCTTTAGCCATTTCAAACCCCCCCCCTTCAACTCCCCTTAAGCCTTCTCTAGCCCCTCTTCCTCCTTAACAAACAATTGTTAGTGGTCGTTTGTTAAGAAGGAGGGGGGGGTAGAGGTGGCTAAAGGAGAGTGGAAGGGGGGGAGAGGACCTAAAAGGGGGGAAGGGGTGTTTTGAGACGGGTAAAGAGAGGAGAAGGGGGGAGAGTTGAGGCACCTAAAGAGAGGGGAAAGGGGGGATTTGGGACAGGCAAGGAGGGTGAAATAAGGGGGACTTGAGGAAGTTAAAGAGAGGGGTGAAGGAGAGAAAAAAAAAAGAAAAAAAAAGAAAAAAAAGAAAAAAAAATTAGTCTAACCTTAAAAATAAAAAAAAAGGACTTACAAAAAAAAACAGAAAAAAAAAACATAAAACATAAAACATAAAACATAAAAAAAACAAAAAAATAAAAAATAAAAACAAAAAAAATAAAAATAAAAAATAAAAATAAAAAAATTCATGATTAGCAAATAAGAAACAAGAAAAAAGAAAAAAAAGACTTACCTGGTGAGATGAGTTGAGAAAATAAAAGTAACAAAAATATTTGAGTGATGTTTGAGGAGAGGATGAAAAGGATATGAAAGATGAATGAAAAACAAATCACTGACAAAATAGGGGGTGTCAGTTCTGGCAAATCCGCACTTACAAATCCGCACTTAAATTTGACCAAATCCGCACTTAAATAAGTGCGGATTTCCAAAACACACTAGCCCCAATACTGGTGGATTTCAAAATGAAATAAGTCACTTATTTCACTCAAATCCGCACTTTCTCAACCAAAAGTGCTGATTTCACCATCAAGTCCCATTTCACTGATTTGTCAGCATCATCCCATTCATACGCAGCACTCCGCAGAATAACACTTCATAACTCAAAACATCGTACATCACTTACATCTTCATATCATATCATATAAGAGTCATGCCTTCCTCACTTTCAAATCGTGATAAATTACATAAAGCAATGACTTTCATGGCGCTTGAACTGCTCTTGGACTCTGATTCCGATTCTGATCTAGAAGAAGATTTTGTCGTTTTATCAAAAATGGCCAGGAAACGTTACCTTCTTCCCAGAAAGCCTCAAGTACTTCATACCCCCAAGTACACCATCCAAACACTTCTTAACCTATCTACACCCAGTTTTAGACAGCTGTTCAGGACTTCTCAGGAATTTTTCCTTAAATTGCTTGAGCTTATTCAGGATCATCCCATATTTCACAATAATTCTCAAAAAGAACAACGACATCCTTCAATTCAATTGGCCATCACACTATGCCGTTTGGGTTCAAATGGTAATGGAGCCGCTTTGAAACGTTTAGAAAATGTCTTTGATTTAGGGTATGGTTCAGTTAACACTTATACCAAACGATGTATCACTGCCATCAACTCCTTGGAATCATCCCCCTTTTCCCCCCTTTGGCTGCCTCATTCACCCCTCCTTGGCTCACTCTAACCTCCCTTTTCTCCCTCTTTGGTCTCATCTCTCCCTTTCTCCCCCTTCTTGGTCTCCTCATATCTTCCCCTCATTCCACTCCACCCCCCACCAAATCCCCCAAATCCTCCCTCCAAATCCCCACCAAACCCGCCTCTAACCCCCCCTCCAAACCCCCCTCCTATCCCCCTCAAAACTCCCCCAAATCCTCCCTCATATCCCTCCTACCCCCCCTTAACCTTCACTTAACGATTCGTTAACGAATCGTTAAGTTATTGAACGATTGCAGCTAATCGTTCATTAACACCATGCAATATGGGGGGCGGACTTGCTAGCAAGTCCGCCGAGAGGTTGAGAGGGGTGAAATGGGGATCAAAAGAGGATGGCATACAATGGGGCTGGGAGGATAGCGAAAGGCATGGGGAGGGAAGACAAGCATGTGTTGATAGAATTGAAAGGGATGGAGATTGGTGCAAACAGAGTGTGAAAATAGGAGGATGAACTCTGTTCTTCGGGCAAAGAACAGAGTTCACTTCCATTCACTTATATTTCTTTTTTCTCAACTCATCTCTCCAGGTAAGTCATTTTATTCTTTTTAAACAGAGTGTGAAAATAGGAGGATGAACTCTGTTCTTTGGGCGAAGAACAGAGTTCACTTCCATTCACTTATATTTCTTTTTTCTCAACTCATCTCTCCAGGTAAGTCATTTTATTCTTTTTAAACAGAGTGTGAAAATAGGAGGATGAACTCTGTTCTTCGGGCGAAGAACAGAGTTCACTTCCATTCACTTATATTTCTTTTTTCTCAACTCATCTCTCCAGGTAAGTCATTTTATTCTTTTTAAACAGAGTGTGAAAATAGGAGGATGAACTCTGTTCTTCGGGCGAAGAACAGAGTTCACTTCCATAAAATATTAGCTGAAACATAGTTTTCAATTCTGTAAAAACAGTTGTAAGTAATAGAAAAAGTCACTGATTTTTTTTATATGTAATCTGAAATTTTTTAATAAAATTATTGTATTTAAGAATTGCAATATTGTCAATCAATCTTTATTGATCAACTTAATTTAATAAAGTATTATTTAAATAAGTTGCTTCAAAAAATACTTTGCATTGAACCTAGTTTCTAGACTTGATCTGCATTTTGGCTTAAGGAATTGTCATTACTTTAAAAGTAGTATACTTGACATATCTTATTTATATATTAATTAATTTATGTAATTATATTGTATTTTGATGACTTTCACCCTTTACTTCAATAAAATGCAGGGGAGGGTATTGCCAATTTTTTAAATCTGACATGTGAAATTGATGACTTAGAAAAATTTGGTGGTACCCACCCCTTGTTTCAATAAAATGCAGGGGAGGGCATTGCCAATTTTTTAAATCTGACATGTGAAATTGATGACTTAGAAAAATTTAGATAAGCAAACTTATTGACTAGAAAGTAAAGATAGAAAATTTTTATTATACATTCAAATTTTTGTCAAAAATAACGTACTATATTCTTTTCCTTTTATAAGTCAGCATATAAGAAAATATTACCAAAATTAAATTAACTAGAAAAACAATTTATCAATTGAAAAGGTCAAGTAATTTTTTAATGTCCTCATAAGATTGGCCATTTTTAACACATTCCATAATGAAATCTTTTTTTTTAAAACTCTCTTGTTTTTCCAATTCACAAGTAGCCATTTCTCTTTGAAATTGACGGTCATTTACTCTTTCCATCTGCTCTACCTCAATTTTTTTTTCTTCCAAATCTAAGGCTTGCTGATCTTTCCTTAGCATATGATCAAACTTCATCTTCTCAAAGTCAAGGGCATTATTTGCAATAGTTGATTTCGCTGAGAAAATTAAATTGAAATAAATAAATAAATGAGTTAATGATTAAGATATATAGTAAACAAAACTTACTTATATCTTTTTTTTCAAAATAATCCTAAAGGGAGCCAAATGAGCTTGTTGAAGTATTACCACGTTTTAATAGATGGTTCAAGTTCATTGAAGTTGAGGCTCGACGCTTTAGTTTGGAGTTTGAACAAGAGGCTTCAGGAAGTTCTTCTAAAGCAGCTTCTAAAGAGGTATTCACATTTCCAGAATTGAGATTATTTAATGGAGATTGAGTTTGAGTAGGAGGAGACTAGAAAGAAAGAGAAATTCAGAGAAGAATTGAAGAAAAAACAAAAAGTAAACATACATTTAAATTTTGGGCCTCTGAGGATTCAGATCTTCTGCGATATAATTGTTCTGCTTGATAGTTGGGATCATCTTCAGCTGAACTATGGTTAGAAGGTGGAGGGGATTGATCTTCTTCAAGTAAAGGTGTGTTGGGAGGATTATAGGAAGGTTTGGATCCAGAGGGTATATGCTTAGTAGTATCGTGTAGAAACCAAGGGTTTACATCAACTCGGGTGCCAAAAAGATTATCCATTTCCTCATAGAAAGGACACATGACATTGAGCTTTTCGGAAACAGTAGTAATTCCAATCTCCAAATCATCATCGTCAATACCAAAGCCAGTTTCATTTACAGCATGATGAGTCTTTTTATATTTTGAATGGTAACTCTTAAATCTCTCCTTCATTTGTTTAGGATTGATATCGATTCTCCCCCTTGTTTTCTTCCTTACTTCATTGGCCATCAACAAGTAGCCATTAACCTTTGAAGAAGGTGGACGTCCAATACGAGTGGACTTTTCACATCCAAAACATGCTTCAAAATTTGATTTTATTTTAAGGAAGTTGATTATGATGAGATAATCATCCTTTTTAAGCTGACCTGAACCTGCCTTTGATTTTTCAGGTGTAGGGCTTGCTTTACGAGGAGACGTTTGTGACGAAGCAGATTTTTGAGTTACCTTTTGAGATTTGGAATGTCTGGGAGGCATTATGAAACTGGCACATAACAAGAAAAAAGATTAAAAAGTAGAAGAAATAAGTAAAAAAGAATGTAAACATGCCTGGTCAAAATATTGAAAATGTCAGGAAGGGGTGTGTGCCGAGGATTGATGGGTAGGTAGCGAGGAAGGTCAGTGTGTCACATGTGACAGGGATGGGGTAAGAAAGGAAGGGATGTTTTGTGGCCAAAATGTGGTTGTGAAAAAAAACGGGAAAAAAGTGCTGATTTGAGGTCATAACTGACACCCTTTTTTGAAATAAGTGACTTTTTTGCAAAATTTAAGTGCTGATTTGTAAGTGCTGATTTGGTTTGAAATCCGCACTTAATTTAAGTGCGGATTTGCCAGAACTGACACCCCCTAATATGTGATTTCAGAAAATATGCAATTTCATGTTGAGCTGGTGATAGAAAACCAATGAGCCATCCAAAAAAAAGATATTCACCGTAAATTCCAAAAAAAAAAAATGAATATGCAACAAGCCAAAATACCAAACCAAGTGAATAAAGTACACAAAGAGGACATTTGGAGAGTAAAAAAAATAATTTAAAAGGGTGGTGAAGAGAAATGTTGGAGAGTAATAGGCATAATGACAGAGCGTATGCTGGTTGAATGAATGTTTTGTGATGCAAGGGAGGGGAGAGCCGGTGCTGGTTCAGGATCCTCTTCTTCATAAAGATCATTCCACTCATCCTTTAAATCAGCTAGGATATTGTGGAGTATAATGCAAGTCATGATCCAATGATTTGCAGTTTTGATCTCCAATTTTTTTTAGAAATTGGATTCTGAACTCCCAAAGACTAGAAAATCGTCCCTTTAAAATACCTATAGCATGTTCAATTTGTACTCTTGATTGGGCAAGGTGATAATTAAATTTAGTTTTGGGGTCATTTTCTAAGGTTGCACCACGGAAAGCAGGTATAATGTACTTCCCACTTGCATATGCTGAGTCTGCAAGGAGGTAATGAGATTTGTCAAAGTTGGAGTCAGGGGTTTGAGAAATCCTCATTCTTTGGAAGACAGAAGTGTCATGATATGAGCCAGGGCAGCCACTATTAAAAGCAATAAATTTTTATTGACATCGCATACAAGTTGAACGGCAATAGAGTATCAAGAAAGAAGATAAAAAGTTAGTTTATGAAGGATGAGAAATTGGAGAAGATTTTGAAGAAACCTTTTTTTGCGATCAAAATAATGGTTTCCATCATGAGTAGGCTTTTGACTCAAAGGTATATTTGTGCCATCAACAAATCCTACACAGCCAGGGAAACCTTCAGCTTGCATTACTTGAGAGGATTCAAGTCGCTGTTCTGGAGTTGGCCAAGCAAGTGTTTGAGACTTGAGGGAAAGGATAGCAATCATAAAGCGCTTGGTTTATAATATCACGGTACCATATCCTATGTTAAATAGATTATCCATACGTCTTACAGCAGCACCGTTTCCATTTGAGCTAAAACGACATAGTGCAACAGCAAGTTGGATGGCAGGATTATGCTGTTTGTTATGGGAATTGTTATGAAAGATAGGATGATTGGAGATGAGTTGATAAAGTTTGAAGAAAGAATTGGGAGAATTTCTAAAAAGTTGGGTGAAGTTTAAATGAGGAATGTTGAGAATGGAGGCCAGATCATATTGGGGATCATGATAAAGATTTGGCCCCCTGGTGATGATGTAACGCTTTTTGGAAAGAAAACACATATAAGCTAAAGCATCTTCCAAATCAGAGTCAGATTTATAGTAAAGAACTAAAAGAAAAGTAATAGCATTCATTGTTGAGTGAAGTAGCTTCCAAGTAGAAAGGTGTTTCATTGTTGCCGGTGGAAGGGTTATGTGATGAGGGAAGTGGGAATTCACTGCCAAATGTGCAGTTGGGGTGTGTAGATAGAAAAAAACTTAAGTTTTTGCCACCAAAATTAAGTAGCATAGAGTCAGGAAAGACTTAAGGATGGCATCAGCAATTATGAGTCATGTGACTTTCTTGCAAATTCATCATGGATGAGATGAGTTTGGGATCAGGAATTAGGAATGGAAATTTGGCTATAAGAGGTGGGATAATGCATTATTGTGGATTCATTATCTACTAGCCCTGGGGCTAGTGGATAAGAATCTTCCACAATTAATAATGTCTGATCCTGGAAAAAAAAATTTCTGATCCCTAATTGCGGATCCCTGAACATTGATACCCCCTATTTAGTCAGTAATGAAGATTTTAGTGATGCTAATGCGTATTTACCTTGGTTTTGTGAAGCGCTAAATCCAGAAGTGGAAGACTGGGCGAAGAGGCTCTTGGATAATGAAGGAAAGCTAGTCAAGAAGAGGGACGGTAATTATAAGTACCCTAGATCAGAGGAAGTAGAAATGGAAGTGGAAGCGGAAATGAAGCTGCGCCAAGTTGAGCTTTGCGCAGCTAGAGTTGCTTTGGATAACAAGGAAATGGATGAAGATGCGTCTGGCATGCAATCGTCTCCTCAGATGTTGTCTCCTAAACTAAAAGCTTTCACTAGGGAGCCGGATTCAGTTATGGAAAGGATTGACGAGCTGGAGAAGAAAATAAATGAAGCGGAAAAATCAAAAGAATTGTTTAGGCCCAAGAGTTCTCCTCAACCATAGCGCTTTGCTACTATGGTATGTTACTATTGTGATAAAGGGGGACATACTAGGATGAGGTGTAATGCGCTTCAAAAAGAGAAAGAAGAGAGGGCAGTTTACGAGGATGGAACTACGCTAATGTTGGAAGATGGGACTAAGCTTGTCAAAGACAAGGATTGAGGGATGCAAACCATGGTCATCAATCATATTAATAAAAAAGTCTATGGAGGACAGGTCAAGTAAGGGCAAGGAGCCTGAAGCAAAAGAGAAAAGAAAGGATGCAAAGTTAGTCAATTTTGCAGTTACTTGCGCAGTATTGGATTTTAAAGTAAAAAAAGGAGCGGTTTCAGCGCCACTTACTGCAGCACGTTTGGAAATGTTTGCAGCAAAGCACAAGAAAATGGCCCCACCTACAATTAGTAAGCCGAGAAAGCTGGCGCTAGGTATGCCAATCTAGAGGGTATGGAAGAAGTAGGGTATACTACTAGAGAGAATACACCTGCGCCTATGGAGGATGTTGAAATGGATGGTATGGAACCAGTTGGTTATGGTGTGTATCATCAGGTAGAAGATCAAAAAATGATGATGGAGGAGTCATAGGTAGTGCAGCAAAGAGAAGTACCTGTTGAAGGAATGCCAGAGATGAGGCACAATACTCCAAAGAATCCACCTGGAAGAGCAAAGGCTGGTGCGAAGACAACTCAACCTAAATGGAGGATGCATCGCCCGGTTCACTCTGATTTTCCTAAGGCAGCTGAGGATTTAGTCGTGCAATTTTTGAAGACTACAGTTTCTGTTCCATTGGGGTTGCTGACAGCAGTAGCGCCAGATGTAGAAAACGGAATTGTGGATAAGTGCAGGAAGCAAAGGGTTGCTAATGGAGCTAAGTTTGATGTTGGAGAGCAGTCATTTCAGCCAGTCGTTGGATCACCTAGGGCACCACATTATGCAGGACCCTTAGGGTATTTAACAATCACTGTAAATGGTAAGCAAATTAGAGCGTTAGTGGATACAGGTTCAAAAATCAACGTGGTGTCAGTAGATGATGCGGTGGAGTTAGGTCTTCCTGTTAAAGATGGTGAGGGTATTGTTGCAGGAATTGGTGGAGGTAGGTTACCTGTTATAGGTGTAGCAGAGTACGTACGCACTAGGGTTGCGGGAGCGATGAGGGATATACATTTTTATGTTCCAATGGGTGTAGTTAAACCAGTTTTAGGCACACCATTTTTAATGGATTATTCTGCAACTATCAATTATGGTTTAAATAAGACTTTTGGAATAAGGATTATGGGTGATGATGGTATTCCAGTAACAGCAGTCTTAGTAGCGCCTAAGGATGGTGGCTGGGAAACTAAGTACTCTGGAGCTGCGAGATTAGAGAAAGAAAAAGAGTTTCATGAGGAAGTCTCAGATGATGAGACAGGGTGACCACCAGGAAGGTGCCAACATTCTCATTAGGGACTGGCATTTTAGGTGTTACTATCTCCCAGGATGAGAGGAACCCGGATAGTGACCAGTCATTCCAACAAGAAGGGATAAGTAAAGCGGTACTTCATAGGTGTCTTGGGAATACTACAGTAGAATGTATTATACCTAAGCTTTTTAATTTCTTTGATTATTGATTTTGTTATACTTATATTAAAAAGAAAAGACAAAAACAGGATTTAGGTGTAACCCGTAGTTATATTAGAAAGGGGTTTATTTTAAGTAATGAAGGAAGCAGAAAGCACTGTTTAGCGTCCAAGTATAAACCAGTGGCTGTCAAGGTTAAACCATTAAATGTACCAATGCCGGATTTGAATCCTCCTTTGCAGAGGCCGGAGCTGTCTAATAATCCTTATGATACTCCTTCAAAAAAGTTTCCACCTGAATTTGCACCTACTAGTAAAATCACAATGGAGAGGCATCAGATGGTTAATTTTGGACCAGAGGATTGGTTGTTGCAGGAAAAAAAGAAGTTATTGTTACAAGTTATGGCTCTCGAAGAAAAGGCTATTGCATTTTCTGAAGAGGAAAGAGGTTTGTTGAAACACTCTTATGGTAAACCTTATATTGTTCCAGTTATACCTCATGCGCTGTGGAAAAAGAAGGCTTTTCCAATACCAGCGGCTATAAGAGAAGAATATACGGAATTAATTAGGGGAAGGTTAAGGTCAGGCTTGTATGAACAGTTTATGTCTAGTTATTCAAGTCCAGTGTTTTGTGTCATTAAACATAATGGTAAATTAAGGGTTTTTCATGATCTTAGGGAGATGAACAAGGTTACGGTAAAGTGGGAAGGAATGCCGCAGTGGTAGCCTAAAGTTTAGTATGGCACCTAAGTACGTAAATGGAGTTATTATGGCGTGCAAGATTGGCGTTATTATTTTACAAAAGGGTTTTATTAAATTTATTTGAGTTTTAAATATGAAGAAATTGGTCACGAGCAAATGCCTACACAAAACAATTTATTTTACGGAGAAAACTTATTTTTACGGTCTGAAAAATTTATAAGTATCAAGTCGAGTCACTCAAGAACCTTGGGAAATTTTTCCAGAATTTTTACTATTTTTCTTATATTTTTAAATGAATTTTAAAGTTTTATAGAAATATTTACGTTTTCAGAAATTACTTAACTTTGATGAATTTACACGGGGTAATTAGAGCTGCGCAGACTACGAAAATTAGTTTGAAATATAAAGGGGAAGTAGCTCTATCATGTGTAATTTTTCTAGATTTTTATTATAGTTTTTAAGGTTCTAATTGAGTCCGGAAGTCCGGACGGACTCCGCTTCGACTCCGTACGGACTCCGGATTGACTCTGGGAGAGCTCTGGAGGGGAAAACTTAGGCACGTGACTAGGAATACTTAAGCGCCTCTCAAACTCGAAATTGAGAGGTGGGATAGAACATACAGCTTAATCTTTAACCACCACAGTCTCATTTTTTATTACTCAACAAATTAAATAAATTTTTAATACCCTTATAACTTTATATTTTATATATAACATTTTAGAAATACTACTCAACAATTTAAATCACACTTCATACAGGGTATCTTTAGAAAGGTCTTCATCACTGGGACTTGATTATTGCTGTCTCATAAAAAGTCAAATTATAATAAAAACATAAAAGTCAATCTTTACAGATCTTTCACTGGTACACCTTAATTGTTGTTATCAGTATTTCTTTTCTCAACAGCCACTTTTATTTAAATCTCAATAAGCGTTAATTATTTTAGAGTTTCATTATTTTTATCAATCAGATTCAAGTAGACTGGTTAGCTTAGTGATTTAGAATTCCCATTTTGTTATTTTTATTGGAAGGACGGGGTTTTCAGCTAAATCCACATATCTCCTCCGGATTCTGCTTACAGCAAGGCGACTGTAAGAGTTTACCTTACCATAGTTGGCGCCCAACGTGGGGTTCGATTTCTCTAGCTTTCTTTAAAGACTTACTTGGATCAAGAACGTTCTTAGCCTGCAAGAGGCATATTTTCTGGAGCTCTAATTGGATTTTTGTTATTGGCCTGCAAGAGGCTTGTTATTTTATCGATTGTTAACGCTTTTCTTTACTTATTGGGATGTCTTCTTCTGCTGTTGCTTCTGGATCTTCTAACCCTCTTATTCCCTCAGTTAGAATTGTTTCTTGGGATGGCCCAAAGTTTGATGGGGAGGAGGTTAAATGGTTTATTAGCAGGTATGAAGCTGCTGCTGCTGTTGATGGTGCTTCTCATGTGGACATGGTGAAGCAAGTTAGATTTTTTTATTGCTGATAGGGAGGTGGAAAAAGAGGTTATTGCTATGCAGGCATTCAAGGACAAGGATTGGGTAAAGCTTTCTAAAGCTATGGTTGATAGATGGGGTGTTAGGTTTACTATGATGGACCTCAATAAAATTTTTGGAGACTGGCAAGCAAAAGGTGGTGTTTCTTCTATGGCAGACTTCAAAAAGCTGTGTGTTCAGTTTGATGAAGTGGTGGAGTATCTCATACTGGTGGAGGAGTTAGTGCATGAGAGCCAAGCAAAAGATTTGTTTTGGACAGCATGCAGCAGGGATATTCGTATGGACGTCTTGAAGGATCTTTCAAGAAAAGATTTGATGAAGGAACTGCCTAATGGTGAGCAGAAACTGCTGGCTCTGGAGGTTATCAAGGACAACATTCAAGCCCATCTAAAGTTATTGGCGTTGGACAAATATCAAGAGTCATGCACTCAATATGTTAGCAAGGTCAGCAAAGTTTTGGCCGAAAACAACGATATTATGGTTAAAGCCCAGGAGGCCAAGAAGGCACAAATGGGATTACCTGCTGCTAAAGTTGAGGGCAATGTAGATAATAAGATGGTCGATCATTTGGCCGATTCAACTAAACAGTTAAAAATATTTGTTCAAGAAACCCAGAAGGCCAATAAGGCCCCAATCGCTTCTTTGTCAACGTCAACTTCTTATCAGTCCAGAGGTTATGAATGTCGAAATTATAATGGCAATAATAATGGTAACCGCTTCCCAGGCAATGGGAGAAATGGTGGGAATGGTGGTAGTAGTTATAGAGGTGGCTACGATGAGCCAAAGGTGTTCTCCTATTGTAATAGGAGGGGGCATAGAGCAACAGTTTGTTTTGCTCTTGATAAGGATATGGATGCTGGGCGAGTTTTATTTGATGGTAAAGTTTATAAATTTCCTGATGTTTTGTTCATCAAGCCCAGTGATGGAAAGTCTCCTTCTGATTTGGTCAGAAGAAGTTTAACGGCTGAAAGAAGAGCCAGATTTGAAGAGGTGACGGATGAAGATGTTAATGCCAAGGGTGGAAAAAATGGTAATGGTAATGGTGGAAAAACTGACAAAGGTAAAGAGAAAGAGGTCAGTAAAGCCACATTTTCTACTTCTTTTGGTGGTTTAGAGCTGGCGACGGTTGCCCAGGTGGAGGGTAGCTGTATGGATGGCGAATACGATGTTAATGCTGCTAGAAGAGCAGCTGCTACTAAGGCGAAGAGTAGCATTCAGAGCCAATTGAGGGCTAATCCTGGCAAGGCCAATAACAAAGTGAACCCTTACTCTAAGGACAAGAATTCTAGTGCTCAAACTGCGGCCAACAAATTGAACCCTTACTCTAAGGACGAATTATATAAAATGCAGAAGGGGATTGCTGATATGGGGCCCCCTAGTTATGGCAAGTTTGATTTAAATGGTGAGCCTATGCCAGAGGACGATTTGGATTCTGAGGAGGACGTACCGTTGGCGTCTCTACCCAGACCAAGTTTTAGCAGTCCCATCCCAATGGAGGGTGTAAGAAGGACTAGCAATGGATCAGGATTAGTGCAAGAAGCTGGTGACGGAGTTAGGGTTATAGAAAGTGAAGATGTTATTATGGGAGGTGAAAATGGCTCGGTTGGACCTCAAGAGGTACCCAGGGCCAAGGTTGTTAAATCAAAGGTCCAGTATGAGCGGCCAGTAGTTTCTGGTCAAGCTAATGCGATGGATGCAGTTTTGAATAGGGTGAATCAACTGCAGATTCCCTTATCTTTGGGGGAGTTATTTACGATTAGTCCGGCGCTTGCTGAAAAGCAAAAGAAGCATTTGACGAGGCGTTGGGTTTCCACTGGAGAGGTGGAATATATTTTTGAAAATGCTGAAAAATTTGGGGAAGATGTAGATACACATTTTTCCGCTCCCCTGGGTTACCTGGTGGTAACTCTTAATGGTAAAGAAGTAAAGGCCTTGGTCAATTCAGGGTCTCAAATTAATTTAATTTCATTGGAGAAAAGGACAAGTATAGGCTTGCCAATTAAAAGTGGAACTGGGGGAAACCTCAGAGGCATTGGAGGGCATGCAACCGAGCTGATGGGTACAGCTGAGAATGTCAGGTTAGGCATTGGTGGATCTGTTGGTAAGGTTCACTTTTATGTGGCCAGAGGAGCAGTCAAAACTGTTCTTGGTGGCCCTTTTTTGATGGATTTTGAGGCCAGGATAGGTTATCAAGCTGGCATGGGGATTAGTTTGGAGATCACTGGTGAAGATATGCGGATGTTACATATGTGGTTAGCGCCTCCTGGAGATGAAGGTTGGGAAACACGGCCAGGGATTACTACTCTGTGCCAGTGTTGTGTATGCACCAAGAAGCGGCATATAAAACGGACGGCTTCTGGTGAATTATGTTTGTTGGAAAGGGATGGATGCCCTCATTTTTTGGGGTAGCAGGGGCTGATCACTCTAATGTTGTAATCTCTCCTCAGGATGAGATCCCAGATTGCAATAGGTCAGCTCACTTGGAGATAATTCAAGTGGATTATCAATTATTTTCTGTTAATATTACTTTGGAGTGCAAATACGTTTTGGACTTTTCTATATGTTTGTTGGATTTACACTGTTTTTCTATTAAATTTAAAAATGGTGAAAAAGGCAAAATGGGCCAAATTAGGTTGGATAAAAATTGGAAGGTTATGTTTTATGACCTCCAGAAAGAGGGTAAACTGCAATTATCTCATCAAAACCCGATAAAAAATCTTGGTATAATTAAAACACAAAAAAATAATTTATGTGAAAATGTTATTCCGGACCTCCAGCAAGAGGTTAAACTGCAATTATCTCCTTCTATTCCGGACCTCCAGCAAGAGGGTAAACTGAAAAATCACATCAAAATCCGATTAAAAATCTCAGTATAATTAAAACACAAAAAAATAATTTTTGTGAAAATTCAATTCTGGTCCTCCAGCAAGAGGTTAAACTGCCAACTTTCTTTACGGGCGGTTTACTGTTGGATAAGGGAAGCAAAGGTGTTGGAAAATCTGTTTATAAATTAGACAAGGGAAATGAGAAAAGGGTAAAATTTAAAAATGAAATAAAATATTTTTCTAATTTTTCTTATTCTGATTCTGGCGATGAAGAAGATTCATTTGATGAAATTTTTAATGGCGATACAAAAGAAAATGTTTTACCTCAAGTTTATTTAGATGTGGAGGCAGCCAAATATAAGAAAGTAGCAAATAAAGTTCGACCTATTAATGAACCGCTACCTGCTGAATTAAATCCACCTTTGAGAAGACCAAGGTTATCAAGAGATCCTTATGAAAGTCCCTTGGTAATGAATCCGCCTGAATTTTCTGAGACGTCAAGAATCACTTTTGAGAGACTGGGTGTTGTTAATTTTGGACCTGATGGTTGGCTGTCTGGAGAAGAGAAGAAGTTGTTGTTGGATGTGATGGTCAAGCGAGAGAAGGCCATTGCTTTTGTAGAAGAGGAGAGGGGTGTGTTGAAGCATTCCTATGGGGAGCCTTACAAGACACCTGTGGTATGTCATGAACCGTGGCAGCAGAAACCAATTCCTATTCCAGCTGCATTAAAAGAAGCCTATATTGAAGTTGTCAGAGAACGGATATGCACTGGACTGTATGAGCAATCAACGTCAAGTTATTCTAGTCCGGTATTTTGTATCGAGAAACCGAATGGCAAGCTTAGAGTTGTTCATGATCTTAGGGAATTAAATAGGGTTACAATAAAGGATGCTGGGATACCGCCTAGTGCTGAGGAGTTTGTTGAAGCATTTGCAGGGAGAGTGTGTTATGGTTTGGGAGATATTATGGGTGGATATGATGAGAGAGAGTTACATCCAGACTCAAGGCCTCTAACTACATTTGATACGCCACTAGGAGGTTTACAGTTAACAAGATTACCTCAAGGTGCAACAAATTTGGTTGCAGTTTATCAAGCTCAGATGGCTTGGATCCTTCAAGACGAAATTCCACAATATGCTGGAATCTTTATAGATGATGGAGGAATTAAGGGACCAACAACCGACTATGATAACCAGGAGTTGGAAGAGAATCCCGGGATAAGAAAATTCATTTGGGAGTTTGCAATTACATTAGAAAGAATCTTGTTTCGAATTGAAGAGGCTGGTTTAACTATTTCAGGTTCAAAATTTTCATGTTGTGTGCCAGCCTTAGAAATATTAGGCCATGTGGTATGTAGAGAGGGTAGGATTATGTCCAAGAAGAAAGTTAACAAAATTCAGTCCTGGCCAAGACCCAAGAATACGACCAAAGTTAGAGGGTTTTTAGGTGTTTGCGTATATGTTAGAATGTTTATCAAGGACTTTTCTTCATTGGCAGCTCCATTGAGACGGTTAACGAGAAAGGATGCAGACTGAGAGTGGATGAAGAGTGTGAGAAGGCGTTTGTGAAGTTGATGGAGGTTGTGGGGAAGGATTTAGTCCTGCACAAGTTGGATTATGGAAAAGATGCTGGTAGAATTTATTTAGCAGTTGATTCAAGTCAGGTTGCAGCTGGGGCGGTTTTGTCTCAGATGGATAAAGCTGGTTACATCAGGCCAGTTAGGTATGAATCTTTAGTATTTACTGAGGTCGAATCAAGATATTCTCAACCAAAATTGGAATTATGTGGTGTGGCGAAAATACTGAAGAAACTTCAGCATATTTTGTGTGGGCAACATTTTGAGTTGCAAGTGGATGCAAAATCCTTAATCCAGATGATTAATTCCCCAAGTTTACCGAACGCACCCATGACAAGATGGGTAGCTTTTATTCAACATTTTTTGTTTGATTTAGTTCATAAGCCTGGCAAGACTTTTACTATGCCAGATGGTTTATCAAGGAGACCACCCACTGAAGAAGATTCAGACTCAGAAGAGTTCGATGAAGATATACCTATTATCAAAGCCAGCACTAAAGGAGCTGAAGACTTTCCATACCTCCCCCATGAGGTTAAACTGGCAGGACTATTGTGTTTAGATTATGGTGATGATGACCTCCACCAAGAGGAAAAACTGGAAAATAGTTTTTATGTTAATAAAGGTGTTGGAAAAGGTGTAGATAAATTCGGTAGAAAGGAGGTAGAAGAAGATGTGGTGTATGTAGAGGAAGATGGATTGGTAGTGTGGGATAGTAGTAAATTAAGGAATGGTGTATATGTTAGAGAATTAGAGAATTTAAATAAAAGGGTGGATAAAGAGAAAGAGGTATTTTCGAATACGGTTTACGAAGGATCCAAAGGTTCAGAAGAAAAACGTCGACATAGCTCAATTAAAGATTTATTTAGGGGTCAACGATTATTGGCTCATTCATGTGCAGGTGATATTGGTGATAGAGAAGTCCCTATTGATGTTATATTAATTGATTTTCAAGATGAAGTCTGGGGTCAGACTGGTTTTTATTTTTTGTTAGTCAAATATTTGTTGACTTTAGAGAGGCCAGAAGATTGTGAAGACAATGAATGGGTGGCTATCAAGAGGAAGTCATCTACGTTTTACCTATCTGGTCGACGTTTAATGAGGAGAAGGTATCCAAATCCTCAAGTAGTTATAACTCAAGAGAAGGGGTAAGAATTAGTTTTGAAATCACTGCATGAAGATGTCGGGCATAGAGGCGTTGAAGAAACGTTTAGAAGAATTTCTGATCGATTTTGGTGGCCTGGAATGAAGATGGCTGTTAAACAGTGGGTTCAGTCATGCGAAGAATGTCAAAGACAAAGTTTTTTAAGGCCAAAAGAACCTGGACGCGCAACCAGTGAATATACGCTCTTTGGGAGAGTTAGTTTAGATGCCGTTCATATAAAAGAGGGACGGTATAAATATTTAATTGTGGCCAGAGATGATTTATCTGGTTGGGTAGAGGCAGCGCCTCTTATTAATTTAACTTCCAAAAATGTGGCAGAATTTTTTTTGAATAATTGGGTATATAGGTATGGGGTGATGAAGTTGGTAACGGTAGATGGAGGTCCTGAATTTGGGACAGAATTTAAAGAGGCCATATTGAAAGTTGGATCAAAGGTTAGGGTAGCAACCCCATATTATCCTGAAGCTGAAGGCATGGTTGAAAGAGGGAATCAATTTATCAAGGATGCTTTAGTTAAAATGTGTCGGACAAGTGCCGAAAAGTGGAGGCACTACTTACCTTTAGTTTTATTTGCTGATAGAATCACTGCCAAAAGGACAACCAGATTTTCACCTAATGAACTTGTTTTTGGACAGAAAGCAGTTTTACCGGTTGATTTAG
Organism: Hemileia vastatrix; assembly: GCA_030280995.1. Taxonomy (NCBI): domain Eukaryota; kingdom Fungi; phylum Basidiomycota; class Pucciniomycetes; order Pucciniales; family Zaghouaniaceae; genus Hemileia; species Hemileia vastatrix. The sequence continues at coordinate 27,656,758 of JASXTE010000010.1, read as the reverse complement.
AAGCTGAATCATATCTTGGAGTTGACTGGGACACGGTCAAAACTACTGAAGAATTATTGTGTGCAAGAATGATGCAGCTAGAAAAGAAAGAAGAATATTTAGAAAAGGCATATTCGCGGATGATGAAGATCAGAAATCAATCAGTTAGATATTGGGATGAGTGGTTGGCACATCAATTAAGGAAACCTTTGAACCCAGGTGATATGGTCTTGGTGTATAATAGGAGTTTGGAAAGTCAGTGGGGAAAAATGTTTGCAGATAGGTGGAATGGACCGTATAAAGTTAAAGAGCAAGTTTCTGGCGGTTCATATGTGCTAGAAGAGTTGGATGGAGTAGTATTGAAGAAGAGGGTAGCGGCCGATCAAGTGAAACGGTTCTATCCTAGAGTCACCAGGAGTGCCGAAGTCTACCTCCGCAATGAGGATAAACTATGATATTGATGAAATTTTATGGATACCTCCGCAATGAGGATAAACTATGATATCAACGAAATTTTATGATGACCTCCGCAACGAGGATAAACTATATTCTTTATATCAAAATGCTTTACTGTTGTTACACTGTATATGGGCGAAAAAACTATGATGAAACTTAACGAAATTCAAGAAGACCTTCTTTGAAATTTTCAAAAAACTTAAAATTCTTAAAATATGGGTGAAGATAGTGTTGGAAAATTTTTAAAATTTATTGGAAGAAGTGTTCACAGGGGAACCTTCTTAATTTAATATTGGCAAGTGTGGGGGTAATTGATGGGCTGGCTGCTCTATACACAATTACCCCATAATGTTTGTTTCCAAAATTTTCCCTGTTTCTAGTTGAATCCTGGCTTTGTCTTTTAATTATAGGAAGTCCACTAAGACTATAAACTGGAACGAATCAAGAGACACCGCTCTCAACGCGGGATTCAAGATTCTTTTATTTTATTTTGTTTTTGATTTTTTTTATGTTAGATTGTGATTTCTTCTCTTTAATATATATTATGAATTATTGTAAAGGTGATGCTCACTGGTGGTCTCTAATCATTTTTATAAATTGTAGGGAGCCCACCTAGTGATCATCATTATAAAAATTATCTTCTAAAAACTTTCATTTATTTTCTTTTCTTTTCAATTTCTCAAAATTGTGTAACCACATCAAGTTGCACTTGGATGTGGGTATGATGTCGAGGGTACGGCTCAACAAATGGCCAGGGGGCATCTTTTAAAAATTTTATTTTGAAATTTATTTATTATTATTACTTTTTTTATCTTTCTTTTCACATTCATTTATCTTTCTTTAAAAATTAAAATTTAACTTTTATTTCAAAACTATCTTTTCTAAAATCATTTATTTTAAATTAAAAAAAAATTAAAATTAAAATTAAAAATAAATAAAATAAAATAAAAAAAATAATAAAAAATAATAAAAATAAAAAAATAAAAAAATAAAATAGATAAATAAAAATAAAATAAAAATAAAATGATAAAATAAAAAAATTAATTAATTAAATAAAAATTATTATATTTCTTAGTTTTATTTTTCAAGTCTTCATTTTTTTTAGTTTATTCATTTAGTTTAGACAGGAAACAGGGTCTAGGGAAACTCAACACCTATGGGATTTTACTTCAAGACATTCTTTAAGGTTTTTATATGTATTTTGGATCTGTTAGTCCTCCAAGACTTTAAACTGGCTACTGTTCAAGACATTCTTTAAGGTTTTTTTACACGTATTTTGGATCTGTTAGTCCTCCAAGACTTTAAACTGGCTACTGTTCAAGACTTTCCTTAAGGGTTTTATACGAATTTTGGAGCTTTTAGTCCTCCAAGACTTTAAACTGGCTACTTTTCAAGACTTTCCTTAAGGTTTTATACAAATTTTGGAGCTGTTAGTCCTTCAAGACTTTAAACTGAATTTCAAGGATGATTAAGATTTTATGTATATTTTTGGAGATGGATTTTTTTTATATAAATCAAATGTTAGGTCCACCAAGACCTTAAACTGGAGTGTTATCAAATGTTAGGTCCACCAAGACCCTAAACTGGACGGTTATCAAGCTGTTGGGTCCACCATGACCATAAACTGGATTTCTTATCGATCAAATGTTTGGTCCACTATGACATTAAACTGGATTATCAAATTTATTCAATCTTTGGTCAAGCCTAGGCCTTACTTAGGAATATTTCAAGTTATTTATGCACTTAAACAATCTTTGGTCCACCAAGACCATAAACTGGCAACAGATTTTATGTTTGGTCCACCAAGACTTTAAACTGGAATGTCAATCTTGTTTGGATAACTCAATTCAATTTTTTAAATTTATCGCTGTCCACTAAGACTCTAAACTGGTTATTCAATCATATCTGGAATTAGGTGATGATAAGCTTTAGGAGGTTAAAATTTTAGGTGGTGATGATGCTAAGGAAAGCATAATGGTTAATTAGGTGAAATTTGTGGCGCTTTAACATGGTCTAAAGTTAATATTATTATTGGAAGCCTGGAAAAAGTATTTTATGGGTTTGCTGTATAGCAAAGTTTGAATATTGTGATGAAGGAATCAGAAGTTAGGATGGTAGTTGGATTTTAGGGAATGATTTTTAGTGCCTCAGTGTTAGGCCATTTTTGGTGTGAAGCTTGGAGGACCTTATGGCGAGATTGGAATCATAGAATTCGGCTCAGTGGGGGGCCCTATGAGATTGGAATCAGGAGTATTCGGCTCATAGGAAGATCCACTCTCTCAATGCTGTGACAAGACAGAAGACTGGTATATGGGAGTCTGAAGGGATTCAAACCTTGCTCTCAGTAGTGGAATCATCACAAGATTTATATTATTTTATTTTATGTTATATCAAGCCAGAGAAGAAGAAACAACGTTTTTATTATAAAGAATTAAAAGAAGACCAGCTAAAACAAATTTATCAAATTATTTTATTAGAAAGGATAATTCTTTTGGAATTGCTCAATCACTTATGCAAAGTTTTACTAATGGGGACATTCTCAATTGGAGGGAGGATGTGGTAGCCTAAAGTTTAGTATGGCACCTAAGTACGTAAATGGAGTTATTACGGCGTGCAAGATTGGCGTTATTATTTTATAAAAGGGTTTTATTAAATTTATTTGAGTTTTAAATATGAAGAAATTGGTCACGAGAGAATGCCTACACAAAACAATTTATTTTACGGAGAAAACTTATTTTTACGGTCTGAAAAATTTATAAGTATCAAGTCGAGTCACTCAAGAACCTTGGGAAATTTTTCCAGAATTTTTACTATTTTCTTATATTTTTAAATGAATTTTAAAGTTTTATAGAAATATTTACGTTTTCAGAAATTACTTAACTTTGATGAATTTTCACGGGGTAATTAGAGCTGCGCAGACTACGAAAATTAGTTTGAAATATAAAGGGAAAGTAGCTCTATCATGTGTAATTTTTTTAGATTTTTTATTATAGTTTTTAAGGTTCTAATTGAGTCTGGAAGTCCAGACGGACTCCGTACGGGCTCCGGATTGACTCTGGGAGAGCTCTGGAGGGGAAAACTTAGGCACGTGACTAGGAATACTTAAGCGCCTCTCAAACTCGAAATTGAGAGGGGGGATAGAACATACAGCTTAATCTTTAACCACCACGGTCTCATTTTTTTATTACTCAACAAATTAAATAAAATTGTAATACCCTTATAACTCTATATTTTATATCTAACATTTTAGAAATACTACTCAACAATTTAAATCACACTTCATACAGGGTATCCTTAGAAAGGTCTTCATCACTGGGACTTGATTATTGCTGTCTCATAAAAACTCAAATTATAATAAAAACATAGAAGTCAATCTTTACAGATCTTTCACTGGTACACCTTAATTGTTGTTATCAGTATTTCTTTTCTCAACAGCCACTTTTATTTAAATCTCAATAAGCGTTAATTATTTTAGAGTTTCATTATTTTTATCAATCAGATTTAAGTAGACTGGTTAGCTTAGTGATTTAGAATTCCCATTTTGTTATTTTTATTGGAAGGACGGGGTTTTCAGCTAAATCCACATATCTCCTCCGGATTCTGCTTACAGCAAGGCAACTGTAAGAGTTTACCTTACCAAACGGCCAACACCGGAGGAGTTTGTGGATTCTTTTGCGGGACATTCATGTTACAGATTAGGTGATATTATGGGAGGATACAATGAGCACGAATTGGACAAATCATCCAGACCCATGATGACTTTTGAAACCCCACTGGGGCGCTTCAGGTTGACAAGGCTACAGCAGGGCGCAACAGATTCTGTGACGGTATACCAAGCACAGATGATGTGGATATTTCAGGATGAAATTCCAGATTATGTGGGAATTTTCATTGATGATGGCGGTATAAAAGGACCAGCCAGCAATTACAACGGGGAAGTGTTAGAGGAGAATCCATATATTAGAAGGTTTGTTTGGGAATATGCGATTACTATGGAAAGAGTGCTATTCAGGATAGAAGAGGCAGGATTAACGATCTCTGGATCCAAATTTGCTTGTTGTGTTCCAGCGCTAGATATAGTGGGACATGTGGTATGCAAGGAAGGGAGAATAATTGTGGAAAAACAGAAGAATAAGGTGCTTACATGGCTAAGGCCAAGAAATACTACGGAAGTTAGAGGATTTTTACACATTCATACATATGTAAGAATGTTTATTCGAGATTTTGCTATGTTATCTTCAACTTTAAGGCACTTAACAAGAAAAGATGTTGTATGGTATTGGATGGAGGAATGTGATGAGTCATTTGAGTTGTTGAAAAGGATTGTAGGAAAAGATATTCTTTTGAAGAAATTGGAGTATGGACAAGGCGCTGGAAAAATTACTCTAGCGGTGGATTCTAGTGTGTCCGCAGTGGGGCAGTTTTGATGCAGGAGGATGAGGAAGGTAATGATAGACCTGTCCTTTATGAATCTAAGACTTTTACTAGAGTAGAGTCTAGGTACTCTCAGTCTAAGCTGGAGTTATGCAAAGTAGAGAAGATTCTTAAGAAGCTACAATGGATGCTTTGGGGGCAACATTTTGAGTTTCAGGTTGATGCGCTATCATTGGTGCAAATGATTAGTAGCCCAAGTTTACCAGATGCGCCCATGACGAGGTGGGTAGCGCAGATTAATTTATTTTCTTTTGATTTGGTCCACAAGCCGGGAAAAACTTTCGCTATGCCAGATTCATTATCTAGAAGACCGCCATGTGAAGAAGACTCGGACGCCAAAGAATTTGAAGAAGATATGAGATGGGTAAACAGCATAGATTATTGTTATGAAAAATTTGGCAAGTTTGTCCGCAATGACAATAAACTAGTTGCGCAGAATTTCCGTAAAGACATAAGGCTAGATGTTGATGATGCGCAGGATGTTTGCAAAGGTAGTCTGCAACTGGATTTAGGGAACGTTGAAGCTAACGTAGCGACAAGGAGTGCGCTAGGCAAGGCAACGGAAGAGTCAGATGACAAAGATGATTCAAGGGGAAGTCAAGATAGTAGCACTCATCCCAAAGAAGGGGAGTATTCTGAAGGTGACACATCTACTTATGAGGGAGTAGAGTTGTTAAGACTATATCTGGAAGGCAGTAGTAGACCAGATTTTTGTGATAAAAAGGTTTGGCACAATATTGAAAAGCGCGCTAAAGGCTATTTTATAAAAGATGGGAAGCTATGGAAGGATCAAGCCTTGTTTCCCCAGTTAGTTGTTCAAACTAGGAAAAGGAAGGAAAAAATACTCAGGGAGTTACATGAGAATTTAGGACATAGAGGTCAAGACAAGACATATTGCAGAGTTAGGGAGAGATTCTGGTGGCCCAATATGATTAATAAAGTAAGAGATTGGGTCAAATCTTGTCCTGAATGTCAGTGTAGGAGTTACAGAAAGCCAAAAGAGAAAGGTAGAGCAACGGGCGAAGATACTGTTTTTGGTAGGGTCAGTTTAGACACAGTTCATATAAAAGAAGGACGCTTTAAATACTTGGTAGTAGCCAGGGATGATCTATCAGGATGGGTCAAAGCAGCGCCAATGGTAAATCTTAAGGTGAGTAATGTAGCTGAGTTCTTAAAAAAAGAATGGGTTTATAGGTATGGGGTAATGAATATGGTGACTGTAGATGGTGGTGCTGAATTTTCTGGAGAATTCCAAGAGGTAGTTAAAGGTATTGGCGCAAGGCTACAAGTTGAAACATTATACTATCCTGAAGCAGAGGGAATCAAGTTATAAAGGATGCGCTAGTTAAATTATGTGGGAATAATGGGGCAAAGTGGAAGAACTACTTGTTATTAGTTTTGTTTGCAGATAGGATTTCAGTTTAAAGGAAAACAGGGCTTTCACCATATGAACTTATGTTTGGTCAAAGGGCAGTATTACCTATTGATCTAGAGGCTGGATCTTTTCTAGGATGCAACTGGGACCAAGTGCGCTTGACTGAAGATTTAATTCTAGCGAGGGCAGCGCAGCTTGAAAGAAAGGACGATTTTGTGGAGAAGGCATATGATAGAATAATGCAGATCCGTGACAAGTCAGTTAAATATTGGGATGAGCGTTTAGCGCATATGTTAAGGAAGCCATTGAACCCAGGAGATTTGTTTTTGTTTTATAATAGAAGTTTAGAAAGCCAATGGGGGAAGATGTTTGCTGACAGATGGAACGGTCTTTATAGGGTCAGAAAGCAGATAACTAGGGGGGTCTTACTTACTGGAGGAACTAGATGATTCTGAATGGAAGCAGAAGGTGGTGGCAGATCAGATAAAAAGGTTCTACCTAAGGGGTGTTCCAGTGATACAAGATGACCTCCGGAATGAGGAAAAACTACCAGAATGACCTCCGGAAAGAGGTTAAACTAAAAATTTATGTTAAGCTTTGTTTTTCTAAGAGAACTCACAGAAGGCTTGACACAGTTGTGACAGATAGAGGGCTCTAACTGGAAGTTAGGTGCACTAAGGCTGAACAGGCAACTGAAATAAGCGCTCAGATGAGGACACAGAGGAAAATGAAATCTTATATTTTTATTGTTCAAGGGGACATGACGAGATAGGAAATTGGATTAAAGAAGGCGCATACCATGTAAACACAAAAGACGCTGTGAATTTAGCTAATGGGCTAACTAGCCAGGAGTGGAATAATGACTTATAGATGGGGCTCTCTACAGTTCAATTCTTATTTACATTGTGTATTTTTTGTATCGCAGTAAAGGTGGTAAAGTTTTATGATTTAAAAGGTTTATTTATAATTTTTTAGGGTTTACAGTCTTTTAAAGAAAGTAGAGGGAGCAAAGTTAGGTGCTCTAAATTTAGAAGACAGGTAGTATGGAAGACAGGTGTAGTAAAATAGTGCCATGTCTAAAATGATTATTTAAAGGCATAGCTTGAAAAATATATGAAGACTATGTACAGGAATAATGGACAGAGAAGGCTCATATGGAGGGAGCTAGTGGACTATTCAGTATCGGGGTGAAAGCTATTAGGATATCCTTTCCAGTCTTCAGGCATGACAAAACGACAAGGATTGGCAGGGAATCCAAGAATAGTTTATGAACTGATTTTGTTCATTAGTTGACCTATCATTTCTATATGGTTGTAGCAGGCTTCAAGTTCAGAGTCAGAAAAAGCTGGTGCGTTATAATAGGATAGAGACATAGCATCATATATAAGACAAAGTCTGGAAAACATTCACATGGAATGGAAAAAAGGTAAAGGAATAGGAACCCAACACAGAGAGATGGATTCATTGAAGCCTGAAAAAGAGTCAGCGGGTAAAGGAAGCGTAAGTGTAATAAAGGGTAATTACTTGCTAATAAATTTTGTGGGCGCGCTGATGGCGAATAAATGGTAATCGTGTCAGGAGCAGCTGTAGTGGAGCCTGAGTGCATGGAAGCATTGGAGCTCGGAGTTGAAGAAGGCGCAGTGCTAGGCTGGATATATATTTTGCGCCTGGGAAAAGTAGGAAGCAATGGGGACTCATAAGGAATGTTGTTATTGGCGGAAGAATTGGGTCTAGTGGGACTAGTAGTTGTAATTATGGGGGCGCTACTGGTGGAACTAGGAGGAAAGCAAATATAGCCAGTAGGCTGAGGAGTATTATGGTTCAGAGAGATATTGAAAGTTTTGTGGTATCTAAAGCAGTTGTCACAGGCAGGTCTAAAGGAGGAATACCCCCGAGGTCTAGGAAATGTACAATGAAAGTTGCGGCATTTACAAAATGAGCATGCTTGATCTGTGGGAACTGTGCAATATTGAGTCATGATGTTTGGATGAAGGTAATCCGGGTTATTAGATGGGCTTTTTATAGGTTAATAATGGCATTGTGGAAGAGACATCAGTCACGCAATAACTGACATGAGTGCTGAATGGTTACTAAGATGGATGTGAAGAATCTTCATCAAAGAAGAAAAAAAAAATGAGGGACCTAAGTAAAGGCAAATCCATCTCAATCAAGAGAAAGTCATATGCTGCGAAGATCTGAAGATTTCAAGGGAATGCATGCATATATGACGCAGGGGATGTATTTGCTGCTATAGGGAGTAGCACCAATCTCAGATTTATTTTGTGTTTATTGTTTCACTTTTCATTGGCACTTAGTAGTAAGGTGCACTGTTTGGAAAAAGGATAATATTTTTTTTCTGGGGGCAACTCATCACACAGATGCTGGATTCTCACAAGGGACTTAGGGTCAAGCAGAGTTAAGGAAAAAAAATATTATTACATTTTTTACAAAACTATATACAATTTTTTAAGGAATATATAACAAATATTTTTAGTATTCTGTGTCATCGTTGATAGGGATGCAGAAGTCCCAGTTGTAAACAGCCTCTTGCATGTTTTGCCCCAAGGTGGTAACTAGCTGTTTTCTTTTGTCATACTCAGCGTGAGTATAGACTGGGACCACCTTGAGAAATTTTTCAATGGTGACTATCATATTGTTCATATGACGCATGGTTTCATCATATGGTGCACAGGCAACGTGCTCTGCAAATTCCCAGTTTTGAGCCATGGTGGATCTTCTTCTTCTTCATTGTCGTCAGGGGGGGCGTCGGCTGGCCAATCATCCGGAATGATAGCATCGAAGACTGGTTGAAGGGTAGTCCAGTCAGGAGTTGGTGAGCGCGGAGTGCACTCAGGAATTGGATCTGTATCCCAGGCAGGAAGGAAAAGGGGAGCGTTAGGCAGCGGAGGCGATGTAGCGTAAGGAGTGGCTGGCGCATTCTAAGAGAGAAAAGAGCTTATTTTACCGTTTAAAGAAAAAAAAAGAGAACTTACTGTACTCTCCTCTGAAAAGAGAGAATTTGGAATGGAGGCGACACTACTAGGTGTAGGTGTGCGGTGATTAACCTTGGCTCATTTGTTGCTAGGTGGAGTTGAAGATGTAGGCGCAGGGCGCTTGATGGCCAACTGACTCATCATATTCAAGGTTGAAGCGTTGGGATCCAGGCGCACCACAGTGGGCGGCCCATTTTAACTACATTTCTTCTTGCGTTGTTTACAGTAATCGCATGACTAAGAAAGAAAAAAATAGAAGATTAGTAATAAGGAGAAAGGAAGGGAAAGAAAAGAAGAAAAAGTTGCCACGGTGGGCTTTTGAGAAATGACAGGGAGTTATGCCATTCTTGATGCAGCGGGTGCATCTTGTCCCAGCCATTAGCGTAGTAACTGGCATTGCAGGTGGAGCAGCAGCAGGCTGGGTACGCACGAAATTCCAGATAGTGTCCACGTCGTTGGCGGTATTTTTGGTATTAACGGTATTATTTTTAGTATTCATTGAAAAGAATTAAGGAAAAAAAATTACAAAGAAAAGAGGATTGTAATAAATAAGAGAAGATGGAAGAAGATGGAGGAAGAAGACACTGTGAGACGCAGGATATTTATAGGCTCCTGGGGACAGTCGCAAGTAGAGGGAGGATGTGGTACGTGACTTGCAGGTAGTTTGATTTTGGACCAATCAGCTTGCATAGTCCAGGAAGAAAAAAGGGGATTCATAGCGCAGTAGGAAGTGCTAAACTATAATGCGTGTTTGTGTGTTTCAAGGACAAAGGGAAATAGAAGTGTGGAAGAGGATTCAGGGTCTGTGCACTCAGATTTGCAGCAGGATGCGCCGCATAATGGGGAATTGTGTGTTATTGATTTAGGACTGCAAGCGCTGAACAATATGGACTTATATTTTCCAATAATTGTGTATTACGCACTAAGGAAAGGCTCAAGTTCAAAGTATACTGCACCGCGGCTAGTGTGGTAACTTACTGAAACAGATGATATAGGAGGTTAACTAGTTGAAAATCAAAGCGACTAGGATCAGTGTTAGAAGGAGTCAAACTTGGAAGTAGTGCTGAAACAAACAAAGGTACATTCAGGGGTGTGCATGTCAAGGTGTCAAGCATGAGTGAGACAAGTTAATACTAGTGTTAGTAAGGATAGGGTATGTTTTAGGCGCTGTAGTTGTTACAAGCGGTGTACATGGTCGACTAATAGATTAGTTACTGTTTTACTAATGTAGCGCTAGAGTCAGCGCTGGAGATCCACTAGGGAACTGTGTTTAGAGCGCTGGAAAAATATAAAGAGGGTATCGCATCTAGTAATAGAGAGAGGAAGATTGGACAAATATTTAGTTAACATAAAAGTAGTTAATAATTGTGAAGTCAAAGATATTAGAATTTTCTGCAATCAATTGCTTGAGAGTATATAGATTCAAAGGATTAACTATTATTAGAGTTATTTTATTGCTATAATAAGGCATATTCAAAGAGAGCGCTTCAAGAGGGAGTAGCTGTGGATATTAGCGCTTGTTAAGAATAGAAATATCTGGATAGTAATACTTGTTTTTTTTTTGGATCTTTTAAAAACTCAGTTCTCAACTTATAAACTTTCTAATCACATATTGGTGTTACACATTATTGCGCTGCCTTTAAAAATAAGAGTGGCAGGCACATCTTTTTAGAAATCAAAAGGAAGAACCAACCCATCTTGCATTGTGTCTACTGCTTAGTACTTTAGGACTCTCTACAACATTATGGTGAAATCCACACTTTTGGTTGAGAAAGTGCGGATATGAGTGAAATAAGTGACTTATTTCATTTTGAAATCCACCAGTGTTGGGGCTAGTGTGTTTTGAAAATTGGCACTTAATTAAGTGCGGATTTGGTCAAATTTAAGTGTGGATTTGTAACTGCGGATTTTCCAGAACTGACACCCCCTATTTGTGTGTATTGAAAACATAAATTTTCATTGCAAATGCAAAATGGCCATTTCAAATATGTGTGCCAAGGATTGATGAGGGGATGGAGGTCAGTGTGTCACATGTGACAGGGATGCTGTGGACAACATGTGGTTGTGAAAAAAAATCAGGAAAAAGGTGCTGATTTGAGGTCATAACTGACACCCATTTTTGAAATAAGTGACTTCTTTACAAAATTTAAGTGCTGATTTGCTTTGAAATCTGCACTTAAGTTAAGTGCTGATTTGCTTTGAAATCTTCACTTAAGTTAAGTGCAGATTTGGCAGAACTGACACCCCCTAATAATTGCATGAGTTGAAGGAAGATAAATAGGGAAACTAAATGGATAGGACGTCATTATTATCATTAACACAATTTGCTTACAAATTGCAACATTCTTTTAATAGAACTCGTTTGCTGCAATGAATTTTGAATTTGAAGGTTTTGGTGATGCAAGAATGAGTAACATATGCTCAAAAATTTGATAGTATGGGAAACTATATTAATTGATATAGATATTAAAAATAAAAATAATTTATATTTGTAATGCTAAGAATAACTGACCTTATGTAAATTGATCTTATATAAAATTTAGCTTTAGTTTTTACAAAACCTTTCGATAATAAAACTCGGAGGTTTGTTGGTGGAAACTCACATTACTGCAACTTTGCAATCTTTTTAGAGGTTGTTTCCACCTTCAGTTTTTCCATCCAAGTTATTAAACTTGAAACTGCTCTGTCATCGTGAGGATCTATAACTATCCAGCTCCAAGGTAAGAAGTGTCTTGTCATTTCTAGATAATTTTTCCAGGCGGCAATAATATTGTTGAGATTATCAAGTGAATCAAGAGCACGGAAATATTTTCTAATATTTTTCTTGATAGTTGGCGTTGCACTGCTCTGGTATAAGTGGCTTAAGGCGTGAAGGGAGAAACCAATTTTTTCAAATTCCCATTGCAATTGAAGAGGATTCATTTCTTGATTAGCAATATCAAGCAAATTCGGTATGATTACCTGCAAGATGTCAGCATCTTTCTGATATCTCTCAATAGTTTGGTCCCACTTAGGAGTCAGACTATCAATTTGGGTTAACAAAATTCTGATGTCCTTATGATCTGCTAAAGAAAACAAACAAGTTGTTCGAAGAGCACGTTGTAAGACTTCATTCCCCTGAAGTTCTGCGAGTATGAATGGGCATCATTTTAGTCAAACGATAATAAATCAGTAATTGTAACGTCTTCAGTCTTACTATGAGCAATAAATAAATTTTCTTCAAATAGGTATACCGGGAACCCATATTTTTTGTCAAACGACTTGAAAGCCCCGGATTCTGCCATTGCTTTCATTAACCACCTGGCGAAGATCGGTTTATTTTCTGCAAGCTCAACCGCGACATCCCAGCCTGGGTTTAATATTTTCCCATGAGTTGACAATTCTGTAAGTAGCCTGTATTTCCAATGAGATATAATTGAAGCCTCGGAGCGATCGACTAAGTAATCAGAAAAATCGTAGAGCGCTTTAACACGATCTTCTAGGTTTACTGATGGCGTTTGCAATATCTTGTATAGATTATCAGTCATAACAGTAATATCCTTGTCAACCCGTGCTTTTCGTTTGAATTCTTCCAATACTTTCAAACTGGTCTCGGAAGATGAATCAGTGCGTCCGATGAATAGGTTCAATCTTGGGTACTTTTCTGCAATGGCTTGACGAGCCATTTGGATGAAAACTTTGTCTTCTTCAGTTTGCCCAAGCTGAGAAATTTTCCCCATTTCTTCCCAAAGGTGAGTTTCTGGTACAAAAGAAAGCGGACCACGTAGCATCCTCTTTCCAGTATCCTCTGCATAACTTATGAGGATTTTCCATCCGTCTTCATACATGTCATCGCTATGCCTCTTCGTGTGCATGAGATGATCTATCAGTGCAATTAAACGGTCCATTTTACCCTGCATTATCAAAGCTATATCACCAAGATAATTAGTAACATCGACATGTGTTTGCAGATCAAAAACAAACCATCTGTAAAAGTGAAAAATGACGCGCAACAGGATGTCAATTACCAACAGTGACTCGTCACAAAGTAAAACAATCCTTTTTACCATCCGTTTTCCATAAGATAGGTTTACCGTCAGAAGTGAAGTCTGCCCACTTGGAACGATCATACCATTTCTGTTCAAAATATGGTGTTTCAAAGTATGCTATGAAGCCACAAGGTACTGAGCTTTCTGACTCCAAATTTTGAAGAATTTGTGAATCTTACCTTCAGCAAGTCTTTGCTGTAGCCCTGTGTCCTGAGGGGCTGAGACACTTTCAGCATGCTTCCTCTTAAGTGACAGGACCTTTTTTTGTCTATCTAATAGTTCTTGGGCATAATAATAAAGAGTACGATACTTATATTGGCTGAAGAAAGGGATTTGATGGTTTAATTTCCACAATTCTTCTTCAGCTCTAGAAATGTATTCCGCATTCCGTTGAAGGGGCTGAAGAAGATCGGTCAACAATGCTTTCAGGTAGGCATATTCTCTGCTTATTTTGGAAAGACTGTGAAAAATCAATTGCTTTTTGTGAAATGTTTTGAGGGCATTCCTCAAGGTCTTTTCACGAAGTAAGGATTCCTTCCCCAAGGAAATTCGCGGATGGGAATCTGCAACATCTGTTTCTGTTGCGTCTCCGAGTGCAGAATGAAGTCCTTTAACTTGTTCCTCCACCACCGATTTTGGAGCATCACTTTCATGGGCGAATTCATTCATACTAGAGCCACCTTCATGTACCACCAGTTCCAAGCTATAATTTTTACTAAAGAGAAAAAAAACATATGTGCAAATAAAAAATTGAACTTTCAAATAGCTAAAATTCATAACGACGTATATATATTTTTAGGTGTACAGTCCATTCAGAGTAGAAGATTTTTTTGATGTGAACATTATTAATTGATGAACATGCGCTATTTATTCTTACTCAAAAGCTTTAAAATTAAAATAAAGCATTATTTCAGAAACAACTCCTGATTTTAGAATGTTTCATCCCTTGAGGTTAGTCATTTTTTTATTCTTTCTTTTTTTTCAAATTACTATGAATACAACAAGTTAGAAATTTTATTTTTATTATTTCACGATCTTAAATCTAGAGCTAAGTCGGAAAAGCTTGTGAAATTTCCGACCAAAAAAATTAAAGTTGCTCTCACAAAAAAATGATTTGCCTATTCTAAAGGGCTGGAAACGGGTCGGGGGTACTCCCTTTTGAGTAGTTAAATCATTTTTCGTGAGGTGAACCTGTTTTTTTTTTGTCACAATTTCCGCAACCTTTTCCAACTTAGCTGTATGAGGGGTAAAGAAAGCAAAAATTTGGTAAGCTATGGCGCTTGGAAATTTAGGCGCGGATGGACTCTGGGGACAAGCATGGAGCAAGAGTTTTGTGCTAGGATACATTTGAATAATCTCTATGAGCATGATAGGGATGAATTTTTGGCTTATTCTTCACTAATAGTTAAAACAAGTTAGAAATAAACGAAATGATGACTAATTTTTAGCTAAATGATTTTAGTTGAAGGATTTGAGTAACATAAATGCTTGGAACACTCTAAGACGGACAGCTAAGCTGGACAAGGTTGCGAAAATTTTGACAAAAAAAAGTTCGCCTCATAAAAAAATGATTTGCCTATTCAAAAGGGAGTACCCCTGACCTATCACCAGCCCTTCAGAATAGACAAATGATTTTTTTTGTCAAAAATTCCGCAATCTTTTCCAACTTATCTGCACTAGAATAATTGTTTTTACTTCTGGTCTAAATGCAACACATTTTTGAGATAAACTTGTTCAGGGCAGGTGTATTTCATTTTTTGATGGCGGGTTTGGTACCTTTTTTGTGGCATATTTGGTAAGGTTTGAGACCTCCTATTCTATACACTCAGACAAAACACATATAAAATGATTCTCATATTAATACTAACACCCGGGGAGTGGAAACAATGAATTTTTGAAAAAGAAATTTCCAGTTAATTAGCGCAAAGGCTTTTGCGCCACAATTGTAAAAAAACAGAAAAAAATCTAAAATAAAACAAAAGTCATTTTTTTTTTTGAGAAAAAAAATTAAAAAGCAAAATTCCCCATGGTTGCAAGGTATTTTTCTTGCACTTATTTTTCTCACTTTTTTTTTTTTTCTCGCACATATTTTTCTATCCTTATGTCCCTCCCTACAATATCCCCAACTCGTGCTGGTTATTTGGTGCGTAGTGTATGGCCTCCAACTTATTTTACAACATTAACACACATAGATTGTCAATAATGTGTCTTGTGTCTATCTATTTTGTGCCACTTGACTTGGCCTCATTTTTATCATTTAGAAGTTTCTTTTTCTCCATTCTTTAATATCTGATTTTGTTTTATTGGATTAACTTGTTTGCCACTTTCTCTTCTTCCTTACTACCCCTTTCTCTTTCGCTCCGCCTCGATCCTATTGGAGTCTCATCCTTAGCTTCTTACTTGCTCTTTCTGCCTCGGTGCGAGCTCTTTATCCCGCATGGTTGACGTCAATCTCAATTATATCTTAAAGAATACTACAACTCCTATCTCGAATTTCCGATTGGTATATGACAGGAGACGAAACGTGTTATGGAGAAACCATAATGGGTTTCGGGACAATGATAACAGCAAACACGAATTAGCTTTAAATATAAATGAATCCATATTATTGATATTTAAAAAGCTGTTTTTTTGAGGGAGCATAAAATAGGGGGTGTCAGTTCTGGCAAATCCGCACTTAAATTAAGTGCGGATTTCAAACCAAATCAGCACTTACAAATCAGCACTTAAATTTTGCAAAAAAGTCACTTATTTCAAAAAAGGGTGTCAGTTATGACCTCAAATCAGCACTTTTTTCCCGTTTTTTTTCACAACCACATTTTGGCCACAAAACATCCCTTCCTTTCTTACCCCATCCCTGTCACATGTGACACACTGACCTTCCTCGCTACCTACCCATCAATCCTCGGCACACACCCCTTCCTGACATTTTCAATATTTTGACCAGGCATGTTTACATTCTTTTTTACTTATTTCTTCTACTTTTTAATCTTTTTTCTTGTTATGTGCCAGTTTCATAATGCCTCCCAGACATTCCAAATCTCAAAAGGTAACTCAAAAATCTGCTTCGTCACAAAAGTCTCCTCGTAAAGCAAGCCCTACACCTGAAAAATCAAAGGCAGGTTCAGGTCAGCTTAAAAAGGATGATTATCTCATCATAATCAACTTCCTTAAAATAAAATCAAATTTTGAAGCATGTTTTGGATGTGAAAAGTCCACTCGTATTGGACGTCCACCTTCTTCAAAGGTTAATGGCTACTTGTTGATGGCCAATGAAGTAAGGAAGAAAACAAGGGGGAGAATCGATATCAATCCTAAACAAATGAAGGAGAGATTTAAGAGTTACCATTCAAAATATAAAAAGACTCATCATGCTGTAAATGAAACTGGCTTTGGTATTGACGATGATGATTTGGAGATTGGAATTACTACTGTTTCCGAAAAGCTCAATGTCATGTGTCCTTTCTATGAGGAAATGGATAATCTTTTTGGCACCCGAGTTGATGTAAACCCTTGGTTTCTACACGATACTACTAAGCATATACCCTCTGGATCCAAACCTTCCTATAATCCTCCCAACACACCTTTACTTGAAGAAGATCAATCCCCTCCACCTTCTAACCATAGTTCAGCTGAAGATGATCCCAACTATCAAGCAGAACAATTATATCGCAGAAGATCTGAATCCTCAGAGGCCCAAAATTTAAATGTATGTTTACTTTTTGTTTTTTCTTCAATTCTTCTCTGAATTTCTCTTTCTTTCTAGTCTCCTCCTACTCAAACTCAATCTCCATTAAATAATCTCAATTCTGGAAATGTGAATACCTCTTTAGAAGCTGCTTTAGAAGAACTTCCTGAAGCCTCTTGTTCAAACTCCAAACTAAAGCGTCGAGCCTCAACTTCAATGAACTTGAACCATCTATTAAAACGTGGTAATACTTCAACAAGCTCATTTGGCTCCCTTGAGGATTATTTTGAAAAAAAAGATATAAGTAAGTTTTGTTTACTATATATCTTAATCATTAACTCATTTATTTATTTATTTCAATTTAATTTTCTCAGCGAAATCAACTATTGCAAATAATGCCCTTGACTTTGAGAAGATGAAGTTTGATCATATGCTAAGGAAAGATCAGCAAGCCTTAGATTTGGAAGAAAAAAAAATTGAGGTAGAGCAGATGGAAAGAGTAAATGACCGTCAATTTCAAAGAGAAATGGCTACTTGTGAATTGGAAAAACAAGAGAGTTTTAAAAAAAAAGATTTCATTATGGAATGTGTTAAAAATGGCCAATCTTATGAGGACATTAAAAAATTACTTGACCTTTTCAATTGATAAATTGTTTTTCTAGTTAATTTAATTTTGGTAATATTTTCTTATATGCTGACTTATAAAAGGAAAAGAATATAGTACGTTATTTTTGACAAAAATTTGAATGTATAATAAAAATTTTCTATCTTTACTTTCTAGTCAATAAGTTTGCTTATCTAAATTTTTCTAAGTCATCAATTTCACATGTCAGATTTAAAAAATTGGCAATGCCCTCCCCTGCATTTTATTGAAACAAGGGGTGGGTACCACCAAATTTTTCTAAGTCATCAATTTCACATGTCAGATTTAAAAAATTGGCAATACCCTCCCCTGCATTTTATTGAAGTAAAGGGTGAAAGTCATCAAAATACAATATAATTACATAAATTAATTAATATATAAATAAGATATGTCAAGTATACTACTTTTAAAGTAATGACAATTCCTTAAGCCAAAATGCAGATCAAGTCTAGAAACTAGGTTCAATGCAAAGTATTTTTTGAAGCAACTTATTTAAATAATACTTTATTAAATTAAGTTGATCAATAAAGATTGATTGACAATATTGCAATTCTTAAATACAATAATTTTATTAAAAAATTTCAGATTACATATAAAAAAAATCAGTGACTTTTTCTATTACTTACAACTGTTTTTACAGAATTGAAAACTATGTTTCAGCTAATATTTTATGGAAGTGAACTCTGTTCTTCGCCCGAAGAACAGAGTTCATCCTCCTATTTTCACACTCTGTTTAAAAAGAATAAAATGACTTACCTGGAGAGATGAGTTTAGAAAAAAGAAATATAAGTGAATGGAAGTGAACTCTGTTCTTCGCCCGAAGAACAGAGTTCATCCTCCTATTTTCACACTCTGTTTAAAAAGAATAAAATGACTTACCTGGAGAGATGAGTTGAGAAAAAAGAAATATAAGTGAATGGAAGTGAACTCTGTTCTTCGCCCGAAGAACAGAGTTCATCCTCCTATTTTCACACTCTGTTTAAAAAGAATAAAATGACTTACCTGGAGAGATGAGTTGAGAAAAAAGAAATATAAGTGAATGGAAGTGAACTCTGTTCTTCGCCCGAAGAACAGAGTTCATCCTCCTATTTTCACACTCTGTTTAAAAAGAATAAAATGACTTACCTGGAGAGATGAGTTGAGAAAAAAGAAATATAAGTGAATGGAAGTGAACTCTGTTCTTTGCCCGAAGAACAGAGTTCATCCTCCTATTTTCACACTCTGTTTGCACCAATCTCCATCCCTTTCAATTCTATCAACACATGCTTGTCTTCCCTCCCCATGCCTTTCGCTATCCTCCCAGCCCCATTGTATGCCATCCTCTTTTGATCCCCATTTCACCCCTCTCAACCTCTCGGCGGACTTGCTAGCAAGTCCGCCCCCCATATTGCATGGTGTTAATGAACGATTAGCTGCAATCGTTCAATAACTTAACGATTCGTTAACGAATCGTTAAGTGAAGGTTAAGGGGGGGTAGGAGGGATATGAGGGAGGATTTGGGGGAGTTTTGAGGGGGATAGGAGGGGGGTTTGGAGGGGGGGTTAGAGGCGGGTTTGGTGGGGATTTGGAGGGAGGATTTGGGGGATTTGGTGGGGGGTGGAGTGGAATGAGGGGAAGATATGAGGAGACCAAGAAGGGGGAGAAAGGGAGAGATGAGACCAAAGAGGGAGAAAAGGGAGGTTAGAGTGAGCCAAGGAGGGGTGAATGAGGCAGCCAAAGGGGGGAAAAGGGGGATGATTCCAAGGAGTTGATGGCAGTGATACATCGTTTGGTATAAGTGTTAACTGAACCATACCCTAAATCAAAGACATTTTCTAAACGTTTCAAAGCGGCTCCATTACCATTTGAACCCAAACGGCATAGTGTGATGGCCAATTGAATTGAAGGATGTCGTTGTTCTTTTTGAGAATTATTGTGAAATATGGGATGATCCTGAATAAGCTCAAGCAATTTAAGGAAAAATTCCTGAGAAGTCCTGAACAGCTGTCTAAAACTGGGTGTAGATAGGTTAAGAAGTGTTTGGATGGTGTACTTGGGGGTATGAAGTACTTGAGGCTTTCTGGGAAGAAGGTAACGTTTCCTGGCCATTTTTGATAAAACGACAAAATCTTCTTCTAGATCAGAATCGGAATCAGAGTCCAAGAGCAGTTCAAGTGCCATGAAAGTCATTGCTTTATGTAATTTATCACGATTTGAAAGTGAGGAAGGCATGACTCTTATATGATATGATATGAAGATGTAAGTGATGTACGATGTTTTGAGTTATGAAGTGTTATTCTGCGGAGTGCTGCGTATGAATGGGATGATGCTGACAAATCATTGAAATGGGACATGATGGTGAAATCAGCACTTTTGGTTGAGAAAGTGTGGATTTGAGTGAAATAAGTGACTTATTTCATTTTGAAATCCACCAGTATTGGGGCTAGTGTGTTTTGGAAATCCGCACTTATTTAAGTGCGGATTTGGTCAAATTTAAGTGCGGATTTGTAAGTGCGGATTTGCCAGAACTGACACCCCCTAATAACTTTTTCCTTTAAGTTTGAACTGGTAGATGATTTATATCAGTATAATATGTTATGATATCTTTTAAATCTTTTTTCATTTAAAGCCAAGAGCAACATTATAGTTGACTTATCAATTCAATTTACAAAAAAGATAAAGAAATATTGTTAAAAAACCATATGGTTATAAGTCTAAATTTTTCTTGATTTAATCATTATTCATATATATGATATATCAAAAAATAAAAAACAAGAAACAATATTCTTCAATGGTAGCTTCTATTATATTTTTTACTCCGGAATGTAATAGGCATTCTGGCAGAAGAGGAGACCAAAAATTTATCTATTGTGAAGGGGAATTTAGAGGTAAAGTACTCTCTTGGTAGACTAAAAATTGGAAGGCAACAGACAACAGAAGGCTATTCATTTCACATCAACTGGGCGGAAAAACAGTATGATATAGTGCATTTGGCAGAGAAAGACAAAATGTCTTTGCTATACTATTCTTATAGTAATTTAGTAACACCTTACACCACCAAAAACACCTGGAACCTGCTAGCAGGTGCCAATCCCTCAATCCATTTGTGACACAAGAATAACTCAGATTTGATGCCACGCGAGCTAGCATGCTTGGTGTTCAGTGCGCGGTCTTGCCAGAAGAATTACAGCTGAGATAGAACTGAATCAAATCAAAGATAGGGATTGGCACCTGCGATCAGTTGCCCACATTTTTTTTCTGGTGTTAAGCACCTTTGCTCTTTAAAAAATAAAGACATCCTTTGGCCATAATCCTGATACCTCCAGAACAATCCATGTTATTTTTTTGGAGAAAAAAAAAACCCCTTCCTTTATACACAATTTTTTAATGAAGTCGTTTGATAATTCTGCGGTTAATCTTACCATAAAACAGCCTTAAAGAAATCAGGTTCTCAAGATGCAAAGTTGAAGGTGAAAAACTTTTTGATATAAATTTGTAGTATTGGTCAATTTTGTCTTATTTTGTGGTCAAAGTAGTGCTTGTATTGCACTTTCATGAGATCTCCACCAACGCAGGGACGTAAAGGAGGAATATGAAATACAAAAGAAATAGATGCACCGGGAGTCCTTCGAGCCATGTGATGGGAGAAAGGAAGAAGTTGTAGAGAGTCTCGTGATCAAGAAATGAGGTTGATAAAGCATAAAACTACTGGATGAATTAAGTCCATCGCTCCACCAAAATCGTTGAAGTCTCCTCCAATCCATCAAAGACTCGCTGATGGGAAGCCAACCTAATACCAACATTTCGGAGACCCGAGAGACCCTGGATAAAAGCCTTCCCCCCATGTCGTCGCCGGTAGTAGGACGTGTGCTCACAGAGGAGCAGCTTCAACGGATGGCTGCCAGCAGACAACGAGCAGAAGAAATCAAGGCCAGCAAACGACGTGCTGAAGGACAACGCAGTCTTGAACAAATGGGACTTTACGGTAACTCTGACCCCAGCGTGGTAGAGCATGCTCGTCTTACATCTCCACCCAGAGCACCAATAAATTTTTCTCGCCATCCAGCTCCTTTTGAGCCGGATCTCAGGTGCTCGGCGGAGCAGCTCCAAGTACTGGATGCTGTCGGTACTGGCGCAAATGTCTTTTTTACTGGCTCGGCAGGTGTCGGGAAAAGTTTTGTCCTTCGTGAAATCGTCCGGATGATCAAGTCTCGTGGCAAGACCGTCGCCGTCACTGCGCCAACAGGGGTTTGTCTTCTGCTACGCTGTTTGCCTACTGCTGGACAATGACTGTTCTCTTCCTATGCTTCAGATCGCCAGCCTCAACATTGGTGGAAGGACTATATATTCTTGGACAAAGCTTGGCCTCGTCCAAGGCTCGATTCATAGCCTATACAACGATTTTCTAAGCAGAACCCGGTCTCGTCGCTCAAAGACAGATCTTAGTCTGCACAATACTGATGTCCTCATCATTGATGAAATTTCCATGGTGTGCATTGTAGCCTCAGTCAATCTAGAAAAGATAGTCTTTCTTTCTTCCTGACGCTTATTTTATACATCCTACTTTTCTTTTTGCTACTTTGACGCAGCTAGATCCCCAACTTTTTGAACGCTTGTCTGTCCTTTGCCAAGCCGTCCGGAAAAACACTCGCCCATTTGGTGGAATACAAATTGTTTTGTCTGGCGATTTTTTCCAACTGCCTCCCGTGCTAAAAGACGATCACTTTTCATGCATGTTTTGTGGTTGCCCTGGGTTTGAACGGGTCAATCATGAGAAACAATTGATTAAATGCGTCAAGCCTATCCACAAAAGATGGGATCAAAAACCTTGTGAAAAAATCACCTGCAATTACAAATTCTGCTTCCAGACACCTACCTGGAAACAGCTGAATCTTTTTTATATTGAACTCAAGCAGGTCATCATCCTTCATTCCTTGTATAGTAGTATTCTATGTGGTCTGAATGAGTCACGTCGTTGGGTGGCTGACAGTATATCTTTGCATTTACAGGTTTTTCGTCAAGAAGAAGCAGAGTTTATTGAAATTCTTAACAAAATACGCAAGGGATTGGTTGATGATCAAGTCGAACAGGCTATGGAGCAGTGCAGCCAGCCATTGTCTTATTCTCTTATCAAGGTAAGAGATTTTTCTTCATGATTATTTCACATTTCAAAGCCTGCTATGTTATTGAACGGTTATGATCTTAGCCTACAAATCTATTTTCACGGAAAGTTAACGTCGAAGAACATAACAAACGGGAGTTTGATCTTCTCACACATAGTGCTTTAACTTTCAAGGCTTGTGATCGCTTGCCTTCTACTGATTATGCTCACACTTTGTGAGTATTCATCCCCTTTTGCTTAGATGCTCTATGTTGATGTGATGCTTCTTTTTTTTTAGTGGAAAGCGTCTGAATGATCTCCAAGCTCCATTTCAGTTACAGCTCAAAGTAAATTTTCATAATCTTTGTGCATTGCTGTAAAATAATCCCTCAACAAGTATGTTACATATTTTAGGTTGGCACTCAAGTTATGTTACTAGCTAATCTGGATGTAAGTGGTGGTCTCGTAAATGGATCGTAAGTTTTTTGAATGATTGATGAACTCAGCTTACTAGATGTGATTGTTCTTGATTATTGAATTTTTTGGCTTATCTTATTTTTGGTAGTCGAGGAGTTGTCATTGATTGGATACACGTAAAAGACGTCCTTGAGCCGCCCAACGATTCTTTTAGTAAAGATGAAGAAAGATGGGCTGAAGAAGGCCGGAGAAGTTGGCAGGCTCAACAGGATCACTATCAGTTACCTGTTGTTCTTTTTGTGTCTGGTCGCACTGAAGCCGTACGCCCTTTCTATGAAGAATAAAAATAAAAATAAAAAATAACTTGACCTCGTTTTTTATATATTACTATTTTTGAAATTCTTGGAAACACATGTTGTCACATTCTTTTAGATCAAACCTTATACCTGGAAAATTGAAATAGATCAAAACACTCAACTAACGCGCTCTCAATTACCTCTTTCTTTAGCATGGGCCATGACGACTCATAAGGTAAAAGTATCTGAGCTGTCAATTTATTTGTATAATACGTTTTTTATACTTATATTACTATTATTTGTTGATTTCAGTCCCAAGGCCAAACGGTGGATAGGTTATCTGTGGATTTGAGAGGAGTGTTTGAAGAAGGTCAAACATATGTTGCGCTATCAAGAGCTAGATCTTTGAAAGGTCTACAAGTTAGTGGATGGAATGTACGTCGACTGCAGAAGTCTTATCTCCTATTTATTGGAACCGGTTAAACAAGGAAAAATTTGTACTATTAATCTGTTTTCTAAAACCAACCGACCTCTCATTTTTAATGCGCATTTTAATAAGAAATCTGTCGTTTTAACCAATCGAACGGTTCAAGAGTTTTATGAAAAGACAAGCGTAGAACAAACAGCGTAGGTCAATCACATAATCTTTTTATGTGTTCATATTTTTAACATCGTAAGATCTTTCCCTATCCGAATAGTGATGATCCAACTACGTTTCTTAATGTCAAAGAGTTTTTTCCAAAAGAATTTTGGACATGCGAAGGCTGGCAGCCAGATTTGCCTCGTAGAGCAAATAGACCTTCTGAGTTGGCGCCATTTTCCCAAATAAATTCTAGCCTCTCAACGACACCCTCGTCATCAGCCTCGTCACCGAGTCAAACTCAGCGTGATGACACTCCTATATCGACACATTTTATTCAGCCACTAGACCAATCGTCGGCACTGAATGTTGAGGACATTTTGAGGAAATTTGAACGAGAATATGGGCTTTTGCTTGTAGAGTGTTTTGGCCCTTTGAAATACGCTCCAAAAGGTTCACTGAACGGCTGGGATTGGGATAAACTGGAAGAGAGCGTCAGTCAAGCTGCTCGTCAAGCGATTGCAACATTAAAAAATAGCATTGATTCTAAGGATGTTCCATGGGTGAATAATTCAAATCACCAAGCAAGTGTCAGCGAAAAAACTTCTGCAGGAGTTCAAGCTCAACCAAACGGCTTCCAGGTGTCTCAGCGCGAGAAACGACGCATTCAACAGACACCTACATGTTCTAGCTGTAGTGATTTAGATGAAATTCAAGGGGGAGATGAATATCAGGATGCTTATAGCGGTAGTTCTAGAATGGACTGTTATGATCCTGAAGAATTTGATGACTTTGATAATGACAATTATCTTAACTACGCAAATGTAAATTTTTATGACCCATAGAGGTTGCGTATACATTCGTACCTCAACTCATTAAACTATCATGGTATAGTTTTTTATATTTCCGAATCCTAACATAACGCTTAGTTTGATTACTTTTCTATTTATTTTATTATCCCAAATGATATATTGAAGCAATTGTATTAATTAGTTGGTTATTGAGATGTTTTTTTTTTCTTATCTTGGTTGTGGCATGCTTATATGATGATGTTTTGATACCTGTGGTTTTGAATTTATTTAGCATCAGAAAATTTGGTATTATGGATCGATGTAGTTTAGATTAATGAGGTAGTAGGATCTCCAAAAAATGTGTTCTTATGAAGGCGTAAGAAGTCGTTACTGGACAATAAAATATTAAGTGAGATTATCTGAACAAGTGAAGAAGCAACTTAACCAACTAACTAATGCATTTGGAAAAATGGTTGAGATGCTATTTTTGTTTATGTGTGGGTTTATATTGTGTGTTACAATTCATGTAGCGTGTTATACATTTTTCCCTTGACAAGTTAAAATTCCGGTCAAAAAATGTAACTTTGCGCCATTTCAGCAGGTGAATCTGCGGACTCACCATTATAAATAATAATAATAATAATAATAATAAGATCGGCCTATTTTAGTTATGAATATTAAAGACATATTCACCGCGAAAAATCAAGATCAAGTTTTGATTTAAGAGTAAATTTGATTTGATGTTGCGCGAGCTAGTGTGCTCAGTCTTTCCAGAAGAATTACAGCTGAGCTAAAATTGAGTTAGGTTAAAGATAGGGATTGGCACCTGCTATCAGGTGCCCATGTTTTTTTCTGGTGATTAGTTTCAAGGATGGTCAAGATGTTATATATTTTCACTGATTTCCAAAAAAAAAAAAAAAAAAAAAAAAAATTTCTTGTTTGATCTTAGAATTTTATTTAAAGCCAAGTCACAAAAGCTTGCGGAACTTTTGACGAAGAAATAAAAGTTTCGCCATTTAAAAAAAATGATTTGCCTATTCAAAAAGAAGTACCCCTGCCCGATCCCCGACACTTTTGAATAGGCAAATCATTTTTTGGTGAGAACAACTTTGATTTTTTCGTCGGAAATTCCGCAAGCATTTGTGACTTGGCTGTAGCTGTCTTATTGGTTGTACAGCTATATTCAAAAAGGTTTGTGCAAAGTCAGGGTTTTCTAAAGATTTTCTGACTAGGTTTATGTCAACAGCTGCCGCTAGCTGCAAATCCCTTAGCCAGCGGCCAACTGTTGATCATGATTCTACTAAGCAACACATAAGGCTCCAACCCGACAATTTCTCCCCTCCTCCCACTTTTCCCCATTTCCCATTTCTTTTTCTCGTTTCCAATATTTATTTTTATTTTTATTTTGTAAGGCTTTAATAAATTTTTAATACTGTCAAGGGGTCCTTTTGGTCTAGAAGATTTATTCGAGGTTTATACGAGGATTTCAAGGGGTTATTGGACTTTCAAGGCAAGGTACGTATTTTCTTAATCTAATTGATTACTTTACTCAATTTAAGAAGAGGTAAATTTTAATATTATTATAAATTATATCTTTTAGAACTATGGTGATGTAAATACTAATGATTATAAAGTATAGTAATAAATTTGTTTAACAAAAGTGTTATAAAAATTGTAAAGTAAGTAAGGAATGAATCAAAAAGACAAAAAGGAAAGGCCTTTTATAGGCAAAATGGGAGAAAATAAAACACGGAATTACCACCCCCTAGTACAAGAGTATGAGAGGAAAAACTTAAATAAAGAGTGTCAGCCAGGCTATTCCAGGAGCCCAGTAAATGATATATTAACTTATAGGACCTGAAAGAGGGCGTAAGAATTGTATTTAATGTATATAAATTAATATTTTATTGCATAATAAAATTATATAAGTATCTTATTACATATAAGTGTTATATTAATTTTATTGTTTATTTAAATTTTTATACATTTAAATTAAACATAATATATTTTATATTCTACAAATAATGGCACATTTTTGTGTATTTAATAATTAAAAATTTATATTTAATTAATTATAAACATATATTATAATTATAAGTGTAAAATTGACTAATAATATAATTAAATTAATTAATTACATTTATATATTAAATAAAATCTTTCATATAGTATTAAACAATAATTAATGGCGCTTCTTTTGACCCTTAATTGTGTCAGGAAGAAAATTAAATAAATTATAATACTTATTTTATAAAATAGTATTATAATTTCTCAAATTAAATTTATTGATTGTTTCAGTTATACTAGTATTTAATTACATAAGTGAAAACAATTAAATAATAATATAAATTTACGCTGAATTAAATTGATTGCATACCATGTTGCGTCAAAACATGTTATTTGTTTCACTTAGAAATGCTAAAAACGGATTGTAATACTTGTTTTGATTTGTTTTTCCCATAGTTCTTAAATCACATGGTTGTTTAGTTACTTATTATTTTGTATTAACTGATTTGGGGAATTTGGGATGGGAATTTTACATTCTTAATTGGGATACTTATTATTTTTCGTATATTTTTCTCTTAATTACTCTGTTACAAATGTCTTCTTTTATCTTCTTGTTTTACTTCATTACTCTTTTGCATATAGTCATTTGTAGCGCTTCAGCGGACCCATTGCCTATAAAAGGGCCTTGGATAATCCCCTGTAGAAGCATCACTTACTATACACTCAACAAATTAAATACACTTTTACATTACGTTTATATTCTTTTTATTAGTAATAAAATTCTAATTAAAATTCTATATAACAATTGAAAGGTTGCTTTAAGTCTGATAGTGATCACAGTGTCTGCTGTGCATAGCCCTTACATTAGAATAATATTATTATTTAATAAGAACCTCACTTTTGTCACCTCTCAAGAAAAACATTGTTGATTCTCCTCAATAAATTAAATAATTTTTATAATTTTTATTTCTTTTATTACCCATAATCCTTTCCTCCTTCTCCTCTTCTACTTCTTCCCATTTTTCTTCTTCTCTTCTAGACGACTGACCGACAACTGGGGACCTTTCCTGAACGACGACGACGATCGAGCCTGGCAACGAACGACAAACGCACGGACCACCTAGCAAAAAAGAAACTTTTGCCGCGACCGTGTTTTGAACTTGGGTTCAATATATTAGGTTTATATTATATTAATTCATATATTATTTTGAAGTGATTTTTTGATCACTATAGTAAGTTCACATTTGCACCTCTCACTCATATTACTATATTTTTACTGCAATAACAGTGATTGTGGCTTAATTTCCAATTCACTGAGTGTAAGTGCTCATTTATTAAAATTTTTTTTCCTACTTGATCATTATAGAGTGTTAAATCCTCTTAGTCCTAGAAGAATTAACATTATTATTAATAAAAATTGAATTATTAAATTAATTTTTATTATTATTAATTATTGTTAATTTTGGTTGACTTAAATAGTACTTTGTGCTTAGTCCCATATATATTGCCATATTTAATATTGGTAATTTAATAAATTGGTTGAAGCAACTTAATTGTTTATTCCCAATTTTTTCTTTGCAGTCCATTTTATTAAATTATTTTTTATAAATATTACTTTATATTAAAAATTTTTTTTATATAATTTAATTAGTAAAAAATTTATTTATTTGGAGCAAATTATTAACTAATTTTAATTAATTTTTTTAAGAATTAATTAATCTTCCCACTATTATGTCCAACAATTTGGCTGAAAAAATGGATAACATGCAAGTAGATGAAATTGAAATTGATTATGATGCTGATACTGTGAGTTCTTCTAAAGTTGAACATAAAAAATCTTATGCTAACAAGAAATATTCACATAATTCAGGATGTGGAAATGACAGGAAATGTAAACAAATCAAACCCCCTTCCCCCAGAACAACAGAAGGAAGTAAAGCCTCTAGTACCTCAAGAAGGTCTTCCTAAAGGATTCAAAATAAAAAAGCTTCCTCTGCCCCAGCAAATCAGCAACCTATCCAGTCATATAAAAGAGCTGAAGACAGAAAACATGTAATACAAGGCAAAAGTAGACACCTTGTGGGATCAAGTTCAGGAACTCATGAACCAAAATCATGCCCAGGCCCCTCCTCAGTTGCCTTCCAATCAGCCTCAGTTTCAGGCTCAACCTTCACAGCCACCCAGCTCCTCCATCCAAAATCCAAATACTATGGAAGTAGAGCAATTGAAATGGGATTATCTAATGAGTCACCACCAACAGAATGTGCAACACCCTCCTCCTCATCAGCCTGGCCCATCCAGAACACCCAATTTCCATCCACCTCCTCATCCTTACCAACAAGGCAGGAGAAAGAAGGCCCAAGAACAATCCCAAACCCAGTCTCAGGGGAAGTTTCCTCCTCTGCCATGGTAAGTAATTTGGTAGATAGTCACTTGGGGATGTTTTCTAATAAAACTTCTTCTACAGGTAATATTATTGACCATGGTGAAAGAACAGTTAAACCTGTTAAAAGACAGCTTCCTGTAGCTAGTAGCCCTATTGATGTAATTAGCAAATTGTCATTTGATGAACCTTTACATTTAACTTCTACATCTTTAATTAATCCTTCTCTGGCAATTAAAAATGATTCTGTTCCCCCTGAAATCTATAAATTAATTGAAAAAACTTCTGAAGAAATATTGAAATATACCCTTGATTTTAATATTGTGAAAGACAAACATGTGAGAGATGTGTTAATCCATGAAAATGATAGATTAAATAAGTTACACTTGCAATGTAAAGTGAGTTCTTCTGTACAAGATACAGCTTATTTAAAAATCAAAGAAACCTTGAATATTGTTCTTAGTCAACAAAAACAAATAAGAAGTGACCATAGAGCTATCTCAGATAGAAATATCAGTCTACATAAGACCTTGAGTGAATTGAAACCCCTTATTGAGGAAAATTATTCATTCAAAAATGAAATAAAATCTCTGCAAAATGAGTTTAAAAAGCTAAAAAATGATTTCCATGCACTAAGTACCAAACACTCAGTTTCTGAGGACAGAAATGTTCTATCTCTTGCAAAAGTAAATGACCAGATGTCTGAAATTCCAAGAATAAGAAACTATGTGTCTGACCTGCAGGAAAAGTTCTCAACCTTAACCATCAATAATGAATTAAATGAGATTTCTGTCAATAAGCTGCATGAAAATAAAGGGAAAAAACCTGAGCCAAGTTCATCCTTTCTTCCTCATATTTCAACCATTAAACAAACTGACAATGAGTCTGTAAAATATTTTGCTACTAGCAAAAAATCTTGTGATGGTCATGCACCAGCTGTTTCTTTAAATAATGAAATTTTTGAAAACCTGGCTAAACTTCAGGAATTATTAATAATGAATAATTCAAACCAAAAAGTGGACCATCCCAGTAGTCAGAAGAATTGGCCTAATTTAGACCAATATCCTACCTTTGGTGGTGATTCTTCCTCTGATTGGCAACACTTTATCCAAATAATTGATAATTTAAAGAGATCTTATAAACTACCTGATGAGGTAATTGTTTCTAAGCTAATTTCTTTATTTTCCAATGTAGCCTTAATGTGGTATGAATCTGTTCTTTTAGATAACAATCATTATACATGGAATGATTGGAAATCCTTGATTGAGAATCAGTTTGGTGGTTCAAAATTCAGGTTAGCTCAACAGAGACTGTATGAGAATACTAGATATGTATCCTCCTCTGTTGAAAAGCCCATTGTTTTTCTGATGAAAATAACAAAAATTCTTAGAGCAATTGATCCAAAGATGGATTATGATATTTGGAGAGATAAAATCTTGTATAAATTACCAAATTCTCTTAGGGATTTGATTGTGGCTAGAACTGAACATGTAAGGGAAAATTCTTCTTTCATTAATATCTGTAATGAGGTACTTCTCAACCATAGATATGAACCTAAGAATTACCTTGGTAAATCATATAATGATCAAAATAAACCTTCTTCAAAGCTCCCAGAAAAATCTGGTAAACCCTCTGCCCCAGTTGCACCTAAAAAATATGCAACAAATACTTGTTATAAATGTAACAAACTGTGGCAGAAGGGTCATGTGTGTGACAAGAAAATTCATCTTGTTGAACAAAATGAAGACACTGATGAAGTTGAACTTGATGTCAATAATTCTTCTAGTGACTGTGAAAGTAATATCTCCTATGACAATGAATCTGTTAAAGATGTTTTAATGTTGGAACAGGATGTCCATTATTTAGATAATATTTCTAAAGAATGTGTATTGGATTTATCTTCAGTAGAAAATGCTAAGATAATTAAAGATATTACTAACAATTCTATACCCATATCCCCTTTGAAGGCACCTGTTATCATTAATGGTAAAAATGTTGATGTAGTTCTTGATTCTGGTGCTGGAGGAAGTGTAGTGTCTGAAAAAGCTTTAGCTTCAGTAAATAGGGATTATTTGAGAAAATTATTGCCTATGACTTCTGAAAAATGGAGAGGGTATGGTTCTACCTTAATTCCTATTGGCAAATACAAAACCTCTGTATTCTTCAAATATAATGGTGGTTTTGTCAGAGCTATTTGTGAATTTGTTGTCATGAAAAATGATAATTTAAGCAATTTGTTTATTATGGGAAATGATATTTTAACCATGTTTGGTGTGAAATTGGACCCAGCAAATAATTGCTTTACCTTGGGAATGAATGGCAAAAGGAAATTCAAAATTTCCTCTTCTAGAAAACCTTCTGGGCATCTGTTAAAGTCTTGTAACTCACTAATCTAGTGTAAAGGGAGAACAACAACTGAAATGGATGACTTATTAAATGAAATAAATACTGCTTCTTTTGGTGATCAGTTAACTAGTGAAAAAAAGGATTCTATTATTGCCTCTATTACCTCTTTCCCTATGGCTTTTGCTCATGGTTCTCATGTCTTGGGAATTGTTCAGGAAGAGATGAAAATTACCTTATCCTGTAACTTAAGTGATATTCCTCCTAGTCTTAAGAAAAAACCATATCCTGCTTCTCCAACAAAAAGGAAGGATATTGAAGATAATATTGCAACATTATTAAAAATGAATATCATTGAGAAAGTGGATGTCACCCCCAAATATTGTGTCATCTCCCCAGTCTTAATTTCTTATGAAAAAGATAAGGCTAGATTATGTGGAGATTACAGAGCTTTAAACACTTATACTGTTGATGATATTTATCCTTTACCCAGAATTAATTCAATACATGCTACCTTGCAAGGTGCAAAATTTATAAGTTGTCTGGATGGTAATAAAGGATATCATCAAGTTCCAGTTGAGAAAAATTCTCAAAAATTTTTGCTTATTGCTACTCATATGGGAATATATAAGTATGTTAGGATGCCATTTGGCCCTAAAAATGCTCCTTCAGTTTTTCAAAAGGTCATGGATAATACTTTCCATCAGGAAATAATTGAAGAATGGCTCATGTTTTACATTGATGACATTATAGTTTTTTCTAAAACTTTTGATGAACATGTGGTTCATTTAAATAGGGTTTATTCAAAAAATGGATGAAATCAATATGACCTTGTCCTTGAAAAAGTGTAAATTTGGTTTTCAATCTTTGAAAGTCCTTGGCCATGTTGTGTCAGGCTTACAAATTTGTGTAGACCATAACAAAGTTGCTGCCATTCAAAATGTGAAAGCACCAACTTCTGTAAGAGAAATCCAAAGTTTTCTAGGTATGTGTGGCTATTATAGACAATATATTAAAAATTATCAGGTCATAGCCTTGCCTCTTACAAAACTGACCAGAAAAGATGTTGCCTTTCTCTGGAATAATGACTGTCAAAAAGCTTTTGATACATTAAAAAGTTGCTTAATGACAGCCCCTATATTGGCTCTTCCAGATTTCAACAAAACTTTTGTCCTATATACAGATGCTAGCTTTGTTGGTCTGGGTGCTGCCCTTCACCAGAAACAAATTATTAATGATAAATCCTCAGAGGTTGTAATTTGTTATATTTCAAGAACCTTGAGAAATAGTGAATTGAAATATGGTGCCACTCAATTAGAGTGCTTAGCAGTTTTTTGGGCTCTTGAGAAGCTTCATTACTATCTAGATGACCAAAAATTTGAATTGGTAACTGACTGTAGTGCTGTGAGGTCCCTCTTAAACCTGAAGACACCTAACAGACATATGTTCAGGTGGAAACTTGCTGTTCAAGAATACAGAGGACGGATGACAATTATCCATAGGGCTGGAAATGTTCAATCCAATGTTGATATGCTCTCCAGATTGCCTCTGCCAAATAATGACTCAAATCCTGCTTATGTACCTGAAGATGATACTGTTCATATCCATGGTATATTTGTAGTGGATATGGAAGAAGAGTTATTGCAATTAATACTGGATTCATATGAGAAGGATTCTGATTTAAATAAATTGGTTACTATCTTAAATGATCCTAAGAATGCATCAATTCAAACATTGATAAAACTCTTCCTGAAAAGTATCAAAATGCTTTGAGTAAAGGAAAGTTTTCTATTGAAGATGGTTATATATATTATAGAAGAAAGCTTACTAATGTAATTGTAATTCCTCCTTCTATGAAAGAAACTATCCTCAAACTTTGTCATGATGAAATATTGGCTGGTCATTTTGATCTTGAAAAAACATTGATTAGAATCAAAAACACTGCTTGGTGGGCTAATATGTCTGAAGACACAAAGTTATATGTTGAATCTTGTGATTCCTGCCAAAAATCTAAAAGGTTGACAGGTAAAAGAGCAGGGTTATTACAACATATTGAAGCACCTAATGCTCCCTGACAAATCATTAATATGGATTTTGTCACTGGTCTTCCTGTTGCAGGTAAAGACAGTTTTAACTCTTGTTGGGTAATAGTAGATAGATTCACAAAAATGTGCAAATTTATTCCAACCCACAAAGATGTATCCACCAAAGAATTAGCTTTCTTATGGTGGTCTTACATGTTTAATATTATTGTTTTTCCAAAAGCCATTATCTCTGATAGGGATCCAAAATTTACTTCTGAGTTTTGGACCTCTTTGATGGATATTTGTGGCTGTGAGTTGAAATTGTCTACAGCTAACCACCTCAGACTGTTGGTCTAGATGAGATAATGATTCAAACTCTGGAAGATATTATTAGAAGGTATTGTGCCTTTGGTTTAGAATATAAAGACAATGACAGATTTACTGTCAGCCAGGCTACTAGACTTACCCAGTGAAATAAGTAATTATTTACTGGATGAAGCCGCACCTTATCATCTTTAATTATTATTTAATTATCATTTAGTTACATTAAAATTAGTTATAAATTAACTAGTTACAGAATGTTAAAATTAAATTAATTAATTAAATAAATAAGTAAAATTAAAATTATAATTTTGTCCCTTATATTTTTCTCTAACACCGTGCTCAATTGACAGGTTGGGAAAAATAAAACTTTATATTTAAAGAAAATAAAATACAAAGATAAAATAAGATTTAAATATTCAAATAATATTAAATATATACAAAAAAATCAAATTTCTTATTTGGGATTGACATTTACAGTAAATATTAAAAAATATTGATGTATTTCTGACATACTCTGTAAATACATCTTTTTGACGCCTTCTTTTTGGAATAACTTTATTATTTGAAATACTCCTTCTGGAATGTTCTTTTTCTCTCTCTCTTCCTACTGTTTTTAGAATTTGTTTTCTGTGCTTTGTCTCTCCTTTGCCTATAAAAGGCCTCTCCTTTTTGTTGTCTTTTAATCATTCTATCTTACCAAACCATTCTATTACAATAATTAACCAAATAAACACTTATTCTTATATTCTATATCATTAGTATTTACAATAGCGTAATTCTAATTTATAAATTATATTAATATTTTAATCCTACCTCTTTTATTGAGTAAAACATTCATCTTTGAATTAAGAAATACGTACAAATTTGTTGAGAATCCATTTAAGCCTTTTAAATCCTCGTAGAACTACGTACTAAATCTTCTAGACTAAAAGTGTACCTTGACAATTGGGAACCTTTCCGAAATATCGACGGCGCAACATTACTTGAGGCGTAATCGAGAGGACCATCGGCGTAGAAGCACCTGTAAAGGACGAGTGGAGGCAAGAAAACGACGAACGTCATACGTCACGTGATAAAAGTTTTTGCTGCGAACGGGAATCGAACCGCGCTCCAAAACTTGAGTTCATATACTGACTAAAGATCGTATATATCGTGGTAATTATTGTGATTACTATTTGTGGGTTACTCTTCACTCTTCATTTGCTACGTATTTCCTTTTACTCAGCACTCTGTAAGTGGCATTAAATTGCTCATTTTGCAGGGGGAGGTGTCTGGTAATTGGAATTTATTTTTATTATTATATTTTTTTTTATTTTTCCTGGTTGACCATAATAGAGCAATAACTGTTCTTAGTCCCAGAGGTAATAAAACAATTATATATTAATATTAATTATTATCATTTTTCAGTTGACAATTGTCCTGATTAATTTGAATTTTAATTGTTCCAGTTGACAAACTGTCCTGACAATAATATTTTTTATTAAATAAAATAATTATTATAATTTTTCAGTTGACATTTGTCCTGATTAATTAATTGTTCCAGTTGACAAATTGTCCTGACAATTATATTTTTTTTAATAAATAATTAACATTTCATTACTTCAGTTGACTTTGAGTCCTAGTAATCCAATAAATCTTTTTAAGTAATAAAATTCATATTTAAATTACTTCAGTTGACATTAAGTCCTGGTAGTTAATTAATCAGTTAAAATAATTTTTATTAATAAAGATTCATATTTGATTATTTCAGTTGACAATAAATCCTGGTAATAAATTAGTTGATTTAAATCCTGAAAATAAAAATTAATAGAAATTCTAATTTATTTCTACAGTTGATTGCATTATCCTGGTTTTAAATTTTTTTTTATTAATTTTATTTAAGTTGATTTTTATCCTAAAAAGATTTTTTTTATTTTTATTTTTATTTCTGTTAAATAAAAATTAAAAATAAAGACTAATTAATTTTTGTCTCTTTTCCTTCATTTCAGTAGAATCTTAAAATGACTGATCAAAGTGGTTTTACTACACGTGAAGAAGAACTAGACTTAATTGATTATGATGAGCCTACTTCTGTAAGTTCTCCTTTAACAAGAAGAATTTCTCAAACTAATAAATCCTTGCCCCAAACAGGATGTGGAAATGGAAGAATTAGAAATCCTAGTGAACAATACTCAGGATCAGAAACCCAGGACAAACCCACCAGAAGAGCTTCCAAGAGGCTTCAAGATAAAAAAGATGCCGTTGTCCCAGCAGATAAAGAATCTGTCAACCCACATAAAGGAGTTAAAGACAGACAGCTTAAAACTAAAGGTAAGGGTAGATGCCTTGGAAGAAAGGGAGAAAAGAATAAATACTTCTCTCCAAGAGAAAAGGAAACCTCTTCCTCCCAGGGATCAACAACAATTGGCTCCCCAATCCCAAGAGATGGTGGAAGTGTCCAAGTGGCAGTGGGACTGGCTGAACACACAGTGGGAATACTTAGCTCAAAATCAGCATCAATTACCTCAGGTAGGTCCATCAAGGCCCACCCAGGCAAACCCCACTCCTCCCCACCCTTATCAAGGAGGCAAAAGAAGAAGGAAGCCCAATATGGTGATACCCAGCAAACCCTGGTACGTCCCTCTATTGATTCTCAAGTGCCTTTTCTTGTGGCTGACTCTGTTCCTTCAGGTAAATCTGGAAGGCAGGATGAAACCTTGAGACCTATAGAGGCTGGGAATAGTAGACAGTTATCTCATGTATCCAATCCATTACTTTTAATTGCTACCTCAATGATTAATCCTGATATGGCTGTGATTGATGAAACTCTTGACCCTGAGTTCTATGAGAGTCTGGAAAGTTACTCAGTTTCATTATTGAGAAACACTCCAGATGTAGCAAGAATTAATGATGAGCACCTGAGAGATATTATTGCCAAGCAAAATCATATAATGAACAATATGCAATTGACTCAGAGATATAATAGTTTGTTAACTGATCAGGGTTATCAAGCATTAAAAAGTGAAGCACAGAGAGTCTCTGATGAATTGTCTCATTACAAAGCAACCCATGAAAAGAAAATTGCTTTATGGCAAAATATAAAAAATGATTTGTCTAAACTAAAAGATACTGTATCTGCCTGTTGCCAGGAGGTAGAAATAGATAAGATAAATCTGAAAAGATTGAGTGACCATTTGTCATCTTTTGAACATAAAAACCAATTATCTTTTGCAACTGTCAATGAAAGTTTATCTAGTCTTCCAAGAATGAAAACAAGACTAACAACCATTGAAGAAAAATTGAACTCATTGTTGAATGACCAAAAATATTCTGACATTTCTGTGAAGGAACATATAGTGCAGGATTCTCAACCAGTACCTGTGGCTAGTTCATCTAAAATAAAAATTGATCCAGAAATACCTGTTGATAACACTGAGTTTCCATCAAAAACTGATGATGCACCAGAATCTGCAACAGAAGGATTAAAAAATGAGATTTCAGCACAATTAGAGAAATTACAGCTGCTTCTTACTCAGAAACAAGCTAGTACTAAGGAGACTCCTTCAAATCAAAAGAATTGGCCAAAACTTGACCAGTACCCAACATTTGATGGTGATTCTTCCTCTGATTGGCAACAATTTATTTGCAGAATTGATAATTTAAAAAATTCTTACAAACTCCCAGATGAGGAAATTGTGTCCAAATTAATTTCTTTGTTCACTAATGTTGCCCTGATGTGGTATGAATCTGTTCTCCTGGATGGGAATGACTACTCATGGGAGGATTGGAAGA
Organism: Hemileia vastatrix; assembly: GCA_030280995.1. Lineage (NCBI taxonomy): Eukaryota > Fungi > Basidiomycota > Pucciniomycetes > Pucciniales > Zaghouaniaceae > Hemileia > Hemileia vastatrix. Next base: position 27,619,146 of record JASXTE010000010.1, on the reverse strand, counting down.
AATTAATTAAAGCACAATTTGGTGGCTCCAAGTTCAGAATGGCTCAACAAAGGCAGAATGAGGAAACTAGATATAGCTCTTCTACTGATAAACCTATTGAGTTTTTAATGAAACTTGTAAAAATCTTAAGGGCAATGGACCCAAATATGGAGTTTGATTTATGGAAGGACAGGATCCTCTATAAATTACCAATGTCTCTGAGAGACTTGATTGTGGGTAGGACTGAGTTCTCCAAAGAACCCTCTTCTTTCATTAATACTTGCAATGAGATACTTCTAAACAATAAGTATGATGCAAGAAGATTCATTCCTAGGACCCCTTTGGAGAAACCCTCCACTTACCAACAAAAACCTCTGGAAAAGGTTGGTAAACCTTCTGCCCCTGTTGCACCAAAGAAGTATGCAACAAACACTTGCTTCAAGTGCAACAAGCCTTGGCAGAAAGGCCATGTTTGTGACAAGAAGATAAATCTTGTGGAACAAACAGAGGAGCATGCTGATGACACAGTGGCACTGGATGATACATCAAGTGATTGTGCCAGCAATATTTCATATGAATCTCAACAAGAAATCTTGATTCTGGAAGAAGATATTCATTATTTAAATACTATTGACATTGATAATAATGATTTATCTACAGTTGAGGATGCTGAGATCATAAAGAACATTGAGGATAACTCAATTGTTATTGCCCCTCTTAAGGCACCAGTCTTGATTAATGGAACCAGCATTGAAGTTGTTCTGGATTCAGGAGCTGGAGGAAGTGTAGTATCTGAAAGAGCACTTGCCTCAGTAGATCAAGACTATAAATCTAAACTGTTGCCTATCATTTCTGAAAATTGGAGAGGGTATGGCTCTGTTTTGTCCCCCATTGGTAAATACAAAGCCACAGTGTTTTTTAAATATAACCATGGTTTTGTAAGAGCTATTTGTGATTTTGTTGTCATGAAAAATGATAACTTGAGCAATTGGTTTATTGTAGGGAATGATATTTTAACCAAGTATGGCATAAAATTGGATCCTTCAAACCAATGTTTCACAATGGGGTTGAATGGGAAGAGAAAATTTAAAATTTACTCCCCTAAAAAATTATTAAAACCAGAATTGAACACATGTAATTCTGTGGTTCAATATAAAGGAAGATCTACAAAGGAAATGCATGCCCTTATGTCTAAAATTGACAATGCCTCTTTTGGAGAACAACTTTCTGGTGAGGATAAAGATTCCATCATTAACTTGATAAAATCTTTTCCTATGGCCTTTGCTCATGGGTCACATGAACTGGGATTAGTTAAAGAGGAAATGAAACTTTCATTGTCTTGCCCATTAACTGATATACCACCTAGTTTAAAGAAGAAGCCTTATCCTGCTTCTCCCACAAAGAGAAAAGATATTGAAGATAATATCTCTACCTTTTTAAAAATGAATATTATTGTAAAGGTAGTTGAAACACCTAAATATTGTGTTATCTCACCTGTCCTAATTTCTTATGAGAAAGATAAAGCCAGGTTATGTGGTGATTATAGAGCACTAAATACTTATACTGTTGATGATATCTATCCTTTACCTAGAATCAGCTCTATACATGCTACTTTACAGGGTGCTAAATATATCAGCTGTTTGGATGGTAATAAGGGATATCACCAGGTACCTTTTGAGAAAAATTCTCAGAACTTTCTGATGATTGCCACTCATATGGGTATTTATAAGTATATTAGGATGCCATTTGGCCCTAAAAATGCCCCTTCTGTTTTCCAAAAAGTAATGGATAACACATTCCATCAAGAGATAATTGAAGGCTGGCTGATGGTTTATATTGATGATATCATTATATTCTCAAAAACATTTGAGGACCATCTTAAACACCTGTGTAAAGTATTCCAGAAAATGGACGAAATAAATATGACACTTGCTTTGAAGAAATGTAAATTTGGTTTCCATTCTTTAAAAGTTCTTGGTCATGTTGTTTCAGGCTTACAGATATGTGTTGACCAGAACAAAGTGGCAGCCATACAACAGGTGAAAGCTCCTACAACAGTAAGAGAGCTCCAAAGTTTTTTGGGAATGTGTGGATACTATAGACAGTATATTAAAAATTACCAAGTCATAGCTTTACCCCTTACCCAATTAACTAGAAAGGATGTTGCTTTTGTCTGGAATAGTGAAAGACAAAGAGCCTTTGACACTATGAAACACTGTTTGATGTCAGCACCAATTCTTGCTTTACCTGACTTTGATCAACCATTTGTTTTGTACACTGATGCCAGTTTCATTGGTCTTGGTGCTACCCTCCATCAAAAACAAGTGATAAATGGTAAAGTTTCAGAAGTAGTAATTTGTTATATTTCAAGAACCTTGAGAAATAGTGAATTGAAATATGGTGCTACTCAATTAGAGTGTTTAGCTGTAGTATGGGCTCTAGAAAAGCTTCATTATTACCTAGATGACCAGAAATTTGAACTTGTCACTGACTGCAGTGCAGTTAAATCCCTTTTAAACTTGAAAACACCAAATAGACATATGTTTAGATGGCAGCTGGCTGTTCAAGAGTACAGAGGGAGAATGAAAATTATTCACAGAGCTGGTATTGGTCACTCAAATGTGGATATGTTATCAAGGTTACCCTTACCAAATGATGACTCAAATCCTGCATATGATCCTGAGGATGAAATTATCCATATCCATGGGATATATGTGGTTGATATGGAGGAAGAGCTATTACAGCTTATTCTGGAATCATATGATAAGGACACAGACTTGAAAAAGTTATGCACCATATTAAATGATCCAAAGAATGCTTCAATACAAGCATTAATTAAAACCCTTCCACCAAAGTACCAAAAAGGTTTGGAAAAAGGTAAATTTTCAATTGATGAAGGATATCTATATTATAGAAGAAAGTTGAGTAATGTTATTGTTATTCCTCCTTCTATGAAAGAAATCATCTTGAAAATTTGTCATGTTGACATATTAGCTGGACATTTTGATCTTGACAAAACAATGATCAGAATTAAGAACACTGCTTGGTGGGCTAATATGTCTGAAGACACAAAATTATATGTTGAATCCTGTGATTCATGCCAAAAATCAAAAAGATTAACTGGTAAAAGAGCAGGATTAATGCAACATATTGAACCTCCTGATGCCCCATGGCAAATAATAAACATGGATTTTGTAACAGGATTACCTATTGCTGGTAAAGACAGTTATAACTCTTGTTGGGTTATTGTGGACAGATTCACAAAAATGTGTAAATTTATCCCTACCCACAAGGATGTTTCCACTAAAGAGTTAGCTTTCTTATGGTGGTCTCATATGTTTAATACTGCTGGTTTTCCTAAAGCCATAATCTCTGACAGAGACCCTAAATTTACTTCTGAATTTTGGATGTCTCTGATGGATGTTTGTGGTTGTGATCTGAAACTTTCTACTGCCCATCACCCTCAGACTGATGGTTTAGCTGAAAGAATGATTCAGACTTTAGAGGACATGATAAGAAGATATTGTGCCTTTGGCCTTGAGTATAAAGATAATGACAGATTCACTCATGATTGGGTTACCTTACTTCCTGGGTTAGAATTTGCTTATAATAGCACTGTTCATTCTGTTACTCAAAGAAAGCCTTTTGAGCTCTGGCTTGGATATGTTCCTAATACTCCTGCCCAAATTCTCAATAACAAAATACCTAAATTGGATATACATCCTGGTGTAAAATCTTTTCTTCAAATGCAACAACTATGCAGAAATCATGCTCAAAAATGTATTGAAAAATCATTTGAATATGAGAAGAAAAGATGGGACAAATCCCATAAAGAATACACTTTTAAAAAGGGTGATGAAGTGTTGATTTCTACAGTCCACTTCAACTTACAAGGTAATAACAAATTAAAAGATCCATTTGTTGGTCCTTTTGTTGTCAGAAGAATGATTGGAGATAATGCAGTTGAAGTTATTCTGTATTCCCCATATGACAGAAAACATCCTGTTTTTCCAATATCTCTTTTGAAACCTTACACATCCAATAGTGATTTATTTCCAAGAAGGAGGGGTAGACCAAAGAAAACCCCAAAGGAAATCACTGAGACAGCAGAAATTGAAAAAATATTAAATGACAGAATAGTCACTGCTGAGAAAGGTACAGAATACTTATTGAGATTCAAGAATAAATCATCTGAATATGATTCTTGGATACCTGGGAAGGAGATATCTAATCTTCCTACTCTACTAAAAAATTATAAGAAGAAAAAATCATAGCATTTTTTTTATTATTTTTTTTTAGAGTAAGGGAGTGTCAGCCAGGCTACTAGACTTACCCAGTGAAATAAGTAATTATTTACTGGATGAAGCCGCACCTTATCATCTTTAATTATTATTTAATTATCATTTAGTTACATTAAAATTAGTTATAAATTAACTAATTACAGAATGTTAAAATTAAATTAATTAATTAAATAAATAAGTAAAATTAAAATTATAATTTTGTCCCTTATATTTTTCTCTAACACCGTGCTCAATTGACAGGTTGGGAAAAATAAAACTTTATATTTAAAGAAAATAAAATACAAAGATAAAATAAGATTTAAATATTCAAATAATATTAAATATATACAAAAAAATCAAATTTCTTATTTGGGATTGACATTTACAGTAAATATTAAAAAATATTGATGTATTTCTGACATACTCTGTAAATACATCTTTTTGACGCCTTCTTTTTGGAATAACTTTATTATTTGAAATACTCTTTCTGGAATGTTCTTTTTCTCTCTCTCTTCCTACTGTTTTTAGAATTTGATTTCCGTGCTTTGTCTCTCCTTTGCCTATAAAAGGCCTCTCCTTTTTGTTGTCTTTTAATCATTCTATCTTACCAAACCATTCTATTACAATAATTAACCAAATAAACACTTATTCTTATATTCTATATCATTAGTATTTACAATAGCGTAATTCTAATTTATAAATTATATTAATATTTTAATCCTACCTCTTTTATTGAGTAAAACATTCATCTTTGAATTAAGAAATACGTACAAATTTGTTGAGAATCCATTTAAGCCTTTTAAATCCTCATAGAACTACGTACTAAATCTTCTAGACTAAAAGTGTACCTTGACATTTACTCATGATTGGGTCACTCTATTGCCTGGTCTTAAATTTGCATATAATAGCACTGTTCATTCTGTCACTGAGAAAAAGACTTTTGAGCTTTGGTTAGGTTATGTCCCACATACTCCTGCTCAGATTCTCAATAATAAATTACCTAAGTTGGAACTACACCCTGGTGTAAAATCTTTCATGCAAATGCAACAGCTATGCAGAAAACATGCTCAGAGCTGTATTGATAAAGCATTTGAATATGAAAAGAAAAGATGGGATAAATCCCATAAAGAATACACATTTAAAAAGGGTGATGAAGTGTTGATCTCTACTGTCCATTTCAATTTACAAGGTAACCACAAATTAAAAGATCCTTTTGTAGGACCATTTGTTGTTAAAAGAATGGTTGGTGATAATGCAGTAGAAGTTGTATTGTATTCTCCATATGATAGGAAACATCCTGTTTTTCCCATTTTTTTGCTTAAGCCTTATACTTCCAACAGTGACTTATTTCCCAAAAGAAGGGGAAGACCTAAGAAAAACCCTCAGGAAGTCACAGAAACAGCAGAAATTGATAAAATTCTCAATGATAGAATTATCACTTCTGAAAGAGGTACTGAATTTTTATTGAGATATAAGAACAAATCATCTGAACATGATGCATGGATACCTGGAAAGGAGATTTCAAATCTGCCTACTCTGTTGAAAAAGTACAAAAAGAAAAAATCTTAGAATTTTTTTTTATTGTTTTTTTTAGAGTGAGGGAGTGTCAGCCAGGCTATTCCAGGAGCCCAGTAAATGATATATTAACTTATAGGACCTGAAAGAGGGCGTAAGAATTGTATTTAATGTATATAAATTAATATTTTATTGCATAATAAAATTATATAAGTATCTTATTACATATAAGTGTTATATTAATTTTATTGTTTATATAAATTTTTATACATTTAAATTAAACATAATATATTTTATATTCTACAAATAATGGCACATTTTTATGTATTTAATAATTATAAATTTATATTTAATTAATTATAAACATATATTATAATTATAAGTGTAAAATTGACTTATAATATAATTAAATTAATTAATTACATTTATATATTAAATAAAATCTTTCATATAGTATTAAACAATAATTAATGGCGCTTCTTTTGACCCTTAATTGTGTCAGGAAGAAAATTAAATAAATTATAATACTTATTTTATAAAATAGTATTATAATTTCTCAAATTAAATTAATTGATTGTTTCAGTTATACTAGTATTTAATTACATAAGTGAAAACAATTAAATAATATAAATTTACGCTGAATTGAATTGATTGCATACCTTGTTGCGTCAAAACATGTTATTTGTTTCACTTAGAAATGCTGAAAACGGTTTGTAATACTTGTATTCATTTGTTTTCCCCATAGTTCTTAGATCACATGATTGTTTAATTACTTATTATTTTGTATTAACTGATTTGGGGAATTTGGGATGGGAATTTTACATTCTTAATTGGGATACTTATTATTTTTCGTATATTTTTCTCTTAATTACTCTGTTACAAATGTCTTCTTTTATCTTCTTGTTTTACTTCATTACTCTTTTGTATATAGTCATTTGTAGCGCTTCAGCGGACCCATTGCCTATAAAAGGGCCTTGGATAATCCCCTGTAGAAGCATCACTTACTATACACTCAACAAATTAAATACACTTTTACATTACGTTTATATTCTTTTTATTAGTAATAAAATTCTAATTAAAATTCTATATAACAATTGAAAGGTTGCTTTAAGTCTGATAGTGATCACAGTGTCTGCTGTGCATAGCCCTTACATTAGAATAATATTATTATTTAATAAGAACCTCACTTTTGTCACCTCTCAAGAAAAACATTGTTGATTCTCCTCAATAAATTAAATAATTTTTATAATTTTTATTTCTTTTATTACCCATAATCCTTTCCTCCTTCTCCTCTTCTACTTCTTCCCATTTTTCTTCCTCTCTTCTAGACGACTGACCGACAAAGAGAGTATGTGAAATAATAAGAGTAAGTCTAAATAGTGCGTAAATAATAGTATTTATTTTATTTGAAATAAAACTATGAGCCCTTTAGTCCGTCACTTTTTAGTGTAAGGATATTTGATTTGAAATATAGAATCAATAAAATCTAATTAAAGGAATTTGAAAAAGTATTTTTTTCTTTTTATAATTATATATATATTTTTTTAATACTAATTTTTATTCCCATCTCATCTGTATTATTGAGCACAGTGTTTGGGAGTAAAAATATATGTGGGACAATCACTTATTTTTATTAATTAATTACTTAGTGTACTTAGTTAGTTAATTGTAATTATCACATAAGTATCTAATAAATAATTAATTATTAATAAGGATCTAAAAGGCGTGGCTTCACCTCAGTAAGATAATTAATTATTTTACTGGGTAAGTCTAGTAGCCTGGCTGACACTCCCTCACTCTAAAAAAAACAATAAAAAAAATGCTATGATTTTTTCTTTTTATACTTTTTTACTAGAGTAGGAAGATTTGATATCTCCTTCCCAGATATCCAAGAATCATATTCAGATGATTTATTCTTGAATCTAAATAGGTATTCTGTACCTTTTTCAGCAGTTACTAATCTGTCATTCAGAATTTTTTCAATTTCTGCTGTTTCAGTGATTTCATTTGGGGTTTTCTTTGGTCTTCCCCTCCTTTTGAGAAATAAATCACTATTGGATGTGTAAGGTTTCAGAAGAGATATTGGAAAAACAGGATGTTTTCTGTCATATGGGGAATACAAAATAACCTCAACTGCATTATCTCCAATCATTCTTCTGACAACAAATGGACCAACGAATGGGTCTTTAAATTTGTTATTGCCTTGTAAATAGACATGGACTGTAGAAATCAACACTTCATCACCCTTTTTAAAAGTGAATTCTTTATGGGATTTATCCCATCTCTTCTTCTCATATTCAAATGATTTTTCAATACATTTTTGAGCATGATTCCTGCAAAGTTGTTGCATTTGAAGAAAAGACTTTCCACCAGGATGTATATCCAATTTAGGTATTTTGTTATTGAGAATTTGGGCAGGAGTGTTTGGAACATATCCAAGCCAGAGCTCAAAAGGCTTTCTTTGAGTAACAGAATGAACAGTGCTATTATAAGCAAATTCCAACCCAGGAAGTAAGGTAACCCAATTATGAGTGAATATGTCATTATCTTTTACTCAAGGCAAAAGGCACAATACCTTCTAATAATGTCCTCTAAAGTCTGAATCATTCTTTCAGCTGAACCATTAGTCTGTGGATGGTGGGCAGTAGAAAGTTTCAGATCACAACCACAAACATCCATCAGAGACATCCAAAATTCAGAAGTAAATTTAGTGTCTCTGTCAGAGATTATGGCTTTAGGAAAACCAGCAGTATTAAACATATGAGACCACCATAAGAAAGCTAACTCTTTAGTGGAAACATCCTTGTGGGTAGGGATAAATTTACACATTTTTGTGAATCTGTCCACAATAACCCAACAAGAGTTATAACTGTCTTTACCAGCAATAGGTAATCCTGTTACAAAATCCATGTTTATTATTTGCCATGGTGCATCAGGAGGTTCAATATGTTGCATTAATCCAGATCTCTTACCAGTTAATCTTTTTGATTTTTGTCAAGAATCACAAGATTCAACATATAATTTGGTGTCCTCAGACATATCAACCCACCAAGCAGTGTTTTTAATTCTGACCATTGTTTTGTCAAGATCAAAATGTCCAGCTAATATGTCATCATGAAAAATTTTCAAGATGATTTCTTTCATAGAAGGAGGAATAACAATGGCATTACTCAACTTTCTTCTATAATATAGATATCCTTCATCAATTGAAAATTTACCTTTTTCCAAAGCTTTTTGGTACTTTGGTGGAAGGGTTTTAATTAATGCTTGTATTGAAGCATTCTTTGGATCATTGAATATGGTGCATAACTTTTTTAAGTCAATGTCCTTATCATATGAATCCAGAATAAGCTGCAATAGCTCTTCCTCCATATCAACCACATATATCCCAGGAATATAAATAATTTCATCCTCAGGATCATAAGCAGGATTAGAGTCATCATTTGGTAAAGGTAACCTTGATAACATGTCCAAATTTGAGTGAACAATACCAGACCTTTGAATAATTGTCATTCTCCCTCTGTACTCTTGAACAGCTAACTGCCATCTGAACATATGTCTGTTAGGTGTTTTCAAATTTAAGAGGGATTTAACTGCACTGCAGTCAGTGACAAGTTCAAATTTTTGGTCATCTAGGTAATAATGTAGCTTTTCTAAAGCCCACACTACAGCTAAACATTCCAATTAAGTAGCACCATATTTCAATTCACTATTTCTCAAGTTTCTTGAAATATAAAAAATTACTACTTCTGATACTTTATCATTCATCACTTGATTTTGATGGAGGGCAGAACCCAGACCAATAAAACTAGCATCAGTATATAAAAAAATGGCTGATTAAAGTCAGGTAAAGCAAGAATAGGTTCTGACATCAAACAGTGTTTCATAGTGTCAAAAGCTCTTTGTCTTTCAGTCTTCCGGACGAAAGCAACATCCTTTCTAGTTAATTGGGTAAGGAGTAAAGCTATGACTTGGTAATTTTTAATATACTGTCTATAGTATCCACACATTCCCAAAAAACTCTGTAGCTCTCTACCTGTATTAGGAGCCTTCACCTGTTGTATGGCTGCCACTTTGTTTTGGTCAACACATATCTGTAAGCCTGAAACAACATGACCAAGAACTTTTAAAGAATGAAACTCAAATTTACATTTCTTCAAAGCAAGTGTCATATTTATTTCATCCATTTTTCGGAACACTTTACACAGGTGGTTGAGATGGTCCTCAAATGTTTTTGAGAATATAATGATATCATCAATATAAACCATTAGCCATCCTTCAATTATCTCTTGATGGAATGTGTTATCCATGACTTTTTGGAAAACTGAAGGGGCATTTTTAGGGCCAAATGGAATCCTAATATACTTATAAATACCCATATGAGTAGCAATAATCAGAAAATTCTGAGAATTTTTCTCAACAGGTACCTGGTGATATCCCTTATTACCATCCAAACAGCTGATATATTTAGCACCCTGTAAGGTAGCATGTATAGAGCTAATTCTAGGCAAAGGATAGATATCATCAAACGTATAAGTATTTAGTGCTCTATAATCACCACATAACCTGGCTTTATCTTTCTCATAAGAAATTAGGATAGGTGAGATAACACAATATTTAGGTGTTTCAACTACCTTTTCAATAATATTCATTTTTAAAAGGGTAGAGATATTGTCTTCAATATCTTTTCTCTTTGTGGGAGAAGCAAGATAAGGCTTCTTCTTTAAACTAGGTGGTATATCAGTTAATGGACAAGAAAATGAAAGTTTCATTTCCTCCTTAACTAATCCTAGTTCATGTGACCCATGAGCAAAAGCCATAGGAAAAGACTTTATAAAATTAATGATGGAATCTTTATCCTCACCAGAAATTTGTTCTCCAAAAGAGGCATTGTCAATTTCAGACATAAGGGCATGCATTTATTTTGTTGATCTTTCTTTATATTGAACTACAGAATTACATGTGTTCAATTCTGGTTTTAATAATTTTTTGGAGGAAGAAATCTTAAATTTCCTCTTCCCATTCTTCCCCATTGTGAAACATTGGTTTGAGGGATCCAATTTTATGCCATATTTGGTTAAAATATCATTCCCTACAATAAACCAATTGCTTAAGTTATCATTTTTCATGACAACAAAATCACAAATAGCTCTTACAAAACCATGGTTATATTTAAAAAACACTGTGGCTTTGTACTTACCAATGGGGGACAAAACAGAGCCATAACCTCTCCAATTATCAGAAATGATAGGCATCAGTTTTGATTTATAGTCTTGATCCACTGAAGCAAGTGCTCTTTTAGAAACTACACTTTCTCCAGCTCCAGAATACAGAACAACTTCAATGCTGGTTCCATTAATCAAGACTGGTGCCTTGAGAGGGGCAATAACAATTGAGTTATCCTCAATGTTCTTTATGATCTCAGCATCTTCAACTGTAGATAAAGCATTATTAACAATATCAATAGTATTTAAATAATGAATTTCCTCTTCCAGCATTAAGATCTCTTGTTGAGATTCATATGAAATATTTCTGGCACAATCACTTGACGTATCATCCAGTGCTACTGTGTCATCAGCATGCACCTCTGTTTGTTCTACAAGATTTATCATCTTGTCACAAACATGGCCTTTCTGCCAAGGCTTGTTGCACTTGAAGCAAGTGTTTGTTGCATACTTTTTTGGTGCAATAGGGGCAGAAGGTTTACCAACCTTTTCCAAAGGTTTCTGTTGGTAAGTGGAGGGTTTCTCCAAAGGGGTCCTAGGAATGAATCTTCTGGCATCATACTTGTTGTTTAGAAGGATCTCCTTTCAAGTATTAATGAAAGAAGAGGGTTCTCTGGAGAACTTAGTCCTAGCCACTATCAAGTCTCTCAGAGACATTGGTAATTTTTAAAGGATCCCGTCCTTCCATAACTCAAACTCCATATTTGGGTCCATTGCCCTTAAGATTTTTACAAGTTTCATTAAGAAATAAATAGGTTTATCAGTAGAAGAGCTATATCTAGTTATCTCATACTGCCTTTGTTGGGCCATTCTGAACTTGGAGCCACCAAATTGTGCTTTAATTAATTTCTTCCAATCCTCCCATGAGTAGTCATTCCCATCCAGGAGAACAGATTAATACCACATTAGGGCAACATTAGTAAACAAAGAAATTAACTTGGACACAATTTCCTCATCTGGGAGTTTGTTAGAATTTTTTAAGTTATCAATTCGGCAAATAATTTGTTGCCAATAAGAGGAATAAGATGAATTAATTTATATTTTTACTTTATATTTAAAAGAAAAATAATAAAATAAAATTTTCAGGACAAAATCAACTAAAATAATAATCAATTTATTAATTCAAAACAATTTAAAACCAGGATTATAATATAATCAACTGAAGAAATAAATTAAAAATTTTTATTAACAATTTTATGAGAATTATTATCAGGATTTTTAAATCAACTGAATACTTAACTACCAGGACTTAATGTCAACTGAAATAATTAAATATGAATTTTTATAAAATTTTATTGTCAGGACAATTTGTCAACTGAAACAAATAAAATTAATTTTATCAGGACAAAATTCAACTGAATATTATAATAATAAATTTTTAAAATATAATTTTTATTACTTCTAGGACTAAGAACACAATTGTTCTATTATTTTCAACTAGGAAAAAAAAAAATAATAAAAATAATCCAATTTACTTGACACCCCCCCCTGTAAAATGAAAAATTAATGCCACTTACAGAGTGCTGAGTAAAAGGAAATACGTAGAGAATGAAGAGTGCAAAGTGACCCACTAATAGTAATTTCAATAATTACCACGAAATATACGAAGTTAAGTCAATATATGAACCTAAATTTTGGAGCGCGGTTTGATTCCCGTTTGCAGCAAAAATTTTTGTCACGTGATTTATGACGTTCATCATTTTGTTGTACACTCGTCCTTACAGGTACCTCGATGGCAATGGTCCCACGGCCTCCGGTCCTCAAGATATCGATGCGCCGTCGACGATTCAGAAAGGCTCCCAATTGTCAAGGGGTCCTTTTGTTCTAGAAGATTTATTCAAGGTTTATACGAGGATTTCAAGGGGTTATTGGACTTTCAAGGCAAGGTACGTATTTTCTTAATCTAATTGATTACTTTACTCAATTTAAGAAGAGGTAAATTTTAATATTATTATAAATTATATCTTTTAGAACTATGGTGATGTAAATACTAATGATTATAAAGTATAGTAATAAATTTGTTTAACTAAAGTGTCATAAAAATTGTAAAGTAAGTAAGGAATGAATCAAAAAGACAAAAAGGAAAGGCCTTTTATAGGCAAAATGGGAGAAAATAAAACACGGAATTACCACCCCCCAGTACAAGAGTATGAGAGGAAAAACTTAAATAAAGAGAGTATGTGAAATAATAAGAGTAAGTCTAAATAGTGCGTAAATAAAAGTATTTATTTTATTTGAAATAAAACTATGAACCCTTTAGTCCGTCACTTTTTAGTGTAAGAACATTTGATTTGAAATATAGAATCAATAAAATATAATTAAAGGAATTTGAAAAAAGTATTTTTTTTCTTTTTATAATTATATATATATTAGGGGGTATCAATGTTGACCGATCCGCAATTAAATTAATTGCGGAAAATAATCTGCATACCCCAATTATCTTCCGCAATTATTTTTGCTAATAATTGGGTTATTAGACACTTTACGTGTCAATGTTCACCTCTTATCTGACATTTTTATCCTCAATATTTGATAACCACATCTTGGACAACTTTCTGGATATCCCAGCCTTCTACCTTTCTGCGCACTTCCATTCTCATCCCATCCTGTTCATTCTATCCGCTCAGAATTTCTCCCCATTTCATCTATTTGATTCTTCTCCTTTTCATCTCGCTATCTCATCTGCTTGTTTCTGCTCCTTTTCATCTTCATTTATAATAACATGCCTCGTCATCCTAGATCTTCTCAAAGGCAGCCATCACCCAGTTGTTCTTCAATTCCCACTACTTCCTCTTTCCCCCGCTCAGCCAAGAAATCAAAGACTGTTCAATTAAAAAAAGATGAACATCTCATTCTTATCAACTGGCTGAAAACCAAATCTAACTATGATTCTTGTTTTGGTACTGAGTATGCCACTAAAGTAGGACGTCCCCCCACATCAAAAGTTAATGGCTATCTTCTAATGGCAAATGAATTACACAATAAGACCAAGGGAAGGATTGATCTTTTGCCTAAACAGATGTCTGAACGCTTCAAGCATTATCGAGCAAAATACAAGAAGGCAAAGGCTCTTTCATCTTCCACTGGTTTTGGGGTTACTGACATTGATATAACTAAGGGTATAAAATCCATAGACAATAAACTTGATTCTTTATGTCCTTACTTTAAAGAGATGGATGCAATTTTTGGAGAGCGAGCCAATGTTAATCCTGTAAACATGTTGGATGGAGAAGATCCTATCTCCGAACATGATGTCGAAGCAAATCTTTTCCCATCCTCTTCCTCCACTCAAGCCTCCCCTCTTCTAAATTCTACGAATCTAGATAGCTTTGCTATTGATCCTATTGGCGATTTAACCCAACCCAATCTAACTCAGGTCTGTTTCTTTTATCTTATCAATTCAATTTTTTTATTTACTTATCTTTTTCTTATTTCTTAAAAGGCTGATGAACAAACCCAGGATCCTCAATCAACTGAGTCTGAAGCTAGTGACAATGATGAGGAGGAAAATGCTACGTTGAACAAAAAGAGAAGGGCTTCAACTAGTCTAAATTTCCTCTCCCAAAGAAGACGAAAAAGTGATACTTCATCACAAACACCTTTTTCTTCGATGGAACAGTTTTTAGAGAAACGTGATGCTGGTAAGTGATATCACACCTCTTATTACTTTACTCTGCTTTTCTTCTACTTTATGTTAATTTTTATTCTCACTCTAGAACAAGTGGAAATCGCTAAAGAGACACTGAGCTTTGAAAAGAAGAAATACGAGCTCTCTTTAAGGAGGGATGACAGAGTACAAGATTTGGAAGAGAGGAAGTATGAGCTCTCCTTACGGAAGGATGATCGGATCCAAGATTTGGAGGAGAAGAAGTTTGAGCTCTCTTTACAGAAGGATGGTAGGGCCCAAGATTTGGAGGAGAAGAAGTTTGAGTTAAATCTTAGTATTGAAAAATCCAAAAATAAGGAAAAAACACTTGAGCATCAAAACTTAATGGAACAGATGAAGTATAAGCATGATCTCCAAGAAAGTTCTAAAAAGAAAGATTTCTTGATTGAATGCATTAAAGCAAACAAATCTGTTGAAGAAATAGAACGTTTAATGAAATTTTTTGTTGACTAGTTTCTTTTATTTCTTTCACACTTCATGTGTTCATATTTATTTGTACATAAATTTTACAATTATTTTCTGTATTTCTTGAAATATCGTATTTTAATGTTAAATATTCTTTTTTTAAATAAAATTTTCAAGTCTCCTTTGAAAATTTGACAATCCCCCACCCCTGGATTTTTTTGAAGTAAGGGGTGGGTATCACAAAAATTCTTTCATGTCATGAATCTTGAAAGTTTTATATGAAAATTTGGCTTTACTACCCCCTGCATTTTACCGGTATCCTAAAAATTCTTACATGTCAAGAATTTCACAAGTCTTATAAAAAATTTTGGCACAACCCCCCATGGATTTTATTGAAGTAAGGGACGGGTATCACAAAAATATTTACAAGTCAAAAAAATTCTATATCTGTTTAAAAAAATTGGCAATACTCTCCCCTGCATTTTATTGAAGCAAGGGGTGGGTATCACCAAAATTTTTCAAAGTCATCAATTTCACATGTCAGATTTGAAAATTTGGCAATACCCCCCCTGCATTTTATTGAAGTAAGGGGTGGAAGTCATCTAAATTTAATATAATTACATAAATTATTAAATAAATATCTAATATATATCAATTTCCCTAGTTTAAAGTAATGACAATCCCTCAAGCCAAAATGCAGACCAAGTCGAGAAACATAAGTTTGGGACTTTCTACAGGTATAGGAAAGAGGAACCCCATGAAACAAATAAATGTTATCATGATTACCTGTTATACAACCCAATGTCGATGGCTCATCACATTATTTGAGAAAATTGATATATAAAAAATATTTATTAAAAATTTATGAAAAAATATAAAATTTTCGATGACAACTCTAATCCCCATACTTTTTGGATCTAGATAAAGTTTTTTTAAATCGAATAACTTTACCTTCTTTCTTTACCTTATTGATTCTTTGTATCAACTTATTACTGATTTGAAATGAGCAACCGAAATGAGTGAAATCTTGACAGGATTTCAAACCAGGAGGAGCTTTGGTTGTTTGATGATTATCCTTAGAAGAATTCCAAATAGTTTCGATGATACCATTTCCCAAACCAAAATCAATGATGCACCAGTGGTCTGGAAAATATAAACCATGTCCTTTGATTTTAGCTGGAGATGGTATTGGGTGGCCAGTTATCAGATTGATATATGAGAATATTCCAAAAGTAAGAAAATTGGCATCATTCCTATCGATATGAATCCTATTGTGGAATCCAGAATGAGTGATAATAACATTAGAAAATAAAAGATATTCGTGGCTGATATCTTCCAATTCGGAGTCACACCAATTCGGTATTCCAACTTTGGTTGCAAGTTCATGATTTTTTTCAAATGCTTTATTACAGAGCTTGTTGAGTTGAAAAGCAAGAAAAGAGTCAAAGGAAGGTAGAGTGTCCCATAAGCGAAAATCTTCATCTTTTTGAGCTTTAGTGATATTCTTGACCAACGAATATATGCCTATATAATTGAAATTCCTAGATAATAATCATATAAGAGTTTCAGAATCCTTATCCTCTAAATATGCAATATAAAAATGTGAAATAAGACAAGTGAAATTTGGAAAAAAGGCTCAACTTCAAAGGTCAAAATCTCAGCAACCACTGAACCTAATTCAAACCTGTTTGTGGAAAATGAAAGATATGCTTTAGTAGAATCTTCAGCTAAAGGACATGTGATTTAAATAAACCTAACCCTAATTTGTTACATAAAAAAATGAAATAAAAATTTAAATTGGGAAAAAAAAGGCTCAACTTTAACGGTCAATATCTCAGCAACCACTGAATCAAATTCAAATCTGTTTGCAGGAAATGAAAGGTAGCCTTCAGGAGAATCTTCAGTAAAAAGAACATTAGATTTGAATAAACCTAACCCTAATTCCGAGTCTGATTTTCAAAATTTTACAAAAACTTGAAAAGTGGTAATGAAGATGAGATCAAAAGGAGTTTTATAAGTTCACTGTTATCCAGATAAGAGTCATACATATATTTAAGTATGAAGTTTTCATAAAAGGAATGAGATCTCATATAGGCATGAAAAAAAGGAGATGAAACTTACCTTGATTGAAAAGTAGGAAAAATAGAGTGAGAAAGATTGATGTTGGAATTGTGGGGAAATTGAATATGGAGTAAGTGAAATGCATAAAGAATGTGCAATGTATGTGTTTCAATGAAATGGAGCCAAAAAAAAAGTGAAATAAGGGAAAGGGGGGATAATGACAATGCCAAGGAGGGATGAAGAGTAGGGTGATGGAGCTAAAAAATAAAGTAAAGAGGGAGAGAAAAAAAAGGTTAATTATACCATTGAAATCCAAAATAACCACTTACAAAAAAAATTTAGATAAAAAAAATAAAATAAACAGAAAAAAACAAAAAAAATTATAATTAGTAATCAAAAAATCAAAAAAAAAGAATAAAATGACTTACCTGGAGAGATGAGATGACAAAATGAATGAAACCAAATTGTTTGAGGGATGTTGGAGGAGAATAGGAAAAGGATATGAGGGATGAATGAAAAAAAAAATCACTGACAAAATATGCAATTTCAGAAAATATGCGATTTCATGTTGAGCTGGTGAAAGAAAACCAATGAGCCATCCAAAAAAAAGATATTCACTGTAAATTCAAAAAAAAAATGAATATGCAACAAACCAAAATACAAAACCAAGTGATTAAAGTACACAAAGAGGACATTTGGAAAGTATGAAAACATAAAAATAAAAAATTAAAAGGGTGAAGAGAAATGTTGGAGAGTAATTGCAGGCTTTTGACTCAAAGGGATGGTTGTGCCATCAACAAAACCTACACAGCCAGGGAAACCTTCAGCTTGCATTACTTGAGAGGATTCAAGTCGCTGTTCTGGAGTTGGCCAAGCAAGAGTTTGAGACTTGAGGGAAAGGATAGCAATCATACAGCACTTGGTGTATAATATCACGGTACCATATCCTATGTTAAAGAGATTATCCAAACGTCTTACGGCAGCACCATTTCCATTTGAGCCAAAGCGACATAGAGCAACAGCAAGTTGGATGGCAGGATTACGCTGTTTGTTATGAGAATTGTTATGGAAGATAGGATGATCGGAGATGAGTTGATAAAGTTTGAAGAAAGAATTGGGAGAAGTTCTAAAAAGTTGTGTGAAGTTTAAATGAGGAATGTTGAGAATGGAGGCCAGATCATATTGGGGATCATGATAAAGATTTGGCCCCCTGGTGATGATGTAATGCTTTTTGGAAAGAAAACACATATAAGCTAAAGCATCTTCCAAATCAGAGTCAGATTTATAGTAAAGAACTAAAAGAAAAGTAATAGCATTCATTGTTGAGTGAAGTAGCTTCCTAGTAGAGAGGTGTTTCATTGTTGCCGGTAGAAAGGTTATGTGATGAGGGAAGTGGGAATTCACCGCCAAATGTGCAGTTGGGGTGTGTAGATAGAAAAAAAACTTAAGTGTTCGCCACCAAAATTAAGTAGCAGAGAGTGAGGAAATACTTAAGGATGGCATCAGCAATTATAAGTCATGTGACTTTCTTAAAAATCCATCATGGATGAGATGAGTTTGGGATCAGGAATTAGGAATGGAAATTGGGGTATAAGAGGCGGGATAATGCATTATCATGGATTTCTTATCCACTAGCCCTGGGGCTAGTGGATAAGAATCTTCCGCAATTAATAATGTCTGATCCCGGGAAAAAAATTCCTGATCCCTAATTGCGGATCCCTGAACATTGATACCCCCTATTTTTTTAATACTAATCTTTATTCCCATCTCATCTGTATTATTGAGCACAGTGTTTGGGAGTAAAAATATATGTGGGACAATTACTTATTTTTATTAATTAATTACTTAGTGTACTTAGTTAGTTATTTGTAATTAATACATAAGTATCTAATAAATAATTAATTATTAATAAGGATCTAAAAGGCGTGGCTTCACCTCAGTAAGATAATTAATTATTTTACTGGGTAAGTCTAGTAGCCTGGCTGACAAATACTATTTTTTTATTTTTAGGTGGCTGATACCTTTCAAAACCTCAATTGAGACCTTTTGTCATTGTCTGGTCTCTTCTGGATGCCAAAAAGTAAGTGTTCCTTTTTTGTTTTTTGCCTCATTTTTTTCTCATCCTTTTATTTTTTTATTTTTATTTTAGTGTTTCATCCGTCTATTGTTTTAAATCCAATCAGTTCAGCATGCAACACCTCACCAAGTGTAAACAGGCCTTCTACGCTTCCACTAAATAATTTCCCTGTTTCTCCACCTACCCCATGTTTTAATATGTCAACACCCCATAAGTATGCATCTCTTTTCCCCTTTATATATTTTTCTAATGTTTTTCTCTATTTTTTTTCCAGTCTTACGCTTCAGCTTCTATATACATTAAACAGTTCTTCCCCTCCTATATCAAAGCTGTCTGGTTCCTTGTCATCAACAAAAGTTTTCCTTGCTTCTCCTATTTCCAGGATTCCAGCTTTGATTCCTGACATTAATGATGCCAATGATGATGATGAGCCACATTCAATTGTTTTGTCACCTGTAATCTCTCTTCATCATGCAAATGATCCAAATGACAATGGCTTCAAGAAAAAAGTCACACTTCATATCAAGTTTAAATTTTTTATGCCAAAAGAAGATAAGAATAAAAAAAAATTCAGTGCTAGTGTGGCAGCAAAAATTGGACTGGTTGTATCTGAACCTGATAAGTTGTTGATCTGATGGGAAGTCAAGAATCAAATTTTGGACAATTTAAAGGACAAAGTAATTAATCTTATATATGAAGAAGAAATAACAAAAATGGGAAGTTTTGTAGAAGCCAACAATCAGCTTGGAACTGTCACGTGGAATGTCTCAATACCTCATGGTGGTAGGTTTGCTTCCAGCACTGGAAGTAAATTGGACTCAGATATCATCTTTAAAGAGGTTCTGGATTCAGAATGTTGAATTTATGATTATTGGAAAATCCAGGTTACCTTGAATAATAGAGATCCAAGAAATGCAATGAAGGTTACTTTTAAATGATTTTTATTATTATTATTTTATTGAGTGACTAATGGGGTAATTACTTTTTCAGAGTCAGTATGCATATAGGTAACTCAATACTTCCTCTTCCAAGACAGATTCTGATTCAGGGGCAGGTGTGACATCTCCATAAATTCCTACTGGGCTCAGAAACCAGGCAGCATTTGATGAGTGTGTCCATTGTGGAAGTCTAAAGCTTAGTATGAAACTTAAAAAACTTTTTAAACAAATATGGGATGATTATATTAAAGATTGGAAAGGCCAATCTAATTTTATATTTTTATTATAAAATAAAGGATGGTTTATTGTGAAAATGGTTATTTATACAAGTCCAGGAAAAAATAATTATTTAACAGAGAAGAGAAGCAATCATAGGCTTAAAGGTTCATGGAAATGAAAGCTAGGAGTCTCAAGAGCCTTTAAAAATGTTTTTAGACTTTTTACTATTTTTCATTTTT
Source organism: Hemileia vastatrix (assembly GCA_030280995.1). Classification (NCBI taxonomy): domain Eukaryota; kingdom Fungi; phylum Basidiomycota; class Pucciniomycetes; order Pucciniales; family Zaghouaniaceae; genus Hemileia; species Hemileia vastatrix. The sequence continues at coordinate 27,598,541 of JASXTE010000010.1, read as the reverse complement.
TTAATAATTTTATAAAGTATTACTGATTATTTATGATTTCTGATAATTTACTTAACTTTGATGATTTTTAGCTCAGTGAATAAGGTTGTGCAGGCTACCAAAAATTAGTGGGAGGCTCCACAGATGTAACCCTATCATCTTTAATTTTTGTAGATTTTTTATTGCAGTTTCAAGTTTCTAATTGAGTCTGGAAGTCCATACAAGCTCCAGAATGCTCCAGCTAGGGAATGTAGGGCACATGACATACTATGCATAAAAAGCCTGTTGACTCAAAATTAGAGATCATCTAGACATCATACATCTTAAAAAGTAACAACAGTGATGCATAAAATCAACTACCATCACATTTACAAAACATTTTATAAAATTGTAATACCCTTATAAATATAACACTTTTTCATAACACTATATAAATTTTATTCAACAACTCATAAATATATACTTATAGGGTATCATTTTAAATGTCTCAAATTCAGGGACTCAAATTTAAAACATGTTCACAATAATAAAAAGCTTTATAAAAACATATAAGACAATCATTTATATAACTTTTCTAGGCACAACTTTTCTATTGTATTTCTTTACCTCATTATAAATAAACATTGATTCTACATCTCAAATATGTTAAAAACAATTGCTCAACTAGTCTTTCTTTATCAAGCAGAAAATTTATCTTAGTTAATTTTCAACCCATATTTTACTTAAAGGGACAGGGCTTTCTTTAGTTTATCCAACTCCCTTGGATTCTGCTTACAGCAAGGCAACTGCAAGAGTCTTTCCACACTGTCTGATATTGAAAAGCCACCCCCAGAAAACACACATCATGAGACTTCAAGATGGCCACTGTTTCATAAGTCCAGCTAATCCAATGGAATATTTTGAGTTGAAATACCATATGGAAAAGTTTGGGCCTGTGCAAGGGTAAGTAATATTTATTTTATTTTTAATTTTTGTAATAAAAAATTAATTTTGGTACATCATTTAACAGCAGAGATATCTGAGAGATGTAACACCACACAATATGGGGGGTGGACTTGCTAGCAAGTCTGAACCCTTGGACCCAAACTCACCACAGATTGAACACACATTGAGCTATTAACAAAGGAACCATACAAGCAGGGATGAACACCACTCAGAAGAACAGTTTTAGGTGGGTTTTCAAGTAGAGTTCAGTATGGGTTTAATATGAGTTCAGTCTGGGTTCCATCTGAGTTCAGGTTGGGGACTTGCTAGCAAGTCCACCCCCTATATTGCGTAGTGTAACATGTATACCCCACCAAAAACACCACTTTTTGCTTGGAAAAAAGTTCCAGGCAAAAGGTTCCACAAAATTTTCAGTGTGAGAACTTGACATACCTCAAAAATAACCCATGCAACAGTGATGCAAGACTCCCTTCTGCTTCTCCACCCCTTCAGAAACATATAAATGCAGATAAAACAATGTCACAGTTTATGGAAGCTGCATTTTTTTAAGGAAATAATAGAGAGTTACAATAAGTTTTGATAAAGTTACAAATTATGCATTGGTCATTTTTCCAAGATTACACAGTTGATGAGCTTACAAATTCTTTTGTCCAGGATCTGTTTGCACAAGCTTGCATACACATATCTAAATTATATGGAGGTGTAAAAAAAACTCCTACTTAATCATAGGTATTATTATTGTTTATTTATTATACTTTTTACATTGAAAATGAAACATATGAACTGTAAAAACATTTTGCATGAGAGAGAAGAATCTAATTTTTTGGGATTGACATCAATTTTAAGAGTAAAAAGCACTAAATATTGATAATTAATTTTTAATTTTTACAGAAAAAATCTAAGGTAATCATCTTTAAAGTAGGTGGTATTTCTGTCAGGGGCAAGATAATGAAAGCTTCATTTATTCTTTAACAAATCCTAATTCATGTGATCCATGAGCAAAGGCCATAGGAAAAGATTTGATCAATTTAATGATTAAATCTTTATCCTCACCAGAAAGTTGTTCTCCAAAAGAAGCATTGTCCATTTCAGACACAAGGGCAGGTATTTCTTTTGTAGATCTTCCTTTATATTGAGCTGAAGAATGACAAGTGTTCAATCCTGGTGTTAATAATTTCTTGGGGGAGGAAATTTTAAATTTTCTCTTCCAATTCATCCCCATTGTGAAGCATAGGTTTGAAGGATCTAATTTTATGCCATATTTGGTTAAAATTTCATTTCCTACAACGAACCAACTTCACAAGTTATCATTTTTCATGACAACAAAATCACATATAGCTCTTACAAAACCATGGTTATATTTGAAAAATGCTGTGGCTTTGTATTTACAAATGGGGAACAAAACTCAGCCATGATCTTTCCGATTCTCAGAGATGATAGGCATAAGTTTTGATTTATAATCTTGGTGCACTCAAGCAAGTGCTTTTTCAGATACCACACTTCCTCCAGCTCCAGAATCTAAGACAACCTCAATGTTGTTTCCATTGATCCAGACTGGTGCCTTGAGAGGGGAAATAATAATTGAGCTGTCCTCAAGGTTTCTTATGATCTCAGCATCTTCTACTATAGATAAATCATTATTCTCAATATAAATATTATTTAAATAATGAACATCCTTTTCCACTATTAATATTTCCTGGTGAGATTCATATGAGATATTGCTGGCACAATCACTTGAAGTTTCATCCAGTGCTATTTTGTCATCAGCATGTTCCTCTGTCTGCTCAACAAGATGTATCTTCTTGTCTCAAAAATGGCCTTTCTTCCAAGGCTTACTGCATTTGAAGCAAGTATTTGTTGCATAATTTTTAGGTGCAACAGGGGCAGAAGGTTTACCAAACCTTTCCAGAGGTTTTTGTTGGTAATTGGAGGTTTTCTCCAATGAAGTTCTAGAAATGAATCTTCTAGCCCCATACTTGTTGTTAAGAAGGATCTCATTACAAGTATTAATGAAAGAAGAAGGTTCCCTTGAGAACTCATTCCTAGCAACTATTAAGTCTCTCAGAGACATAGGTAATTTATAGAGGATCCTGTCATTCCATAACTCAAACTCTATATCTGGGTCCATTGCCCTTAAGGTTTTCTCAAGTTTGATCAAGAACTCAATAGATTTTTCAGTAGAGGAGCTATATCTGGTTTCTTCATATTGCCTTTGTTGAGCTAATCTAAACTTGGAACCACCAAATCGTGCTTTAATTAATTTTTTCAATCTTCCCATGAGTAGTCATTTTTATCCAAGAGAACAGATTCATACCACATCAGGGCTACATTGGTAAATAAAGAAATTAATTTTGACACAATTTCCTCATCTGGGAGTTTGTAAGAATTTTTTAGATTATCAATCCTGCAAATGAACTGTTTCCAATCAGAGGAAGAGTCACCATCAAATGTTGGATACTGGTCAAGTTATGGCCAATTCTTTTGATTTGAAGTAGTCTCTTTGTTACAAGCTTATTTCTGAGTGAGAAGGAGCTTTAACTTCTTCAATCGGGCATTAATCTCATTGTTTAATCCTTCTGTGGATGATCCAGGTACATCATCAATTTTTGATGGAAACTCAGTGATATCAACAGTCATTTCTGGAACTAATTTTTCTTTGGATGAACTAGGAACAGGTAAAATTGGGGTATCCTTCTCAACAGGTTCTTTCAAAGAAATGTAAGAAAACTTTTGATTATATAAAAATGAATTCAATTTCTCCTCAATGGTTGTTAACCTAGTTTTTACTCTTGGAATACTAGATAGATTCTCATTGATGGTTGCAAAAGATAATTGATTTTTATTTTTTAAAGATGAATAATGGTTACTCAATCTTTCTAAGCTCATCTTATGTCCCTCTAGTTCTTGGCAACAGATGGAAACAGTATCTTTTAATTTAGACAAATCATTCTTAATATTTAGCCATAAAGCAAATTTATTTTCATGAGTTACTTAGTAATGAAACAAATAATCGGAAACTCTCTGTAACTCACTTCTCAATGCTTGATAACCGTGTCCAGTTAACAAACTATTATATTTCTGAGTCAATTGCATTTTGTTCATTATATGATTTTCTTTGGCAATGATATCCTTCAAATATTCATCATTAATGTTAGCTACATCTGGAGTATTACTCAATTGTGGAACAGAATAACTTTCAATATTCTCATAAAACTCAGGATCAAGTGTCTCATAAATAATATCCATATCCGGTATGGTAAGGTAAACTCTTACAGTCGCCTTGCTGTAAGCAGAATCCGGAGGAGATATGTGGATTTAGCTGAAAACCCCGTCCTTCCAATAAAAAATAACAAAATGGGAATTCTAAATCACTAAGCTAACAAATCTACTTGGATCTAATTGATGAAAATAATGAAACTCTAAAATAATTAATGCTTATTGAGATTTAAAGAAAGTGGCTGTTGATAAAAGAAATACTGATAACAACAATTAAGGTGTACCAGTGAAAGATCTGAAAAGATTGACTTTTATGTTTTTATAATAATTTGAATTTTTATGAGACAGCAATAATCAAGTCCCAGTGATGAAGACCTTTCTAAAGATACCCTATATGAAGTGTGATTTAAATTGTTGAATTGTATTTCTAAAATGTTATGTAAGAATAATAAATGTTATAAGGGTATTATAACTTATTTAATTTGTTGAGTAATAAAAAATGAGACCGTGGTGGTTAATGATTAAGCTGTATGATCTGTCCCCCCTCTCAATTTCGAGTTTGAGAGGGGCTTAAGTATTCCTAGTCACGTGCCTAAGTTTTCCCCTCCAGAGCTCTCCCAGAGTCAATCCGGAGCCCGTACAGAGTCGAAGCGGAGTCCAAACGGAGTCCAAGCGGACTCAATTAGAACCTTTAAAACTATAATAAAAAATCCGGAAAAATGACAAATGATAGAGCCACTTCCCTTTTACATTCCAAACTAATTTTCGTAGTCTGCGCAGCTCTAATCACCCCGTGAAAATTCATCAAAGTTAAGTAATTTCTAAAAACGTAAATATTTCTATAAAACTTTAAAATTCATTTAAAAATATAATAAAAATAGTAAAAATTCTGGGAAAATTTCCCAAGGTTCTTGAGTGACTCGACTTGATACTTATAAACTCTTAAGACCGTAAAAATAAGTTTTCTCTGTAAAATAAATTGTTTTCGCATAGGCATTTGCTCTTGACCAATTTCTTCATATTTAAAACTCAAATAAATTAAATAAAACCCTTTTATAAAAAAATAATAACACCAATCTTGCACGCCGTAATAACTCCATTTACGTACTTAGGTGCCATACTAAACTTAAGGCTACCACATCCTCCCTCCAATTGAGAATGTCCCCATTTGTAAAACTTTGCATAAGTGATTGAGCAATTCCAAAAGAATTATCTTTTCTAATAAAATAATTTGATAAATTTGTTTTAGCTGGTCTTCTTTTAATTCTTGATAATAAAAACGTTGTTTCTTCTTCTCTGGCTTGATATAACATAAAATAAAATAATATAAATCTTGTGATGATTCCACTACTGAGAGCAAGGTTTGAATCCCTTCAGACTCCCATATACCAGTCTTCCTTCTTGTCACAGCATTGAGAGAGTGGATCTTCCTATGAGCCGAATACTCCTGATTCCAACCTCATAGGGCCCCCCACTGAGCCGAATTCTATGATTCCAATCTCGCCATAAGGTCCTCCAAGCTTCACAACAAAAAAAATGGCCTAACTATGAGGCACTAAAAAAATCATTCCCTAAAATCCAACTACCATCCTAACTTCTGATTCCTTCATCACAATTTGCAAACTTTGCTATACAGCAAACCCATAAAATACTTTTGCCAGGCTTCCAATAATAATATTAACTTTAGACCATGTTAAAGCGCCACAAATTTTACCTAATTAACCATTATGCTTTCTTAGCATCATTACCACCTAAAATTTTAACCTCCTAAAGCTTATCAGCACCCAATTCCAGAAATAATTGAATAACCAGTTTAGAGTCTTAGTGGACAGTGATAAATTAAAAGATTGAATTGAGTTATCCAAACAAGATTGTCTTTCCAGTTTAAAGTCTTGGTGGACCAAACATATAATCGATTGCCAGTTTATGGTCTTGGTGGACCAAAGATCGTTTAAGTGCATAAATAACTTGAAATATTCCTAAGTAAGGCCTAGGCTTGACCAAAGATTGAATAAACTTGATAATCCAGTTTAATGTCATAGTGGACCAAACATTTGATCGACAAGTAATCCAGTATAAGGCCATAGTGGACCAATGAATGTTGAATTATCCTGCAGATATTAATTTTCCAGTTTAAAGTCATAGTGGACTAAACAATGAATGAACTACCAGTTTAAAGTCATGGTGGACCAAACATTTGATTGATAAGAAATCCAGTTTAAGGTCATGGTGGACCCAACAGCTTGATAACAGTCCAGTTTAAGGTCTTGGTGGACCTAACATTTGATAACACTCCAGTTTAAGGTCTTGGTGGACCTATCATTTGATTGATAAAAAAATAAAAAAATCCGTCTCCCAAAAATATCCATAAAATCTTGAACATTCTTTAAATTCAGTTTAAAGTCTTGAAGGACTAACAGCTCCAAAATTCATATAAAAAACCTTAAAGAACGTCTTGAACAGTAGCCAGTTTAAAGTCTTGGAGGACTAACAGCTACAAAATTTGTATATAAAAAAAGCCTTAAAGAACGTCTTGAAAAGTAGCCAGTTTAAAGTCTTGGAGGACTAAAAGATGTCTTGAAGTAAAATCCCATAGGTTTTGAGCTCCCCTAGACCCTGTTTCCTGTCTAAACTAAATGAAAAAAAACTAAAAAGAATGAAAACTAAAAAAATAAAACTAAGAAATATAATAATAATTTTAATTTAATTAATTAATTTTTATTTTATTTTATTATTTTATTTTTATTTATTTTTTTATTTATTTATTTATTTATTTTTTATTTATTTATTTATTTATTTATTTTTTTTATTTTTATTTTTAATTTTAATTTTGTTTTTAATTTAAAATAAAAGATTTTAGAAAAGATAGTTTTGAAATAAAAGTTAAAATTTAATTTTAAAGAAAGATAAAAAAGGTAAAAAGAATTATCAAAATTAAAATTTTAAAAGATGCCCCCCGGCCATTTGATGAGCCGTACCCTCGACATCATACCCACATCCAAGTGCAACTTGATGTGGTTACACAATTTTAAGAAATTGAAAAGAAAATAAAATAAATGAAAGGTTTTAAAAGATAATTTTTATAATGATGATCACTGGGTGGGCTCCCTCCAATTTATAAAAATGATTAGAGACCACCAGTGAGCATCAACTTTACAATAATTCATAATATATATTAAAGAAAAGAAATCACAGTCTAACATAAAAAATCAAAAACAAAATAAAATAAAAAGAATCTTGAATCCGGCGTTGAGAGCGGTGTCTCTTGATTCGTTCCAGTTTATAGTCTTAGTGGACTTCCTATAATTAAAAGACAAAGCCAGGATTCAACTAGAAACAGGGAAAATTTTGGAAACAAACATTATGGGGTAATTGTGTATAGAGCAGCCAGCCCATCAATTACCCCCACACTTGCCAATATTAAATTAAGAAGGTTCCCCTGTGAACACTTCTTCCAATAAATTTTTAAATTTTTCCAACACTATCTTCACCCATATTTTAAGAATTTTAAATTTCGAAAATTTCAAAGAAGATTTTCTTGCGTTTCGTTAAGTTTCATCAAAGTTTCGTCCCCCATATACAGTGTAACAATAGTAAAGTATTTTGATATAAAGAAGATAGTTTATCCTCATTGCGGAGGTCGATAAGGTTTTTATAAACATCATAGTTTATCCTCATTGCAGAGGAATCCATAAAATTTGATAAATGTCATTAAAATTGTAGTTTATCCTCATTTCGGAGTTCATCATAAAATTTTGTTAGTATTATAGTTTATCCTCATTGCGCAGTTATACTTTGGCACTCCTGGTGCCTCTAGGATAGAACCGTTTCACTTGATCGGCCACTACCCTCTTCTTCAATACTACTCCATCCAACTCTTCTAGCACATATGAACCGCCGGAAACTTGCTCCTTGATTTTATACGGTCCATTCCACCTATCTGCAAACATCTTTCCCCACTGACATTCCAAACTCCTATTATACACCAGGACCATATCTCCTGTGTTCAAAGGTTTCCTTAATCGATGTGCCAACCGCTCATCCCAATATCTAACTGATTGATTTCTGATCTTCATCATCCGCGAATATGCCTTTTCTAAATATTCTTCTTTCTTTTCTAGCTGCATCATTCTTGCACACAATAATTCATCAGTAGTTTTGACGGTATCCCAGTCAACTCCAAGATATGATTCAGCTTCTAAATCAACCGGTAAAACTGCTTTCTGTCCAAAAACAAGTTCATAAGGTGAAAATCCGGTCGTCCTTTTGGCAGTGATTCGATCAGCAAATAAGACTAAAGGTAAATAGTGCCTCCACTTTTCGGCACTTGTCCCACACATTTTAACTAAAGCATCCTTGATAACTTGATGCCCTCTTTCAACCATGCCTTCAGCTTCAGGATAATATGGGGTGGCTACCCTAACCTTTGATCCAACTTTCAATACGGCCTCTTTAAACTCTGTCCCAAATTCAGGACCTCCATCTACCGTTACCAACTTCATCACCCCATACCTATATACCCAATTATTCAAAAAAAATTCTGCCACATTTTTGGCAGTTAAATTAATAAGAGGCGCTGCCTCTACCGAACCAGATAAATCATCTCTGGCCACAATTAAATATTTATACCGTCCCTCTTTTATATGAACGGCATCTAAACTAATTCTCCCAAAGAGCGTATATTCACCAGTCGCGCGTCCAGGTTCTTTTGGCCTTAAATAACTTCGTCTTTGACATTCTTCGCATGACTGAACCCACTGTTTAACAGCCATCTTCATGCCAGGCCACCAAAATCGATCAGAAATTCTTCTAAACGTTTCTCCAACGCCTCTATGCCCGAGATCTTCATGCAGTGATTTCAAAACTAATTCTTGCCCCTTCTGTTAAGTTATAACTACTTGAGGATTTGGATACCTTCTCCTCATTAAACGTCGACCAGATAGGTAAAACGTAGATGACTTCCTCTTGATAGCCACCCATTCATTGTCTTCACAATCTTCTGGCCTCTCTAAAGTCAACAAATATTTGACTAACAAAAAATAAAAACCAGTCTGACCCCAGACTTCATCTTGAAAATCAATTAATATAACATCAATAGGGACTTCTCTATCACCAATATCACCTGCACATGAATGAGCCAATAATCGTTGACCCCTAAATAAATCTTTAATTGAGCTATGTCGACGTTTTTCTTCTGAACCTTTGGATCCTTCGAAAACGGTATTTGAAAATACCTCTTTCTCTTTATCCACCCTTTTATTTAAATTCTCTAATTCTCCAACATATACACCATTCCTTAATTTACTACTATCCCACACTACCAATCCATCTTCCTCTACATACACCACATCTTCTTCTACCTCCTCTCTGCCGAATTTATCTACACCTTTTCCAACACCTTTATTAACATAAAAACTATTTTCCAGTTTATCCTCTTGGTGGAGGTCATCAACACAATAATCTAAACACAATAGTCCTGCCAGTTTAACCTCATGGGGGAGGTATGGAAAGTCTTCAGCTCCTTTAGTGCTGGCTTTGATAATAGGTATATCTTCATCGAACTCTTCTGAGTCTGAATCTTCTTCAGTGGGTGGTCTCCTTGATAAACCATCTGGCATAGTAAAAGTTTTTCCAGGCTTATGAACTAAATCGAACGAAAAATGTTGAATAAAAGCTTCCCATCTTGTCATGGGTGCGTTTGGTAAACTTGGGGAATTAATCATCTGGATTAACGATTTCGCATCCACTTGCAACTCAAAATGTTGACCCCACAAAATATGCTGAAGTTTCTTCAGTATTTTTGCCACACCACATAATTCCAATTTTAGTTGAGAATATCTTGATTCGACCTCAGTAAATACTACAGATTCATACCTAACTGGCCTGATGTAACCAGCTTTATCCATCTGAGACAAAACCGCTCCAGCTGCAACCTGACTTGAATCAACTGCTAAATAAATTCTGCCAGCATTTTTTCCATAATCCAACTTGTGCAGGACTAAATCCTTCCCTACAACCTCCTTCAACTTCACAAACGCCTTCTCACACTCTTCATCCCACTCCCAGTCTGCATCCTTTCTCGTTAACCGTCTCAATGGAGCTGCCAATGAAGAAAAGTCCTTGATAAACATTCTAACATATACGCAAACGCCTATAAACCCTCTAACTTCGGTCGTATTCTTGGGTCTTGGCCAGGACTGAATTTTGTTAACTTTCTTCTTGGACATAATCCTACCCTCTCTACATACCACATGGCCTAATATTTCTAAGGCTGGCACACAACATGAAAATTTTGAACCTGAAATAGTTAAACAAGCCTCTTCAATTCGAAACAAGATTCTTTCTAATATAATTGCAAACTCCCAAATGAATTTACGTATCCCGGGATTCTCTTCCAACACCTGGTTATCATAGTCGGTTGTTGGTCCCTTAATTCCTCCATCATCTATAAAGATTCCAGCATATTGTGGAATTTCATCTTGAAGGATCCAAGCCATCTGAGCTTGATAAACTGCAACCGAATTTGTTGCACCTTGAGGTAATCTTGTTAACTGTAAACGTCCTAGTGGTGTATCAAATGTAGTGAGAGGCCTTGAGTCCGGATGTAACTCTCTCTCATCATATCCACCCATAATATCTCCCAAACCATAACACACTCTCCCTGCAAACGCTTCAACAAACTCCTCAGCACTAGGCGGTATCCCAGCATCCTTTATTGTAACCCTATTTAATTCCCTAAGATCATGAACAACTCTAAGCTTGCCATTCGGTTTCTTGATACAAAATACCGGACTAGAATAACTTGATGTTGATTGCTCATACAGTCCAGTGCGTATCCGTTCTCTGACAACTTCAATATAGGCTTCTTTTAATGCAGCCGGAATAGGAATCGGTTTCTGCTGCCACGGTTCATGAAATACCACAGGAATCTTGTAAGGCTCCCCATAGGAATGCTTCAACACACCCCTCTCCTCTTCTACAAAAGCAATGGCCTTCTCTTGCTTGACCATCACATCCAACAACAACTTCTTCTCTTCTCCAGACAACCAACCATCAGGTCCAAAATTAACAACACCCAGTCTCTCAAAAGTGATTCTTGACGTCTCAGAAAATTCAGGCGGATTCTTTACCAAGGGACTTTCATAAGGATCTCTTGATAACCTTGGTCTTCTCAAAGGTGGATTTAATTCAGCAGGTAGCGGTTCATTAATAGGTCGAACTTTATTTGCTACTTTCTTATATTTGGCTGCGTCCACATCTAAATTAACTTGAGGTAAAACATTTCCTTTTGTATTGCCATTAAAACTTTCATCAAATGAATCTTCTTCATCGCCAGAATCAGAATAAGAAAAATTAGAAAAATATTTTATTTCATTTTTAAATTTTACCCTTTTCTCCTTTCCCTCGTCTAATTTATAAACAGATTTTCCAACACCTTTGCTTCCCTTATCCAACAGTAAATCACCCGTAAAGAAAGTCGGCAGTTTAACCTCTTGCTGGAGGACCGGAATTGAATTTTCACAAAAATTATTTTTTTGAGTTTTAATTATACTGAGATTTTTAATTTGGTTTTGATAAGTTTTTCGCAGTTTACCCTCTTGCTGGAGGTCCGTAATAGAAGGAGATAATTGCAGTTTAACCTCTTGCTGGAGGTCCATAAACATACCCTTCCAATTTTTATCCAACCTAATTTGGCCCATTTTACCTTTTTCACCATTTTTAAATTTAATAGAAAAACCGGGTAAATCCAATAAACATATAGAAAAGTCCAAAACGTATTTGCACTCCAAAGTAATATTAACAGAAAATAATTGAGAATCCACTTGAATTATCTCCAAGTGAGCTGACCTATTGCAATCCGGGATCTCATCCTGAGGAGAGATTACAACATTAGAGTGATCAGCCCCTGCTACCCCAAAAAATGAGGGCATCCATCCTTTTCCAACAAACATATTTCACCAGAAGCCGTCCGTTTAATATGCCGCTTCTTGGTGCAAACACAACACTGGCACAGAGTAGTAATCCTTGGCCGTGTTTCCCAACCTTCATCTCCAGGAGGCGCTAACCACATATGTAACCTCCGCATATCTTCACCAGTGATCTCCAAACTAATCCCCATGCCAGCTTGATACCCTATCCTGGCCTCAAAATCCATCAAAAAAGGACCACCAAGAACAGTTTTGACTGCTCCTCTGGCCACATAAAAGTGAACCTTACCAACAGATCCACCAATGCCTAACTTGACATGCTCAGCTGTACCCATCAGCTCTGTTGCATGCCCTCCAATGCCTCTGAGGTTTCCCCCAGTTCCACTTTTAATTGGCAAGCCTATACTCGTCGCTTGCTCCAATGAAATTAAATTAATTTGAGACCCTGAATCGACCAAGGCCTTTACTTCTTTACCATTTAGAGTTACCACCAAGTAACCCAGGGGAGCGGAAAAATGCGTATCTACATCTTCACCAAACTTTTCAGCATTTTCACAAATATATTCCACCTCTCCAGTGGAAACCAGATGCCTTGTCAAATGCTTCTTTTGCTTTTCAGCAAGCGCCGGACTAATCGTAAATAACTCCCCCAAAGATAAGGGAATCTGCAGTTGATTCACCCTATTCAAAACTGTGTCCATCTCATTAGCTTGACCAGAAACTACTGGCCGCTCATACTAGACCTTTGATTTAACAACCTTGGCCCTGGGTACCTCTTGAGGTCCAACCGAGCCATCTTCACCCCCCATTATAACATCTTCACTTTCTATAACCCTAACTCCGTCACCAGCTTCTTGCACTAATCCTGATCCATCGCTAGTCCTTCTTACTCCCTCCATTGGGATGGGACCGCTAAAACTTGGTCTGGGTAGAGACGCCAACGGTACGTCCTCCTCAGAATCCGAATCATCATCTGGCATAGGCTCACCATTTAAATCAAACTTGCCATAACTAGGGGGCCCCATATCAGCAATCCCCTTCTGCATTTTATATAATTCGTCCTTAGAGTAAGGGTTCAATTTGTTGGCGGCAGTTTGAGCACTAGAATTCTTGTCCTTAGAGTAAGGGTTCACTTTGTTATTGGCCTTGCCAGGATTAGCCCTCAATTGGCTCTGAATGCTACTTTTCGCCTTAGTAGCAGCTGCTCTTCTAGCAGCATTAACATCGTATTTGCCAGCCATACAGCTACCCTCCACCTGGGCAACCGTCGCCAGCTCTAAACCACCAAAAGAAGTAGAAAATGTGGCTTTACTGACCTCTTTCTCCTTGCCCTTGTCAGCTTTACCACCATTACCATTACCATTTTTGCCACTCTTGGCATTAACATCTTCATCCGTCACCTCTTCAAATCTGGCTCTCCTTTCAGCCGTTAAACTTCTTCTGACCAAATCAGAAGGAGACTGTCCATCACTGGGCTTGATGAACGAACCATCAGGAAATTTATAAACTTTACCATCAAATAAAACTCGCCCAGCATCCATATCCTTATCAAGAGCAAAACAAACTGTTGCTCTGTGCCCTCTCCTATTACAATAGGAGCACACCTTTGGCTCATCATAGCCACCTCTATAATTACTACCACCATTCCCACCATTTCTCCCATTGCCTGGGAAGCGGTTACCATTATTATTTCCATTATAATTTCGACGTTCATAACCTCTGGACTGATAAGAAGTTGACGTCGACAAAGAAGCGATTGGGGCCTTGTTGGCCTTCTGGGTTTCTTGAACAAATATTTTTAATTGTTTAGTTAAATCGGCCAGGTGATCGACCATCTTATTATCTACATTACCCTCAACTTTAGCAGCAGGTAATCCCATTTGAGCCTTCTTGGCCTCCTGGGCTTTGACCATAATATCGTTGTTTTCGGCCAAAACTTCGCTAACCTTGCTAACATATTGAGTGCATGACTCTTGATATTTGTCCAACGCTAATAACTTTAGATGGGCCTGAATGTTCTCTTTGATAACCTCCAGAGCTGGCAGTTTCTGCTCACCATTAGGCAGTTCCTTCATCAAATCTTTTCTTGAAAGATCCTTCAAGACGTCCATTCAAATATCCCTGCTGCATGCTGTCCAAAACAAATCTTTTGCTTGGTTCTCATGCACTAACTCGTCCACCAGTATGAGATATTCCACCACTTCATCAAACTGAACACAGAGCTTTTTGAAGTCAGCCATAGAAGAAACTCCACCTTTTGCTTGCCAGTCTCCAACAATTTTATTGAGGTCCATCATAGTAAACCTAACACCCCATCTATCAATCATAGCTTTAGAAAGCTTAACCCAATCCTTGTCCTTGAATGCCTGCATAGCAATAACCTCTTTTTCCACCTCCCTATCAGCAATAAAAAACCTAACTTGCTTCACCATATCCACATGAGAAGCACCATCAACAGCAGCAGCAGCTTCATACCTGCTAATGAACCATTTAACCTCCTCCCCATCAAACTTTGGGCCATCCCAAGAAACAATTCTAACTGAGGGAGTAAGAGGGTTAGAAGATCCAGAAGCAGCAGCAGAAGAAGACATCCCAATAAGTAATGAAAAGCGTTAAAAATCGATAAAATAACAAGCCTCTTGCAGGCCAATAACAAAAATCCAATTAGAGTTCCAGAAAATAAGCCTCTTGCAGGCTAATAACGTTCTTGATCCAAGTAAGTCTTTAAAGAAAGCTAGAGAAATTGAACCCCACGTTGGGCGCCAACTATGGTAAGGTAAACTCTTACAGTCGCCTTGCTGTAAGCAGAATCCGGAGGAGATATGTGGATTTAGCTGAAAACCCCATCCTTCCAATAAAAAATAACAAAATGGGAATTCTAAATCACTAAGCTAACCAATCTACTTGGATCTGATTGATGAAAATAATGAAACTCTAAAATAATTAACGCTTATTGAGATTTAAAGAAAGTGGCTGTTGATAAAAGAAATACTGATAACAACAATTAAGGTGTACCAGTGAAAGATCTGAAAAGATTGACTTTTATGTTTTTATAATAATTTGAATTTTTATGAGACAGCAATAATCAAGTCCCAGTGATGAAGACCTTTCTAAAGATACCCTATATGAAGTGTGATTTAAATTTTTGAATTGTATTTCTAAAATGTTATGTAAGAATAATAAATGTTATAAGGGTATTATAACTTATTTAATTTGTTGAGTAATAAAAAATGAGACCGTGGTGGTTAATGATTAAGCTGTATGATCTGTCCCCCCTCTCAATTTCGAGTTTGAGAGGGGCTTAAGTATTCCTAGTCACGCGCCTAAGTTTTCCCCTCCAGAGCTCTCCCAGAGTCAATCCGGAGCCCGTACGGAGTCGAAGCGGAGTCCAAACGGAGTCCAAGCGGACTCAATTAGAACCTTTAAAACTATAATAAAAAATCTGGAAAAATTACACATGATAGAGCCACTTCCCCTTTACATTCCAAACTAATTTTTCGTAGTCTGCGCAGCTCTAATCACCCCGTGAAAATTCATCAAAGTTAAGTAATTTCTAAAAACGTAAATATTTCTATAAAACTTTAAAATTCATTTAAAAATATAATAAAAATAGTAAAAATTCTGGGAAAATTTCCCAAGGTTCTTGAGTGACTCGACTTGATACTTATAAACTCTTAAGACCGTAAAAATAAGTTTTCTCCGTAAAATAAATTGTTTTCGCATAGGCATTTGCTCTTGACCAATTTCTTCATATTTAAAACACAAATAAATTAAATAAAACCCTTTTATAAAAAAATAATAACACCAATCTTGCACGACGTAATAACTCCATTTACGTACTTAGGTGCCATACTAAACTTTAGGCTACCACACTGGATTTATCATTGAAGTAGCAAATAAAACCAAAGGATTAGATACATTAGAATATTGAGCAATTTGTCTACTGTTCTCGGCCTCTACTGGTCTCACAGTCTCATCTCCTCTTGCAGAATTAACTGAAGGAACTGAATCAGTTACAAGGAATAGTACTTGAGATTTAATATAGGGGCTTACCATGGCTTGGGCAAGACTTGGATGTGGTTGTTTTTTCTCTTTCTTCCTCCTTGGTAGGGGTGAGAAGGTGTTTGGTTGAACTGATTTTTTCTTGAAGGACCTGCCTGAGGTACTTGTTGCTGTTGCAGTTGGGACAGATAATCCCAATGGGTGTTCAGCCAATCCCACTGCCACTTTGAGACTTCCACCTCTTCTTGTTGCTGATGGGCCAGTTGTGGAAGGGCTTTTGGAGGAGGAGGTTTACTCTTCTCTTGAAGGAAGGACTCTATTTTTCTTACCATGTCTTCTAGAGAGTCTACTTTTGACCTCAGCTTGAGGTTTTCTGACCTCATGTCAGCCAGGCTACTAGACTTACCCAGTGAAATAAGTAATTATTTACTGGATGAAGCCACACCTTATCATCTTTAATTATTATTTAATTATCATTTAGTTACATTAACATTAGTTATAAATTAACTAGTTACAGAATGTTAAAATTAAATTAATTAATTAAATAAATAAGTAAAATTATAATTATAATTTTGTCCCTTATATTTTCTCTAACACCGTGCTCAATTGACAGGTTGGGAAAATAAAACTTTATATTTAAAAAATAAAATACAAAGATAAAATAAGATTTAAATATTCAAATAATATTAAATATATACAAATAAATCAAATTTCTTATTTGGAATTGACATTTACAGTAAATATTAAAAATATTGATGTATTTCTGACATACTCTGTAAATACATCTTTTTTGACGCCTTCTTTTTAGAATAACTTTATTATTTGAAATACTTTTCTGGAATGTTCTTTTTCTCTCTCTTTTCCTACTGTTTTTAGAATTTGTTTTCCGTGCTTTGTCTCTCCTTTGCCTATAAAAGGCCTCTCTTTTTGTTGTCTTTTGATCATTCTATTTTACCAACTCATTTTATTACAACAATGACCAACTAAACACTTATTCTTATATTCTATATTATTAGTATTTACAATAGCGTAATTCTAAAGTATAATTTATATTAATATTTTAAAAACTACCTCTTTTATTGAGTAAAAAATTCAACTTGAATTAAGAAATACGTACAAATTTGTTGAGAACCCATTATAGCCTTTTAAATCCTCGTAGAACTACGTACCAAAATCTTCTAGACAAAAAGTATACCTTGACAATTGGGAACCTTTCCGAAATATCGACGGCGCAATGTTACTTGAGGCGTAATCGAGAGGACCATCGGCGTAGAAGCACCTGTAAAAGACGAGTGGAGGCAAGAAAACGACGAACGTCATACGTCACGTGATAAAAGTTTTTGCTGCGAACGGGAATCGAACCGCGCTCCAAAACTTAAGTTCATATACTGACTAAAGATTGTATATATCGTGGTAATTATTGTGATTACTATTTGTGGGTTACTCTTCACTCTTCATTTGCTACGTATTTCCTTTTACTCAGCACTCTGTAAGTGGCATTAATTTGCTCATTTTGCAGGGGGAGGTGTCTGGTAATTGGAATTTAATTTTATTATTATATTTTTTTTTATTTTTCCTGGTTGACCATAATAGAGCAATAACTGTTCTTAGTCCCAGAGGTAATAAAATAAGTATATATTAATATTAATTATTATCATTTTTCAGTTGACAATTGTCCTGATTAATTTGAATTTTAATTGTTCCAGTTGACAAACTGTCCTGACAATAAAATATTTTATTAAATAAAATAATTATTATAATTTTTCAGTTGACATTTGTCCTGATTAATTAATTGTTCCAGTTGACAAATTGTCCTGACAATTATATTTTTTTTAATAAATAATTAACATTTCATTACTTCAGTTGACTTTGAGTCCTGGTAATCCAATAAATCTTTTTAAGTAATAAAATTCATATTTAAATTACTTCAGTTGACATTAAGTCCTGGTAGTTAATTAATCAGTTAAAATAATTTTTATTAATAAAGATTCATATTTGATTATTTCAGTTGACAATAAATCCTGGTAATAAATTAGTTGATTTAAATCCTGAAAATAAAAATTAATAGAAATTCTAATTTATTTCTACAGTTGATTGCATTATCCTGGTTTTAAATTTTTTTTTATTAATTTTATTTAAGTTGATTTTTATCCTAAAAAGATTTTTTTTATTTTTATTTTTATTTCTGTTAAATAAAAATTAAAAATAAAGACTAATTAATTTTTGTCTCTTTTCCTTCATTTCAGTAGAATCTTAAAATGACTGATCAAAGTGGTTTTACTACACGTGAAGAAGAACTAGACTTAATTGATTATGATGAGCCTACTTCTGTAAGTTCTCCTTTAACAAGAAGAATTTCTCAAACTAATAAATCCTTGCCCCAAACAGGATGCGGAAATGGAAGAAGTAGAAATCCTAGTGAACAATACTCAGGATCAGAAACCCAGGACAAACCCACCAGAAGAGCTTCCAAGAGGCTTCAAGATAAAAAAAATGCCGTTGTCCCAGCAGATAAAGAATCTGTCAACCCACATAAAGGAGTTAAAGACAGACAGCTTAAAACTAAAGGTAAGGGTAGATGCCTTGGAAGAAAGGGAGAAAAGAATAAATACTTCTCTCCAAGAGAAAAGAAAACCTCTTCCTCCCAGGGATCAACAACAATTGGCTCCCCAATCCCAAGAGATGGTGGAAGTGTCCAAGTGGCAGTGGGACTGGCTGAACACACAGTGGGAATACTTAGCTCAAAATCAGCATCAATTACCTCAGGTAGGTCCATCAAGGCCCACCCAGGCAAACCCCACTCCTCCCCACCCTTATCAAGGAGGCAAAAGAAGAAGGAAGCCCAATATGGTGATACCCAGCAAACCCTGGTACGTCCCTCTATTGATTCTCAAGTGCCTTTTCTTGTGGCTGACTCTGTTCCTTCAGGTAAATCTGGAAGGCAGGATGAAACCTTGAGACCTATAGAGGCTGGGAATAGTAGACAGTTATCTCATGTATCCAATCCATTACTTTTAATTGCTACCTCAATGATTAATCCTGATATGGCTGTGATTGATGAAACTCTTGACCCTGAGTTCTATGAGAGTCTGGAAAGTTACTCAGTTTCATTATTGAGAAACACTCCAGATGTAGCAAGAATTAATGATGAGCACCTGAGAGATATTATTGCCAAGCAAAATCATATAATGAACAATATGCAATTGACTCAGAGATATAATAGTTTGTTAACTGATCAGGGTTATCAAGCATTAAAAAGTGAAGCACAGAGAGTCTCTGATGAATTGTCTCATTACAAAGCAACCCATGAAAAGAAAATTGCTTTATGGCAAAATATAAAAAATGATTTGTCTAAACTAAAAGATACTGTATCTGCCTGTTGCCAGGAGGTAGAAATAGATAAGATAAATCTGAAAAGATTGAGTGACCATTTGTCATCTTTTGAACATAAAAACCAATTATCTTTTGCAACTGTCAATGAAAGTTTATCTAGTCTTCCAAGAATGAAAACAAGACTAACAACCATTAAAGAAAAATTGAACTCATTGTTGAATGACCAAAAATATTCTGACATTTCTGTGAAGGAACATATAGTGCAGGATTCTCAACCAGTACCTGTGGCTAGTTCATCTAAAATAAAAATTGATCCAGAAATACCTGTTGATAACACTGAGTTTCCATCAAAAACTGATGATGCACCAGGATCTGCAACAGAAGGATTAAACAATGAGATTTCAGCACAATTAGAGAAATTACAGCTGCTTCTTACTCAGAAACAAGCTAGTACTAAGGAGACTCCTTCAAATCAAAAGAATTGGCCAAAACTTGACCAGTACCCAACATTTGATGGTGATTCTTCCTCTGATTGGCAACAATTTATTTGCAGAATTGATAATTTAAAAAATTCTTACAAACTCCCAGATGAGGAAATTGTGTCCAAATTAATTTCTTTGTTCACTAATGTTGCCCTGATGTGGTATGAATCTGTTCTCCTGGATGGGAATGACTACTCATGGGAGGATTGGAAGAAATTAATTAAAGCACAATTTGGTGGCTCCAAGTTCAGAATGGCTCAACAAAGGCAGTATGAGGAAACTAGATATAGCTCTTCTACTGATAAACCTATTGAGTTTTTAATGAAACTTGTAAAAATCTTAAGGGCAATGGACCCAAATATGGAGTTTGATTTATGGAAGGACAGGATCCTCTATAAATTACCAATGTCTCTGAGAGACTTGATTGTGGCTAGGACTGAGTTCTCCAAAGAACCCTCTTCTTTCATTAATACTTGCAATGAGATACTTCTAAACAATAAGTATGATGCAAGAAGATTCATTCCTAGGACCCCTTTGGAGAAACCCTCCACTTACCAACAAAAACCTCTGGAAAAGGTTGGTAAACCTTCTGCCCCTGTTGCACCAAAGAAGTATGCAACAAACACTTGCTTCAAGTGCAACAAGCCTTGGCAGAAAGGCCATGTTTGTGACAAGAAGATAAATCTTGTGGAACAAACAGAGGAGCATGCTGATGACACAGTGGCACTGGATGATACATCAAGTGATTGTGCCAGCAATATTTCATATGAATCTCAACAAGAAATCTTGATTCTGGAAGAAGATATTCATTATTTAAATACTATTGACATTGATAATAATGATTTATCTACAGTTGAGGATGCTGAGATCATAAAGAACATTGAGGATAACTCAATTGTTATTGCCCCTCTTAAGGCACCAGTCTTGATTAATGGAACCAGCATTGAAGTTGTTCTGGATTCTGGAGCTGGAGGAAGTGTAGTATCTGAAAGAGCACTTGCCTCAGTAGATCAAGACTATAAATCTAAACTGTTGCCTATCATTTCTGAAAATTGGAGAGGGTATGGCTCTGTTTTGTCCCCCATTGGTAAATACAAAGCCACAGTGTTTTTTAAATATAACCATGGTTTTGTAAGAGCTATTTGTGATTTTGTTGTCATGAAAAATGATAACTTGAGCAATTGGTTTATTGTAGGGAATGATATTTTAACCAAGTATGGCATACAATTGGATCCTTCAAACCAATGTTTCACAATGGGGTTGAATGGGAAGAGAAAATTTTAAATTTCCTCCCCTAAAAAATTATTAAAACCAGAATTGAACACATGTAATTCTGTGGTTCAATATAAAGGAAGATCTACAAAGGAAATGCATGCCCTTATGTCTGAAATTGACAATGCCTCTTTTGGAGAACAACTTTCTGGTGAGGATAAAGATTCCATCATTAACTTGATAAAATCTTTTCCTATGGCCTTTGCTCATGGGTCACATGAACTGGGATTAGTTAAAGAGGAAATGAAACTTTCATTGTCTTGCCCATTAACTGATATACCACCTAGTTTAAAGAAGAAGCCTTATCCTGCTTCTCCCACAAAGAGAAAAGATATTGAAGATAATATCTCTACCCTTTTAAAAATGAATATTATTGAAAAGGTAGTTGAAACACCTAAATATTGTGTTATCTCACCTGTCCTAATTTCTTATGAGAAAGATAAAGCCAGGTTATGTGGTGATTATAGAGCACTAAATACTTATACTGTTGATGATATCTATCCTTTACCTAGAATCAGCTCTATACATGCTACTTTACAGGGTGCTAAATATATCAGCTGTTTGGATGGTAATAAGGGATATCACCAGGTACCTGTTGAGAAAAATTCTCAGAACTTTCTGATGATTGCCACTCATATGGGTATTTATAAGTATATTAGGATGCCTTTTGGCCCTAAAAATGCCCCTTCAGTTTTCCAAAAAGTAATGGATAACACATTCCATCAAGAGATAATTGAAGGTTGGATGATGGTTTATATTGATGATATCATTATATTCTCAAAAACATTTGAGGACCATCTTAAACACCTGTGTAAAGTATTCCAGAAAATGGACGAAATAAATATGACACTTGCTTTGAAGAAATGTAAATTTGGTTTCCATTCTTTAAAAGTTCTTGGTCATGTTGTTTCAGGCTTACAGATATGTGTTGACCAGAACAAAGTGGCAGCCATACAACAGGTGAAAGCTCCTACAACAGTAAGAGAGCTCCAAAGTTTTTTGGGAATGTGTGGATACTATAGACAGTATATTAAAAATTACCAAGTCATAGCTTTACCCCTTACCCAATTAACTAGAAAGGATGTTGCTTTTGTCTGGAATAGTGAAAGACAAAGAGCCTTTGACACTATGAAACACTGTTTGATGTCAGCACCAATTCTTGCTTTACCTGACTTTGATCAACCATTTGTTTTGTACACTGATGCCAGTTTCATTGGTCTTGGTGCTGCCCTCCATCAAAAACAAGTGATAAATGATAAAGTTTCAGAAGTAGTAATTTGTTATATTTCAAGAACCTTGAGAAATAGTGAATTGAAATATGGTGCTACTCAATTAGAGTGTTTAGCTGTAGTATGGGCTCTAGAAAAGCTTCATTACTACCTAGATGACCAGAAATTTGAACTTGTCACTGACTGCAGTGCAGTTAAATCCCTTTTAAACTTGAAAACACCTAATAGACATATGTTTAGATGGCAGCTGGCTGTTCAAGAGTACAGAGGGAGAATGACAATTATTCACAGAGCTGGTATTGGTCACTCAAATGTGGATATGTTATCAAGGTTACCCTTACCAAATGATGACTCAAATCCTGCATATGATCCTGAGGATGAAATTATCCATATCCATGGGATATATGTGGTTGATATGGAGGAAGAGCTATTACAGCTTATTCTGGAATCATATGATAAGGACACTGACTTGAAAAAGTTATGCACCATATTAAATGATCCAAAGAATGCTTCAATACAAGCATTAATTAAAACCCTTCCACCAAAGTACCAAAAAGGTTTGGAAAAAGGAAAATTTTCAATTGATGAAGGATATCTATATTATAGAAGAAAGTTGAGTAATGTTATTGTTATTCCTCCTTCTATGAAAGAAATCATCTTGAAAATTTGTTATGATGACATATTAGCTGGACATTTTGATCTTGACAAAACAATGATCAGAATTAAGAACACTGCTTGGTGGGCTAATATGTCTGAAGACACAAAATTATATGTTGAATCCTGTGACTCATGCCAAAAATCAAAAAGATTAACTGGTAAAAGAGCAGGATTAATGCAACATATTGAACCTCCTGATGCCCCATGGCAAATAATAAACATGGATTTTGTAACAGGATTACCTATTGCTGGTAAAGACAGTTATAACTCTTGTTGGGTTATTGTGGACAGATTCACAAAAATGTGTAAATTTATCCCTACCCACAAGGATGTTTCCACTAAAGAATTAGCTTTCTTATGGTGGTCTCATATGTTTAATACTGCTGGTTTTCCTAAAGCCATAATCTCTGACAGAGACCCTAAATTTACTTCTGAATTTTGGATGTCTCTGATGGATGTTTGTGGTTGTGATCTGAAACTTTCTACTGCCCATCACCCTCAGACTGATGGTTTAGCTGAAAGAATGATTCAGACTTTAGAGGACATGATAAGAAGATATTGTGCCTTTGGCCTTGAGTATAAAGATAATGACAGATTCACTCATGATTGGGTTACCTTACTTCCTGGGTTAGAATTTGCTTATAATAGCACTGTTCATTCTGTTACTCAAAGAAAGCCTTTTGAGCTCTGGCTTGGATATGTTCCTAATACTCCTGCCCAAATTCTCAATAACAAAATACCTAAATTGGATATACATCCTACCATGGTGTAAAATCTTTTCTTCAAATGCAACAACTATGCAGAAATCATGCTCAAAAATGTATTGAAAAATCATTTGAATATGAGAAGAAAAGATGGGACAAATCCCATAAAGAATACACTTTTAAAAAGGGTGATGAAGTGTTGATTTCTACAGTCCACTTCAACTTACAAGGTAATAACAAATTAAAAGATCCATTTGTTGGTCCTTTTGTTGTCAGAAGAATGATTGGAGATAATGCAGTTGAAGTTATTCTGTATTCCCCATATGACAGAAAACATCCTGTTTTTCCAATATCTCTTTTGAAACCTTACACATCCAATAGTGATTTATTTCCAAGAAGGAGGGGTAGACCAAAGAAAACCCCAAATGAAATCACTGAGACAGCAGAAATTGAAAAAATATTAAATGACAGAATAGTCACTGCTGAGAAAGGTACAGAATACTTATTGAGATTCAAGAATAAATCATCTGAATATGATTCTTGGATACCTGGGAAGGAGATATCTAATCTTCCTACTCTACTAAAAAAGTATAAGAAGAAAAAATCATAGCATTTTTTTTATTATTTTTTTTAGGGTAAGGGAGTGTCAGCCAGGCTACTAGACTTACCCAGTGAAATAAGTAATTATTTACTGGATGAAGCCGCACCTTATCATCTTTAATTATTATTTAATTATCATTTAGTTACATTAAAATTAGTTATAAATTAACTAGTTACAGAATGTTAAAATTAAATTAATTAATTAAATAAATAAGTAAAATTATAATTATAATTTTGTCCCTTATATTTTCTCTAACACCGTGCTCAATTGACAGGTTGGGAAAATAAAACTTTATATTTAAAAAATAAAATACAAAGATAAAATAAGATTTAAATATTCAAATAATATTAAATATATACAAATAAATCAAATTTCTTATTTGGAATTGACATTTACAGTAAATATTAAAAATATTGATGTATTTCTGACATACTCTGTAAATACATCTTTTTTGACGCCTTCTTTTTAGAATAACTTTATTATTTGAAATACTTTTCTGGAATGTTCTTTTTCTCTCTCTTTTCCTACTGTTTTTAGAATTTGTTTTCCGTTCTTTGTCTCTCCTTTGCCTATAAAAGGCCTCTCTTTTTGTTGTCTTTTGATCATTCTATTTTACCAACTCATTTTATTACAACAATAACCAACTAAACACTTATTCTTATATTCTATATTATTAGTATTTACAATAGTGTAATTCTAAAGTATAATTTATATTAATATTTTAAAACCTACCTCTTTTATTGAGTAAAAAATTCAACTTGAATTAAGAAATACGTACAAATCTGTTGAGAACCCATTATAGCCTTTTAAATCCTCGTAGAACTACGTACCAAAATCTTCTAGACAAAAAGTATACCTTGACACCTCAGATCCTTGATGTGAGTGAAGAGATTTTTGACTTGCTGATTTAAGGGCATCTTTTTTATTTTGAAGCCTTTGGGGAGCTCTTCTGGGGGGGTTGATAGAAGTCTTTTGTTCCTGAGCAGTTGTCTCCACTACTAAAATCCATTTCCTGAATTTCTACATCCTGATTGGTCCAGTAATTGATTAATTTGAGCCAATTTTGTAGTCAAAGGAGAACTTAGAGAAGAAGCTTCATCATAATTAATTAAATAGAAGCTCCTCATCACCGCCAGCAGAAGCACCTTGATCAGTCATAGTTTTAATTAACCTGAACTGAGAGAAAGAAATATTTAACCATTTATTATTTTTACTTTATTCAAGGAAAAACAAGGAAAAAAATATATTATATAAGTAATTATCAGGACCTTTTAATCAACTGGAATAATTAAAATATAATATTTATCAGGACAAACAATTGACTGAAATAACAATCACAATTTTATTAATTTTAAGGCAATTTTATAACCAGGATTTAAAATAAATCAACTGAAATAATAAAATAATTTAATAATTAGTAATATTTTGATAATTATCAGGACTAGAAGTCAACTGAAAATAATTTAATTACCAGGACTTATTTTCAACTGAAATAATTTAATTACCAGGACTTATTGTCAACTGAAATAATTTTAATTACCAGGACTTAATGTCAACTGAAATAATTTGATATAATTAACTTAATTAATTTATAATATAATTAATTTACTGCCAGGAAAAATTTGCCCACTGAAACAATAAAATAAATTTCTAATTATCAGGGCAGAAGTCAACTGAAATAATTAAAAAAAATAATATAAATAATTTAACTTTTTTATCACTTCTAGGACTAAGAAAAAAATAGTTCTATCTTTGTCAACTAGAATTTTTTTTCCAGGCACCTCCCCCTGTAAATTGAGAAAGTTAATGCCACTTTACATAGTGCTGAGTAACAAAAGATGTATGTGTATAATGAAATGTGTAAAATAACTCAAAAATATTAATCAAATAATTACCACAAATATATATGACTATTGTCGATATATGAATCTAAATTTTGGAGGGAAGTTTGATTCCCGGTTGCAGCAAAAAAGTAGGTCACATGGCTGATGACGTTTGTCGTCTTTTTTGTATACTTGTCCTACTAATACCTCTCTTTCAATGGGCCTTCCGTCACCAGCTTCAAGAAATCAATGCACCATCAACTATTCAGAAAGGGCCTCAATTACCAAGGGGGCTTTCAGGTCTAGAAGGTTTTTAATGGAGGTCAAAAAGTGGTGATAGGGGTATTTTAGGATCTTAAAGTTAAGATTATTTTTATCTATCTTTTGTTTATTTTACTCAATTTTAAGAGGTAAGAAACTTTAATTACTATTATAAATTCATAAGGTAGTACTTCGTAAATGTAAATACTAAAAACAATAATAAATAGTAATAAGTAATTAAATAGAATAAGTGTTTGTTTAATGTAAGTAAGTAATGAATGGATTAAAAACAACCAGATAGGGAGGCCTTATATAGGCAAAGGAGAGACAAATGACGGAGCAATAATTCTAAATACAATTTTATGAGAAAGGAAAGAATTTTCCAGAAGGAGAAGATGAACATTTGAAATTATAATATTGTTCTATAAAGAATGTTTTAGAATAGTCTATTTACTGTATATGTCAGGCTGAGGTCAAGTACAAAGACATGAACTTGCTTGAATAGTCAGTTGTCTAGAAGATTTTAATGGTCCTATATGAATACTGTAGTACAAATCAAATAATTGTTAAAATAAAACTCAATATAAGGGTCTCAGTAATTCTAATCTCACTAATTATATATGGCTTACAATCTTTATAGTTGGTAGAAAAATAGATTTAAGAAATTAAGATACTTTTCAAAGACTTTAAAAGCACTATTGATATGTATTGTAATTGTATTGTTTATATGTTTAAATTGTAATGATAAAGAATGAATAAAAAAAGACCAAAAACCTCCTCCTATTATACACAATTACTTCCCCATTGCCCCCTATGATTTACAAGCCCAACACACAGTTCATGACACCTCATTCTATCAAATAGACATGTTCAGAACCAAAAAGAGTGACTAGTAACATAATTAGAATGATATCACCCGCCAAAATCCTGTAGTAATAGGGATAATTCATCAAAAATAAAGAATAAGCAAAAAAGAGAGTATATGCATATTATACATTAATATAAAAGGCCAATAAAGAGAAAATTAAGACTAATTAATACATAATGATAAAGGGGATTCACTTTAGAAATTTTGGGGCTAATAATGACATTATACTACGTGAATTCCCCATTCAAAAATAACCAAAATTGACTGAAAAACCACCAAAAAACCCAAAAAAGTGCGTGAGATGTGGGGTAACTACATGAAGTGCTTGGAAGGCACTTGCATGGGTAAATCCTTGACTAACTTAGGCAAATTTAAGCGTGGTAGTGAATTAAAGCGCCAAAAATGAGGTTATTAATGAAATTAGTGCATATAAAGAGGGTCAATGCATTTATAATTAAGCTAGGACACTAAATAAGCGCCTTTTGCCTATTTTAGTGTTTTTCCCCACATTTGGCATAGAATTTGGGGTAATTATAGTGTGAAAAAGCTAAATTCTTTAAAAATGAAGCTATTCACATAGGAAAAATGCAGGCAGTATGTGGCCAGTACACAGAAGCCATTTCTGGCATAAAAAACACCAAATTTGAAAAGTGTTATTTTTATGCATTTGGGTAGCCAAATCAATAGTCCTTATCAAGAAAAATTGATCTGTCAAAGCGTATTTTAAATATTATTAAGTTTATAGCCCATATAATCAACTTTTAAGTGATTTAAAGCACATTTCTTTTTTTTACATAAAACAATGAAAATAACAGCTTAAAGTGTACTTAAAAATTATGTAGCCTTATATTTAAGGTTCTTAAGATTACCCTAACATATTCCAACTAAATTTTAAGTATATAAGACTTATAAAAGGTGGATATATGTGTGTATATAAGGTGTTATAATGTCATTTTTTGTGTATTATCATAATTTTACTTATGTATACTGTTTGTGTACTCTAATTTATTGCTCCCATGTATAGTCCATGCGTTTAAAATAACTTATAAGTACTTTTTACTAAGTACTGGGAATTTCTAGGCTGACACTTGCCCACCCAAAAAAACAATAAAAAAATGATAAGTTATACACTTTTTTTATTTTATATTATTTTTAAGGTATTCAGAAAATTCTGTAGCATTAAAGATTAATTCTTTAAAGAAATAAAACATAAAAGAGTATTATGAGTACTGGTTTTTTAACCTCTCAGCTGGTTTTAAAGTAATTTATTTCTGTTTAAATTTTTTAAGAAGGGAGGATAGATTTGAAATTTCTTTTTCAGGTTTCCATTTATCAAATTCATTTTATTTCCCCTTAAATCTTAATAAATACTCAGTACCTTTCTATTTAGAAAGAGATCTTTTCTTGTGAATTTTTTCAATCTCTGCCTTTTCCACAATTTATTCAGGTTTCTTTTTAGGCCTTCCTTATCTTTTTGGAAATAAGTCAGGATCATTTGCATGGTAAGTTTTTAATAATGAGATAGGGAAAACTGGATGTTTCCTATCATATGGGGCATATAATATGACTTCCACAGCATTATAACCAATCATTTTGAGTGCTGAAAAAGTTCCTTCAAAGGTATCCTTCAATTTAACATTACCTTGTAAGTTAAAATGTAGTGTTGAAATTAGGACTTCATCTCCTTTTTTGAATTCAAATTCTTTATGAGATTTATCCCACCTTTTCTTTTCATATTCAAATGGTTTTTGGATGCATTCCTCTGCATGCTTTCTACATATTTGTTGCATATGAATAATGGATTTAGTACCAGGGTGTATATCTAACTTTGTTAGTTTATTTAAATGATTTACTGGGGTATTTGGTACATATCCCAGCCAGAGTTCAAATGGTTTTTTCTCTGTTACAGAGTGAGTTGTACTATTATTATCAAATTCAAGGCTAGGAATTAATGTTACCCAGTCATATGTGAATTTCTCATTGTCTTTGTATTCCAATCCAAAGGCACAATATCTTCTTATCATATCTACTAGAGTCTGTATCATTCTCTAAGCCAGCCCATCAGTTTCTGGATGGTGTGCTGTAGACAATTTCAATTGAAAACCTGATACTTCCATAAAAGATGTCCAGAAATCTGAAGTAAATTTAGGGTCTCTGTCATAGATTATCGCTTTGGGGAACACAGCAGTATTCATCATTTGAGTTCACCATAGTAATGCCAAGTCTTTTGCAGATACCTCTTTATTGATAGGGATAAATTCACACATTTTTGTTAATCAATGCACAATGACCTAGCAAGAATTGAAACTTTCTTTTCCTGCTAATGGCAAGCCAGTGACAAAATACATCTTTATAATTTCCCATAGAGCTTTTGGATGCTCTATTGGTTGTAACAACCCAGCTCTCTTCCCAGTTAATCTTTTAGATTTCTGACAAGAGTCACATGTTTCAGTGTATTTTTGTACATCTTCCTTCATGTTTATCCACCAGGCTGTATTTTTAACTCTGGTTAATGTTTTTTTAAAATCAAAATGGCCAGCTAAGATGTCATCATGACAAGTACTAAAAATTAACTCTTTCATAGAAGGTGGTTTTACTATTACATTACTTAGCTTTTTTCTGTAATATATATATCCATCTTCAATCCACAGCTTACCTTTTTCTAATGCATTTTTATACTTTGGAGGCAAGACTTTAATTAATGCACTCATGGAAGCATTAGTTAGATCATTTAAAATTTCAGATAATTTAGCCAAATCTTTATCAGATGAATAATTTTCCAATATAGTTTGCATAAACTCTTCCTCTAAATACAATATATAAATCCCAAATATATGTATAACCTCATTTTCCTGTACATAAGCTGGGTTGTCAGCATCATTTGGAAAAGGACTTTGGGATAATAAATCCACATTAGAATGCAATTTTCCTACTCTATGAGTGATTGTCATTGTTCCTCTGTACTCTTTTACAGCTAGTGGCCATCTAAACATGTGGCTATTAGGTGTTTTCATGTTTAGTAATTATTTTACTGCACTCCAATCTGTCATTAATTCAAACTTCTAGTCATCCAGATAGTAATGAAGTTTCTCCAAGGCCCACACAATGGCTAAACATTCCAGTTGGGTGGAACTATACCTTAATTCTATCTTTCTTAGGGTTCTGGATATATAACAGAAAACTACTTCAGATAATTTTCCATTTATTATCTCTTTTTGCTGTAAGGCAGCACCTAACCCTATGAAGCTTGCATCAGTGTACAAGATAAAAGGTAGGTTAAAATCTGGCAGTCCCAATATTGGAGCTGACATTAAACACTCTTTCAATTTATTAAAGGTGTGTTGTCTTTCATTATTCCAAATGAAAGCTTCATTTTCCTGATTAATGTTGTTAAAGGGGCTGCAATTAATTGGTAGTTTTTTATATACTGCCTATAATATCCACACATACCTAAAAAAAGTTTGAACATCTTTCACATTTTTAGGTATACTAATGTTTTTATTGCTTCCACTTTGTTCTGGTCAACACAAATTTTTAATCCAGATACAACATGTCCAAGTACTTTCAAGGATTGAAACCCAAACTTACATTTTTGCAATGCAATTGTCATATTAATTTCATCCATCTTTTGAAATACTCTTTTCAGGTGATTTAAAAGTTTTCATCATATGTTTTTGAAAACACTATGATGTCATCAATATAGACCAATAGCCATCCTTCAACCATTTCCTGATGAAAAACACTATCCATCAATTTTTGGAAGACTGAAGGCACATTCTTTGGGCCAAATGGCATTCTCACATACTTATATATACCCATATGTGTGGTTATTAATAAGTAATTTTGAGAATTTCTTTCCACAGGAATCTGGTGGTAACCTTTGTTTCCATCCAGACAGGAAATATATTTTGCTCCTTGTAAGGTAGCATGGATAGAAGCTATCCTTGGTGGAGTGTAAATATCATCCAGAGTAAATGTATTCAGAGCTCTTTAATCACCACATAATCTTGCCTTATCTTTTTCATAAGAGATTAAAACTGGTGAAATAACACAATAATTAGGTGTTGTGTCTACTTTTTCAACAATACCCATTTCTAACAACATTTTAATGTTGTCTTTAATGTCTTTCCTTTTTGCAGGAGAATCTGGGTAAGGTTTCTTTTTCAAGTTGCCAGGAATATTATCCAAATCACAACTTAAAGAGATTTCATCATCTAATGGTTTCTGAACAATCCTAGTTCATTTGAACCATGAGCAAATGTCATAGGATAAGATTTTATCAATCTCAAAATATTGTTTTCTTCAATTTTTGAGAGTTGAGGACTTAAAGAGGCTTTTTGGATTTCATTTTACAATTCTACCACTTCAGAGGTGGCTCTTCCACCTAGCATTTGTTCTTCTTTAGAAGTAATGGAATAAACTGAATTTTAAGAGAAAATCTTGAATTTTCTTTTCCCATTTAGGCCTATAGTGAATCAACAATTTGCAGGATCTAGATTGATGCCAAATTTGGTCAATAAGTCATTGCCAATAATAAACCAATCACTACAATTATTATTATCCATTACCTCAAATTCACACACTGCTCTTACATATCCATTATGATATTTAAAGAATACAGCTGCTTTGTATTTGCCAATTGGATTTTATACTGAACCAAAACACCTCCAGTTCTTTGTCTGTAAAGGTTCTAGTTTTTCCTTATACTTACTATCTAGTTTCATTAAAGTATTAATAGAAACTACACTACCTGCAGCCCCAGTGTCAAGAATGGCATTCATTTCTTTTCCACATATAATAACAGGCGCTCTAATAGGTGTTATTTTGTAAGTATCATGAGATACATCTTTAATTATTTCAGCCTCTTTAATGGAAGTTAAAGATGTATCTGTATGAGTTATTGCATCATTCAGGAACATAATTTCCTGTTCTAATACATATATCTCATTTTTCATCATCACTGTATGAAATGTTTCTTTTACAATCCTCACTAGATTCCTCCTTTTCATCTTTGTGATTACTTTGTTCAGAATCTTGTGATTTCTCAATAGCATTCATTCTTTTCTTACAAGTATGACCTTTAGCCCAAGGTTCATTACATTTGTAGCAAGTTTTATTTACTTGTCTTTTAGGGACAAGGGGAGCTGAAGGTTTTTTCTTTTCCACTGGTAACCTATTTGTAGTAGGTTTTACTACCTAAACACTTTGCTTGTAATTATTATACCTGGTTTCATATTTGTGGTTCAATTATATTTCATTGCATATATTAATAAACACAGAAGTATCTCTGATGGTTTCAGTTCTAGCTACAATAATGTCTCTGACTGATATAGGCAATTTATATATTATTTTTTCTTTCCACTCATCATAGTCCATTTTTGAATCCGTGGCTTTCATGATTTTTATTAAATTCATTAAAAATACCATGGGTTTATCTCCAGCATTTGGATTATATCTGGCTTTCACATACAATCTTTGTTGAGTGATTCTAAATTTTGAGCCACCAAATTGCCTTTCAATTATTGCCTTCCATTCATTCTAGGAGTAGTTAATCCCCTCACTCAATACAGATTCAAACCATAATAACTCCACATCTTTAAATAAATATATCAATTTTGATGTAATTTCTACATC
This sequence comes from Hemileia vastatrix, assembly GCA_030280995.1. NCBI lineage: Eukaryota > Fungi > Basidiomycota > Pucciniomycetes > Pucciniales > Zaghouaniaceae > Hemileia > Hemileia vastatrix. Next base: position 27,565,607 of record JASXTE010000010.1, on the reverse strand, counting down.
AGGTAATTTGTATGAAAATTTTAAGTTATTAATTCTTTGAATGAATTGTTGCCAATCAGATTTTGAATCCCCATCAAAAGAAGGGTACTGATTTAACTTAGGCCAGTTCTTTTGGCTAGTTTTTGCTTCCCTAACCTGAGGAATATTGAGTAATTGACTTACTTTAGAAAGATCATCATTTATTTCATCCTTTACTGATTTTGTATTCTCAGTGCCCATGACCCTATTTTCATTTTCAATCATTGGTTTATCATCTGGGTGCACAGGGGGGAAAAATGAGGACTTTTAGGCGAGTCGTTTTTCAGGTTTCCTGGAGTAATCTGTGGAGTAATCTCTTGATTTTAAATTTGATGTCTAGATATAGGTGTATAATTTGTTATCAATATATGATAATTTATGGGAAATCTCTACAACCAAACTTTTTTTCTTGGATGCAGATTTTGGAATGGAAAAATCTTTGAAACTCTAAAAAACAGATATCATCAAATTTCAGACAAGTTCAAATAATATTCTGCACTTTCTTCATGAAAAACACAAATTATTTCTATCAAAAGACCAATAACAGGAAAAAGTGCCACGCTATGATTTATTAGAAAAAAAAGTCAAATATTATAGCCTGTCGTAATGTATTTTGCACTATTATTATTTTTTCATTAAACAAATGTATTACATATATTAAGGTAGAGATTCTTGTGCACTGAATTTACTATATCTGAGCCATAAAAATGACCATGTCCACATCTTTTCTAAAGTTTATTTGGTGTTAAGTAATATTTGAAGTGTTTTCAAATTGCAAACTAGCAAGCATAATCAAAGAGCTATTTTATAATTTTGATCAAGATTAATTTTATTATTCTAATCAAGACAATTTGCCTTCAGCTAATGTCAAAAGGTTAGAAATTTTTTATTTTTCCTCAGTCAAATGATAGTATAAATTTTTTGATATCATTATTTCTCCAACTTCAGAAGTTTTTTTTTTGTTTTGTTTTGTAAGATTAATAATAAAACTGAAAATTGTTTGTACTTTTAATATAGATATAGATTAGTCTTTATCATTATTAATATGAAACTCAAAATTTATGTTAGGAATATTATTTTTTATGATTTATTTTTCCTTTTTTCACTTATAATATATGAAATATAACAATTTTTTTAAAAAAAGCATTTCTTCCACAAACAGATTACAGAAACATCAGAAGCTCAGAAAAAAATTTCCAAAATATAAAATATCAAAAGCAGAAATGATTTTGATATGGAAATTGATGCACTATTTCATATAAAGACTAATGGCTTTGAAATAAGAGCAATTCTTCCTCTTCTTCATAGATGCTCCTATTATAGACTTTTTATTTGATCTAAACCTTTTTTTCATATCACTCTCCTTAGTGTTTGGATAATTCTCCTCTTTATTATCTCACTCAGACCTGGAAAAAATAATCATCTTTTTTTCACCTTTCTCTCAGCAATAATTCTTCTAAGCTTCAACTATTTTTGGAATTACGTAGTTATTCTTTATTTTTTTTATTTTTTGTAAATCATTCATGTTTACCCATCAGGCTATGTTTACAACTGGTTAATTTTTTTTTTGAAGTTAAAATATATTTCAGATCTAGATTAGGAAATAACTTAATTTTACATATATTTGTTTTTCTGATAAATCAAATATTAATAAAATAGCTCTTGAAAATTCAAGCGTAGCTAAATACTCTGAATAAAGCTCCAGTAAAATTTTGTACAAAATTTTGAGCTATATTTTCTTATCATTAGATTTTACAACTACAAAAAATTGATTTTGGCTCACATAATCAGGATTTTTTTATTGAAAAATTTAAATGTATTATTTATTTTGAAGAATTAACAAAATTAAAGATCACATCAGTAAAATCTTATGAAACCTACAACAGGTAGATTTTGACTTTTTCAGAAAAGTAGAAAAAGAAAAAAAAATCTATTATGGTTTACAACTATGTAATGCTCTTATGATCAATTCTACTTTCTCAAAATAGGAAATTTCCATTTTACGTGGAATATTATTGTAAAACGATTTATGTAGATGTACTATTGTTGATGTAGTGGGTTTAAAAATGTCATGGGGACAAAAAAAATTCAACTGTTTGTTCAAATTTCAAAGATAAAATTTTTAACAATTTGGAAAAAAATAGTGAATTACTAGTGACAGTGAAAGGAGTGATAATGATGGTTGTGAAATAAAATTTGAATTTTTAGGGCTGGGAAAGATAGTTGAGGCTATGAAAAACAATAGAGGCAGTGAAAGAAAATTGTAGAAGACTGAAAAAATTGAATTTAAAAATTCAAAAAAATTTAACAAAATAATGGAGAGCAATTTTAACCCACCATAGATTATATAGTGGAATATAGATATAAAAAAATTAAGAGATGGGGAGAAAATGATTGTAAATAGAGAATGGAAAATGATTGGAGCCTAATGAGGGATGATTGAGATAGTAAAAGAAATTGTATATTGGTGATATCCATGTTTGTATTTCTTCAAACTAATGTCTCTAGCCCTTGTATATACTATATATCCATCTTTTTCAAAAAATAAAAAAACAAAATTTTAAATAGCACATTTCCAATGCAGTAAAAATTATTCAAATATCAATAAAATAAAAAAATCATCTTTTCAGATATTCTATTTGCTTAGGAGTTAACATAATCTCACTACCAGAACAGTAATACTCAATAACTTCAGCTAACTCCTTCAAATCAATATCACTTTTATTATCTACACACAATTTTTCTATTACACTGAGTTTTCTATAATATTCATCATCAACATAAGCTTTAGAAATACCATTGTGAAGAGGTCTATCATCAATTTCATATTTAATGGGACAATTGCTAGGCCCTTCTTCAGGTTGATTTCACTCAGTTGTTGGTGGTAAAACTTGTTTTAGAGGTCGAGTGACCTTGGCCCTCACAGAAGCTTTGGCTGTTGATGATTTTGCTTTCATCATTAATTTCTTGACCCAGCCTTCATTGATTGAGTCTAAACATCAGACAAGTGCTGGAATTTTCCAAGGAATTATTCTATTAGTGTGAGTTCTACTAGCACTTACCTCTGTGTCTGGATGAAGCTCAGCATCTTTGAAAAGCCCAGCCTTATCAGGAACCAAGAATGAAGCAGCAATCTCAGTTCGACGGTCATGCAACTATATAAGTCAAGAATCAATTTATTTATAAACTACTGTGATAAAGTAGTTCACTTACCTCTCTTCTCATTTTAGAAGTCTGGTGTTTCACACTTTTTATCTTCTGCACTTGGGCAAGATCAGAATCAGATTGTTTTTTTTGGCTTTATCCCTGAAAATTTTGGCCTGTCCAGATATCCATCGCTGAAGAATGCTTAAAAGTGCTTCATTACTGAAAATGTCTTGAGAAATTGGAAAATTTTGGAAACCTTTGCCCTGATAACAAGCCATCCATCCAGAGACAATTTGAGTAAGGATGGTTGAGTTCCAATCATCATCATCACTTTTTCCCCAGTCATACAAGAAGCAAGAGATCCCAGTTTGAGCCAATTTAGCTTCAGCTTAACGTTTCCAAACAACTTTAATGCTCTGGCCTGGTGGAAGGGTGAAGTCAGAAGTGGGTGTAAAGATAGGATTTTTGAAGGTAGAAACAAGCTGATCAAGTTTGGATTTGATAATAATTTTTTTTGAGCAAACTCCAGGCTAGGACAGGGCTTATTTTGAATCTCTTAAGTCATTTTTTCCCTTTTCTGGTGCAGGCTTCTCCTTTTGTTGACTAGCCCTGGTTCAGGGCACAGCAAAAATTTTTGCTTTGAGGGGTCAAAGCCTAAAAGAAATCTTGCAAACATGATGACAGATTGTCCTAAGGGAGAGGATGCAGATGGAATTTGATTCTTTTTGGCTAAAGAAGTGACTTGTCTCCTGGAGGAATTTTCAGACTTTCTCTTCTTTGCCTGTGATTCTTTGTGCTGATGCCATTGAATATAAGACTCTGGATCCAAAGCTGACTCCACTGTAAGTTCAATTAATAAAGATAAAATGAAACAATAGATATATGAATTTGTACTTACCATCATCATCACCAGATGAACCTTGAAGAAAATCCTCGATGTTCCTTTTTTCTTTTTCTGGTTAAATAAAAATCATTTGAAATAAGCAAATGAAAATTTTGGATTTCCCATTTACTTACCTGCTACAACCACCACGAAATGGATTTGAAAAAAATAAATATTGATGAAATTGTGAGTATAAAACATGTAATGTCATGTTGTTATAAGGTAGAGCTATTTACCTGCAGAAGGGTTACTTCTTTCACTCTCTCCAGGTTCAGGATTGGGTCCTTGTGATTTCTCACGCAAGGGTGAAGCAGGTGGGGGTGCCGTACACTCCTCTTCTTGTCTATTTGGTGATGCATGTGATGAGTTGGCTTGGGGGGAATTGTCTCTACTATCTCTTGGAGAATCAACCATTGGAACTTTTTTTCCTGTGAGTACAAGAGTTGAGATCACTAACATGAAAAAAAATTACCATCTGTACTGATGTCCATTTTTGAGGATAACTTGGCTTAGTAAAAAAAAGATTTGATACTCTTGAAGGTAGATGTTGAATGTGGTTGTTATTAGGAAATAAGGCAAGTTTTGAAATATCATAGAACCTTCTTAGAACAAAATAATTATAATATGCATTATTCATTATATCTGACAAGAAGAAATAAATTTATAGCAAGAATTTTAAAAAATCCATAATAAGATAGCCATTAGGTAAAAAAAATTGTAATTGATTCTTTCTTGTCAAAAATATGAACTTTTACTCAATATTATTAATTTGTAAAATATATTTCACTCTTCCATGGAAATGGAAATTAGTAATTCATAGCCATCAATTGATCTTTTTATAAAATATATTAAGATGGAAAAAATTTTAGATTCACACAAGAAAACATGAAAAAGATAATCAGATCATATTTATTTAAAAAAATAAAGCAATGTATTTACAAGCTTATACTAGGAGGCTGATCTTTTTCCCCCCTTTCCAATCCATGGAAGTTCCTGGTTTTTAGTATCTACAGACCATTTCTCTAAAAAATCTAAAACAATAGCCATTGAAATGTCTTCAATACTCATACTAAACTTATTGAAAAAATTGTCAGAACCAAGACAGGTAAAAATAATATCAACAATGTATTTATGTGTCCTGGGCCACTTGACTCTATCCCTGTTTTTGTGACTCTTCTTGAGCCAATTGGTGACCTCAATTAGCTCAGCACAAAAAACATATCTTGCCTTCCTGATATCATCCTTGCACAAAAAAAAACCTCTTACCCCACCAGCTAAGAAAAAAGCTATATAAGAATAGTTTTTATCCTGGTTTTCTGGCTGAAGTTCTGTGTTTGTTTTTGATTTAACCAAAGTATCCCCAGTTTTTTCTTCCAACAAAAAGTCAGGTTTTTTGGAGTATCCCTTCAACATAGTCAAACATTGAAGCATAACAAGGATTTGGTCATGAAGAAGAGTGAGATGTCCAATAGAAACCTTTTTACTAGTTGACAGTGCATCTGATTTCTCTTCATTGTTGACATCTTTCTGTATCTTCAAGCTCTCCAAGTATGAGATAGCATCTAGGACACTATCTTCAGTGCTGCCAGTCTGAAAAGTTTCTCTTGAAGAATTCAATCGGGGTCCGGATAAACTGATTGCTTCCATTATAAGATGAGCCCAAGAATTCTTCTGACCCTTGGATGGCTCATTTATCTGGAGAAGAGCAGTAAATAAGTAGGTTGAATTCTTGAATTTACTGTTGATAAAGCCTGTATGGAAGATGTCATGTTGATACCATACTTCAGATTCTGAGGGAAGGAGGTAAGAAGGTGCTGTAAAAAATGTCAACCACTGCTATTATGATTCAGATGAAAATATGAAATAACATACCTAAAGTCAAAACCTGCTGAAGCCATTTCCCTATAGAGCAGCTTTCTTGATGCCATGCACAGTTTTTTGAATTATTTGTTTCAATAGAGGAATCAACCTTGATAGAGTGATGATACTCCAATATACTGTAAGAATTTAATGCCATTTTCCTCCAGGCATCTCGATCCATTCTACCTGAAAATGTGGAACAAATTTTTTCCACAGATTCTCTATGCTGGGCCAAGACAAAGCGGTAATTTGATTTAGCAGTAGATGATGATGCCTTATTATCTGGATTGGATGTAGAAGCTGGGGCAGTGAAAGGAACGGCAGTTGAAGATGAGGCAATGGGAGCTGAAGTGGGTTGGGGAGGGAAAGATGTAGAGGAAGCAGGTGTATGAACTGAAGCAGGGATAGAACTTTGTTCTTTTGAAGTTGAAGAAGATTCTGGAGGGCCAGCCAGTTGCAATGAAGTTGAAGCAGATAAGGGTCTTGAGGATTAATCAGGGATAGATTTTTCAGCTGGAGCATTAACAGGAGTTTGAGTTGAGGGGGACAGAGCAGGAGATTGAACAGGGGGAGATGAAGCAGGGGGAGATGTAGCAGTGGGAGATTTAGCAGGGGGAGGTTTAGAAGTGGGAGGTTTAGAAGGGGTTAATTGGATGATAGATTTGGTAACAGATGCTTTAGAACCAGCAGGTTTCTTTGAAGGGAGTGATGAAGCTTCAATATTTTTAGCAGGTTCAGGAATAGAGACAGAAGGATTGGGGATACAGGGAGCTGATGAAGTTTCCTCTGGGGGAGGAGGTATCTCAGAGGTTGAGGCTTGTGGTAGTGAAGAATCTAGATTAGCTGATAACTTTTGCCTCTTGGGTGCATCCTTTTTGTATAGTGAACGTAGCTTTGAGTGAGGCTGGGAGTCATCCTCTGAGTCAGATAGAACAGGATGGATGGAAACTTTAATGGTCTGTTTTCTTTTTGAAGACCTTCTTTCAGGTTCGTTCGTGAGATCAATGATGAAAATTTGATCATTTGGTGGAAGCTGTTTTCCACTAGCAACAGCTAAAATTGAATAAATTAGTTATTTGAACAATAATTAATACTAGAATACATACTTTTTTTGGATTTTTCACATGCAAATAGAAGCTCTTGAACCTTTTGCTTGATTTTGCCTGAAAGAATCTTTTTGCCAGCAAGTTTCTCCACTGATGCTTGAAACTCAGATACAGATGTGAGAAAATCATCCTTTGAGATTTGAATGACTTCATCCTTCAAAATTCTGTCCTTGTGCTCTTCAAAGTCTTCCATTTCGTGAGCGTGATCTGAAGCACCATCAGAAGTAGAGCTTGTTAGCTCAAAATAAAACTAATAATGATACAAAAAACTCACCAGAGCCTCCACCTGATTCTTGAGAATCTTTTATAGAGGAGAGAGGGCTAGATATATCCATGGACTTAGAGAACTTTCCAGACTCTAATTGATACAAGAAGAGACCAAAGTAAAAAAAAAGAACTCAAGAGGTAAAAATTACACAAAAAATTAGACTTGCCTGTTCCAGCATTATCTTTATCTTAAGTAGAAACTTGTGCTGTAGCAGATACAGGCAATGCTGATTCTTCAGCCACAGAGGGAGAGCTTGGAGGGGCTTGGCTAGGGGTTGAAGTATGGGAAGGCATAATATCTGAATGAGTTGAGAGAGTTGAGCCTGATTGTGGTTAAAGGAAGAAAGAAGCAGCTGCAGATGTAATTGCGCATGAATCTCAATGTGAAGGTCATCTCATATTCATTATTCACATTGAAGTTGAATACAATACATTTTAATTTATGCACAAATTTATATATATTAATTTAAATTGAAATATAATATTATAAAAATTAAATTGAACTCATATGTGCATAGCACAGCCATGTTATTTCACAGCCCGCCTGATTTTGTTTTTTCTTTGTGGTGTTTTTGATTTTTTTGTGATTAATTTGAGCTTACTATAAATTAACGCATACTTAAGTTAATTGAATTTCTATTCAAATTTTTATTAACTCTCAATTTTTCTATATTATTATTTATTTTGCCTAATGGCACATTTAAATTTTTTATTATTTTTTATTTTCATTTTTTAGCCATATGAAAAAAGGTATCACTGATACTTTTTTTCATATGGTCATTTCTTTTTCTCACACTATAGCTAGATAAACCAGAATATCTGGTCCATCTAGCTATTTCCCTTTTTTTTCACGTCTCACCTCTAGGTAACGTGCAGCAAAGTATCGCAGCAATACTTTGCTGCACGTGACCTTTTTTTTTCCTTGCCTTGGCTTGGTCAGATAGACCATAGCCAAGGAGAAGGCGCTTTCACGTGCAGCGAACTGTCGCTGCACGTGACCAGCCCTCTCCGGCCACACCCTGGGTCAGATAGACCATAGTACTTTGATACTATGGTCCATCTGCCCAAGGGGGCATAGGAGAAGGCTGGTCACGTGCAGCAAAGAGTTGAAGCAACAGTTCGCTGCAAGTGACAGCGCCTTCTCCCTGGCTATGGTCAGATAGACCATAACATTAAGTTATGGTCTATCTGACCAAGCCAAGGCGAGGAAAAAAAAATCACATGAGGCAAAGTATTGCTGCGATACTTTGCTGCACATGACAAGTAATGGTTTAGGTGGCCAGGTCAAATGGACCATATCATAAAACAGATATGGTTCATTTGACCCAGCCTTTGGTGGCTAGCTGCTGTTCACATGCATCAAAGTGTTGCAGCAATACTTTTCTGCACGTGACTAAGTAGCAGGCACCAATCCTGGCTCAAAAATGAGCCATAAGAAATTGAATTTTCGATTAATATAGCAAAAATACGTGAGTTAAAATACTGTGGTCCCATGAAAATAAAAATAATTTTGGGATTTTTTTTCATGGGATCAGAGAATGTGAGTTTAAAAAAAGGTTCAATGCACCATAATTTAAACATTATGGTCCATCAAACCATGAATAAGGGAACTGGGACAGGTGATGACTTTGGAATAAGTATATAGGTAATTCTTTTTTCAATGTAAAAAGTGAGTAATTGGGGAGTTTCATAGGACTAAATCAACAAAAAATTTATTTTTTTCAACTAAATTTTACTACATATTTGATGGGAAATAACATATATATAAATTCGTGACTGGCAACATGGAGAGAGAGAAAAAAAGTAAGCAGAGATTAAACATAATATTTATATAAGGTTATGGATTTTAAGTTTATGGAATTGAGAAAGGTTTTTATGAGGGGTTTAACAGAATCTTACTAGAGAGAAACACCTTTGCGCAGCCTTTCCTGGCACTTTTTAAGCCCCTTTTCCACCCCCAGTTGGCCCCAGGGGGGCCCCACTGGGGGTGACAGAGGGGCTAAAGGGGGGCTTCAAAGGTTTAAAATAAGTGATTCAAAGGGGTAAGTCAGAGGTAATGAAGGTAAAATTAAAAATATACTGTTCTTAAAATATAAAATAATAAATTTTTTTTTTGGCTTTTATAAAATTAAATTGTTTATGTCAAATTTTTTGTATAATTTTTTGGTGTTGAAGATAACAATTTTCAAGATTCCCAATATCAAGGTACATATAAATTCCTTAAAATTTCATTTGGAAATTAAAAGCTTTTTTTGAATTTTAATAAGGTATTTCATAAGGTAAAATTTAATCAAATGTACTAAAATATATTGTGATATTATTCTATACACTGAACACATCTAGCCTTCAAATCTAAAACCATTTCTAGGAAACAGGTTCTTAGAATGTTGCAAGATGATTATTCAAGTGAAATATGAAAAAATATAATCATTATTAATTTATTTAAGCAGCTGTAAGCTAAAGTAAATGTAGATTTATTTAAGCAGCTGTAAGCTAAAGTAAATGTAGGCAAATCAGTATTATTTAATTATTGATCTCTCAAACTATATTTGTTGACCTTTTTTTACAAAATATGAATTTAATTTATTAAATGCACCTCCAAAAAATTAAAAATAAAGTTCCTTGAAAGTTTTTACTATTTAAAAATGAATATTTATTATGTAGTACATGTAGTATTTATATATAATTGAAGGATTTACATTATTAATTTAGCCCTTTATACTTCTGCATTAAATTAAAACACTTCCAAAAAAAAAATTCCATTTGTTCCCAAAATATCAAGTCCTATATAAAGCGCTCTGCTTCCTCAAAAAATTGTCCCATCTTTTATTTCTTTACCATCATGGATGTTTCTACTATCAAACCCATTTGTATTGGCATCTTGAGGTCCTACACCACAACTAGTCACAATACAGCTTCAGTTCAGGAACAGCATGTTTCTATTTATTTATCTAAAACTGAAAATATTATCAAAATATTTTCACAGAAGCCAAAGTTTTGTGTGGGAAATCTTATCTCTACACATGCAAAGGTGCTCTACACTCTTCTTGGAAAACCATCCTCCTCAACAACTATAGCTCCAGTTGGTGGTTGGACGCCTGGTCAAGAAACACCTCTTCTACTCATTGAGACTCTTCTTGTTCCTCACCTAGATCTCACCCTTCCTCCAACAATCAATATATTACTTTTCTGTTTACCAGCACATATTTATTCCCTCTACACCTTCCTTCTTCCTATCAAAGAGGATATTTCTGAACCAACTAACTATACATCCTCTCTTCACTTGGGCTGTGAAGTTCAATATCCGTTTTCAACTCAGCTTGACGGTTCACTCATTCACATACAGGAACTCCTCTCCATCAAATTCAGTCACCCAGCTTCTATGGCTCAACCCCAACATTTGAAAACACACCTTTTACCCCATCAAAGCCAGGCTCTTGCATTTATGCTACTTCAGGAAAGGCGTAATGAAACATATTTATGGAGGTGCTGTGGAGATTCAACTTGAAAAAATGAATTGAGTGGAAGAGTTACCAACACACTACTGAAATCAATTCTATTAACAGATGACATGGGCCTTGGGAAGACAGTGTCAACAATTGCTCTGATTGTTAGTACTTTAAATGAAGCTGCTGAATTTTCATGTCTTCAAAGCCCTTCATCAAGCACAAAGAAGGTGAAGGCAACACTCATAGTGGTACCCTCAACTTTATTGAAACAATGGGAACACAAAATTTTATGGCATACTGATCCTGATTTGATGATTAAAGTGATTATTCATCATAGAAAGGGCAGAAGTGAAAATTTCATAAGATTTTATGAGGCTGACATTAACTTAACATCATATCATATTATGATAAATGAGTTAGGAAGTTTAGAAAAGGAAGGTTTGTTCCATGTTAGATGGTTTCGTGTGATTCTGGATGAAGCACAGTAAGTTTTTAATCACTATTGATTTAATAAATTTGATTCATTTTCCTATAGTCAGATACGTGATCCATCTTCAAAGTCCTCCATATCTGTTACTGCACCAAAGACATCTCACTGTCTTAGTCTAACTGGAACTCCCATCCAGAACAAAGTCCAAGATTTATTTACCATCTTTCAATTTTTACCTCTTGATCCACTATCAACCTCTGAAGGATGGAATAAATATGTTGGAACTCCAGCAAAGAAAGGCCAATTTACCGATGTCAAAAAGATTATTCAAATTGTCTTAGGGGACATAATGATTCAAAGGACAAAGAATTCTATATGTCTGGATCAGGGGGATGTTAACTTCATAAATAGAGTGAAATATCAAAACTTCATTATCAATTTGACGGGTCAACTTTCAGAAATGTACATCATGTGGCATAATATCTTATTCAAGCAGCTCAACATGGATGAAAACATCTTACATGCTAAAGATCCTTCTGGATTAGTGGCTCTATCAGCATTGCAACGTTTCTGCAATCACCCTCAGTTCCCACACAATTCAGAAATATCTGTGGTGGAAGAAATGGACTGGAAGGAGAGTCCAAAATTTGTCCACCTGGTCAACTTCCTTCTCAAATTATACTCTATTGAAAAAAGAAATGAAATGTGTCATTTTCTCTGAGTGGACTGACACACTCAAATTGTAAGTTTTTCTTTCAATGAAAAAATATTGAAACTAACCTTCAAAATAATAGAATTTCATTTGCTCTTTCTGAGTACAATATCCGAAATCTCAAATTTGATGGTTCACTTGACATGAGTGCACGGGAAATCGTCCTCAAGTCATTCTCTACCATTGATTCCGGTGTTCTTTTGGTGTCTTTGAAGGCTGGAGGAGAAGGTCTTAATCTGACAATGGCATCACATGTTTTCTTAATTGTAATATTTCAATTTCTCAAATTATGATTAATCTAACTCTTATTTTTAGGAACCTTACTGGAACCCTTTGATGGAGAAACAAGCCATTGACAGAGTTTTCAGGATAGGTCAAACTAAAGAGGTCCATGTTTACAGATATATTGTTGCCTCTACAATAGAAGAAAACATTACATGAGTGGGTAATTTTCCAAGAATCTTTATCAATATTATTACTCAATAATTTAAAATTTTAGATTCAATCAAAAAAACTGTACTTGGCTGAGTAAGCTATTTTCATTTTCAACTGTGATTCTTTGAGACTGAATTTGAAATACTTTTAGCTTGGCTGTTCCTGAGAGCAGCATCTAGATGGGCAAAATATCTTCAAAATCATCTTGTAATTACATGTAATTTTAATAAAATGTTTGATTTTCTTAGTTTGATTAAAAAATGTTTTTAGGTTCACAAGTACACAAAGGAAAAAAAAATTATTAGGCCCTTTCAAAGTTATTAACAAGGGGAAAATGTTAAAATTTGATATATAAGGTGTACTTATCCCCTCTTTTCCCCCATTTCCCCTGATTTGTACATATTTTTAATTACCACAAACAATGTCTTCATGTAAGTTTCCTATTTGATAGGCTATAATTTTTTCACTAATGTAAAATTTAAGATTCTACTTTAATACAAGCAACAGGTTTCAAAAGCTCTAGGGAATTCAATAAAATTCTTGCTGGAATAGGTGTTCCCAACTCCAAGGCTACTTCAACAGCTTCTATAATTGATTTTATAAAGCTTATCCTTGGGAAATGCAAGAAAGAAGATACTTATCCATCTTCTCCAACTGTTTCTGAAATCTCTTCTCTTGTCAATCCTTTACCTTCTACTTCCCTTCCAACAATGTCCAAAGCAACTGAAACCATGGAGGAACTGCAGTTATTTCCCTCTGGGCAGCAAAAAACAATTCCACTTGTTTTTCATCATATTTGTCATAATGATGCTAAAGCAGTTGGAATACCTCGACTATGCTTTTCTATAAATGATGACACAGAATGGAATCAATTGGTTATCTCTCATCTGACAAAGCACTATTGCTATGCCTTCAAAAACCAGGCATTTCGATATTATGTCTTTGATCATAATGAGTACCAAGAGGATTTTTTGCCACTCATAATAGAACAATGGCTCCGCACCCAACAGGGACAGTCCAGATCACCTCCAATTTTCTGTCCTGGAAAAAAAATAAGGAAACTAGAAGAAAAGTGAGTCAAGTTTTTTTTTTCTAGAGGAACTTTCATTGAAACTCTACTTCAGTTACAAAAATCTCGGCTCCATACTGCGATATCTGTACTGGATCAAGAATATCTCTTCTTATTTTATAACCCAAATTATCACTCTGACACTGAGCAAGATGAGGAAGGAAATATTTGGAAGAGAAAATTGAAATGACGATCAGATGAACTTTCCAATTTTTATTCCCAGATTGATCAGATTACTTTGAATAAGTTAAGAGGAACCAGAAAATGTAAATCTTTGTATAAACATGTTGTTTCACTTAGAAAAGAATCATCCATTATGTCGGAAACATCATCTTGTCCAAGTAATCTTCCACTGTGTTGCTATAATACTGATTCATTAACTACATCACAGTTTTTATTGCTATGCAGGAATCAATCCTTTAAAATACCCTCTCTTTTACATTTATTATAATATTTATTCTATTATTTATAACCTTATTTATTTTAAAATATGTGTACATTCAATAGCAACAAGAAAAATTATTTCACTGTATTAATGAATTTTGCAATTTTTAATTTTATCCATTCACAAGAATTCCTTGAATGATGAAAAAATTAAAAAAAAACACTGAATATCATTTTTCATAATTGCACCTGAAAGATTACCTTTGAATGGTATAATTTTTAAGTTTCGACATGTCATTGCTTAAATATCATTTTAAATTCATAACTTCTTTCATTTAAATTCTATTCACTCCATAAACGTGATTTTAGAAATAAATTATATGGTTCATTATCTATGGTTAAGCTGAATATACAAATATGATTTTTAAACAAAATTTTCCTTTTTCATTTTCCTAACAATATAAATTACAGTCTTTAAATTTTAAATTATAATTCCTTTTTTCATTGACCAAAATACTCAGAGAATCATGCAGTACAACAAAAAGTACTCTAATTTTTAAATGGAAAAATTTTAGTATCTTGTCAACCATTTCTTATACATGTATGTTCAATATCCCTGATTGATTATGGTACAGAATTTTTTACTTGTATCTGTATCTTCTACCTTGCAGTTCATGCAATTTCATGCTCCTACACCTTTAATATTAAACCTATGAAACTTGAAAATTTTTTTAATTCAATTTAGTATATTATTCAAATTGAATAATCAGTTATGATACATATTTTGGCATGGAATACATCAAATTTCATTTCCCCCTTGTTCCTCTATCACCACCATCCTAAGTATTATATTTTTATAAGCCATTTAAAAATGCCAACTAAGTACAAGATTTGCATTTGCTCTGAACTTGGATGTGATAAAAAGACATTTACTAATCCTAATGGTGAAATTGAAAGAGGTGTTTCAATGTCTTCTACAACATTTTATAAACATCAACAAAAAATTTTACTCTTTAAAAAAAATCAAGAAAGACAATCACCAACAATTTCAAACATTCCATCCTCTCTTCCTTCAACATCCCATCCTGAAGTAACTTTGAGTTCACATCCAATTGCCAGCACTTCACAACAAAGAATCCCCCTCTCAGAAGAGGTATGCTATTGAATTATTCTCTAATTTTATATCATTTCTAACCACCATAATAATTTTTATCATCATAGCAAACCCACCAACCCATTTTAACACCTGATACTTTGAATACTGTCACGCGCCACGTGACACTTGAGGCAAAAGCAGCTCATTAAATCAATAATACAGAGGTCTAAATCCATACTTGAAGCGCAGAAAGCAATTCTCCATAGCAACTGCAACTTTCCTTTGTGTACTTGCTATTCAACCGCTCTATTCTAAACTCTAAATCTAAATTAGTCAATATCTCAATAGTGTGTCTCAGTCTTTTCTTCAATAAGCGATGCACAGCGCAATAGTCAATGTAATGGTGCACTAAAATGTTTATTAAATGTCTGTGAATTATTAAAAGGGGTAGTGAGCATGGATGGAATGGATAGTGGAGGATTAAAGGGTTAACGGATGTTAGTGAGGAGGGTCCAGGTGTAATGGATGTATTTTTTAATGGTCTGTGGTGTGCGTAATAGTGGATGGGTATGAGGTCAATTCGAGGAGGAGTAAAGGATATAAAAGGGGTTGGGTTTTTGGTTTGATATTCTTGAGAATTAAATTATAAAATGTATTTATTGTTAATAGTGGTAAAAGCTTTTAAGTTAAATAATTATTATTGTACCTTTCTCTATTTTCTCAATAATCATTTCTAAATCCTAAATCTTTGATTGATGAGTTTCCAATCTTTCGTGAGATCTTAAGAATTTTAATATTACCTCTAAACTATATTGGAATTCTTCTTGAACATATCTTGAAGCAGTAGTTCTTCCTTCGAGTCATCTTCAAATCACTTCCTCAAACCATCCCTCTGTGCTTTGAAGAAGTATCTAAACTCCTCATCTCACTTACATGAACATCCTCGACCTTGTGTGTAGGTCGTCCGGTGACAGTATAATTTAATTCTCCGTAGTTCTCATTCTTTGCACTACTACGTCCCTTTTCAGGTGTTTTCTCTAAATTCTTAAAAAGGCACCTGTTCAACGCACTCCTCCTACGGGCGCTACTACTAGAGCTCGCACCAGGGGCAGGCCAACAGCCACTTGGCCTGTTTCCTGCACTCACTCCTTGGAGCCACTCGACCTTAGGGAACGGCAACATTCAGTCCAATCTGTAGAAGACATCGCACAAGATTTTGATGATTCTAGTGATAATGAAGAAGGAGAGGATACAATGCACAAGGCACCATCCACCCCTGCTAATCACCCTTCTGGTCAACCTTCAGAACCTGGACCATCTAATTCTCTGGAAGATTTCATGAGACTTTTCATGAAGACTCTTTTAAATTCAAAGTCTTCAGAGGGATCTAAATTCAAAACTTCTTCTATGAAATCTCCTGATAAATTCGATGGAGAACATCCAGACAGATTGAGGCCCTTCTTGCAAACCTGCAAACTCCTGTTCCATAATGACCCTTGAACCTTCAATAACGACTGATCGAAGGTTGTTTACGCTTCTTCATTCCTAGCTGGGAAAGCAGCAAGATGGTTCAAACCTTATCTGCTCATGCTTTCTTCGACAGAAACCCACCTACTTATCAATAATTGGGAAAACTTAGAAGACCAACTTTTTACGTTGTTTGAGGACCCTAATGAAACTGAAAATGCAGAAATTGAACTTGATTTTCTTCGCATGAGTGATAATGTGAAAGCCTCTGAATATATCTCGAACTTCAGAGCGCTTCAAACTCTAGTAGGTTGGAATGATGCTACCCTTAAGTATCATTTCAGAAAAGGACTTCCTTCAAGGATTCTGGATCAGTTAAATCTTCACGGTCAGAAGATGACTACTTTAACGGATTTAATGGATAAAACCCTTGAACTTGACGGTGTTTACCAAGGACGACTTCAACATCGTCAATACGCCAACAAATCTCAAGGCCTAACTTTTAAATCGGGACCTTCTTCACACCCACAAACAACTCAATCCTCCTTGACTCAATCCAAACCCGATAAGGGAAAGGACAAACCTCGACCAAAAAGCTCAACCCCAGGCAATATCAGTAAAGTACTGGATCCTAAAGGGGAACTTAAAGAAGCTTAGTGGAAGAGGCGAGCAGATAATGGGTTATGTATGTGTTGTGGGGGTAAGCACAAGCTGGAAGATTGTGTGAAATTGAAGGAAAGAGAAGGTACTAGTTCAAAGTCAAAAAACTAGTAGATAGTTTACTTGTGTGCAAAGCAAACTATCTTATTTCTCCCAGTGAACAGAACCTCCATGCCTTAAGGACTGGAGTTGCCTTAAATCGCTTGAGATTCATTCTTTTTAAGGAGGATATCCCCTTCAGTTGTCTTATAGACTCTGGAGCTTCAATTTCTTTTGTCAGTTTATCTTTTGCTAAGAAGTTACAGCTGACATTTACAGATATCGATCAAACTCCAATTTATTTGGTCAAATCAGAGGAGCACAAATATTGGGTCAGTAAGAAAGTTTTATGGGTTTTCAACTTTCCAAACTTTCCCCCCTTTGAGTGGGAATTATCAGTCTTGGACGCCCCAAGGATGGACAATACCATTCTTGGCCATGACTTTTTAACGCATTGGAATCCTGAAATTGATTGGGAACAGGGATTGATCACCCCACGTACTAAGTATATTTCTGATTCTTCAATGCAGGTCAATAGGGAGTTAAACAACCCCCCTGACAACGTCCTGCTAGAGGACAAATCTCTGCCAGATGACTTGCAAGCATCTGATCTTTCTTTAAATGAGAAATTGGCTAACCCTTCTAGCTTGATGACTTCACTCAAAGAGGATTTAAATTTCATTGAAGTAATTGAATTATGCTCTCTCAATGCTGGTCTTCCTTCAACAGATTCTCTCAAAGATGATGAGAACAACCAAATTGAAGTTGAAGCCATTAAATCAACTCTACCAGAAATCTATCATGATTTCCTTGATGTTTTTTCAATCCGCAAGGCCAATAAGTTACCACCTCATCGACCCTACGACCATCAGATAGAGTTAATAGGTCCAGTACCTCTGGCAGGTCCTGTCTATTCTTTGTCAAAGGAGAAATCTCAAGTTCTTCGAGACTACATTGCAGAGAATGTAGCCAAAGGTTTCATCAAAGCCAGTAAATCTCCAACCGGCTTCCCTGTTCTCTTTGTAAAAAAGAAGGATGGAAGTCTTAGGTTGTGTGTTGACTATAGAAAGCTCAACACAGTCACTAAGAAGAATGCATATCCAGTTCCTCCTATGTCATTGCTTCTTACCCTCTTTAATGGTGCTAATTTTTTTATAAAATTGATCTTAGAGGCGCTTACAATCTTATTTGCATTGCGGAAGGTCATGAACCACTGACTGCAATGCGCACTAGATTTGGTAGTTTTGAATATTTAGTTATGCCTTTTGGATTGTGTAACGCACCATCAACTTTTCAAACTTTTGTCAATGACATCTTTCAAGATGTTGTCGTCTATTTAGATGATATTTTAATTTTCTCAAAGACACTAGATGAACATATTCATCATGTTCAACAGGTTCTAAATCAACTTCAAGATCACGGTTTCTATGCCAAGCATAATAAATGCAAATTCCACCTAATATCTATTGATTTTTTGGGTTTTACGTTATCCACTGATGGTTTAGTCATGGACGACAAAAAAGTCCAAAAAGTCCTGGAATGGCCTGAGCCCAAATCCGTTAAATCCCTCCAGGGATTTTTGGGTTTTGCAAATTTCTATAGAAGATTTATTAAAGATTACTCTAAAACTATTTCCAATCTTACCTCTCTTCTTAGAAAAGATATTCCTTTTGTTTTTACTTCCACAGCACGGAAGGAATTCGAAGCATTGAAGACGGCATTCACCACAGCTCCAATTCTTCAACACTTTGATCCTTCTGCTTCGACAATAGTTGAGACAGATGTGAGCGATTATGCTATTGCAGGGGCCATTTCTCAATTAAATCCTGAAACAAAATTGTTTCATCCTGTTGCTTTTGAGTCACGCAAACTCATTGCAGCAGAATTAAATTATGAAATTCATGACAAAGAGCTTTTAGCTATTATTCATTGTCTTAAAAAATGGCGCTCTTTTCTTCTCAGCTTAGATAGTCCTTTTCAAATTTTAACAGACCATAATGCTTTGAAATACTTTATGTCTTCCAAAGTGTTAAACAGGCTTCAAGCCAGGTGGGCTGAATTTCTGTCTGAATTTCCTTTTTCTATTTCCTATCACCCAAGTAAGAACTGCATTGTCTCAGATATCTTTTCACGTTGGGAGGACGTTTACCCACAGCGGGGGGACACATTTGCTGACAAGAACCCAGCAAATGTGAAATCAATTTTCAACGAATCAATGTTAACAACTCATCAACTTAATTCGGTGACAATTCAATCTTTTCAAAATCCACTATCCAACATCCTTGAAGCTCAGTCAAAGGACAATTATTGTTTAGGGTTAAAAGACAAAATACTCTCGAAGCAAGGGGCCAAAAGATTTAGTTTTGAATCAGGTTTTCAAGGGTAGAGTAGTCATACCCAACAACAATGAAATAAAATTATGGATTTTCAATAGTTGACATGATTCTCCATTAGCTGGTCATTTTGGGGTTGATAAAACCTACCAGTTAATAGCGAGGAATGTCTTCTGGCCAGGTATGACCAGGGAAATCAAGGCCTATATAAAAGCTTGTTACGAATGTAATAGGAATAAGGCCCCCTGTCAACGGAAGTATGCGTTTCTTCAACCACTTCCTATTCCCTCTAAACCTTGGGAATCTTTATCGATGGATTTTATTTCTCAACTTCCTCTTTCTAATAATTTTGATGCTATATTATTAATAGTAGATAGATTTTCAAAAATTTCTATTTTTATTAAAACCACTACTACTGCTACTGCAGAAGATTTGTCAAAATTGTTTCTAGAATATGTATTTTCCAAACATGGCTTACCTAATGATATTATTTTAGATAAAGGCTCATTGTTTGTATCCACATTCTGGACTCAACTGTGTCAACAATTCAATATCACAAGGAACCTCTCCACAGATTATCACCCTGAAACTGATGGGCAAACGGAAAGGGTCAACCAAATCCTCAAACAATATCTTCAAAAGTATGTTAGTTACCAAAAAGACGATTGGACTACATGGTTACCATTGGCCAAATTTGCTTATAATAACTCAACTCATTCTTTGACACAAAAATCTCCTTTCAAAACTGTTTATGGAAGACATCCTCGATTCAACTCAATCCATGTAGGAACTAGTCATCCTGCAGAACATTATCTTCGAACCATATCACGACTCCAAGAGGAACTTAAATCAAATTGGGAATTAGCGGTTCGAAGGTACAAGGAACAGGCTGACAAACATCAACAAACTGCTCCTTCTTTTAAACCAGGCGACAAAGTATGGCTCGACACATGAAACATTCGAACGACTTGACCATCAAAGAAATTGGCTGAAAAACGCTTGGGGCCATTTGAAATTAACTCTGAAGTCTCTAAAACTGCATTTTGACTCAAGCTGCCTCCTAAATGGCAGGCTTTTCACCCTTTTTTTCACGTATCTCTCCTGGAACTGGCTCGAGAAACATACCTGGGCAAGAACAAACCTCCTCCGGAACCAGTTGAAGTAGAAGACCATCTAGAGTGGGATGTAAGCCATATCCTTGATTCAAGAATGTGAAAGGGGAAACTTTAATACCTCCTGGAATGATAAGGCTTCCTTGATGACTCAGAAAAAACATCCTGGGAACCAGCCATCAATGTTTCTAACACCCCTGAACTCCTAAAGTCTTTTCATCTTAAATATCCTTTAAAACCAAAACCTTAAAACTCTCTTTTATTTTTCCTTTCTCTTTTTATTTCTTTCTTCTCTTTTATTTTCTTCTTTCTAAAATATAAAACATCTTTACTTCTAAAAAATTCTTTAAATTTTGTTTTCTTCTTTATCCTTTTTCTTTTTAAAAATTTTTCAACCTTCTTTAAAATAAATAAAATAAAATAAAAAATAACAAAATAAAAATAAAACCAAATTAAAATAAAATAAAATAAAACAAATAAAATTAAAATCTTTTTTCTTTAAAAATTTACTTCTTTTTCTTTTTTTTCCTTCTCAAATTTTCTATATACATTCTTTCTTTAAAAATTTCTTTTCTTCGAACTATCAAAACTTTTCACAAACGCAACACAACCATCTTCTCAAAATTCAATTCAACCACTAAATCTCTCTTTTAAATTCTTTGAATAAATTACTTTTTCTTTCAAAATTCTTTTAAATTTTTATTTCTTCTCTTCTTTTCTTTCTTTTCTTTTTCAAAAAACAAAAATCCTCAAATCTAACAAACTTTCATAAATTACAAATTGTTTCTTTCCATTAAATTTTTTTCACAACCAAAATTATTTCAATCAATTATTTCTTTCTTCTTTCTTTCTTCTTACTCAATTCTTTTCTTTTCGAACTTTAAAATTAAAACTGCTTCAATCAAATATTCTTTCTTTTTTTCTCTCATTTAAACTTCTTCTTTCAAAATTTTAAAACAAATTCTATTTAAATTTTTTTTCTGTCTTTTCCTTTTTTTCTCTCAAAACCTTATAAAAAAATAATAAAATAAAATTCTAAATAAAACAACAAAATAAAATAACTAAATACAAATTGTTTTACTTTTCTTTTCCCATTTTAAATTCTCTCTTTTATTTTCTCCCGAACAAATCCCTTCATCTTCTCTAAAATTTCCCTTATTTCCTTCCTACATTTCTCCAAGACTTCCCCCTCTCCTACCAGAATCACTTCTCCAATTTCAGTAGCTCCTCAGCTACGTCGAAGGAAGCGGCATCAACAATCTTATTGATTTCACCTCTCAATTCTTCAATAAATTTTGCTCGTCAAACCTGACGAGGCTTCTTCGACCATACCTGATCAAGGGTTTCTTTGTGTTCCACCATTGAGGTAACCACCAGTAATCTATCTTTGACCGACACTGCCACTTCCACAGCAGTAGGTTCCACAAGGGTTGCTTCCACCGTAGGGACTTCAATGTTGATTTCTGAATTCTAAAACAAGACCATCAGTACCTAAATTTCTAAAATATCAGGGAATAGACTTACTTCGAAAATAGGGTCAGCCTCCAAAAATAATTTTGGAGTGAACTCCACCGCCACATCACTCTCCTCTTTGTCATCTTCAATGACCACCAGTCATTTTTTTGGGGTCCTCCTCAAGATGGAAATCTCCTCTTCCTCCTCGACCAACTCGTCGACTTCCTCTTCTACTACTCGCTTCTTGCTCGCAGCCCGAGTCACCCAGGTTGCCACATCATCCACAACCTCCTTTTCACTCTCCCCCACCAATTGATTGTCCCCAATTGAGATGTCCCAAATGTCTTCATCTACTTCCTTTGTCTTAGCGATTACCCAATATTTTGTCTTAGTGAACCGACTCTCAATATCGGCATTCTTTGACAAGGCATCACACGCCACCCTTCTCCATCGGCAAAATTGGCACTTCTGGCGAGGCCCTTGTGTTTCCGTGCTTTCTAGGCAAAAATATTCCATCAACTCGCAGGCTGTGCAAATCTTGGAAAACTGTCGTGTAACGATACCCCCATCCGCTTTAGGGTGTGGAGGTGTGGGAGTTGGTGTCGGGAAATCTGTCATGGTGAGTTAAAAAAAATAATAATTAAATAAAGAAGGAAGGGAAATTGGTGTGGGAAGTATGTCTTACACTCAACGGAGCTCGCGTTCTTATACCCGGGAATCTGTCACCCGCCACGTGACACTTGAGGCAAAAGCAGCTCATTAAATCAATAATACAGAGGTCTAAATCCATACTTGAAGCGCAGAAAGCAATTCTCCATAGCAACTGCAGCTTTCCTTTGTGTACTCGCTATTCAACCGCGCTAGTCTAAACTCTAAATCTAAATTAGTCAATATCTCAATAGTGTGTCTCAGTCTTTTCTTCAATAAGCAACGCACAGCGCAATAGTCAATGTAATGGTGCACTAAAATGTTTATTAAATGTCTGTGAATTATTAAAAGGGGTAGTGAGCATGGACGGAATGGATAGTGGAGGATTAAAGGGTTAACGGATGTTAGTGAGGAGGGTCAAGGTGTAATGGATGTATTTTTTAATGTTCTGTGGTGTGCCGAATAGTGGATGAGTATGAGGTCAATGCAAGGAGGAGTAAAGGATATAAAAGGGGTTGGGTTTTTGGTTTGATATTCTTGAGAATTAAATTATAAAATGTATTTATAGTTAATAGTGGTAAAAGCTTTTAAGTTAAATAATTATTATTGTATCTTTCTCTATTTTCTCAATAATCATTTCTAAATCCTAAATCTTTGATTGTTGAGTTTCCAATCATTTGTGAGATATTAAGAATTTCAATATTACCTCTAAAATATATTGGAATTCTTCTTGAAAATATCTAAAAGCAGTATTTCTTCCTTCAAGTCATCTTCGAATCACTTCCTCGAACCATCCCTCTGTGCTTCAAAGAAGTATCTAAACTCCTCATCTCACTTACAGGAACATCCTCGACCTTGTGCGTAGGTTGTCCAGTGACAAATACCGACTCAACTACCCCTATTTTAAGAAAAACTAATATATCAAAATCATCTAGTTCTTCAAACTCGAATTTCACACGTGTTTATTCCTCTGATTTTTCTCCACCTGCTCTTGTCCATCTCTCACCTTATATTTTCATTACCCTCATTGAAATCGCTCATGGCCACTTGGTACAAAACCTATCTAGGGACCAAATTGAAATAAGAATTGAAGCTGAATTTTTCAAAATTCAACTAATTTCCAGAAGTTTTGGAAATCCTGCTAGTTTTGAATGAGAATATCAATTACTTCAACACGATATATACACTATTATGTAGAGACTTAATCTCAAAGCCCCTTTAAAAACGTTACTCTGTTGTCCGAATTGCTTACATCAACCTTTCAAATCAGTCAATGAGTACAACTATGATCATAGTCACTTCAAACAACTTCTACTAAATCCCATTTCTAAGAAGGATGAAGATTTTCTGATATGCAACTACCCCTTGTTCAAAGTGAAAAATAATAAATCCTTACCAGCACAAACTTATACAACTCAGTACCTTATATCTTGCCTTGCACGTCTTCTACTTCTTCCTGGGTTTGAGGATGATCTTGACACTTCTTTGAGAAGACCACGGAAGACACGTGGAAAAATGTGTGACGTATGGGATGGGTCAGTGTGGAAAGAATTTAAAGATTCTAGTGGAGGTTATTTTACAAAGAAAAGTGGGAATTTGGTTTTTAGTTTGTATATGGATTGGTTTTAATCCATTTGGGAACAAAATCGGTGGTCATAATAAGGTATCATTTGGTTCAATCATACTTATTTGTCTCAATCTCCCACCTCATTTACGATATAAAAAGCAACATGTCTTTTTGGCCGGAATTACACCTGGGCCTCATGTACCCAGTTTGGACCATTGTAATCACGTTATTACACCACTTTTGGACAAACTTCTTGCCTTGTGGAAAGGATTTTTTTTCTCCAAGACTTATAATCACCCAAATAGACGGTTAATTCATGCAGCGATATTTCCTTTGATGGGCAATCTTCCAGCTATCCAGAAGCTTTCAGGATTTTCCAGCTATAGCTCTAACATCCCATGCCATTTTTGCTACATTTCAAAGGAGGAACTGAAATCTGGCAAAACTCCTTCTGAATTTCTTTCTTGGACTGATTCTCACCATTGCACATACGCTCTCAAATGGAAAACTGCTTCCACTGCACAAGAAATGAAAGAAATCTTGGAGAGTAAAGGTTTACGATATTCATCACTTCAACAGCTTCCATATTGGAATAGAGTTGATGCACTGCTTACTCCTTGGAATGGCAAAGGACTTCAGAAAAACGTACCTTCAGATACATGTGGCTGGAGAAAGAATTCAAAAACAAAGAAAAATAGAGCAAAAAGAGGCTTTAATGATTTTGATCCAAATCCTTCCATATCAAGCCAAAATTCATTTTCTAGTGCCTCTAGTAATTTTATATATTTGTTTTCAACTGAAAAGAAAAAATCAAAGTCTCCTTCTTACCCTCATTCATCCTCTCAACCTTTGAGAAAATCTAATAAATCAAAAAGTTCTGTTTGTGTACTTCTACCTCGGCGAAAAAATTTTGAACGTAAACCTTCTCATCAAGATAGTTTTCATGATCAGGTCAAGAAATTAAAAACGGCTGGTCCATCAAAAATTCACAATCAACTTCCTAAAGATATCTGTTTGGATGAAAATGATTATAGATCCAATTTTTCTAGTTCAAGTAAGTTAAAATGAGCTATTATTAGATGAAAATTGTATCTCAAAATATTTTTGTAGATCACACCTTTCAGAAATATTCAGATTTATCAAGACTCATAGTCACTTTGAAACCAGCACAAAACCCAGATGCATCAACAGATAATTTGTGTCTACAATCGAGTGAATTGTTAATTGTTCAAACCTGTATCCGCAACACTAAGACCCCTTCATGGCTAACCCGTGTTCCTAGTAGTCTAGGAGAGGCTGGTACAAATCTTAAAGCTGCTGAATGGTTTTTACTATGTAAAATTTACTATGTGGAAGCTTTGATACCAGTTTGGGCTACTGAAAATTCTGACGCACGAGAGAAGAAGTTGATTAAATGTCTTTCACTTCTGGTTTCAATAATCAATATTCTGACTTCCTTGGAGATACGTGAAGCTCAAATTTCATCTCTTCAAGGTCAGTTAAAAGATTATATGAAGTGTCTTAAGGAATTTTGGCCTGATATCAATATAAAGCCAAACATCCACTTAGCATAACATTTTCCTGAAGTTCTGAGAAGATTTGGGCCAGCACCATCAACTGCAGCATGGGCCCACAAGCGTATAAATGGAGTGTTAAGCTCCATTCCAACCAATAAGAAAAAATGTATGTTTTCCTTAATTAAAGCTACTTAACTTTATTAATTTCATTTTTTTTAAAGATCAAATAGACAAGACCATTATGAAAAGGTTTATTTTGACTGGTCAGCTTCAATCATTAAGGGACAGAACTAATGATCGATTTGAGAATGAAATGAAAAATGTCTTCAGTTCAGAGAAAAGAAAAATTCCCTCAAAATCATCTCAACTACTGTGTGAAGACTATGAATTGTGGATAGAGTATCTCAACATGATTGATGGCAAAAAAATATTTTCCAGTATTTTTACGAAAAATCAACCATCTGTTTCATCTCAAATTCTATCACCTCAAATTATTAAAGTAGATAACTTTTTACTGGATGGAAAAAACTACTGATTATATTCAACAAATCAAGGAAATGGCAATGTTGAGGTAAATTCATCAAAAGGAAATGTTGTTGGGGTTATATTGAAAATGTGACAGTCAACAACATTTTCAGGTCAAAATTTTATTTTAGTTGGCTTATATGACATTGTGGATCCTAAAATTGAAAATCCTTATTTAAAAGCTGGGCTTAATGTTTTTTGGTGTTATGATAAATGGTCAAAAAAAGTAGTTATGAATAGCAAGGAAATTATTGGTCATGTTTCAAAAACTACACATCCTAGTGGTTTTGAAAATGTTTTCTCAAATACTTGTTGTATGATATCATTAAAAAATATAGCCAGCAGCTATTCTGATTTTTAATGTGGTTTTAGAATTGTATATTTTTTGTGGACAATAAATATATATACAAATATTTACTGCCAGTGATTGGGCTAACTAATTAAAGTAAAAAGTATGGACTCCAAATTTCACTCCCTGATTCATGAGAGGCAGTTTTGAATATGGATCACTTGAAGTTCTAACCAGGTTACAGCAAGGTTAGTCAGAAATACAAAAAAACGAGTTGCCTACAAGTCCTCATTTTTTTCCCCGTGTGGGTGTTTCATAAAAAATGGTACTCTTTCCACATAAGAGGTATTATCTTTTACTTTATCAGTATTTTTAAAAATGTTAGAAATTTCAATTTCTACTCTTTGTAACCTATCTTTTATTACAGGCACATGAGTTAAGGTATCATTCACATTTGAAAAAGACAATTTTACATGTCCCTCTATGGTAGCCATAATATTCTGAGAATGTTCCAATTTATTTTTTAAATTTTGAATCTCAGAGTTTAATCTTTTGTTTTCATTAATTAATTCATTATTTAAATTCTCAATAATTTTTAACCTATTGGCTATTTTACTCAATGATTGTGTGAGGTTTTATAATACACTTTCTGTATTATTATTTGACTCTCTAGAGAATTCTTCCAATTTTTCAATTCTTAATAATTATTTACTAATTATTTTTGATTCCATTGGATTTTCTTTTAGAAAATATTCAATTTTTTCTGTGTCCAATTCAGAAGACTCATCATCAGGTTCAAGATTTAATTGATTTGGTTCCATTTTGATATTAATAGCATTATCCTGGTGGTCAATAAAACTATTTACATTGTCATCATTTAAAGACAAGTTTAACATGTTATTTTTAAATGAATAATTTTTTAAATTCTTATCAATTATATCCATTAATTCTCTATCAATTTCTTTACCTATAAGTAATTCATTGTTAGGATTATATAATTGATCCTGAGAAGATGGATGACTCACCAAGGTCTTATTCCATTTCCCCTTCCTCTCCTTGGCTTTCCCCTGTAAGGGTGACTGCTGGAGCCCTGCTGTTGAGGGTTGTTGTAGTTTTGGGCGTACCAATCTCACTTCAATTTGTTTACAGTAATTTTTTGGTCCTCCTCTTGTGCTGGAGGTGTTGCTATGGAACTGTTGGGTGCCACTGTTGGTGGTTGAGCCTTTATTTCTACAAGAGCTTGATTGACTTCTACAAAAACCTGAGCTGATCTTTTCTCCAGATTGTTTATCTGGTCCACTATATTTTTGACTCTTATTTTCAAGGTGTTTAGTAGAGTGGAGAGGAAGTGAATTTGCTCTTGTAAGGTATTTCTTGTTTTCTTTATTGATACCTGTTTAAATAGTTTTTCCCTTTCTTCCAGAGACATTTGTGGAGTGATGCTGTTTGTGGGGGAATCCTAGCTCTCCATTTGAATGTCCTGTAACAGGTCTTTCAGCTCTAGGTTTTAAGATATAAGGTTTTGCCTTATTAATCACAATATCATTGTTGTCACACATTTTTCATGGAATTTAATCGAAGAATTGAAATTTGAGATCTGAAAACTTCAAAAAAGAGTTTTATCAGTATTTATCAATACCACTGAAATCAATTTTATTGCTTACTTGTAGGTATGAAGTGAATTTATAAGTGCCAAAAGTCAAATATGCTTTTATGTGGTCACTTGATTTAACTGGTCTACAATATGTAGCTGTGTTTTTATATTTAAAAAAGAAAATCTGTCAGTAAGATTCTTTCTAAATATTAAATGAATTTTACAAACCAATAAAAAGGTATTAAGAGTCCTGTTAAAATAAAACAATTAATCAGTTTAATTGGTTTATCATCTGCAAAGATCACAAATTCAATTGGTCTATTGACAGATTCCCACCAATAACAATTTATGTTAAATTAGTGGTAAACATTTTTATCTGCAAAGATCACAAAATTAATTTTTCTATTGACAGACTCCCACTAATAACAATTATATGTTAAATTAGTGCTAAAATTGTTGATTCAATATCACAATTTTATTATAAAACAGGGCTTCTTTTTCTGAAATCACTATATAAGTGACACCAACCTGTTGTAATTATCCAAATATTTCTCTAGGGATTTTATTTACTTGTAGCACCACAGAAAATTTGGGGGGGTATTGCTAGCAATACCCCTCATTTAAAAATGTTGGGAAGTGGTTGGAAAGCTGTTGGAAGGCTGTTGGGAGTTCATTGTGAAACCAGATTTAAATTAATTGGACAAAGATTTGGTAATCAGTTAGACCTAGGTTCAACCAAACTCAATCACAGGTTTCTTGGAGCTTGGTGATTACTTTGATTTTGAGCTGAGCACAGATTGAGCAAAGCTTGAACATATCATTTAACATATCATAATATTCACTTTCCCATCTTGTGGAAAGCAAAATTTGATATTCGTTCTAAGAATATCTACATATATTTTCTTGCCAAGTTGGTAACAGAAGGTTAAACTGTAGTATCTCAATTATTACACTAGACTACATAGATATTTGATAAAACATACAATTCAAATCAATTTTAATATTATTGAGATCACCATAAGTGTCTTTCCAAAGACTTACAAAAAGTATGTTAGTATCAAGATATCGTTCTAGGTAGTAGTTTCAATTTGGATTTTGAACTGACATCTAAAGCATTTTACTATTAGACAGAAACATAAATAAGTGTAATAAGAGTGAAATTATTCTATTTTGTGATTATGATGTAACAATAATGCACATTTTTATTGAGAAAATTTTTCTTCCTCCACAAACCAAAATTTACTCTATAGGCTCAAGATTTATTTTTAAGACATATTATTCATTTCAGTTATCATTGATTTACTTCCAATATTTATTAAAAAGATAATAATAATACATGTGAAAGAATTATGAGCTTAGCATAGCATATGCTAAAAAGTTATTTTGTCGTTTTATTCAAAACTGATTCTTCATTTTTTGCTTCAATTCATCTTTTAACAACCACTATCTTCA
Organism: Hemileia vastatrix; assembly: GCA_030280995.1. Classification (NCBI taxonomy): domain Eukaryota; kingdom Fungi; phylum Basidiomycota; class Pucciniomycetes; order Pucciniales; family Zaghouaniaceae; genus Hemileia; species Hemileia vastatrix. The sequence goes on along the minus strand of JASXTE010000010.1, from coordinate 27,536,093 downwards.
GATACTATTCTTACTTAATATGTCAAGTCTCAGATGTGTTGGACAGTTCTCAATAACAATCGATCAAATTTATATGAATGTAATTTCAAGATTTCAAAACTCACCGACCCCCACAATTTTACAGCGAGGCCATTCGAATGTTCATATTTTTGGACTATTTGAAGAAAGAAAACCAACCCTTGTTGGTAATCTTTCTCAAGTGCAGAGTCAGCACATTGGACCACTATTGGGTGACATTGGCTCTGGATCTCACCATTTAAACCAAAGAAGTGCCTTGAATCCTATGAAGCCTTTCTATTTTCATGCTTACTTGGTTCCAGTTTTTGGTAATCAGTATCAACTTTGGGGATGCCTCTTTTCTTCAAGTACACTAATCAGTCTTGCTAAAGAAGCATTTTCTTCTGCACAAATCGATTTATGTCCAATCCTGAACTACGACTCCACTATCTTTTTTAATATCCCGCATGTAATTTTTGAAGGCTCTTTCCAAATATCTCAGAGTACTCAAGATTGGAAAGCTGATCAACTTATCCGAGGAATCAAAACAGTTCTCAAAACACATCAACTTCAAGCAATAAATTTTATGATTGACAATGAACGAATGTTAAAGGAAAAGTTGGATATCATGTGGAGGCACCAGGACAACCATTGGCTTAGAACTGGATTCGATGACTATAAAGATCAGTTTCCTAACAATCAATTGCCGCCTGAAGGAAACGGGTCAATACTTGCTGATGATATGGGTTTGGGAAAGACACTTTCAACTCTTTCTCTTATAAGTGCAACTCAAGGTGAAGCAAGACAATTCCAGGTATCAGAAAATCAAGAAGGTATTAATCGGAGTTCAGCCACACTGATTATATGCCCCCTGGCAACACTATCGAATTGGATCAATGAAATAAGTGTGCACTTTGAAGATAATGCACTTCCTTTCAAGGTTCTTTATGGGAAGGATTGTCAAAATACTAATGTCAATGAGCTACAGGACACTGCTATTGTTTTAACGACCTATGAAATAGCTAGCCCAACGATGTCAAAAAATCAAAGCCAAAAAAAGATACCGGTGACTCAAATGCTCTTTTGGTATAGAGTTGTTTTAGATGAAGCTCAGTTAGTGCCCATTTCTATATCTAAAACTTAAAACTTAATTTTTATTATCAATTTTTATAAATATTCTTTTAGTTACATTAAAAATCCTTACTCGCAGAGGGCTCAAACAATATTTGACTTGGAATCCCAACACCGACTATGCTTGACTGGAACTCCACTTCAGAACAGGCCCACTGACCTTCAAAGTCTCATATTTTTTCTTAGAATCGAAAAGTGGCAAGAAGACTGGTTATGGAAGAATTTCCTTTTTCCAGGTTTGCAAAAAGGAAAGGCTAATTCTATTAAATCAATCAATCACTTAATGAAAGTCATAAGCCTACGTAGAACAAAGGATGCAATTTTGTCTCTTCCAAAAAAGATTCAAAGGGGGATATCGGTTCAATTAGCAGATCCATGGAGGTCTAAACTTGATGTGCTTCAAGAAGGATTCACTGAGCGATATGGGCCCTCCAGAAGCACTGACTTCCCTTGGGACTCATCTGAGTTTCTAAGAGAGCTGATGATTTTAAGAAAATTCTGCAACCATCCAATCTACAAAAATCTGGATGAAACTCCAACTTTTGATTTCACCTGGCAGCATTCCGCAAAGATTTGTCATCTTATAGGCCACTTAAAAAACTTTTTGTCTGGTGAAAGGGATATAAATTTTCCAAAAGCTGTTATATTCTCCAACTTTGCAGACTTTTTGCAGATGTAAGTGATTCTATAATGAATTGTTTTACAAAATTGTGTTGGCTTATTAAAAACAATTTTCTAATATTTCAAAATAGAATAAAAATGGCTTTAGATGACCACAATATTAGGTATACCCAGCTTACGGGTGAACTCAGCCGGACAAAGCGAGACAAAAATATGCATGAATTCCATTTTAATAAAAATTGCCAAGTTTTGGTTGGAACGATTCAGGCTGCAGGAGTGGGTATAGATCTCAGGTGTGCTCAAAATGTATATATAATGGTGAGCTCAATGTCTTTTATTTCATATTAAGAACAAAAATATTAAATTTTTTATATGTTCAATGTTGAAATAGGAGCCAAATTGGAATCCAGCAGTTGAGCAACAGGCTGTTGATCGGCTGTATAGAATGGGGCAGCAAAATGAAGTAAATGTTTTGAATTATTTTGTACAAGGAAGTATAGAATTCAGCATGTATAAGATTCAAAGGAAAAAAATGGAGCTAACAATGTAAGCCAAATTTCATTTCTATAAATTTTAATGATAATAGTAATCATTAAAATTATGTTTTTGTTTTCAAGGCTAAGTGTCCCAAACAGTGGAAATGAGGAGTATGAGTGTGCAAACCTATTATTAAGGGAGTTTGTCAATCACTCACATTAGAGGAACAAAGAATTTCAAGGAGAGCAGGTAAATTTATGGGATTTTGAGGATTTAAAAGTCTGAGTTGTTGAGGATTTAGAGATGCAAGATATAAGGGAGAATAACAGTCATTCGGCAAACCCCGGGGGACATGAGAAGGATTAAGGTTAGGGGATAATGTTGAAACCAAACTGATTCTTTTGTACAAGGCCAAGTCCTTTAGCACACTGCCAGAGTAGGTTGAATTATCTCGAATATCAAAGTGTTGTTGGTCAAGATATTGTGCAACTTTAGAAAAATCTTCAGACCTCCATTGCATTAAGATACGTCTTAACGATCCATCATTATCAATTTCGGTGTCTGAACAACATTTGATGTTTGTGAAAAGGTTGTGATAAGTTTCACAATGTGGAAGTTGTTTAAGAAGTTTAGTTCGGTTAACTGAATTCTAAGAATCTTTGTTATTTGAAATAAAGGTCATAAATAAAAACGGTTGAAAAAAAAGGGATTTTCATACTTTTTTTTTTATTCTATATTTATGCTTTCTCACTTTGATTATTTCTTGAGAGCTATGAGAATCCTTCCCAAGTCTTAATCTATCAGCATGACCTAAAAACCAACGGTGAAGAACTCCTATTTGATTTGAGAAGCTAATTTGAGTTGAGTCAATTGGATATGCAATCAAATTATTGGTTTTTAAGGCATTGTCCCAGTGTTTAATGAGAATATTTGCCAAGACCTGGTTCCATTTGTCAAACCAATCTAGGTTCCAAGCGAAAGTTGATCCTGGGAAACCACACATGCGAAGGTGCTCAATAAAAGATTCACGGAAAATTGGTGGAAACTTTTCTGAAACCGCTGAATTTGATTCTGGATGAGGTAGTTCAAAGGCAATGTTGCAAGAATTCATGTCGAATGATGAAAATCTGTCTAATTGCTCTTCAGTAGGGTTTTGTTTCCATCCATTTGATTCTGGTGACATATCCAAAAGTGAACGACAAAAATTGTGTATAGATCTACAAAAGTGAGAATTGAATGGAGGCAAAGTCTCATTAAAAATTCTATTAAGTGTTCTTGTGTTTGTGGGCAGGTTTCCATGAGGAAAGTAAGAGCTACTAGGGTTCATAAATAATAAGATTAAGAAAGTGTTCAATTAAATTAAACAAAGAGGAAGGATAAATTGTTGAGCTCCAAAACTTTATGATCAAAGTTGATTTAAGGAGAAATATCACAAAAATTAAGAATAAGAAATATTTCGACTTTATGGAATTATAATATGCATAAATTATATTTTTATATGCAACTTGAACTCAAAAGGAACGGTATAAAATAAAGAGAATGATTATGTGATAAAAGCAGACTCATTTAAGAAACGGATTTTTTTTTCTTTTCAAAAAATTCTTCCACAAAAATAATTTGTTAAATGTGAGGCTATGTTCATTTTTTGATTACCAAAAAATTATTTTTGGTCCAATATGATAGTAATACATATTCTTTTGAGTAATTTTTTTCAACCTGAATAAATAGACTAGAGTGTCACTTCATCGCATTTATGTATGAAAAGTTATACAAGGTTTCAGCTTTTATGTAATTCTTTAAGGTTTACACTTTTGTAGCATCTATTATTTGAGTATTTTTGATTTTTTCTTTATAGAAAATTCTACCTAGTACAGACCAATTTTCAAGTTGAAAGAAATATGTTTGTGATTGTTTTTTACAAAATATTAAACTTATTTTTGGGTTTAACTTTGATTTTTGGGGTAATTTTTTAAATAATTATGTTAAAAATATGGATTACTTTTCTTATAGTCCATAACTAAGAATTTTTATCAAAATCAAATAATTATAGGGTAGTTAGATATAACTCAGAAGGCATTTGATAGAAAAATAATTAAGATGCTTGTGCGTACAACAGAATTTTTTCTATGATAGAAAATATTCTGATAAACATGCATGCATTGTTGTACAAATGCAGAGAGTATACAGAATACAAATAAAGTAGACTGCATAACTTTAAATTAATATATAATTTATCCGATTAAAAATTAAACATTTAAACTTAAATAATTTCAACACATATTCCATCATATTCTTTTGATAAAAAAATGTAGCTTATATTAGCTAGTGCCTTTCAAAAAAAGGAATACCTTCAATCGGTAACTTCGAATAGCTAACTTATTCCTACAATTATCACAATTACAATGCCTCCATTTTTTCATGTATGTCAATGTCAAGATCTTGGATGTGTCAATAGAAAGTATCAAACTTCTTCTGGGTCCTTTGAAGTTGGTATGGCTTTCAAAAGCTCTAATTCTTATGCAAAACATCAAGAGGAAAGAAATAGGAAGGCCCAGATGGTTATTTCTTCCAACAATCCACTTAACATTGGAAGTTCCCGCTCCACAGAAACAGTAAGCTGTATATCTATAGTTCAATGTGAGAATTAAAGTCTTTATGATGTTTCAATGATTTATTACATAGGGGCAGTTGCTATTGGGGGCAGAAGTATCTTCAACAGTCTCTAGAAACTCAAATCTCGGGGAACGGTATAGCCAAATAATTATGTGGCAGGCAGCAAAGCTTTCTCTGATTCATCATTTGAGCAAAGAAGGTTGTACTCAATTTTTGGATGAAGAAATTAAGAAGCTCAAACTTCTAGGTGATAGTGGAATACTGGATTCTGATAGCATTGTCCGCCTGGTCCCACGCTCGATAGATACAGTTTTTAGTCGATTAAAGCTCAATCAATCATTTTTCACTAAAACATGCTGTCCTAAATGCTTTGCTCTTTATGAGTATAACTCTGAATCTCAACCATCTATACTATGTTGCAATCAACCGTTTCTTTCATCATCAAAGCGCTATTTAAAAATGTTTGGAGCAGGACAAATTGCAGTTAAATGTGATGAAAGGCTGTATTTGATGGAGGAACATCAAGAACATGTAAAATACTTATCTCTTAAAACATTTCATCACCATTCTTTTATCGACTGGCTTAAGGAAAAGATCAAACTGTTCAAATTTGAGCTTCTGATTGAGAAGAAAACCCCTGTGGCAGAACGTGTAGAGTGTGATTTGATGAAGGATGTTTGTGATGGTTCAATTTGGAAAAACTTTCCCATAACCACTCCAGCTCTGGATAGCAATGATGATGAATATACAATAACTTCAGGCAACTTAATGTTTACTTTATATGTCGACTGGTTTAGGCCTGGTGGCAATAGGATTGGAGGTCATCAGAAGTCTGTAGGCAATATTATGATGGTGTGTATGAACCTACCTCAAGAAGATAGATACAAAATGGAAAATCTTTTTTTGTATTCTATTATACCCGGACCAACAGAACCCACAAGTGAACAGCTTAATCACCTTCTAAAACCACTGGTTAATGATCTACAAACTCTATGGGATGGTATATTGATTGAAAAGACACATCTTTATCCACGAGGCCGGAAATTAAGAGTTGCATTGTTCTCTTTGATAGGTGACATTCCTGCAATACGAAAATTGGCTGGCTTTTCGAGTCACTCTGCAAAAATGTTCTGCTCTTTCTGTAATATCTCTAAAGATGAAATTAGTGAAAAGAATGTGGGAAATTTTTCATTACGGAATCATGAGGATCATATGTGCTGGGCAACAAAGTGGAAAAATTCTAAGTCACATTGGGAGCGTGTATCAATTGTTCAAAATCATGGGGTACGATGGAGTGAGCTGAATAACCTTGAATATTGGCGTCCAACTGAATATTGCTCAATTGATGTTATGCATTCACATATGCTTGGCAACCTAAAAGATCACAGTCTAAGCTATTTTCAAATCCAAAATGCAGCAAAAGATCTAGAAAGAAAGCTGGAAAAGGATAAAAATTGGCATGTAAGAGAAGAAGATGATGATTTCTTTTCTGATACTTCACTGCACAAACATTCGAAAAAACGTAGAAGTAGCTTAAGCACCACGAATAATGATGATGATGATACAGGACACACGAGACAGCACAAGCGGCAAAGACGTACGAGTTCAAGACAGTCATCAAGTCATCATGGACTAGATAATGAAGGATTGGGAACAAATCGATCAAGAAGCCAGAGTAGGTCATCCAGCTCCAAATTTATTCCTCCATATAGCGATGTGGCCTCAGTACAGTCTCAAAGCAGTGACAGTAGGAATTCATTGTATAACTTAAGGCAAAGAAGCATTAGCATATCACAGAGTGAAGGATCTCACTCATCAAATGAGACAGCTAGAGATGAAGAAAATAAAAGGAAAGGTAAGGAGAAAGAAAATGAAGGTAGTAGTAATCCACGAATCACAGCAGCAGAGCTACAGGTTGTATGGAAGATGATTGATCAAGTAAGAAGACCTTCCTGGCTAACACGAGTTCCAAAATCAGTAGGATCTAAAAAGGCAGGATCCCTCAAGGCAGCAGAATGGCACATGCTGTATACTCTCTACTTCCCTTTGTCACTTATACCCCTTTGGTTTGAAAAATTTAAAGAATCTGAATCTTCAGCTTCCTCAGCTGATAAACCAAGAGAATATTATCTTCTCAAGTCACTTGTAACATTATGCTCGATCACCAATTTTTTGACATTAAAAAATATACAGACTAATGAGCTTAAAGATCTAGATCAATTTCTGTTAGAGTATCGTGAGTGCCTTGAAGAGGGTTGGAAGAATATTAATGCAAAGCCAAATCTGCATATCACTCAACATTATCCTGAAATGATAAAGCGTCTTGGTCCACCATCAGGTACAGCTACTTGGTCTGGAGAGCGGGTGAATCATATATTATCTGAAATTCCAAACAATCACCATCCACGTATGTAATGTTTGTAAGAAATGATTTAAAAACTCAGCTGTGCTAATTTATTAATATTTACCACAGGAGAGATACCGCTAACAATGCTCAAACATTGGTATCGGAAGTCTAGGGTATTAGATCTTGGTGAAGCTGAAGATAATGATCAATGTGAGACTAAAAAAATCCATATTGATCTCGATAAACAAAACAAATGGATCCATCTAAGTATGGCATTATTTACTAAATGGGTAAGGGCACGAATGGGAAAAGAAACTTCAAGACGGGCTTTGACACCATCGGAGAAAAGTGGGGATCGGGTAGTTGAAAATGTAGCAAGCATATTGATACATGGAAAGAGGTTTACTAGTTACCATCGACACATTGCTAATTCAACAATTGAATTCTACTATGGAAAAGATAGCCAGTTTGGGCAAATTGATGATCTTTTCAGATCAAAGGAAGAGATTGATCAAATATATTTAATAGTAAGTCCTTTCAAAGAGCTCCGTCCAGAAGAAACATCAAAGGATCCCTATGAGCTTTTCCCACAAGTGCATTGTCGGTTAGTAAGAGTAGCCAAAGCAACTCAAATTGTGATTAAGAAAGATGCAATAATTGGACATGCAGCTACTGTCGAGCACAAAAAAGGAATGTTTGGAATCAAAGATGAGGTTGTCACTGCCATTGGACTGCAGACAGTAGTGAGTGAAAAAATTAATCAAATTTATTTTCTGTTGACTAACATCTTTGTGTTAATTTGGGATTCGGGAAATTTGTAGGATTGGTGATATTTGTAAATGGTGAAAGAAATAATTCAATGCTCGATTAAAAAATGCAATGCATCCAACTTACCTTATCATAAACCAGTGAACAATTACTTTGGTTGCTTTTATTGCGAGAGAACCCATGCTTTCAATGAGTCATTTTTATCTTAAATGTAAGAATGAAAGAAATAAAATCATGATAATGAGAAATATGATAAAATTTTTACTTAATGAATGATCTTCTTGCTCATTCATCTACTATAAATAGTTTGACCTTCCAACTTTAGCTGATAGCTATATATTATTCACTTTATTTTTCGACAAGAGAACATACACGTTTACAAGACTATATACATAGTATCTTTTTTTACTTTAGCTTTGATAGGTATAAATTTTAACAACTGATTATTTTTATTTTATTTTATTTTATTACAGTTCATTATGGATGATAATTTTGAAGGGATGTCTGTTGACCCAACCGATTCTGATTGTTTTCTGCCTCAACATACTAATACTGGAAATACTCCTCCACCACCCTCTGCTGATCCACCTCCAGATGCATCTCAATCTGTACCACCTAATCCTAACCCACCACCTAATCCCAATCCAGGCCAAGAGTCTCATTCAGAACCGAGAAATTTTAATCCCAATCATCCTTCTGCTTCTGAAAGTGCTGATCAGCTAGGAAGAGATTGGGCTAGTGAAGTATTGAGGGAATTTTTCAGAGACCAATCATCATCTGCTCAGCCTAACCAAGGAGCAAGCACAAGTGGAGCAGGTAAGTAAAATTTGTAGTGTATTCTTTTATTGAAAAATAACCAATTTAATTAACTTATTTGAATTGTTAGTGAATCCCTCAATCATTATGGGTATCAGTGATTACCACAGACTCAATTCAGCAGAGTCTCATGAGGGAGAACGGGGGTTAAGGGCTGTAAGAGGCTTAGTTAGAAGGAATGATGTTCCCAGGAGCTCGGACAGTCTAAATAGAAATATTTACCACTTTCTGAAGTATTGTCTTGGGGGACCAACACAAATATCAAAATATCCTGCGAGCCCAACACCTTTGGAGATTGAAAATTGGAAAGATTGGAGCCAATTCAAACTAAAAACCATTCAAACTGTCCTAACCCAAGTCCAATCTTCTAACCGTGCCAATTCTGCAGCTGATCGACAATTTCTGATAACCAATTCTATAGCCTTCTTGCGATCCAAAATTCGACTACCCGAATTTTTTCCAGCACCTGAGCCTCGAGGACTAAAAGGAGGAGCACCGATCCCACTTTCTGTCAAAAGAAACTTAGAGCGTGAATTGCAAGAAAAAGGTTTTCGGAGATTCATGTTTGATTGGACTTGCCGTGATTTTTCAGAATCAACTTGGAATCAAGTCATGGGAAGCATAGTATGCGACCACTGTACCAGATGGCTCACCACCTTGAATACAATCGATCAGTCAAAGCTTCAGTTCACTCAATGTGTTATTGAGAAATGGGTAGTTAATAAGGGGAAGGAGATGATAAGGTTGTTTGGGCAAGAAGAGGAAAGGGTAGCAAGAGAAAAGATTGAAAAGAGGGCAAGGGCACAAGTAAAACGTTATCGGACCAAGGTAAGTTTTTAATTTTACTTTGCTTTTTGTTATTATGAAGCTGATTTAGTTGGAATTCAGATTGCTAGTGCACGCTACAAGTTAGCAAGAGATCTCTGCAGTGATGTGCCAGGTTTTGTTGTGCTTTTTCATGATACTAGGTGCATCTCTGATATCGAGGAAGGCCCAGCACCAGCCCCAACTGCACCTATCCGAGCTATTCCTGGATGGCGAAATCCTGAACTCAATGATTTGTTTAAAAAAATGGATAAGATGACAAAGGACTTAGCCCATACACCAGCTCAAAAAAAATCAACATTAAAAACATATTCACGGTCATCAGAAAGGACAGTTGCACAAAATGGTATATTCAATGTTCCCAAATACCTCCCCAAGAATTGCTATTCAGCAACATTTTTGCAAGGATTATCTGTGAATGAACGTGAGTCACTTGGGGTTGGAGCTGATATTGATCTGGTAAAGATTCGGGAATCAATTAATAGAGCATCAACATCATCATAACTTAGGTATAACGGTGATCTTCTGTGTAATATAGCTATCTTATATTGAATTTTATGTATTCTGTTTTTTTTCAAAGCAGCTTGGTAAATGTTATAAAGTGATATTGAGAGAGAGTAACATTTTATTTAAGAAAAACAAATAATGTATGAGATATAAAAATGTATTTTCAACAAATTGATGGTCCATACCTCTTTATGTCACATTTATGTATCCATATTAATTTCAATCGAATTTAATGTTGACCAATACATAGTGAATACACGCTATGCCACTTATACTTGCCAGGCATTGCTACCATTAAATATGCCAGTATCAAAAATTAATTTCGATCGAAATTAATGAGCATGATAATCATGAATTTCTGGAGTCAACTGCTTATTTTTATGCATGGTGCCTTGCCAACAATTAATTTCGATCGAAATTACTTTTGATACTGGCATATTGCATGGTGTCTATTCCTGGAAAGTGTAAGTGGCATAGTGTGTATTCATTACGTATTGGTCAACATTAATTTCAATAGAATTTAATATTGACATTTTCATATTGAACCCAAACCAGCAAACGACCCAAAAAATTCTTCATAAAACTGCTCATTAATTTCGATCGAAATTAGTGAGCACCATATACATATTGAATGGTAGTTATATCTGGTGTGTGTAAGTTTTAAAGCTTGTGTTCAATGTTTATTGGTCAACATTAATTTTGATTGAAATTAATATTAATGTGTAAATGATATTTACATGCTCAATATGCATTGTAATGTGTTTACTTAACAATAGAGTGCCCTACTTTTCATCTTACATAAAAATGCTTGGTAGCATGTCAAATTCAATTTTTATTAAAATTAATGTTGACATGTTACCATGCATAACAGTAAGCAACTGACTGAATAAATTGATGATAATCATGAACCTTAATTTCGATCGAAATTAATGTTGCCAAGTGCAGATTGAAAAAAAGCTATGCCACTTACACTAGCCAGGCATATTTACTATTTATTATGTATTGGTCAACATTAATTTTTATAGAAATTAATATGGATATGTAAATTTTATATTTACCCTCAACATGTATAGTAAATTTCAATACTTAAAAATACTTGCCGTCCTTTACATGTCATGCAAAAAAGCATTATATCATTTCAACATTAATTTTGATCAAAATTAATGTTGGAATGCCATTATGCATTGAAACAACTAACTGACTGAAAAAGTTCATGATCAAAATGCTCATTAATTTTGATCAAAATTAATGTTGACCAATAAACATTGAACACAAGCTTTACAACTTACACACACCAGATATAACTACCATTCAATATGTATATGGTGCTCACTAATTTCGATCGAAATTAATGAGCAGTTTTATGAAGAATTTTTTGGGTCGTTTGCTGGTTTGGGTTCAATATGAAAATGTCAATATTAAATTCTATTGAAATTAATGTTGACCAATACATAATGAATACACACTATGCCACTTACACTTTCCAGGCATATATACATGCAATATGCCAGTATCAAAAGTAATTTCGATCGAAATTAATGTTGGCAAGGCACCATGCATAAAAATAAGCAGTTGACTCCAGAAATTCATGATTATCATGCTCATTAATTTCGATCGAAATTAATTTTTGATACTGGCATATTTAATGGTAGCTATGCCTGGAAAGTGTAAGTGGCATAGCATGTATTCATTATGTATTAGTCAACATTAATTTCGATCGAAATTAATATGGACATGGACTATGCATAAAATTCCTATAAGTATAGGTAAGCTAAGCAGTTAGATAAACTGGTTTGATCAAGTACACCATATAAAAATTGATGTTTTAATGCCTTGGTTAATTTCGATCAAAATTAATATTAAGCCATGCATGTTGAATTTTATCTATGTCTGTGTAGTCCATGTGAAATGGCTTGTATTCAATATGCAGGGGTCTATATTAATTTCGATCGAAATTATGAGGTTCATTGCCTCATAAATTTGATGGTTTCTGTCAGTGTTTCATGCATGGTGCCATCTGATACTTGTTGATTCCTATCAAAATTAATTTCAACACCAATATATTGAATACAAACCATGGCACTTACAGTACTTGGTCATAGCTAAAATTCAATATGCTAGTCTCAAAATTAATTTCGATAGAAATTAATCAGGATCCATGAAGTTTATCAATAGTGTATGAGTTAAGTTTCAAGTCATATGTTTCATCATTTTCTTGCACCCATTTCTAGGTTATCTCAACAATTTTTTTCAAGTTTTATTATATTAATCAAAACTGTGGTAAGTTGTGAAAAATTAGCTAATCCAAATCTCAAATTGAATATTAATATTTTAATAATTTTGAATGTTGCTTAAGGTATTTCATTGGGTGATTCATAATAATATTTTATCAACTTAGTAGTCCTATAACTTTTGAAAAGTAACAATTTTGGTATAGTTAGGGACAACAATGCAATATCTTGTGCAGACTAAGATATATTGCAAAATAAAACTATTCAATTTTTTTTTTTCCCTTAGTTGTATCCAAGTTTATCAAAGGTTTGGTCACGGTGCCCACACCCTAGCCTGACACTCCTCCTGTCACTTAAAAAACAAATTCTTATCTTAAATTCTAATGTTACCAATTTTATATTTATAATTCATTTCTTGTTTGATGAGGCATATCAGTATATATGTGAATCTCGCATTGTCATCTGAAATTAAATTTAACAAATATTCATAAAGGATTATCCTTTTTTTTCATATAATATACTAATTAAGTGTATCTCCATTGTTTAGGAGTAAATTCTAATTTAAAAAATTTTGTATTTACCCGTGGCAATTTGAATATGGGATATAAATTTGTTATTATTTGTTTTTCACACTAAAAGTCCCCAAAGAATTACTAGTATTTTCTGTTAGCTACATCAAATTTCGCTTCAATATAAACAGATTGTGATTTAGCATGTTACTCAGTTTACCCCACTATGAATAATACATGTTAAAAAAAGCTCAAATAATATAAAATCCCCCTCTTTATGTTTTCTGTTTCTTTCATCCTCACTTTAATTTTAATCTTATTCAATTTTTTATCCTATTAAAATATCAACTTCAATTTTCTAGAATAGAGTTTCTTATAATTATTCATCATATTACATCATAATTTTTTGATATCGAATACTTTTTTTTAATATTCATTAATCAATATGTCTAGTATACAAAATCCTACACCTCCACTTTGTATGTATATCATGTTCCTCTCTCTTAATTTATATATTTCACTTATGTTCTATATCTTTTTTTTTTCAAAAATTTGATTTTCCAGCACCCAAATGTGTTTCATCCCACTCTCTGATTGATACTCGCTTTGAAGCTTTTGAGCTTGCACCATGTCTGCCACATGGCATGGCACCTAACCCTCCTGTACTTAGCAATGAGAGGCAGGAAATAACGAGAGTTCAGTATCGCAATTTACTTGAATTGGCTAGAGATAAAACAGAAGAGCTTGTCAAGATCCTTAACAATAATCCTTCTCCTTCATATTTATCTAACCCTTGTAATGAATTACTCCAATATGTGAAAAGCCTTGAAAAATGTATGTTCATCACCTTTTTTGTCTCCTTTTAAATTAGTAGATAAGATTGTTAATATTTTTTTTTCTTCATATATATTTGTAGCTTATGAGGAGGGTATGATTCCTCCTGATGAAGTCATTGTCATTAGGGATGATGATGAGACAGATGAACCATCAGCTTCAACTCATGCTTCAACTTCTAAGGAAAATCTTGAAACACCTGTTATCCGCTCCAAGAAAAAGAGATTATCCCAAGGCTCCTCTTTTGTTCGACGTATTAAACCGGCTTCTGCTAATGAATTTTCTGATGTATCAAATAATAAATCTCAAAAAAAAAGCAAAGGTTTTGATAATGAGTATATTCTTGTTTCCTTTTTTTTTTATTGTTATTCTTTTATCTTTAAAATTCAATCATATATCTCTTTTATTGCTTACATATTGTACTTTTTATCTTTCTTTTGATATTTTGTACCAGAAACTCACCTGCTGTAGATTGTTCCATCCATAAACGCCCTCTCCCTGATGAAGATGATGAAAAGAGCAATGAAAATAGCGATGATCAACTATCAGAATATGAAGCTATGCTTGTTCATCAAAAAAAGCAAAGTTTAAAATCTTCTTCAAGACATGTTGATATGTTTGATAAAGATGATGATTCAAACAGCTCATCACCGAATTCCTTCATTTCTAAGAAGCAATACCCATCACCTCCTAAATTACCTACTTTGACCTCTTTGAAAGCTTCTCTACCAATGAAATCAACTCCAATCAAGATATCGAAAAAACCTCTAACTTATTCACCCTCAGTTCTAAAAGAATCTGATTTGCAGGAGGAATTCTGTAAAATTCATAATTTTTATAAAGGTAGAATCAGCACGGAAAAGGTCCTAAGGTCGTGGTTGGAAATTGTTACTCTCCTCGAATTACGCTCTTCTACTTATTCCCAAGAACCCATGTCAAATATTCCAATGTTTACTTTTCATTGGGAAAAATCTTGTGGAGAAGATTGGCTTTCAAAACTTACTGAGTTATGTAAGTTACCATAATTTTTAGTCTTGACTTTTGTTCTTTTACTTATTTTTTTTTTCCTTTTGTAGCAAATATTTTTTTAGAGATTGATAGCTCACAGCTATGGGTACTCGATAATATTGATTTCAAAAAAATGGAAGATTTATGTGATCCTGATGGTTTAAATACTGAAATTCTTTCCTCAACAAAGAAAACGGATCACCCTGAATCCAATCTTATCCGAATGCTCATGAGATTAATGATCCCAAGTGACCACTGCCGTTCTTCATGGGTATCTCTTATATCATCTTCACTTTATCTGACCGCACATGAATTCAGCCAGCTTCCATCACATCAAAACATTAACTCAGATTGTCCAATTGAACGTGGTCTTCAGCTTCTAGCTCACCTTTCAAATCTGAAGAGTCCGATTTCTGATGGCTTAGAAGTTGGTCCCACTGCACTTCAAACCCGTGATATATCAATGTCAACTCTTCTTCAAATCAGCAATATTATCATTGATATAATTATGTCAATTATCATTCTTAAATCAAAATATTGTGCTGCAACAATATCAAGTGGCAAGACTAGTGAAGCTCAACAATCAAGTGAGAAAAACGAAAATACTGAACTGACTATAAGGAGAGAGAAACAAAAGGCTGCACTAAACAAAATAAATTCTGAATACTCCCACCACCGATATCAATCTTTCACATTCTATATAATTGATGGTGTCCGTGGTTTATTTCTGAGCTCTCAAGATCATAGATTGGCTTCAGCAGCTGATTGCTTGGAGGTAATATCAGAAGTTAAGTTTCTTAATTTACATGAAAAAAAAAATCATTTGATGGAAGAAATAATTTGGAAAAATTTAAATAACTATATTTTAACATTAATAAAACCTTTTATAGGCAAGTGTGATCCATTTCCTTTAAAATTTGATACCCCAAGTCCTCCGGGAATTGCTAGGGCTATTTCTGCAGATTTTCTTAATCACTGGAGCTCCATTCAGCCAGTATCACCTTTTTTTGCTAAACATAGCCTTTCAATAAATTAATATTCCAACATGTAAATAGATAAAGTTCTTTCTATATGATATATCTTGTATAATTCAAGTTATTTTCCTTCAAATACGTCAAAAATGTGACCATCTTTGAAATTTATTAAGTAACCTTTGACATGATTTTCTAAATTAATTATTAAAAAAAATTATTGTAAGTCCAGCAATAACAAAGATTTTAAAATCTACTTATATGATTTCAAATACTTGTATTAAATTCTTAAATATTTTATTGTTTATATAAAAATATGATAACTGCTCTAGTTTTGTTACTTTACCTTTAATATTATATAATCTATTATTTATTACAAATATTTTCGTTGATTGTAACATTTTTAATCAGAAGTAGAACAATTTAAATAATTAAATGAGTACATTCTTAAAAAAATACAATTTAATCTATCATTGATTCAAAATTCTTTCTTCAACTCTTTATTATTACCTTTTTTATTAATAAGCCTGTTTGACCTAAAATACTATACAGTTAATTTGGTAGCATTAAAAGCACATTTTTATGGCTAATATATTTCAAATTCTTTATTATAGTTTTTTTTATTTTAGAACCTTTGCTACCAATTTAATAAAAATGACATTTAAAGATTTCACAACTTATATATTTCCTCAAAAGTAAATCAAATTTTCTTATAATATTATGAAAAAAAATTATTTTATTTCACAAATAAAAGAAATAGATAATACTATAATTATCAAAACTGAAAATGTTACAGCTACTCCCAGTATTTATCATGTTTAAATTTGCATTAAGTTGTGTATATATAATATAAATTTTTAATATTTATATATCTAGATTTTTTAGATTTGTCTTAACATTAGATAAATAATACTTTGCTGATTCTATTTCTTCCTCTATTAAGTCATCTCTTTTCAAAAAAACTCTCAAAGCACTAATCAAATATTCTAACCTAAATTTTTCTGTTTTAATTTCTAAGTATTCTGAAATATCAATATCAAAAACATTAAGCTTTTCTATAGCATGAAAAAGTCTAGTGCTGATTTGAATAGAAGAACCTATCCTAGTGAAGCCAGGAATTTCATGACATCTTGAGGTAAAATGCCTTAGTTGATTGGCAGGCCATAATGTCACTGTTATTCCATTAGTTGCTTCAAAGTTGATTTTACTTCGAATTTCGGGAAACATAAGTTCTCCACCTATTTGTCGTGGTTGGGTCTTATCATACTTCATATGAATGGTGTTTTTTTCTGTATCTTTAGGAAAAAATATTCCTAAAGTATACTCACTTGCATCCTTATCGAGATGAACCTCATTAGAGAACCCATTACCATTCCCTCCAGATGTCCAAGTTAAATTACTAGCAAACGGTACACCGTCTTCTTCACTAGAAACTTTTGAAAATCCAGGAATACCAAGTTTTGCACAAAGATTAGTTGCCTCATTGTACTTTACATATGATATTTTTTTAAAAAAATATTCAAAGTACATTGCAATCCTCTTCATTCGTTTTTTATATTCATCCGTTTTTACAATATCATCAGTGTATTCATCTGCAAGGAAAAGCATTCAAAAATTCAGTATTTAAATTAAAAAAAGTGATACTTACGAATATGTAAAGATTTCTTTCTATCTAAAATAAAGCCACCACCAAACATTTTTCCAAAACCACCAGCTCTTTGATGATAACCATTATTTTTAATTTCATGTTCGCAGTAAGAAAGATCCTTAATGCATCGCACCGTAGCTTCTAACATATCTAGTTCTTTGAGCTCATGAATTTCAAAAGTCTGCACAAGAACATTAGGTATTAAGACACCTTTTGGTTTATAAATACTACATCCAGGAAAAAAATTGTAATAATTATTGCAATCTGTCATATTATTTGCATAAGATCGTGCATAGAAATGTGGCTTCTTCCCGTTTGTATCCATTCCAAGAGCGTTTACAAGTTTCATTCCAGTAGCAATGTCTTTCGCCCACCTATTGTTAGAGTTCTTCCCTGGCCGTTTTTTTTTTTTCAAATCGTTACTCATTGATGGTTCAATCCTAAGAGAATTCAATTTTGATTTAAAATAGAAAAAAATCAAAAATTAGAAAATAGTAACATAATTTCAATTATCAGTCAATGATACCTTTAACTTTATCATATCTTCAATATTAGAAATACAAAAGTTAGCATATCTACATATTAGTAAATTTATATACTTTTTCTTTATTTCAAATATTAAGAAAGCGTTTCAAAGGTATACTTTATTAAATTATACATATAAAGAGTATAGCTTTATCCTGTATGCATTCAGCAAGTACGAGATTTGGCTCTACACTTAATATTAATAATATAATGAAAGTATAACTCCAATACACTAGTAATATTAAAAAATTTACGGAATTATGATATCCACATATATAAAATGAAAAATCTTGCTCTGATCAATATATTGACTTAGAAAGTTATACTTCAATAAATTATTAATTTTTAAATTGTAGCATTGTCCTGTATGCTTTCAGCAAGTACGAGACTTTGAAACAACTTAAAAATCAATAAATTAAAGGTAAAGTACAAACAATCTAATTATTATTATGAAAAGCAAAACATTATCCTGTATGCTTTCAGCAAGTACGAGATGATGTTTTACTTTTCATATTAATAATATAATGGTTGAGAAAGTATTAAAGAAATATAGAAAAATGATAAGCAAAACATGAACTTACATGTCTATAAAATCTTCTTCCATTTGTAGCTGATTGATCAAAATTAATTATAAAGTTTATTTTATAATCACTGTTTTAAAAAATAAATGGTTAGATAAATAAATTGAACATTTTTGATAAGGAATAAAGAAAAGTAAATTGACAAACAAATAAAAAAACTTTAAGTTAACTGAAAAAGAATTTTTTTATAATGAATCGAAAGGGTACAGTAAAAGATACCATAAAAATAAATTCAGAATTAGAATCATTAGATTAACTTGTCAAAAGTGTAAAAAAGTGTAACAAACCAAAATGATATGAAATGCAATAGCAAGAAAAATTTGCTTACCGGTAATCAGATAAGGTCAAGAAAATAGTACCAATAATTCAAAATGATAAAGCAAAAATATGATTGATAATTTTTGAAAAAGGTAAGTGAGAAAGAGAAAGGAAAAATAAATTGGGTGGCAAACAGATGTATATATCATGAATTTTCACTGATCACATTTTCAAAAAAATGCAGCTCTCCAAGTCATATGATAAACTTCATCTAAATTCCAAGAATGATGTTGCCAAGGCACTTTACACAGCATGATCATTTTTTCCTATGCATATACTAATTCCAGCTAGAATTTACTTGGCTGCATGTTGTACAGATGCACATTTGTGGAACACTGAATTTCACATCTAAAAAAAATTGACGCCACATAATTCTAGCTACCATGTTTCACGTAGCTAAAAAACATACACTCATCACATTTAAATTTACATTGCGCCAAAATTAATTCATTTTTGAATTTTTTTAAAGGAAACTATAATGTGCACCACCTATTTCTAAAATATGAACCTCCGCACCATATTAAATTGGGAGACTTTTAATTATGCAATTTTTTTGCCGTGACCTTTTTCCTGATCTTACTTGGTTCAAAATATTGAAACATGGCCAATGTTGATGAAAGAAACATTTGATTTTGTTTCTATGTGTAACAATGGAAGGCTGTTTCTTACTGGCGAAAGAGTGTTGTATATTTTATTTGAACAAATTTTTATTTTTTTATGTATTTTATTTAAAAAATTTACTTTTTATTGCAGCCAGATTTATACTGGCTGATTTTTAGAAACCTTAATTTATGACCCAAGCCTTTGAAATTGGCTTGGGTCCCTTACATTGCAATTTAGTACTTCCAGCCAGGTTTCCCCTGGCTGGAAGTGTCTCTTTCAAGCAATCGAAGTCGCTAAAAGCGACTTCAATTGCTTGCTGTAATGTTTGCCACCCTCCCAGCTAATTTACTAGGCTGGGAGGTGGCCAAAGCAGTGTGCAACGCGCGTTGCTGCTGCAAGTAACGCACGTTGCACAATCGCTACCATATTTCATGCAGCTGATATCAAGTCAGCTGCATGAGATATGCGCAGCATGTGCAATGCGCGCTGCATGCAGCAGAAACGCGCGTTGCATGCAGCAGAAATGCAGGCTGCATGTGCTGCATGCAGTGCATTGCACAGCCAGAAAAAAACTGGCTGTGCGATGCACTGCATGCAGCACATGCAGCCTGCATTGCTGCTGCATGCAACGCGCATTTCTGCTGCATGCAATGCGCATTACTTGCAGCAGCAATGCGTGTTGCATGTGCTGCATGCAGTGCATTGCACAGCCAGTTTTTTTCTGGCTGTGCAATGCACACAGAGAAACCAAAGTCCCTGCAAGGGACTTTGGTCTCTAAAATGGAAGCGACTTTCCCTACCAGGTGCAATCTGGTGGGAAAGTGAGAGAAACGTTAGACCGAAGTTGTTTGAAAGCAACTTCGGTCTTAAAAACATTAAAAATCATAAAAAAAAAAATGAGAAATGTAGAAAAAAAAAAAAATTAAAAATTAAAATGTGAGTAAAAGA
Source organism: Hemileia vastatrix (assembly GCA_030280995.1). Classification (NCBI taxonomy): domain Eukaryota; kingdom Fungi; phylum Basidiomycota; class Pucciniomycetes; order Pucciniales; family Zaghouaniaceae; genus Hemileia; species Hemileia vastatrix. Next base: position 27,515,815 of record JASXTE010000010.1, on the reverse strand, counting down.
AAAAAAATAAGTTCTAGTGATACCAAAAATCCAAGCCAATTTCATTTGGCTTGGTTATTTAATAATTAATTTTTAATACATTAAATTTAAAATTCAAACACCATAAAATATATGAATTTTTTTTATATGAATATTATAAATTTAATCTACCTCTTTCTCATAATTATATTTATAATTTTGTTTTTTTAATTTTTGACATTTAAGTTTATTTTTTGGAAATACAAAATTAAATTTTCAGCTAAATTTTTTAGTAAGGTAAAATAAATTATAAATTTGACATTTTGTAATTGAATAATGAAAAAAATTTTAAATTTATTTAAAAAATATTTTTGTTAGAAGAATACAAATATTTTAAGGGTAGAAAAATGGTGCAAATTGTAAGTAAAAAAAATTATATTTTTTTTGGTGAGGGGTTATTTCTATTTTTAAAAATATTTTTCAAAAACATTCATTAAATACTGAATTAAATTACTTTGAAACTCAAATTTTTTGTAAAATAATTAAAAATGAAATAATAATATTGTTGTATTTGATATAAAATTTGAATTGGTAATATTAATGTCTCTTTAAGTAAATTTGAAAATCATTTAAAAAGACCATGTTGATAAGTACTTCATTTTTGATATACAATGGTTATATATATATCTTATATATATTTCTTGAGTGTTATTTTTATATACATTCAATAAAATTTGTAATATAAAATGCCATTTAATAATTAATTAATGTTCAACTTAGTTATAACAACTTCATATTTAATACCAGCCACTAGTATTTACTTTTTAATTTAAAACTCCAATATAATATGAGAGTATCCTTATTTTGTCTGTATGTAATGAACAACAATAACAGACCATAAATGAGTGGGTAGTTAATTACAATAAATAGTTGAAGAATAACCTATAAGAAATGATAAGTTTATCAAAAAGAGTACATTAAAAAAATATACTTTTGAATTTTTTTTGATATAATTTGGGTAGTTAAATGAAAATTTAAATTATCAGACATCAAAATGGATAAAATCTAAAAGTAGTGTTTATATAATAAGCCTCATAAAAAAAAAGGATAAAAAATCTACTATGTAACTAAATTATTAAATATTAAGGTATTATTAAAATTATTGAAAAACTTATTTTACAGTTATAATGAAATCTAAATGTGAAAATAATGGTGGGATAATAGTAAGACTATGTGGAAACACTTTAATTTATACATACTTTCAACTATGTTCAGATAAAAAAATTGTTAAAATTGTATAATAACATCTAGTTAATAGTGATGCAATTTTATTTAGATCAAGAATAAATTTTTCTGAGGAAAAACTAATTAAATTGAGATATGGCCATCTCCTTTCAAGAGATAGAATAATAATAAAAATTTAAAAAATTATAATAAGTATTCTTAATCACCATTTTTGAAAAGTCTCTAGTAAAATTCATTATAATATATCATTCATTGATTACATTATATGGAGTTTCATCTTGAAGTAGTGATGTGCAGCTTTGAACTTATGTTATGAAAAACAAAAAAGTTAAAAAATATATAGTTATACTAATGAAAAAGCCAAAAATAAAAATACTATTATAAATTAAAAAAATAAAACTACATAAATTTTATTCTGCTCTAATGATGGAAGGGTACTATGTATGAATTTCCACATGTTAAATCCAAACCTGCTTTAAGGCTAGTTTACAGGTAGAGCTATTAAGTTTCCTTAAATTCTAAAAATAACTTATGCATTTTACTAATTATTTTTTTCTTGTTTCTTTCCAAAGTTGTTAGAGTTGCTTAATTAATACTGTTATCTTGATTGTAAGATATATAATTTTTTTTGAATACATGATTTATTGTTTCAAAAATTATATTATAAATTTAAATCATTTATTTCATTTTCTAAAGCTTCATTGTCAAAGACACAACTCCATTTTCTATTACTTAACAAATATATAAAATGTGATAGTAAAATTTAAGGAATTTTCTTTTTTAGAGGGTCAAACTATATTGTGAAGATTTTTATCTAGAAATTCTTGTACTCTAAAACCAAATAATTTTCTCCCTTAAGTAAGCCATTTCAAAAATATGAGAATATAAACAAGAATATTAACTTATCTTATTTTTATTTTCTTTACTGAAAGTTTTAGTTCAATCCCTTTTTTTATATGACATTAGTATAAAAACATGGTTAAATGCTACTATATAATTAATTTTTATTATATATATATATATATATATATATATATATGAAATATTTAGAACGTCATCCTTTTTTATTTACTTGAATAAATGGCTCAATTATAATACCCAACACTTATTAATGTTTCCCAAACTCAATAACAAATTTCTCATATGAAATATTAGCTTCTAATATAAGAAGTTTATCTATAGATGATATTCAACATGTGATTTTACTTTTTAGATTCAGCTAAAATTAAACAAAAGGAGAAATCATGCATATGTGTATAAATGGTAACCATATGTTACTTAGAGGATTGTGAAATTCACTCATCAGAATGGTTTAAGTATTAAAATAAATTGAGGTCATTATTTTCTAGTATTTGAAACTAATTAGGAAATTATTCTAAAAATATATTTTAATGTGTATCATGTTTAAAAAGTTGGAAATATGATTTTTGAAAATTGTGAGTTTCTTATGAGATACCAAGCTTTAGTTTACATTGTTTCAAGTAGAATAGAATTTTAGTATTAGAAATTGAAAGCAATGTACCATTATCAGATTTTAACTGTGTTCTACTTATAGAATGATTACATAACATTAAACATTATTTAAATCAAAAAGGTTTAAAAGATATTTAGACTTTTACCAAATTTCACCATTTATTAATCTTTGATTTGAAAACAAACTATGATGTACACTCACTAGAAATAAGCAATCCCAATTTTAACATAATTTATCAATCCAAAAATAATGAGTCAATTAACATGAAAATATATATTATTTCAAAACCAATTCTCTAGATTTAAAATATGATGCTTTAATGAAAAATTATTACAAAACTTTAATGCAATGAAGTCTCTTAAAAAATTCAAAAATAGAATATCAAAACAAGTAATTTCTGCAAAAAAAACTACTAACTATTGTAGATAAAGCATAAAAATAAGTCATATTTTTTAAAAAAATGATCTAACAATATTTATTTTTGTTAAAAAAATCAAAACATTGTTAAGTTTGCTTGTTATAATAATGTTAAAATCCACTAAACATTATCTAAAGGTGGTAAAATATGTTAAAAATAAGTTGAATTTTATGAGATAAAAATCAACAATTTTGTATCATTTCCTGTTGTGCTATGACTTTATTCCACCCTTTTTATCTGATTCTTCCAGTATTACTTTGCTATGATCACTAGTTTTCAAGTTAAAATTTACAAATGTTCATTATACTTGATAATATGAAAAATAACTCAAACTTTTATAACTACAAAATAAGATTTTGTAACTCCTTCTTTCAATCAATATTTGAAGAAATTTTAGTTTATTTGAGTAATGATTTTAAGAATAACAAAAAAATTGAAATTCACAAGGAATTATTTCCAGAGACTATAATTATTTACTTGTGTAATGCATGAGCTACTTATCAATGATGTAAAACATCAGAAAAGTAAGTTATAGTTATAAATCTACAGATTATACTGTTTCTGGTATATATATCTTCAATAAATCTTTTAAACTTATCTTAGCCTACATACCACACAATAGAAAATCATTATATTAAAAAAGGAAAAAATTCTATGATAATATCATAAAGAATGATAACCATGGATTAATATTCCATAAAAATGGTTAATAATATTTTAAGAGAACCTAAATCAGTATTCTTTCATCAAAATATATCCTTTTTGTCTTTGTAATTTATTCCAAACAAATTTTTTGAAAGTTGAATCTATATATCTAATGCCAAAACCACTATTAAGTTCCCTCTTAGACTTTTTAAGAAATTATATATATATATATATGTATATATATATATTATTTATCAAAAATTGAAATAAAGAATAAAAACATAATTTTATTTACCTTTAATTATTTAAATATAGAGTATTTTCAGAATGCATTGTGGTTACTTGTGAAGGTTAGAAGATTTGAAGTTGGATTTATGAGTTTTTAGAAGGGCAAATATTGTAAAATTCTTTCATAAATATTTATTTCATAGTTTCAAATGTTGAAATCTACAAACTAATGGGATTTAAAATTATATTGAGATTTAAAATCTGTTTTCTACTCAAGTAAAATAAAATAAAATGATGATATCAAAATTGAAATTAAGTTTAAACTTTTGATATGCTCTATCTTCAATTTTATTGATAGTGCATCAAAAATTTAATAATATTTTTTTCCTTCATCACTTTTTACATAAAAGATAGTTTTATCATTTTATGAATTAAAGATTGCTTATATAAATTTAACATCTATGTCAACTGTTTATGACTATTAATCTATATAATAAATTTTTTAGAAGAAAAAATAACATCAGTATATACTGACTTTGAAATTATTCAATTTAAAATAGTTTACAGGTAGATAATGAAGGGTGATTTCATTTTTGAATATGAACTATAGAAGTCTTATTTTATCAATTTTAATTCTTTTTGAGCTCAAATGTATCCACCGCAACTTAAGTAAGAATAAAAATTATTTTTATTGAAATTTACATGAGAAAGTATGCCTATTATTCAAAATCAAACTTGCTCTAATGGTGTTTTTCAATCATTATTTCCATTCATAACAATAAAAAACATTTCAATTTGCTGATGTTTTAGTTTTTGATATCCCCAAGTTTATATCTCAGGTGTACTATTCACAAAATTATTAAAAATATAATTTTCGAAATACATGATAAACTTGAAAGTGAGGGGGCATTAAATTTTTAAAAATGAATTCTAAATTCAGGATGGATAGTATTTTTTCTATTTTCACAAATGAACAATTTTTCGTTTCAATTAATCCAGAAAGAAAATTTTGTTGTAAGCATATTATATTATATTTATTATGATTTTAAATACTATATTTTCAAGATTTGTGTTTAATATTTCCTGTGAAAGTTAATGTTAATGTGAATTTAAAGTAAGCTTGAAGAAATTTAATCAATAGGCATATTGGATATTTAAAATAATATTTTGCTCCAATCTTGAATCATCCTGGGCTAAAAAATATCCCAAATAAGGTTTTTGTGGGTCAATTTGGATTTAAGTAGGATTAAGTGAGGTTTAATAAAGGACAGATAAAAGGCTAAATTCATTACTAGTGACTTTTTTCTCAAAATAGTTATAAAATATTTATCATTCTGGACTCAAGCTTCAATAAAGTTGAATTGAAACAGAGATAATTTCTAGGAGCACAACACCATATTTACAAAGGTGTAAAATACCTCAAATATTACTCATAATATAGGAAGGCAAGGAATCTACAAAATTCACATTTCAAACGAGGATTTATATTTTGAATTTGAAATTGAGAAATGGAATATTATTTTCCAATTTAAATATCTATTAGTCATTTTAACAAAAGTTTTCAGTAATCAGATTGAATTTTGATGGTATTTTGTTGTAGATTAATCATTTTGATGAGACATTTACTCAAAATTACTGGTTTCGTTTCTAATATTCCATGTGAAATTCATTATGAATCTTTTTGAAAGTGAATAGTTGACATATTGGATATGCAAAAGCTTATGTTAGATCAAAGTGAGATCAAAGGGAGCTTAACTGATGATCAAATTAGGATTTTACAAGATCAAACGGTGATCAATGTAGGTTCATCTTGAGCTCAATCTGTGACAAATCTCTGACTAAATGTAAGGCCAAACAATTTCCTACATGGTGATGATGTGTGCATAATTCAAGCATAGATATGTGGCTCAACGGAGCTCAAGCAAGGGGTATTGCTAGCAATACCCCCCCATTTTTTCTGTGGTGTAGCCTCTTCAAATTTAGCCAGGTGTTCAAGAATTTCATTATTTATAGAAACGGCTAGTTCATGACCATTAAAAGATTTCTTGCTAGTAGCAAATGATTTTACAGACTCATTGTCAGTTTTTTTAATGGCTGAAATATGGGGAAGAAAAGTATTGCTCTGTTCAGGTTCCTTTCCTTTATTCTTATGCAGCTTATGGGTAGCACTTTCATCTACACCATAATGATTGATGGTTAAGGCTGAAAATTTTTCCTGTAGGTCAGACACATAGTTTCTTATCTTTGGAATTTAAAACATCTGGTCATTCATTTTTCAAGTGATAAAACCTTTCCGTCCTCAAAAACTGTGTGTTTGGTACTTAGTGCATGGAAATCATTTTTTAGCTTTTTCAACTCATTGTGTAGAGACTTAATTTCACTTTTCAATGAATAACTCTTCTCAATAAGGGATTTCAATTCACTCAAGGATTTATGCAGATTGATATTCTTATCTGAGATAGCTCTATGGTCACTTCTTATTTGTTTCTGTTGGCTAAGAACAATATTTAAAGTTTCTTTGATTTTTAAATAATCTGTATCTTGTACAGAGGAACTCACTTTACAATGCAAGTGAAAATTATTCAATCTATCACTCTCATGTACTAATACATCTCTCAAATGTTTGTTTTTCACAACATTAAAATCAAGTGTATCTTTCAATATCTCCTCAGAAGTTTTATCAAGAAATGTATAGACTTCAGGGGAAACAGAATCATTCTTAATTGAAAGAGAAGGACTAATTAAAGAAGTAGAAGTCAAATGTAAAGGTTCATCAAATGATAATTTGCTAATTACATCATTGGGGATACTCATTAAACGAAGTTGTTATTTTATGGGTTTAACTGTACTTTCACCATGATCCACAATATTACCTGTGGAACAAGATTTGTTATTATACATCCAACATGTTTATCAAACAAATTACTTACCATGGAAAGAAAGGAATTTTCCCCTGTGCCTTCTTTCTACTGCCTCCCTGATAAGGATGGGGCTGAGGAGATTGATGGTAGGTTTGTGTCCTAGATGGGCAAGGGTGTTGAGCTGTTGGCTGCTGAACATTCTGTTGGTAATTGTCAGCCTGGATATTCCCAGGACTGTATAAAAAGTACTTATAATTTATGTTAAACAGATGGACTATACATGGGAGCAATAAATTAGAGTACACAAATAGTATACATAAGTAAAATTATGATAATATACAAAATATGACATTTTAACACCTTATATAAAGGCATATATCCACCTTTTATAAGTCTTATGTACTTAATATTAATTTGGAATATTTTAGGGTAATCTTAAGAACCCTAAATATAAGGCTACATAATTTTTAAGTACACTTAAAGCTGTTATTTTCATTGTTTTATGTAAAAAACAAGAAATGCGCTTTAAATCATTTAAATGTTAATTATATGCACTATAAATTTAATAATATTAAAAATTCACTTTAAAAGATCAATTTATCTTGGCTAGGACTATTGATTTGGCTACTCAAATGCATAAAAATAACACTTTTCAAATTTGGTGTTTTTATGCCAGAAATGGCTTCTGTGTACTGACCACATACTGCCTGCATTTTTCCCATGTGAATAGCTTCATTTTTAGAAAAGTTAGCTCTTTCACACTATAATTACCCCACATTCTACACCCAATGTGGGAAACACACTAAAATAGGCAAAAGGCGCTTATTTAGTGTCCTAGCTTAGTTATAAATGCATTGACCCTCTTTATATGCACTAATTTCATTAATAACCTCATTCTTGACACATTAATTCACTACCACACTTAAATTTGCCTAAATTAATCAAGGATTTACCTGTGAAAGCGCCTTCCAAGACTGCATGTAGTTACCACACATCTCACACCCTTTTTTGGGTTTTTTGGTGGTTTTTCAGTCAATTTTGGTTATTTTTGAATGGGGATTTCATGTAGTATAATGTCATGATTAGCCCCAAAATTTCTACAGTTAATCCTCCTTATTGGTAAGTATTAATTAGTTTTAATTTTCCCTTTATTGGCCTTTTATATACATGTATAATATGCATATACTCTCTTTTTTGCTTATTCTTTATTTTTGATGGATTATCATTATTACTACAGGATTTTAGCGGCTGATATCATTCTAATTATGTTACTAGTCACTCTTTTTAACTCTGAACATCTCTATTTGCTAGAATGAGTCGCCATTAACTGTGTATTGAGCTGGTAAATCATAGGGGGAATTGGGGAAGTAATTGTGTATAAAAGGAGGAGGTTTGTGGTCTTATTTTATTCATTTTTTGTCATAACAATTAAACATATAATCAATAAAATTACAATAATTATCAATAGTACTTTTAAAGTCTTTGAATAGTATCTGAATTTATTAAATCTATTTCTCTACCAACTATAAAGATTGTAAGCCATATATAATTAGTGAGATTAGAATTACTGAGACCCTTATATTGAGTTTTATTTTAATACTTATTGGATTGGTACTACAGTATTCATGTAGGACCATTAAAATCTTCTAGAAACCTTACCTTTCAAGCTAGTTCAAATATTTGTACTTGACCTCAGCCTGACAATTGGGGACTTTTCCTCAAGAATACTGTTGGTTATCTTCCAGTAAGTAAAATTTCAAAGAAAAGAGACTACAAGTAAGTAAAATCCCTATAGAAATATTTGGATAATTACAACATGTTGGGGTCACTTATATAGGAATTTCAGAAAAAGAAGCCCTGTTATATAATCAAATTGTGATATTGAATCAACAATTTTACCACTAATTTAACATATAATTTTTATTAGTGAGTCTGTCAATAGAACAATTAATTTTGTGATTTTTTCAGATAAAAATTTTTACCACTAATTTAACATTAAATTGTTATTAGTGAGAGTCTTTCAATAGACCAATTAAATTTGTGGTCTTTGCAGATGATAAACCAATTAAACTGATTAATTGTTTTCTTTTAACAGGACTCTTAATCCCTTTTTATTGGTTTGTAAAATTCATTTAATATTTAGAAAGAATCTTACTGACAGATTTTCTTTTTTAATATTAAAACATGGCTACTTAGTGTAGACCAGTTAAATCAAGTAACCACATAAAAGAATATTTGACTTTTGGAACTTATAAATTCACTTCATACCTACAAGTAAGAAATAAAATTGTCTTCAGTGGTATTGATAAATACTGATAAAACTCCTTTTTGAAGTTTTCAGATCTCAAATTTCAATTCTTCGATTAAATTTCATGTAAAAATGTGTGACAACAATGATATTGTGAGTAATAAGGAAAAAACTTATAGCTTAAGACCTAGAGCTGAAAGACCTGTTACAGGACATTCAAATGGAGGGCCAGGATTCCCCCACAAACATCATCACTCCACAAATGTCTCTGCAGGAAAGGGAAAAACTATTAAAATAGGTATCAATAAGGAAAACAAAAAATACTTTACAAGACCAAATTCATTCCCTTTCCACTCTACTGAAAACCTTGACAATCAGAGTCAACAATATAGTGGACCAGATAAATAATCTGGAGAAAAGAGCAGCTCAGGGTTTTGAAGTAGTCAATCAAGCTCTTGTAGAAATAAAGGCTCAACCACCAACAGTGGCACCCAACAGATCCATAGCAACACCTCAAGCCCAAGGGGAGGACCAAATAATTACTGTAAGCTAATTGAAGTGGGACTGTTACTCCCAAAACTACAACAAACCTCAACGGTAGGGCTCCAGCAGTCACCCTTACAGGGGAAAGTTAAGGAGAGGAAGGGGAAATGGAATAAGACATTGGTGAGTCATTCGTCTTCTCAGGATCAATTATATAATTCTAACAATGAATTACTTATAGGTAATGAAATTGATAGAGAATTAGTGGATATAATTGACAAGGATATAAAAAATTATTCATTGGAAAATAACATGTTAAACTTGTCTTTAAATGATGACAATGTACATAGTTTTATTGACCACCAGGATAATGCTATTAATATAAAAATGGACCCAAATCAATAAAATCTTGAACCTGATGATGAGTCTTCAGAATTGTACACAGCAAAAATTGAATATTTTATAAAAGAAAATCCAATGGAATCAAAAATAATTGGTAAATTATTATTAAGAATTGAAAAATTGGAAGAATTCTCTAGAGAGTCAAATAATAATACAGAAAGTGTATGATTAAACCTCACACAATCATTGAGTACAACAGCCAATAGGTTAAAAATTATTAATACTTCAAATAATGAATTAATCAATGAAAACAAAAGATTATACTCTGAGATTAAAAATTTAGAAAATAAATTGGAACTTTATCAGAATATTATGGCTACCATAGAGGGATGTGTAAAATTGTCATTTTCAAATGTGAATGATACCTTAACTCATTTACCCGTAATAAAAGATAGATTACAAAGAGTAGAAATTGAAATTTCTAAAATTTTGAAAAATAATGATAAAGTAAAAGATAATACCTCTTAAGTGGAAAGAGTACCAGCTTTTATGAAACACCCAGATTATAAACCGATGATTGAACATGAACATAGTGTCATGGGCTCTGAGAATACAAAATCAGTAAAGATGAGATAAATGATCATCTTTCTAAAGTAAGTCAAATACTCAATATTCCTCAGGTTAGAGAAGCAAAAAGCTAGCCAAAAGAACTTGCCTAAGTTAGATCAGTACCCTTCTTTTGACAGGACTCAAAATCTGATTGGCAACTATTCATTCAAAGATTTGATAACTTAAAATTTTCATACAAATTACCTGATGAAGAAATTACATCAAAATTGATATCTTTATTTACAGATGTGGGCTTATTATGGTTTGAATCTGTATTGAGTGAGGGGATTAACTACTCCTGGAATGAATGGAAGGCACTAATTGAAAAGCAATTTGGTGGCCCAAAATTTAGAATCACTCAACAAAGATTGTATGAGAAAGCCTGATATAATCTAAATGCTGGGGATAAACCCATGGTATTTTTAATGAATTTAATAAAAATAATGATAGCCATGGATCCAAAAATAGACTAAGATGAGTGGAAAGAAAAAATAATATATAAGTTGTCTATATCAGTCAGAGACATTATTGTAGCTACAACTGAAACCATCAGAGATACCTCTGGGTTTATTAATATATGCAATGAAATATAATTGAACCACAAATATGAAACAAGGTATAATAATTACAGGAAAAGTGTTGAGGTAGTAAAACTTAATACAAATAGGTTACCAGTGGAGAAGAAAAAACCTTCAGCTCCCCTTTCCCCTAAAAGACAAGAAAGTAACACTTGCTACAAATTTAATGAACCTTGTGGTAAAGGTCTTACTTGTAAGAAAAAAATAAATGTTATTGAAAACTCACAAGATTATGCACAAAGTAATCACAAAGATGAAAAAGAGGAATCTAGTGAGGATTGTAAAAGTAACATTTCTTACAATGATGATGAAAATGAGATATATGTATTAGAACAAGATATGATGTTCCTGAATGATGCAATACCTCATACTGATACATCTTTATCTTCATTTGAAGAAGCTGAAATTATCAAAGATGTATCTCATGATACTTATTAAATAACACCTGTTAGAGCGCCTGTTATTATACGTGGAAAGAAATGAATGCCATTCTTGACACTGGGCCTTGCAGGTAGTGTAGTTTCCATTAATACTTTAATGAAACTAGATAGTAAGTATAAGGAAAAACTAGAACCTGTACAGACAAAGAACTGGAGGGGTTTTGGTTCAGTATTAAATCCAATTGGCAAACACAAAACTACTGTATTCTTTAAATATCATAATGGATATGTAAGAGCAGTGTGTGAATTTGTGGTAATGGATAATAATAATTGTAGTGATTGGTTTATTATTGGCAATGACTTATTGACCAAATTTGGCATCAAACTATATCCTGCAAATAGTTGCTTCACTATAGGCATAAATAGGAAAAAAAAATTCAAGATTTGCTCTGAAAATTCAGTTTATTCCATTACTTCTAAAGAAGAAAAAATGCAAGGTGGAAGAACCACCTCTGAAGTGGTAGAATTGGAAAATGAAATCCAAAAAGCCTCTTTAAGTCCTCAACTCTCAAAAATTGAAGAAAACAATATTTTGTGATTGATAAAATCTTATCCTATGGCATTTTCTCATGGCTCTAATGAAATAGGATTGGTCAGAGACCATGAGATGAAAATCTCTTTAAGTTGTGATTTGGATAATATTCCTGGAAGCTTGAAAAAGAAACCTTACCCAGCTTCTCCTGCAAAAAGGAAAGACATTGAAGACAACATTAATATGTTGTTAGAAATGGGTATTGTTGAAAAAGTAGATACAAAACCTAAGTATTGTGTTATTTCACCAGTTTTAATCTCTTGTGAAAAAGATAAGGCAAGATTATGTGGTGATTACAGAGCTTTGAATACATTCACTGTGGATGATATTTTCCCTCTACCAAGGATAGCTTCTATCCATGCTACCTTACAAGGAGAAAAATATATTTCCTGTCTGGATGGAAACAATGGTTTCCACCAGATTCCTGTGGAAAAGAATTCTCAGAATTTCTTACTCATAACCACACGCATGGGGATATATAAATATGTGAGAATGCCTTTTGGCCCAAAAAATGCGCTTTCAGTCTTCCAAAAATAGATGGATAGTATTTTTCATCAGGAAATGATTGAAGGATGGCTTTTAGTTTATATTGATGACATCATAGTGTTCTCAAAATCATAACATGAACATTTAAATCACCTGAAAAGAGTATTTCAAAAGATGGATGAAATTAATATGACAATTTCATTCAAAAAATGTAAGTTTGTGTCAGACAGGCTTCTAGACTTACCCAGTAAAATAATTAGTTATTTACTGCATGAAGCCACACCTTATTATTTTAATTATTTAATTATAAATCAGTTACATTAAAATTACCTATAATAAATTAACTAATTACATAATGGTAAAATCAATGAATAATTAAAATTAAATATAAAAATGTCCCTTATATTTTTATTCTCTAACACTGTGCTCATTGACAGGTTGAAAGAAGTAAAATTTATATTAAAAAATAGATTTTAAATTAAAATAAAATTTTTATATTCAAATAAAAATAAATATATATAAAAAATTAAGATTTCTTATTTAGAATTGACCTTTACAGTAAATGTTAAAAAATTAATGTATTCCTGTCATACTCTGTAAATACATCTTTTTGATGCCTTCTTTTTAGAACAACTTTATTATTTGAAAATACTCCTTCTGGAATATTTTTTTTTCTCTCTCTCATACTACTGTTTTTAAAATTTTATTGTCCTGCTTTGTCCCTCCTTTGCCTATATAAGGCCTCTCTTTTGGTTGTTTTTCATCATTCCTTACTTAATACATTAACAAATAACTTATTTTATTTAATTCATTATTACTATTTATTATTGCTTTAGTATTTATTTTCACGTAATTCTAATCTTTTAATTATAATAATAATTTATATTCTTACCACTCTATATTGAGTAAAATAATCAAAAAGATAAGGAAATACGTACCCCAAACTTGAAACCTTAAAGTTCCACTGTTACCACTGTTAGAACGTTGTCAAAACCTTTCTAGACATAAAAGACCCCTTGAAATTTTGGGTTTCAATCCTTGAAGTTAATTGGACATGTTTTATCTGGATTACAAATTTGTGTTGACCAGAAAAAAGTGTCAGCAATAAAAAACATTAGTATACCTAAGAATGTGAAATATGTTCAAAGTTTTTTAGATATCACTACGCAATATAGGGGGTGGACTTGCTAGCAAGTCCCCAACCTGAACTCAGGCACAACTCAGATGGAACTCAGACTGAACTCATACTGAACTCATATTGAACTCTACTTGAAGACCCACCTAAAACTGTTCTGCTGAGTGGTGTTTATCCCTGATTGTATGGTTCCTTTGTCAATAGCTCAATGTGTGTTCAATCTGTGGTGAACTTGAGTCCAAGGTTGCGGACTTGCTAACAAGTCCGCCCCCCATATTGCGTGGTGTATGTGTGGATATTATAGGCAGTATACAAAAAACTACCAATTAACTGCAGCCCTTTAACAAAATCAATCAGGAAAAATGAAGCTTTCATTTGGAATAATGAAAGACAACACGCCTTTGATAAATTGAAGGAGTGTTTAATGTCAGCTCCAATATTGAGACTGCCAGATTTTAACCAACCTTTTATCTTGTACACTGATGCAATATTCATAGGGTTAGGTGCTTCCTTACAGGAAAAATAGATAATTAATGGAAAATTATCTGAAATAGTTATCTGCTGTATATCCAGAACCTTAAGAAAGACAGAATTAAGGTATTGTGCCACCCAAATGGAATGTTTAGCTGTTGTGTGTGCCCTGGAGAAACTTAATTACTATCTGGAAGACCAGAAGTTTGAATTAATAACAGATTTCAGTGCAGTAAAATAATGACTAAACATGAAAACACCTAATAGGCACATGTTTAGATGGAAACTAGCTGTACAAGAGTACAGAGGAGAAATGATAATCACTCATAGAGCAGGAAAATTGCATTCTAATGGGGATTTATTATCCAGAAGTCCTTTGCCAAATGATGCTGAAAACCAAGCTTATGTACCTGAAAATGAGGTTATACATATATTTGGGATTTATATAGTGTATCTAGAGGAAGAGTTTATGCAAAATATATTGGAAAATTATTCATTTGATAAAGATTAGGCTAAATTATCTACCATTTTAAATTATCCAACTAATGCCTCCATGAGTGCATTAATTAAAACCTTGCTTCCAAAGTATAAAAATGTGTTGGAAAAAGGTAAACTGTCAATTGAATATGGATATATATATTACAGAAAAAAGCTAAGTAATGTAATAGTAATACCACCTTCTATGAAAGAGTTAATGTTGAGTACTTGTCATGATGACATCTTAGCTCGTCATTTTGATTTTGACAAAACATTAACCAGAGTTAAAAATACAGCCTGGTGGATAAACATAAAAGAAGATGTACAAAAATACATTGAAAAATGTGATTCTTGTCAGAAATATATAAGATTAACTGGGAAGAAAGCTGGGTTGTTACAACGAGTAGAACAGCCAAAATCTCCATGGGAGATTATAAACATGGATTTTGTCACTGGCTTGCCATTAGCAAGAAAAGAAAGTTTCAATTCTTGCTAGGTCATTGTGCATAGATTAACAAAAATGTGTAAATTTATCCCTACTCATAAGAGGTATCTGCAAACGACTAGGCATTACTATGGTGGACTCAAATGATGAATAATGCTGGGTTCCCCAAAACCATAATCTCTGACAGAGACCCTAAATTTACTTCAGATTTCTGGACATCTTTGATGGAAGTATCAGGTTGTCAATTGAAATTGTCTACAGCACACCATCCACAAACTGATGGGCTGGCTGAGAGAATGATACAGACTCTAGAAGATATGATCAGAAGATATTGTGCCTTTGGATTAGAATACAAAGACAATGGAAAACTCACATATGACTGGGTAACATTAATTCCTGGCCTTGAATTTGCTTATAATAGCACAACTCATTCTGTAACAGAGAAAAAACCATTTGAACTCTGGCTGGGATATGTACCAAATACCCCAGTATATCATTTAAATAAATTAACAAGTTTAGATATACACCCTTGTACTACATCCCTTATTCATATGCAAAAAATTTGTAGAAAGCATGCAGAGGAATGCATCCAAAAAGCATTTGAATATAAAAAGAAATGGTGGGATAAAGCTCATAAAGAATTTGAATTCAAAAAAGGAGATGAAGTCCTAATTTCAACACTACATTTTAACTTACAAGGTAATGTTAAATTGTAGGATCCCTTTGGAGGACCTTTTGTAGTACACAAAATGGTTGGTAATAATGCTGTTGAAGTCATATTATGTTCCTCATATGATAGGAAACATCCAGTTTTCCCTATCTCATTATTAAAATCTTACCATGCAAATGATCCTGACTTATTTCCAAAAAAAAGAGGAAGGCCTAAAAAGTAACCTGAAGAAATTGTGGAAAAGGCACAGATTGAAAAAATAATCAAGAAAAGAACTCTTACTAAAGAGAAAGGAACTGAGGATTTATTAAGATTTAAGGGGAAATAAAATGAATTTGATAAATGGATACCTGAAAAAGAAATTTCAAATCTATCCTCCCATCTTAAAAAATTTAAACAGAAATAAATTACTGTTAAACCAACTGAGGGGTTAAAAGACCAGTACTCATAATATTTTTTTATGTTTAATTTATTTAAATAATTATTCTTTAATGCTACAGAATTTTCTGAATACCTGAAAAATAATATAAAATAAAAAAAATTGTATAATTTATCATTTTTTTTATTGTTTTTTATGGTGGGCAAGTTTCAGCCTGGATATTACCAGGACTGTATAAAAAGTACTTATAAGTTATGTTAAACACATGGACTATGCATGGGAGCAATAAATTAGAGTACACAAATAGTATACATAAGTAAAATTGTGATAATATACAAAATATGCCATTATAACACCTTATATACACACATATATCCACCTTTTATAAGTTTTATATACTTGATATTAATTTGGAATATGTTAGGGTAATCTTAAGAACCTTAAATATAAGGCAAAATAATTTTTAAGTACACTAAAATCTGCTGTCTTCATTGTTTTATGTAAAAAACAAGAAATGCGCTTTAAATCACTTAAAAGTTGATTATATGAACTATAAATTTAATAATATTGAAAATGCGCTTTGACAGATCAATTTGTCTTGTTTAGGACTATTGATTTGGCTACTCAAATGCATAAAAATAACACTTTTCAAATTTGTTGTTTTTTATGCCAGAAATGGCTTCTGTGTACTGGCCACATACTGCCTACATTTTTCCCATGTGAATAGCTTCATTTTTAGCAAAGTTAGATTTTTCACACTATAATTACCCCAAATTCTATGCCCAATGTGGGGAAACACACTAAAATAGGCAACAGGCGCTTATTTAGTATCCTAGCTTAATTCAAAATGCATTGACCCTCTTTATATGCACTAATTTCATTAATAACCTCATTCTTGGCGCTTTAATTCACTACCACGCTTAAATTTGCCTAAATTAGTCAAGGATTTACCCGTGAAAGTGCCTGCCAAGGACTTCATGTAGTTACTCCACATCTCATGCCCTTTTTTGGGTTTTTTGGTGGTTTCTCAGTCAATTTTGGTTATTTTTGAATGGGGATTTCACATAGTATAGTGTCATGATTAGCCCAAAAATTTCTACATTTAATCCCCCTTATTATTAATTATTATATAGTCTTAATTTTCCCTTTTTTTGGCCTTCTATATTAATGTATAATACACATATAATCTCTTTTTTGCTTATTCTTTATTTTTGATGGATTATCCCTATTACTACAGGATTTTGGCAGGTGATATCTTCTTAATTATGTTACTTGTCACTCTTTTTGGTTCTGAACATGTCTATTTGCTAGAATGAGGTGTCATTAACTTTGTATTGAGCTGGTAAATAATAGGGGGCATTGGGGAAGTAATTGTGTATAAAAGGAAGAGGTTTTTGGTCTTATTTTCTTCATTCTTTATAATTAAAATTTAAACATATAAAAAATACAATTACAATACATACCAATAGTACTTTTAAAGTCTTTGAATAGTATCTGAATTTATTAAATCTATTTTTCTACCAACTATAAAGATTGTAAGTCATATATAATTAGTGAGATTAGAATTACTAAGGCCCTTATTTTGATTTATATTTTATTACTTATTGGATTTGTACTACAGTATTCATATAGGACCATTAAAATCTTCTAGACAACTGAAAATTCAAGCTAGTTCACGTCTTTTTACTTGAACTCAGCCTGACAGTAATGACTCATCAGGTAGTCCCATTTCCACTGCTCCACCTGCAGAGTGTTTTGATTTTGAGTGAAGGAGCTTGGTGCCTGATAAGGCTGAGGTTGAGGCTGATTCTGAGAGGCTGGGAAAGGTGGAGGCTGAGCCTGTTTTGGATTTAATAACTCCTGCATCTGTCTCCAGAGTGTGTCTACTCTTTCCTTGTATTTCATACTTTCTTCCTTCAGTTCTTTTATGTGACTGGAAAGGTTGTTTACTTGTTGAGTCAGAGGTATCTTTTTTATTTTTATATGCTTTAGTGGATTTTCCTGATTTATCAAAGGTTTTTCTTCTTTCAGAGGTTTTCGGTGAGGGGAATTCACCACTTCTTCTGCCATTTCAACATCCTGAAGGTTTTTGGTCAGCTGAATAATTTTTGTAAGTTAATTTGGAAGAACCTACAGATTCAGTGTCATTATCCACTTCAATCTCATCCACATGTAAGTTATCCATGCTGTTAGCCAAATTACTGGACATTTAAACTGTTATTATAGAATCAAAATTATTTAATGATTCAAATTGTTATTTCAAAATAAAATTTATTGAATTTTAACAACAAAAAAAAGTTTAATTATTACCAAAAAATCAATTAATTAACAAAAATGTAATACAAATAAATGTATTTACAACTATTTATTAAGAATTAACAGAAATTAAATTGGGACCAACCAATAAAGGTTTAATAATTCAACAAAAAAAATATCAAAATTAATATAATGGTAATATTGGGACTAAGTACTGAGTACTATTATGGTCAACCAATAAACAAAAAATAATAATAAAATTAATTTAATAATTTATTAAATATTAATTGTCTTCTAGGACTAAGAGTTTTACTCTATTATGGTCAACTAGGAAAAAAAATATAAAAAATAATCAACACTTACACTCAGTGAATCAGCAATCAAGCCACAAACACTGTTATTGCAGTAAAAATATAATAATATGAGTGAGAGGTGCAAAGGTTAACTTACTATAGTGATTGTAAAATCACTTCAAAATAATATATGAATTAATTTAATATAAACCTAATAGATCAAACCCAAGTTTGAAACATGGCTGCAGCAAATGTTTCTTTTTTGGCTGGGTGGTCCGTGCGCTATGTCGTTTGTCGCAAGTATCGGTATTGTCGTCGTCGTTTGGAAAGGCGTCCAATTATTGGCCGGTGGTCTAGAAGAAGGAATGAAGAGGGAAGGAAGAAGAGGATGAAAGAAGAATATGAAGAAAAAAAAGGATTATAAAGAGTAAAGGAAATAAAATAATAAAATGATTTAAGTTATTTGAAGGGAGGCAATGACAAGTTACTTGAGAGTTGACACAAAAGTAAGGGTTATTAAATGACTATATTTATTTAAGTAAGGATTTAATTTCAATGCATGGAAAACTTAAATTTATTATTAGACTTAGAGCAACTGTAGAAATTTATTAAAATTAATTTTAGAACTATGACACTAATAATAATAATAATAATTTTGTATAATATTTAAATATGTAATGAAAGGTGAGTGTAATAAGTGATAGAGCTACAGGGGGTTTCCCAAGGCCCTTATATAGACAAGGGGCCCTCTGAAGCGCCACAAGAAAATATATCCCATAAAAAATATGATATGAAATAATTAATAGTTAACATTTAAGTGTACCAAATCTGTAAGGGAAAAATAAAAAACAATTAATTAAAAAATAAGTAAGAGCCCAAAAAATCCACCAATTTAACCCCAAACAAATCTTTAAAATAAGTGAGTAATTAAATAAGATTGAAACACTTGAAGTATTACCTAATTCAATTTATAACACGTTTGATAATAGCCCATTTTAAGTGAGACATAAAAATTAAACTGTTTTAATAAAATAATTAGTATAATTAATTAATTAAGTCTGGAACATAAGATATTAATTAATATAACCCATTTTATTAGTGTAAGAATTAAATTAGGTTAAAACAATTTATTAATTTAATATTATTACTAAATTTTAGAATACAACATTAGTAATTAATTTAATAAAATGTTTTACTAATTTAATACCTTAATGACGTAATTATGAGTCAAAAAAGCGCTCAATATTCATCATACATATGATATAAAAGTTTTATTATGATACTTTAAATTAATTTATTTATTTAATTATATTATAAGTTAATATTTTGATTTTTTAACTATAATATATTTAATAAATTAATTAATAATTTATAAGTATTAAATACATGAATAATGCGCCAACATTTTATAGAATATAAAGTATTTAATGAGTTTTAGTTGTATCTAAAATTTATTTAATAATAAATTTAATATAACCCTTATTTTAGTTATATTATAATACAATTGTTATATAATTTTATTATGCAATATAATATTAATTTATATACATAAAATGCATAATTTTTCGCCCTAATTAAGCTCCAATAGATTAACATACAATTTACTTGGCTCCTGGTATAGTCTGGCTGACAAATATTTTATAAATAAGTAAAATAATTACTGTATTTAATTTTATTATTAAGTAAATCTTTTATTACATAAAAAAATATTATATTATATTAAATCATGGCTCATTTTTACATATTTAATATTTCTAAAAAATTAAAAAATTAATAATTATATTATAAGCTTAATAATATTTAACTTATAATGTAATTAAAAATTAATTAATATAATTTATATACTAAATACAACTTATCATATAATATTATCCATAAATACTGGGCGCTTCCTTTAACCTTAATTGTGTCACTAAAATTACTAAATAAATTAAAATACTTATTTAATATAATAAAATTTAATTCTTACTCTAAATAAGTTAAATTATTAAATTAATTAACTGTTCCAATTAAACTGAATATTAAATTACTTAAAATAGTTGAAACAATTAATTAATTTCTCTTTATACTGAAAAAAATTGATTATATACATATGGGTGTGAAAATAATTTTGTTTTTTTTAATTAAACCCTTTACATTTATTTGTAATATCTGTTTAGAATTTTCTTTCTCACAGCTCTCAGGTTTCATACTCACATAGTTATTCATTATATTAATTATTTTTTTTGAGACCTCATGGTGGGAAAAGTAGTTACTTATTGTCAGCCAGGCTACTAGACTTACCCGGTAAAGTAATTAATTATTTTACTGAGTTGAAGCCACGCCTTTCTTCTTAATAATAATTATTTATTTATTTACTTAAGTAGTACTTACAATTAACTAAGTTAAGTACAATAAGTAGTATAAATAAATAATATAAATAAAATGTCCCTTACAATTTTTACTCACTAACACCATGCTCAAAAGTATATGTCAAAGGGAATAAAATTAATAATAAATTTATAATATAAAAACTTTAAAACAATTATATTACCTCAGTGAGAGATCTGTAATCCCGTGAAAGTAATATAATTTATTATTTATTGTGTAATAATTGTGACAGTCCAAGGAATTCAAACTTTATTGCTAACAAATTTGATGCCCTTGTTGACGTACTAATTTATTACTTTCTTATGTCATTTATGTCATCCTTTTTCTTGTCATTCTTTTCTCTCACACTCACAGTAGACAGTGGAAATTCCTTATATTTTATTCTCTCATATTTTGCCTATAAAAGGCCTCTGATTTTGTGCTTTTCAATCCATTCTTTTTTCACCTTACTTTTATTACCATGTATTACAACACAAAACTTATATTTTATATTTTATCACATTAGTATTTACAATAACGTAATTCTAATCAATAGACTATAAAAATATTAAAAATCTACCTCTTTTATTTGAGTAATAAATCACTTAGATTAGGAAATATGAACATATCTTTGAGAGTCCATTTAAAACCTTTAAAATCCTTGAAAAAACTCCGTACCAAATCTTCTAGACCAAAATCGTACCTTAACAATTGAGGGCTTTTCAAATTATCGACGGCGCAACAATATTTGAGGCGTAATCGAGGGGACCATCGGTGTGCGAGTACCAGTAAAGGACAAGAGATTGAGAAAACAACGAACGTCGTACGTCACGTGACAAAATTTTTTTCTGCGAACGTGAATCAAACCGGGCTCCAAAAATTAAGTTCATATACTGACTAAACATCGTATATATCGTGGTAATTATTGATATTACTATTTGTGGGTTACTCTTCACTCTTCATTTGCTACGTATTTCCTTTTACTCAGCACTCTGTAAGTGGCATTAATTTGCTCATTTTACAGGGGGAGGTGCCTGGTAATTGGAATTTATTATTATTATTATATTTTTATTTTATTTTTCCTGGTTGGCCATAATACAACAATAAGTGTTCTTAGTCCCAGAGGTAATAAAATAATTATATTTTAATATTAATTATTATAATCTTTTCAGTTGACATTTGTCCTGCTTAATTTAATTTTTCCAGTTGACAAATTGTCCTGACAATAATATTTTTTAATTAATATATAATTAATATTTAATTACTTCAGTTGACTTTGAGTCCTGGTAATTCAATAAATATTTTAATTAATAAAACTCATATTTAATTATTTCAGTTGACATTAAGTCCTGGTAATTAAGTGATCAAGCTTAATAAAATTAAAAAAAAATTATATTTAAATACTTCAGTTGACATTGAGTCCTGGTAGTTAAGTTATCAGTTTAATAAAATTTTGTTAAATTAATAAAGTTTCATATTTGATTACTTCAGTTGACAATAAGTCCTGGTAATAAATTAGTTGATTTAAATCCTGAAAATAATTAATTAAAAATTATTAATAAAAATTCTAATTTTTTTCTACAGTTGATTATATTATAATCCTGGTTTTAAATTTTTTTATTAATAAATTAATTTTATTTAAGTTGATTTTTATCCTGAAAAAAATTTTTTTTAATTTTTTTTATTTTATTTTTTAATAAAAAAATCAAAAATAAAGACTAATTAATCTTATTGTCTCTTTTCTTCATTTCAGTAAAATCTTAAAATGACTGACCAAAGTGGTTCTTCTGCACGTGAAGAAAAACTAGACTTAATTGATTATGATGAGCCTACTTCTGTAAGTTCTCCTTTAACAAGAAGAATTTCTCAAACTAATAAATCCTTGCCCCAAACAGGATGTAGAGATGGAAGAAGTAGAAATCATAGTGGACACAACTCAGGATCAGAAGCCTATGATAAACCCACCAGAAGAGTTTCCAAAAGGCTTCAGGATAAAAAAGATGCCATTGTCTCAGCAGGTAAAGAATCTGTCAACTCACATAAAGGAGTTAAGGACAGAAAGCTTGAGACTAAAGGTAAGGGTAGATGCTTTTGAAGAAAAGGTCAGAAGAACAGATACCTTTCTTCAAGAGAAGAAGAAACCTCTTCCTCCCAGGGATCAACAACAATTGGCTCCCCAGTCCCAAGAGAAGGTGGATGTGTCCAAGTGGCCGTGGGACTGGTTAAACACTCAGTGGGACTACCTGTCTCAAAATCAGCATCAGTTACCTCAGGCAGGTCCATCAAGGCCCACCCAGGTCAACCCCACTCCTTCCCACCCTTATCAAGGAGGCAAAAGAAGAAGAAAGCCCAATATGGTGATACCCAGAAATCCCTGGTACATCCCTCTATTGATTCTCAAGTGCCTTTTCTTGTGGCTGATTCTGTTCTTTCAGGTAAATCTGAGAGGGAAGAAGACACCTTGAGACCAGTAGAGGCTGGGAGCAGTAGACAGATATCTCATGTATCTAATCCATTACTTTTAATTGCTACCTCAATGATAAACCCTGAAATGGCTGTAATTGATGAGACTCTTGACCCTGAGTTCTATGAGAGTCTGGAAAGTTAATCAGTTTCCTTATTGAGAAACACTCCAGATGTAGCAAGAATTAATGATGAGCATTTGAGAGATATTATTGCCAAGCAAAATCATATAATGAACCGTATGCAATTGACTCAGAGATATAATAGTTTGTTAACTGATCAGGGATATCAAGCATTAAGAAGTGAATTACAGGGAGTCTCTGATTAATTGTCTCATTACAAAGCAACCCATGAAAAGAAAGTTGCTTTATGGCAAAATATAAAAATTGATTTGTCTAAACTAAAAGATACTGTATCTGCCTGTTGCCAGGAGGTGGAGATAGATAAGATAAATCTGAAAAGATTGAATGACCATTTGTCATCTTTTCAAAATAAAAATCAGTTATCTTTTGCAACTATCAATGAGAGTTTATCTAGTCTTCCAAGAATGAAAACAAGACTAACAACCATTGAAGAAAAATTGAACTCATTGTTAAATGACCAGAAATATTCTAACATTTCTGTGAAGGAACATATAGTGCAGGATGTTCAAATAGTACCTGTGGCTAGTTCATCTAAAGTAAAAATAGCTCCAGAAATACCTGTTGATAACACTGAGTTTCCATCAAAGACTGATGATGCACCAGGATCTGAAACAGAAGGATTAAACAATGAGATTTCAGCCCAAATAGAGAAATTACAGCTGATTCTTACTCAGAAACAAGCTAGTACTAAGGAGACTCCTTCAAATCAAAAGAATTGGCCAAAACTTGACCAATATCCTACATTTGATGGTGATTCCTCCTATGATTGGCAACAATTTATTTGCAGAATTGATAACTTAAAAAATTCTTACAAACTCCCAGATGAGGAAATTGTGTCCAAGTTAATTTCTTTTTTCACTAATTTTTCCCTGATGTGGTATGAATCTGTTCTCCTGGATGGGAATGACTACTCATGGGAGGATTGGAAGAAATTAATTAAAGCACAATTTGGTGGCTCCAAGTTCAGAATGGCTCAACAAAGGCAGTATAAGGAAACTAGATATAGCTCTTCTACTGATAAACCTATTGAGTTTTTAATGAAACTTGTAAAAATCTTAAGGGCAATGGACCCAAATATGGAGTTTGATTTATGGAAGGACAGGATCCATTATAAATTACCAATGTCTCTGAGAGACTTGATAGTGGCTAGGACTGAGTTCTCCAAAGAGCCCTCTTCTTTCATTAATAATTGCAATGAGATACTTCTAAACAATAAGTATGATTCCAGAAGATTCATTCCTAGGACCCCTTTAGATAAACCCTCCACTTACCAACAGAAACCTCTGAAAAAGGTTGGTAAACCTTCTGCCCCTGTTGCACCAAAGAAGTATGCAACAAACACTTGCTTCAAGTGCAACAGGCCTTGGCAGAAAGGCTATGTTTGTGACAAGAAGATAAATCTTGTAGAACAAACAGAGGAGCATGCTGATGACACAGTGGCACTGGATGATACATCAAGTGATTGTGCCAGCAATATTTCATATGAATCTCAACATGAAATCTTGATGCTGGAAGAGGATATTCATTATTTAAATACTATTGATATTGATAATAATGCTTTTTCTACAGTTGATGATGCTGAGATCATAAAGAAAATTGAGGATAACTCAATTGTTATTGCCCCTCTCAAGGCACCAGTCTTGATTAATGGTACCAGCATTGAAGTTGTTCTGGATTCTGGATCTGGAGGAAGTGTAGTTTCTGAAAGAGCACTTTCTTCAGTGAATCAAGACTATAAATCAAAAATGATGCCTATCATTTCTGAAAATTCGAGAGATTATGGTTCTGTTTTGTCCCCCATTGGTAAATACAAAGCCACAGTGTTTTTTAAATATAACCATGGTTTTGTAAGAGCTATTTGTGATTTTGTTGTCATGAAAAATGATAACTTAAGCAATTGGTTTATTGTAGGGAATGATATTTTAACCAAGTATGACATAAAATTGGATCCTTCAAACCAATGTTTCACAATGGGGATGAATGAGAAGAGAAAATTTAAGATTTCCTCCCCTAAAAAATTATTAAAACCAGAATTGAACACATGTAATTCTGTGGTTCAATATAAAGGAAGATCTACAAAAGAAATGCATGCCATTATGTCTGAAATTGACAATGCTTCTTTTGGAGAACAACTTTCTGGTGAGGATAAATATTTTATCATTAACTAGATAAAATCTTTTCCTATGGCCTTTGCTCATGGGTCACATGAACTGGGATTAGTTAAAGAGGAAATGAAACTTTCATTGTCTTTCCCATTAACTGATATACCACCTAGTTTAAAGAAGAAGCCTTATCCTGCTTCTCCCACAAAGAGAAAAGATATTGAAGACAATATCTCTACCCTTTTAAAAATGAATATTATTGAAAAGGTAGTTGAAACACCTAAATATTGTGTTATCTCACCTGTCCTAATTTCTTATGAGAAAGATAAAGCCAGGTTATGTGGTGATTATAGAGCACTAAACACTTATACTGTTGATGATATCTACCCTTTACATAGAATCAGCTCTATACATGCTACTTTACAGGGTGCTAAATATATCAGCTGTTTGGATGGTAATACAGGATATCACAAGGTACCTGTTGAGAAAAATTCTCAGAACTTTCTAATGATTGCCACTCATATGGGTATTTATAAGTATATTAGGATGCCATTTGGCCCTAAAAATGACCCTTCAGTTTTCCAAAAAGTCATGGATAACACATTCCATCAAGAGATAATTGAAGGATGGCTGATGGTTTATATTGATGATATCATTATATTCTCAAAAACATTTGAGGACCATCTTAACCACCTGTGTAAAGTATTCCAGAAAATGGATGAAATAAATATGACACTTGCTTTGAAGAAATGTAAATTTTAGTTTCATTCTTTAAAAGTTCTTGGTCATGTTGTTTCAGGCTTACAGATATGTGTTGACCAGAACAAAGTGGCAGCCATACAACAGGTGAAGGCTCCTACTACAGTGAGAGAACTCCAAAGTTTTTTGGGAATGTGTGGATACTATAGACTTTATATTAAAAATTACCAAGTCATAGCTTTACCCCGTACCCAATTAACTAGAAAGGATGTTGCTTTTGTCTGGAATAGTGAAAGACAAAGAGCCTTTGACACTATGAAACACTGTTTGATGTAAGCACCAATTCTTGCTTTACCTGACTTTAATCAACCATTTGTTTTGTACACTGATGTCAGTTTCATTGGTCTTGGTGCTACCCTCCATCAAAAACAAGTGATAAATGATAAAGTTTCAGAAGTAGTAATTTGTTATATTTCAAGAACCTTGAGAAATAGTGAATTGAAATATGGTGCTACTCAATTAGAATTTTTAGGTGTAGTGTGGGCTCTAGAAAAGCATAATTATTACCTAGATGAACAGAAATTTGAACTTTTCACTGACTGCAGTGCAGTTAAATCCCTTTAAAACTTGAAAACACCCAACAGACATATGTTCAGATGGCAGTTGGCTGTTCAAGAATACAGAGGGAGAATGACAATTATTTATAGGGCTGGTATTGTTCACTCAAATGTGGATATGTTATCTAGGTTACCTTTAACAAATAATGACTCTAATCCTGCGTATGATCCTGAGGATGAAATTATTCATATACATGTGATATATGTGGTTGATATGGAGGAAGAGCTATTACAGCTTATTCTCGAATCATATGATAAGGACACTGACTTGAAAAAGTTATGCACCATATTAAATGATCCAAAGAATGCTTCAATACAAGCATTAATTAAAACTCTTCCACCAAAGTACCAAAAAGCTTTGGAAAAAGGTAAATTTTCAATTGATGAAGGATATCTATATTATAGAAGAAAGTTGAGTAATGTTATTGTTATTCCTCCTTCTATGAAAGAAATCATCTTGAAAATTTGTCATGATGACTTATTAGCTGGACATTTTGATCTTGACCAAACAATGATCAGAATTAAGAACACTGCTTGGTGGGTTAATATGTCTGAAGACACAAAATTATATGTTGAGTCTTGTGATTCTTGCCAAAAATCAAAAAGATTAACTGGTAAAAGAGCAGGATTAATGCAACATATTGAACCTCCTGATGCTCCATGGCAAATAATAAACATGGATTTTGTAACAGGATTACCTATTGCTGGTATAGACAGTTATAACTCTTGTTGGGTTATTGTGGACAGATTTCCAAAAATGTTTTAACTTATCCCTACCCACAAGGATGTTTCCACTAAAGAATTAGCTTTCTTATGGTGGTCTCATATGTTTAATACTGCTGGTTTTCCTAAAGCCATAATCTCTGACAGAGACCCTAAATTTACTTCTGAATTTTGGATGTCTCTGATGGATGTTTGTGGTTGTGATCTGAAACTTTCTACTGCCTATCACCCTCAGACTGATGGTTTAGCTGAAAGAATGATTCAGACTTTAGAGGACATGATAAGAAGATATTGTGCCTTTGGCCTTGAGTATAAAGATCATGACAGATTCACTCATGATTGGGTTACCTTACTTCCTGGGTTAGAATTTGCTTATAATAGCACTGTTCATTCTGTTACTCAAAGAAAGACTTTTGAGCTCTGGCTTGGATATGTTCCAAATACTCCTGCCCAAATTCCCAATAACAAAATACCTAAATTGGATATACATCCTGGTGTAAAATATTTTCTTCAAATGCAACAAACATGTAGAAATCATGCTCAAAAATGTATTGAAAAATCATTTGAATACGAGAAGAAAAGATGGGACAAATCCCATAAAGAATACACTTTTAAAAAGGGTGATGAAGTGTTTATATCTACAGTCCACTTCAACTTACAAGGTAATAACAAATTGAAAGATCCTTTTGTTGGTCCATTTGTTGTCAGAAGAATGATTGGAGATAATGCAGTTGAGGGTATTCTGTATTCTCCATATGACAGAAAACATTCTTTTTTACCAATATCTCTTTTGAAACCTTACACATCCAATAGTGATTTATTTCCAAAAAGGAGGGGAAGACCAAAGAAAACCCCAAATGAAATCACTGAAACAGCAGAAATTGAAAAAATTCTAAATGACAGAATTGTCACTGCTGAAAAAGGTACAGAATACTTATTAAAATTCAAGAATAAATCATCTGAATATGATTCTTGGATACCTGGGAAGGAGATATCTAATCTTCCTACTCTACTAAAAAATAATAAAAAGAAAAAATCATAGCATTTTTTTATTGTTTTTTTTTAGAGTGAGGGAGTGTCAGACAGGCTACTAGACTTACCCGGTAAAATAATTAATTATTTTACTGAGTTGAAGTCACTCCTTTCTTCTTAATAATAATTATTTATTTATTTAATTAAGTAGTACTTACAATTAACTAAGTTAAGTACAATAAGTAGTATAAATAAAAAATATAAATAAAATGTCCCTTACAATTTTTACTCCCTAACACCGTGCTCAAAATTATATGTCAAAGGGAATAAAATTAATAATAAATTTATAATATAAAAACTTTAAAGCAATTATATTACCTCAGTGAGAGATCTGTAATCCCGTGAAAGTAATATAATTGATTATTATTGTGTAATAATTGTGACAGTCCAAGGAATTCAAACTTTATTGCTAACAAATTTGATGCCCTTGTTGACGTACTAATTTATTACTTTCTTATGTCATTTATGTCCTCCTTTTTCTTGTCATTCTTTTCTCTCACACTCACAGTAGACAGTGGAAATTCCTTATATTTTATTCTCTCATATTTTTCCTATAAAAGGCCTCTGATTTTGTGCTTTTCAATCCATTCTTTTTTCACCTTACTTTTATTACCATGTATTACAACACAAAACTTATATTTTATATTTTATAGCATTAGTATTTACAATAGCGTAATTCTAATCAATAGACTATAACAATATTAAAAATCTACCTCTTTTATTTGAGTAATAAATCACTTAGATTAAGAAATACGTATATATCTTTGAGAGTCCATAAAAAACCTTTAAAATCCTTGAAAAAACTCTGTACCAAATCTTCTAGACCAAAAGCGTACCTTGACACATATTCATGGGTTTAATTTATTGTTTCAATCTTTCCTCTTATTCTGTATGTTTTATTTAAATTCCTTTAATTATTTGTTTCAAATTATTATTATCTTTGTATATACATTTGAGGCTCCTCAGAGGTATTCTTGTCTATAAAAGGGCCTTGGAACTCCCCTTTTGTAGTCATCACTTAAATTATATACATTTTACAAACTTGCAATACATTATTTTTATTTTTATTAGCATTACAATTCTAATATCAATACTCAATAATAAATCTAAGTTTTCTTTAAGTTTATTAATAATAAAATCTGTTTGCCATGCAGAGAATACATTTCTTACTTAAACTCAAAATTTCATCAATTAATTAATCCTCACCATTGTGTTAACTCTCATAATCTGTCATTGTATTTTCTCTCAAATGATTTACTTAATTTTTAGTTTTTATTATCTTTATTTCTTCTTTCTTCTATCACACTCTCTCAAGTTTTACTCCCTTCTCCTCTTCATCTTTCCCTTCTTTCTCTTCTTCTTCTAGGTGATCTTCTGAAAGTAAGTTATGTAAAGTAAGTATGGAATGAAATAAAACAGCCAGATTGAGTTTCCTTATATAGGAAAACAAGAGAGAAATTGACAAGCCAAAGTTCTACCTACAAGGAGAAAAACCCCACAATAGAAATTTCCTATTTTTAAAATATGTTTTAGAAGGAAAATTCTCATATACAGTATTTATCTGTATGTTTCAGGTTAATTAAATTTATTTGATTTATTTACTGTTTTATGTATATTTCAATTTAAATAAAATTATTTGATTTTAATATTCAGTATTATCATACTCTAGTCTACTTTTCAGCTCTCATGAGGACACTTTCAAGGAATAAGAAAAGGAGAGAACTTTTATTGTCAGCCAGGCTATTCCAGGAGCCCAGTAAATGATATGTTAACTTATAGGACCTGAAATAGGGCGTAAGAATGGTATTTAATGTATATAAATTAATATTTTATTGCATAATAAAATTATATAAGTATCTTATTACATATAAGTGTTATATTAATTTTATTGTTTATATAAATTTTTTATATACATTTAAATTAAAAAATAATATATTTTACATTCTACAAATAATGGCGCATTTTTATGTATTTAATAATTATAAATTTATATTTAATTAATTAAAAACATATATTATAATTATAAGTGTAAAATTGACTTATAATATAATTAAATTAATTAATTATATTTATATATTAAATATCATTTTTTCTAGTATTAAACAATAAATAATGACGCTTCTTTTAACCCATAATTGTTTCAGGAAAAAACTAATTAATACTAAATTGAAATTAATTACATATTTTTTTGCGTCAAAATATTTTTTGTTTCACTTAAAAATCCTTAAATCAGACTGTACCATCTGTTTTGAATTATTTTTCTCATAGTTCCTATGTTCCAGGCTTGTTTACTTATTCACTATTTTTACTTACTGATTTGGGAATTAATTGTGGGAAAATTGGATTCTTAATTGGGGTTTTTAATTATTTGTTTCATATTTTTCTCTACATTGTTATGTTTCACTTATTCTTTTAGATTCTTGTTTCATTCTATTATATTTCTTGTACTTACAAATATAGTAGCGCTTCAGAGGGCCCATTGCCTATAAAATGGCCTTGAATAATTACCTGTAGCCTCATCACTTACTATACACTCAACAAATTAAATATACTTTTACATTATGTTTATATTCTTTTTATTAGTAATAAAATTCTAATTAAAATTCTATATAACAATTTAAAGGTTGTTTTAAGTCTGATAGTAATCACAGTGTCTGCCGCGCATAGCCCTTACATTAGAATAATATTATTGTTTAATAAGAACCTCACTTTTGTCTCCTCCCAAGAAACACGTTGTTGATTTTCCTCAATAAATTAAATAATTTTTATAATTTTTATTTCTTTTATTATCCATAATCCTTTCCTCCATCTCCTCTTCTACATCTTCGCATTTTTTCTTCCTCTCTTCTAGACGATTGACGGACAACTGGGGACCTTTCCTAAACGACAACGACGATCGAGACTGGCAACGAACGACAAACGCACGGACCACCTAGCAAAAAAGAAACTATTGCAGCGACCGTGTTTTGAACTTGGGTTTGATATATTAGGTTTATATTATATTAATTCATATATTATTTTGAAGTGATTTTTCGATCACTATAGTAAGTTCACATTTGCACCTCTCACTCATATTACTATATTTTTACTGCAATAACAGTGATTGTGGCTTAATTTCCAATTCACTGAGTGTAAGTGCTCATTTATTAAAATTTTTTTTCCTACTTGATCATTATAGAGTGTTAAATCCTCTTAGTCCTAGAAGAATTAACATTATTAGTAATAAAAATTGAATTATTAAATTAATTTTTTTATTATTATTAATTATTGTTAATTTTGGTTGACTTAAATAGTACTTTGTGCTTAGTCCCATATATATTGCTATATTTAATATTGGTAATTTAATTAATTGGTTGAAGCAACTTAATTGTTTATTCCAAATTTTTTCTTTGCAGTCCATTTTATTAAATTATTTTTTATAAATATTACTTTATATTAAAAATTTTTTTTTAATAATTTAATTAGTAAAAAAAACTTTTTTATTTTGGAGCAAATTATTAACTAATTTTAATTAATTTTTTTAAGAATTAATTAATCTTCCCACTATTATGTCCATTAATTTGGCTGAAAAAATGGATAACATGCAAGTGGATGAAATTGAAATTGATTATGATGCTGATACTGTGAGTTCTTCTAAAGTTGAACATAAAAAATCTTATTCTAACAAGAAAAATTCACATAATTCAGGATGTGGAAATGAAAGGAAATGTAAACCAACCAAGCCCCCTTCCCCCAGCACAACAGAAGGAAATAAAGCCTCTAGTACCTCAAGAAGGTCTTCCAAAAGGATTCAAAATAAAAAAGCTTCCTCTGCCCGAGCAAATCAGCAACCTGTCCAGTCATATAAAAGTGCTGAAGACAGAAAACATGAAATACAAGGCAAAAGTAGACACCTTGTGGGATCAAGTTCAGGAACTCAGGAACCAAAATCAGGCCCAGGCCCCTCCTCAGTTGCCTCCCAATCAGCCTCAGTTTCAGGCTCAACCTTCACAGCCACCCAGCTCAACCATCCAAAGTCCAAATACTATGGAAGTAGAGCAATGGAAATGGGATTATCTAATGAGTCACTACCAACAGAATGTGCAACACCCTCCTCATCATCAGCCTTGCCCATCCAGAACACCCAATTTCCATCTACCTCCTCATCCCTACCAACAAGGCAGGAGAAAGAAGGCCCAAGCACAATCCCAAACCCAGTCTCAGGGGAAGTTTCCTCCTCTGCCATGGTAAGTAATTTTGTTGATAGTCACTTGGGTATGTTTTCTAATAAGACTTCTTCTACAGGTAATATTATTGAACATGGTGAAAGAACAGTTAAACCTGTTAAAAGACAGCTTCCTGTAACTAGTAGCCCTATTGATGTAATTAGCAAATTTTCATTTGATGAACCTTTACATTTAACTTCTACTTCTTTAATTAATCCTTCTCTTGCAATCAAGAATGATTCTGTTCCCCCTGAAGTATATAACTTAATTGAGAAAACTTCTGAAGAAATATTGAAAGATACCCTTGATTTTAATGTGGTGAAAGACAAACATTTAAGAGATGTGTTAATCCATGAAAATGATAGATTAAATAATTTGCACTTGCAATGTAAAGTCAGTTCTTCTGTACAGGATACAGCTTATTTTAAAATCAAAGAAACCTTGAATATTGTTCTTAGTCAACAAAAACAAATAAGGAGTGACCATAGAGCTATCTCAGATAGAAATATCAATCTACATAAGACCTTGAGTGAGTTGAAACCCCTTATTGAAGAAAATTATTCATTAAAAAATGAAATAAAATCTCTACAAAATGAGTTTAAAAAGCTAAAGAATGATTTCCAAGCACTAAGTGCCAAACACACAGTTTCTGAGGACAGAAATGTTCTATCTCTTGCAAAAGTAAATGAGCAAATGTCTGAAATTCCAAGGATAAGAAACTATGTGTCTGACATTCAGGATAAATTCTCAACCTTAACCATCAATAATGATATGAATGAGAATGCTGTCCATAAGCTGCATAACAATAAAGGAAAGGAACCTGAGCAAAGTTCCTTCTTTCTTCCTCATATTTCAACCATTAAACAAACTGAAAATGAGTCTGTAAAATCTTTTGCTACTAGCAAAAAATCTTGTGATGGTCATGCACCAGCTGTTTCTGTAAATAATGAAATTTCTGAACACCTGGCTAAACTTCAGGAATTATTAATGATGAATAATTCAAACAAAAAGTGGACCATCCCAGTAGTCAGAAAAATTGGCCTAAGTTAGACCAATATCCTACCTTTGATGGTGATTCTTCCTCTGATTGGCAACACTTTATCCAAAGAATTGATAATTTAAAGAGTTCTTATAAACTACCTGATGAGGAAATTGTTTCTAAGCTAATTTCTTTATTTTCCAATGTAGCCTTGATGTGGTATGAATCTGTTCTTTTAGATAACAATCATTATACATGGAATGATTGGAATTACTTGATTGAGAATCAGTTTGGTGGTTCAAAATTCAGGTTAGCTCAGAAAGGACTGTATGAGAATACTAGATATATATCCTCCTCTGTTGAAAAGCCCATTGTTTTTCTTATGAAAGTGACAAAAATCCTAAGAGCAATTGATCCAAAGATGGATTATGATATTTGGAGAGATAAAATCTTGTATAAATTACCAAATTCTCTTAGAGATTTGATTGTGGCTAGAACTGATCATGTAATGGAAAATTCTTCTTTCATTAGTATCTGTAATGAGGTACTACTCAACCATAGATATGAACCAAAGAATTACCTTAATAAATCTTATAATGATCAGAATAAACCTTCTACAAATCTCCCAGAAAAATCTGGTAAACCCTCTGCCCCAGTTGCACCTAAAAAATATGCAACAAATACTTGTTATAAATGTAATAAACCATGACAAAAGGGTCATGTTTGTGACAAGAAAATTCATCTTGTTGAACAAAATGAAGACACTGATGAAGCTGAAATTGATGTCAATAATTCTTCTAGTGACTGTGAAAGTAATATCTCCTATGACAATGAATCTGTTAAAGATGTTTTAATGTCGGAACTGGATGTCCATTATTTAAAAAATATATCTGAAGAATGTGTATTGTATTTGTCTTCAGTAGAAAATGCTAAGATAATTAAAGATATTACGAACAATTCTATACCTATATCCCCTTTGAAGGCACCTGTTATGATTAATGGTAAAAATGTTGATGTAGTTCTTGATTCTGGTGCTGGAGGAAGTTTAGTGTCTGAAAAAGCTTTAGCTTCAGTGGATAAGGAATATTTGAGTAGATTATTACCTATAACTTCTGAAAAGTGGAGAGGGTATGGTTCTACCTTAATTCCTATTGGCAAATACAAAACCTCTGTATTCTTCAAATATAATGGTGGTTTTGTCAGAGATATTTGTGAATTTGTTGTCATGAAAAATGATAATTTAAGCAATTGGTTTATTATAAGAAATGATATTTTAACCATTTTTGGTGTGAAATTTGACCCAGAAAATAATTGCTTTACCTTAGGAATGAATGGAAAAAGGAAATTAAAAATTTCCTCTTCTAGAAAACCTTCTGTGCATCTGTTAAAGTCTTGTAACTCACTAATCCAGTGTGAAAGCAGAACAACAACTGAAATGGATGATTTATTAAATGAAATAAATACTTCTTCTTTTGGCGATCAGTTAACTAGTGACTAAAAGGATTCTATTATTGCCTCTATTACCTCTTTACCTATGGCTTTTGCTCATGGTTCTCATGTCTTGGGAATTGTTCAGGAAGAGATGAAAATTACCTTATCCTGTAACTTAAGTGATATTCTTCCTAGTCTTAAGAAAAAACCATATCCTGCTTCTCCAACAAAAATAAATGATATTGAAGATAATATTGCAACATTATTAAAAATGAATATCATTGAGAAAGTGGATGTCACCCCCAAATATTGTGTCATCTCCCCAGTCTTAATTTCTTATGAAAAAGATAAGGCTAGATTATGTGGAGATTACAGAGCTTTAAACACTTATAATGTTGATGATATTTATCCTTTACCCAGAATTAATTCAATACATGCTACCTTGAAAGGTGCAAAATTTATTAGTTTTCTGGATGGTAATTGTCAGCCAGGCTATTCCAGGAGTCCAGTAAATGATATATAAATTATAAAACCTTAAAGAGTGGGTAAAACTTGTATTTAATGAATATAACTTAATATTTTATTACATAATGAAATTATATAAGAATTTTATTATATACAAATGTTACATTAAACTTATTGGTTATATATATTTTTATATACAATTAAATTGGGCATAATATAATATATTCTACAAATAATGGCGCATTTTTATATATTTAATAATTATCAATTTATATTTAATTAATTAACATATATTATAATTACAAGTGTAAATTTGATTTATAATATATTTAAATTAATTACTTAAATTTATATATTAACTAATACCTCTCATATGACACTAAACAATTATTAAGGACGCTTCTTTTGACCCTTAATTGTGTTAGAAAAAAACAAATAAATTAATTTGAACTAAATTGAGATTAATTGATTGTTTTGTTGCGTCAAATTATTTTTTTGTTTCACTTAAAATGTTCTCTAATCAGGATGGACCATCTGTTGGGAATTATATTTCTCATAGTTCCTATGTTTCCACTCTTGTTTAGTTATTTACTATTGTCACTTACTGATTTGGGGATTAATGGCGGGGAAATTGGATTCTTAATTGGGCTTTTAATTAATTGTTTCATGTTTTTCTCTATATTGTTATGTTTCATTTACTCTTTTTGATATATTTGTTTTATTCCTTTCTAATCATTGTATTTACT
Source organism: Hemileia vastatrix (assembly GCA_030280995.1). Taxonomy (NCBI): domain Eukaryota; kingdom Fungi; phylum Basidiomycota; class Pucciniomycetes; order Pucciniales; family Zaghouaniaceae; genus Hemileia; species Hemileia vastatrix. The sequence goes on along the minus strand of JASXTE010000010.1, from coordinate 27,479,188 downwards.
GATATAGTAGCGCTTCAGAGGACCCATTGCCTATAAAAGGGCCTTGGATAATCCCCTGTAGCCTTATCACTTATTATACACTCAACAACTTAAATACAATTTTTATTACGTTTATATTCTTTTTATTAGTAATAAAATTCTAATTAAAAATTTATATAACATTTTAAAGGTTGCTCTAAGTCTGATAGTAATTATTTTGGTTGCCGCGCAGAACTCTTACTTAAATAATATTAATATTAATAAAACCAAGTTGTTGTCACCTCCCAGCTCACTTATCGTTGTTTTTCTCTCAATAAATTAAATAATCTTATTAAATTTTATTTTTTTTATTACCCATACTCTTTTCCTCTTTCTCCTCCTCTCATTCCTTCTTCCATTTTCTCCTTCTTCTAGACGACCAGCCGACAACTGAGGGCCTTTCCAAACGACGACGACGATCGAAGCCTGGCGACGAACGACAAAACGCACGGACCACCTAGCAAAACGAAACTTTTGCCGCGACTGTGTTTCGAACTTGGGTTCGACATATTAGGTTTATATAATATTAATTTTTATATTATTTTGAAGTGATTTTTCGATCACTATAGTAAGTTCACCTTTGCGCCTCTCACTCATATTACTATATTTTTATTGCAATAACAGTGATTGTGGCTTAATTGCTGATTCACTGAGTGTAAGTGTTCAATTTTTAAAATTTTTTTTTTCCTAGTTGACCATTATAGAGTGTTAAATCCTCTTAGTCCTAGAAGAATTAACATTATTATTAATACAAATTGAATTATTAATTTAATTTTTTTTTATTATTAATTATTGTTAATTTTTGGTTGACTTAAAAGTACATTGTGCTTAGTCCCAATATATTGCCATAATTAATATTGGTAATTAATTGGTTGAATTAACTTACTTGTTATTCCCAATTTAAACTTGCAATCCATTTTTTTTAAAAAATTAATTTTTTAAATTATTACTTTATATTGAAAGTTATTTTTTCTATAATTTAATTAATTAAAAAATTTTTTTTTATTATTTGGAGCAAATTATTGACTGACTTTGATTATTTTTTTAAAGTACAAAGTAAAATATTAATCTTCCCACTAGTATGTCCAACAATTTGACAGAAAAAATGGATAACATGCAAGTGGATGAGATAGAAATTAACTATGATGCTGACACTGTAAGTTCTTCTAAAGTTGGTCATAAAAAATCTTATGCTAACACAAAGAATTCTCATACTACAGGATGTGGAAATGACAGGAAATGCAAACAAACCAAACCCCCTTCCCCCAGTACCACAGAAGGAAGTAAAGCCTCTAGTGCCTCAAGAAGGTCTTCCAAAAGGCTTCAAAATAAAAAAGCTTCCTCTGCCACAACAAATCAGCAACCTCTCCAGTCATATAAAAGAGTTGAAGACAGAAAATATGACGTACAAAGCAAAGGTAGACACATTGTGGGATCAGGTCCAAGAACTCAGGAACCAGATTCAGGCCCAGGCCCCTCCTCAATTGCCTCCCAATCAGCTTCAACTTCAGGCTCAACCTTCACAGCCACCCAGCTCAACCATCCAAAATCCAAGTACTATGGAAGTAGAGCAATGGAAATGGGATTATCTAATGAGTCACTACCAACAGAATGTGCAACACCCTCCTCATCATCAGCCTGGCCCATCCAGAACACCCAATTTCCATCCACCTCCTCATCCCTACCAACAAAGCAGGAGAAGGAAGGCCCAAGCACAATCCCAAACCCAGTCCCAGGGGAAATTTCCTCCTCTGCCATGGTAAGTAATTTGGTTGATAGTCACTTGGGAATGTTTTCTAATAAATCTTCTTCTGCAGGTAATATTATTGAACATGGTGAAAGAACAGTTAAACCTGTTAAAAGACAGCTTCCTGTAACTAGTAGCCCTATTGATGTAATTAGCAAATTGTCATTTGATGAACCTTTACATTTAACTTCTACATCTTTAATTAATCCTTCTCTTGCAATTAAAAATGATTCTGTTCCCCCTGAAATCTATAACTTAATTGAAAAAACTTCTGAGGAAATTTTGAAAGATACCCTTGATTTTAATATTGTGAAAGACAAACATGTGAGAGATGTGTTAATCCATGAAAATGATAGATTAAATAATTTACACTTGCAATGTAGAGTGAGTTCTTCTGTACAAGATACAGCTTATTTAAAAATCAAAGAAACCTTAAATATTGTTCTTAGTCAACAAAAACAAATAAGAAGTGACCATAGAGCTATCTCAGATAGAAATATCAGTCTGCATAAAACATTGAGTGAATTGAAACCCCTTATTGAGGAAAATTATTCATTCAAAAATGAAATAAAATCTCTACAAAATGAGTTGAAGAAACTAAAAAATGACTTCCATGCACTAAGTACCAAACACTCAGTTTCTGAGGACAGAAATGTTCTATCTCTTGCAAAAGTGAATGACCAGATGTCTGAAATTCCAAGAATAAGAAACTATGTGTCTGACCTACAAGAAAAGTTCTCAACCTTAACCATCAATAATGATTTAAATGAGATTTCTGCCAGTAAGCTGCATAAAAATAAAGGGAAAAAAGGTGAACAAACTTCATCCTTTCTTCCTCATATTTCAACCATTAAACAAACTGACAATGAGTCTGTAAAATCTTTTGCCACTAGCAAAAAATCTTGTGATGGTCATGCACCAGCTGGTTCTGTAAATAATGAAATTTCTGAACACCTGGCTAAACTTCAGGAATTATTACTAATGAATAATTCAAATCAAAAAGTGGACCATCCCAGTAGTCAGAAAAATTGGCCTAAGTTAGACCAATATCCTACCTTTGATGGTGATTCTTCCTCTGATTGGCAACACTTTATCCAAAGAATTGATAATTTAAAGAGATCTTATAAACTACCTGATGAGGAAATTGTTTCTAAGTTAATTTCTTTATTTTCCAATGTAGCCTTGATGTGGTATGAATCTGTCCTCTTAGATAACAATCATTATACATGGAATGATTGGAAATCCTTGATTGAGAATCAATTTGGTGGTTCAAAATTCAGGTTAGCTCAGCAAAGACTGTATGAGAATACTAGATATGTATCCTCCTCTGTTGAAAAGCCCATTGCTTTTCTGATGAAAATAACTAAAATCCTTAGAGCAATTGATCCAAAGATGGATTATGATATTTGGAGAGATAAAATCTTGTATAAATTACCAAATTCTCTTAGGGATTTGATTGTTGCTAGAACTGAGCATGTAAGGGAAAATTCTTCTTTCATTAATATCTGTAATGAGGTACTACTCAACCATAGATATGAACCAAAGAATTACCTTAGTAAATCTTATAATGATCAGAATAAACCTTCTATAAAGCTCCCAGAAAAATCTGGTAAACCCTCTGCCCCAGTTGCACCTAAAAAATATGCAACAAATACTTGTTATAAATGTAACAAACCGTGGCAGAAGGGTCATGTTTGTGACAAGAAAATTCATCTTGTTGAACAAAATGAAGACACTGATGAACTTGAACTTGATGTCAATAATTCTTCCAGTGACTGTGAAAGTAATATCTCCTATGACAATGAATCTGCTAAAGATGTTTTAATGTTGGAACATGATGTCCATTATTTAAATAATATATCTGAAGATTGTGTATTGAATTTATCTTCAGTAGAAAATGCTGAGATAATTAAAGATATTACTAACAATTCTATTCCTATATCCCCTTTAAAGGCACCTGTTATCATTAATGGTAAAAATGTTGATGTAGTTCTTGATTCTGGTGCTGGAGGAAGTGTGGTATCTGAAAAAGCTTTGGCTTCAGTGGATAAGGAATATTTGAGTAAATTATTGCCTATAACTTCTGAAAAATGGAGAGGGTATGGTTCTACCTTATTTCCTATTGGCAAATACAAAACCTCTGTATTCTTCAAATATAATGGTGGTTTTGTCAGAGCTATTTGTGAGTTTGTTGTCATGAAGAATGATAATTTGAGCAATTGGTTTATTATGGGAAATGATATTTTAACCATGTTTGGTGTGAAACTGGACCCAGCAAATAATTGCTTTACCTTAGGAATGAATGGGAAAAGAAAATTCAAAATTTCTTCTCCTAAACCTTCTGGGCATTTGTTGAAATCTTGTAACTCACTGACACAATGTAAAGGTAGAACAACAACTGAAATGGATGATTTATTACATGAAATAAATACCGCTTCTTTTGGTGATCATTTGACTAATGAACAAAAGGATTCTATTGTTGCCTCTATTACCTCCTTCCCTATGGCTTTTGCTCATGGTTCTCTTGTGTTGGGAATTGTTCAGGAAGAGATGAAAATTACCTTATCCTGTAATCTGAGTGATATTCCTCCTTCCCTTAAGAAAAAACCATATCCTGCTTCTCCATCAAAAAGAAAGGATATTGAAGATAATATTGAAACATTATTGAAAATGAATATCATTGAGAAAGTTGATGTCACCCCCAAATATTGTGTAATCTCCCCAGTCTTAATTTCTTATGAAAAAGATAAGGCTAGATTATGTGGAGATTACAGAGCTTTAAATACTTATACTGTTGATGATATTTATCCTTTACCCAGAATTAATTCAATACATGCTACCTTGCAAGGTGCAAAATTTATTAGTTGTCTGGATGGTAATAAAGGTTATCATCAAGTTCCAGTTGAGAAAAATTCTCAAAATTTTTTGCTTATTGCTACTCATATGGGAATATATAAGTATGTTAGGATGCCATTTGGCCCTAAAAATGCTCCTTCAGTTTTCCAAAAAGTCATGGATAACACTTTCCATCAAGAAATTATTGAAGGTTGGCTCATGGTTTATATTGATGATATTATTGTTTTTTCTAAAACTTTTGATGAACATATGATTCATTTAAATAGAGTTTTCCAAAAAATGGATGAAATCAATATGACCTTATCTTTAAAAAAGTGTAAATTTGGTTTTCAATCTTTGAAAGTCCTTGGCCATGTTGTGTCAGGCTTACAAATTTGTGTGGACCATAATAAAGTTGCTGCCATTCAAAATGTGAAAGCACCAACTTCTGTAAAAGAAATACAAAGTTTTTTAGGTATGTGTGGCTATTATAGACAATATATTAAAAATTATCAGGTCATAGCCTTGCCTCTTACAAAACTAACCAGAAAAGATGTTGCTTTTCTCTGGAATGATGACTGTCAAAAAGCTTTTAATACATTGAAAAATTGCTTAATGTCAGCCCCTATATTGGCTCTTCCAGATTTTAACAAGCCATTTGTACTTTATACAGATGCTAGCTTTATTGGTCTGGGTGCTGCCCTTCACCAAAAGCAAATTATTAATGATAAATCCTCAGAGGTTGTAATTTGTTATATTTCAAGAACCTTAAGAAATAGTGAATTGAAATATGGTGCCACTCAATTGGAGTGCTTAGCAGTTGTTTGGGCTCTTGAGAAACTTCATTACTACTTGGATGACCAAAAATTTGAGTTGGTAACTGACTGTAGTGCGGTGAAATCTCTCTTGAACCTCAAAACACCTAACAGACATATGTTCAGGTGGCAACTTGCTGTTCAGGAATACAGAGGAAGGATGACTATTATCCACAGAGCTGGAAATGTTCACTCTAATGTTGATATGCTCTCCAGATTGCCTCTGCCAAATAATGACTCCAATCCTGCTTATGTACCTGAAGATGACACTGTTCATATACATGGTATATTTATAGTTGACATGGAAGAAGAGTTATTACAGTTAATACTGGATTCATATGATAAAGATTCTGACTTAAATAAATTAGTCACTATTTTGAATGATCCTAAGAATGCTTCAATTCAAGCATTAATAAAAACTCTTCCTGCAAAATACCAAAATGCTTTAAATAAAGGAAAGTTTTCTATTGAAGATGGTTATATTTATTATAGAAGGAAGCTTACCAATGTAATTGTTATTCCTCCTTCAATGAAAGAAACTATCCTCAAACTTTGTCATGATGACATATTAGCTGGTCATTTTGATCTTGAAAAAACATTGATTAGAATCAAAAACACTGCATGGTGGGCTAATATGTCTGAAGACACAAAATTATATGTTGACTCTTGTGATTCCTGCCAAAAATCTAAAAAGTTAACAGGCAAGAGAGCAGGGTTATTACAACATATTGAAGCACCTAGTGCTCCCTGGCAAATCATTAATATGGATTTTGTCACTGGTCTTCCTGTTGCAGGTAAAGACAGCTTTAACTCTTGTTGGGTAATAGTTGATAGATTCACAAAAATGTGCAAATTTATTCCAACCCACAAAGATGTATCCACCAAAGAATTAGCTTTCTTATGGTGGTCTTACATGTTTAATATTATTGGTTTTCCAAAAGCCATTATCTCTGATAGGGATCCAAAATTCACTTCTGAGTTTTGGACCTCTTTGATGGATATTTGTGGCTGTGAGTTAAAATTATCTACCGCTCACCATCCTCAGACTGATGGTCTAGCTGAAAGAATGATTCAAACTCTGGAAGATATGATTAGAAGGTATTGTGCCTTTGGTTTAGAATATAAAGATAATGACAGATTTACTCATGATTGGGTCACTCTTTTGCCTGGTCTTGAATTTGCATATAATAGCACTGTTCATTCTGTCACTGAGAAAAAGCCTTTTGAGCTTTGGTTAGGTTGTGTCCCAAACACTCCTGCTCAGATTCTCAATAATAAATTACCTAAGTTGGAACTACATCCTGGTGTAAAATCTTTTATGCAAATGCAACAGCTATGCAGAAAACATGCTCAGAGTTGTATTGATAAAGCATTTGAATATGAAAAGAAAAGATGGGATAAATCCCATAAAGAATACACATTTAACAAGGGTGATGAAGTGTTGATATCTACTGTCCATTTCAATTTACAAGGTAACCACAAATTAAAAGATCCTTTTGTAGGACCATTTGTTGTTAAAAGAATGGTTGGTGATAATGCAGTAGAAGTTGTATTGTATTCTCCATATGATAGGAAACATCCTGTCTTTCCCATTTCTTTGCTTAAACCTTATACTTCCAACAGTGACTTATTTCCAAAAAGAAGAGGAAGACCTAAGAAGAACCCTCAGGAAGTCACAGAAACAGCAGAAATTGATAAAATTCTCAATGATAGAATTATCACTTCTGAAAGAGGTACTGAATATTTATTGAGATATAAGAACAAATCATCTGAACATGATGCATGGATACCTGGCAAAGAAATTTCAAATCTGCCTGCTCTGTTGAAAAAATACAAAAAGAAAAAATCTTAGCATTTTTTTTTATTGTTTTTTTTTAGAGTGAGGGAGTGTCAGCCAGGCTATTCCAGGAGTCCAGTAAATGATATATAAATTATAAAACCTTAAAGAGTGGGTAAAACTTGTATTTAATGAATATAACTTAATATTTTATTACATAATGAAATTATATAAGAATTTTATTATATACAAATGTTACATTAAACTTATTGGTTATATATATTTTTATATACAATTAAATTGGGCATAATATAATATATTCTACAAATAATGGCGCATTTTTATATATTTAATAATTATCAATTTATATTTAATTAATTAACATATATTATAATTACAAGTGTAAATTTGATTTATAATATATTTAAATTAATTACTTAAATTTATATATTAACTAATACCTCTCATATGACACTAAACAATTATTAAGGACGCTTCTTTTGACCCTTAATTGTGTTAGAAAAAACAAATAAATTAATTTGAACTAAATTGAGATTAATTGATTGTTTTGTTGCGTCAAATTATTTTTTTGTTTCACTTAAAATGTTCTCTAATCAGGATGGACCATCTGTTGGGAATTATATTTCTCATAGTTCCTATGTTTCCACTCTTGTTTAGTTATTTACTATTGTCACTTACTGATTTGGGGATTAATGGCGGGGAAATTGGATTCTTAATTGGGCTTTTAATTAATTGTTTCATGTTTTTCTCTATATTGTTATGTTTCATTTACTCTTTTTGATATATTTGTTTTATTCCTTTCTAATCATTGTATTTACTGATATAGTAGCGCTTCAGAGGACCCATTGCCTATAAAAGGGCCTTGGATAATCCCCTGTAGCCTTATCACTTATTATACACTCAACAACTTAAATACAATTTTTATTACGTTTATATTCTTTTTATTAGTAATAAAATTCTAATTAAAAATTTATATAACATTTTAAAGGTTGCTCTAAGTCTGATAGTAATTATTTTGGTTGCCGCGCAGAACTCTTACTTAAATAATATTAATATTAATAAAACCAAGTTGTTGTCACCTCCCAGCTCACTTATCGTTGTTTTTCTCTCAATAAATTAAATAATCTTATTAAATTTTATTTTTTTTATTACCCATACTCTTTTCCTCTTTCTCCTCCTCTCATTCCTTCTTCCATTTTCTCCTTCTTCTAGACGACCAGCCGACAGTAATAAAGGATATCATCAAGTTCCAGTTGAGAAAAATTGTCAAAACTTTTTGCTTATTGCTACTCATATGTGAATATATAAGTATGTTAGGATGCCATTTGGCCCAAAAAATTCTCCTTCAGTTTTCCAAAAAGTCATGGGTAAAACTTTCCATCAAGAAATAATTGAAGGATAGCTCATGGTTTAAATTGATGACATCATTGTTTTTTCTAAAACTTTTGATGAACATATGATTCACTTGAATAGAGTTTTCCAAAAAATGGATGAAATCAATATGACCTTATCCTTTAAAAAGTGTAAATTTGGTTTTCAATCTTTGAAAGTCCTTGGACATGTTGTGTCAGGCTTACAAATTTGTGTAGACCAAAACAAAGTTGCTGCCATTCAAAATGTGAAAGCAAAAACTTCTGTAAGAGAAATCCAAAGTTTTTTGGGTATGTGTGGCTATTATAGACAATATATTAAAAATTATCAGGTCATAGCCTTGCCTCTTACAAAACTGACCAGAAAAGATGTTGCCTTTCTCTGGAATAATGACTGTCATAAAGCTTTTGATACATTAAAAAGTTGCTTAATGACAGCCCCTATATTGGCTCTTCCAGAGTTTAACAAACCATTTTTCCTGTATACAGATGCTAGCTTTATTGGTCTGGGTTCTGCCCTTCACCAGAAAAAAATTATTAATGATAAATACTCAGAGGTTGTAATTTGTTATATTTCAAGAACCTTGAGAAATAGTGAATTGAAATATGGTGCCACTCAATTAGAGTGCTTAGAAGTTGTTTGGGCTCTTGAGAAGCTTCATTACTATCTAGATGACCAAAAATTTGAATTGGTAACTGACTGTAGTGCTGTGAAGTCCCTCTTAAACCTGAAGACACCTAACAAACATATGTTCAGGTGGCAACTTGCTGTTCAAGAATACAGAGGACGGATGACAATTATCCATAGGGTTGGAAATTTTCACTCCAATGTTGATATGCTCTCCAGATTGCCTCTTCCAAATAATGACTCAAATACTGCTTATGTACCTGAAGATAATACTGTTCATATCCATGGTATATTTATAGTGGATATGGATGAAGAGTTATTGCAATTAATACTGGATTCATATGAGAAGGATTCTGATTTAAACAAATTGGTTACTATATTAAATGATCCTAAGAATGCTTCAATTCAAGCATTAATAAAAACTCTTCCTGAAAAGTATCAAAATGCTTTGACTAAAGGAAAGTTTTCTATTGAAGATGGTTATATATATTATAGAAGAAAGCCTACTAATGTAATTGTAATTCCTTCTTCTATAAGAGAAACTATCCTCAAACTTTGTCATGATGAAATATTGGCTGGTCATTTTGATCTTGAGAAAACATTGATTAGAATCAAAAACACTGCTTGGTGGGCTAATATGTCTGAAGACACAAAATTATATGTTGAATCTTGTGATTCCTGCCAAAAATCTAAAAGGTTGACAGGTAAGAGAGCAGGGTTATTACAACATATTGAAGCACCTAATGCTCCCTGGAAAACCATTAATATGTATTTTGTCACTGGTCTTCCTGTTGCAGGTAAAGACAGCTTTAAATCTTGTTGGGTAATAGTAGATACATTCACAAAAATGTGCAAATTTATTTCAACCCACAAAGATGTATCCACCAAAGAATTAGCTTTCTTATGGTGGTCTTACATGTTTAATATTATTGGTTTTCCAAAAGCCATTATCTCTGATAGGGATCCTAAATTTACTTCTGAATTTTGGACCTCTTTGATTGATATTTGTGGCTGTGAGTTAAAATTGTCTACAGCTCACCATCCCCAGACTGATGGTCTAGCTGAGAGAAGGATTCAAACTCTGAAAGATATGATTAGAAGGTATTGTGCCTTTGGTTTAGAATATAAAGACAATGACAGATTTACTCATGATTGGGTCACTCTATTGCCTGGTCTTGAATTTGCATATAATAGCACTGTTCATTCTGTCACTGAGAAAAAGCCTTTTGAGCTTTGGTTAGGTTATGTCCCACATACTCCTGCTCAGATTCTCAATAATAAATTACCTAAGTTGGAACTACACCCTGGTGTAAAATCTTTCATGCAAATGCAACAGCTATGCAGAAAACATGCCCAGAGCTGTATTGATAAAGCATTTGAATATGAAAAGAAAAGATGGGATAAATCCCATAAAGAATACACATTTAACAAGGGTGATGAAGTGTTGATCTCTACTGTCCATTTCAATTTACAAGGTAACCACAAATTAAAGATCCTTTTGTAGGCCCATTTGTTGTTAAAAGAATGGTTGGTGAAAATGCAGTGGAAGTTGTATTGTATTCTCCATATGATAGGAAACATCCTGTTTTTCCCATTTCTTTGCTTAAGCCTTATACTTCCAACAGTGACTTATTTCCCAAAAGAAGGGGAAGACCTAAGAAAAACCCTCAGGAAGTCACAGAAACAGCAGAAATTGATAAAATTCTCAATGATAATATTATCACTTCTGAAAGAGGTATTGAATATTTATTGAGATATAAGAACAAATTATCTGAACATGATGCATGGATACCTGGCAAGGAGATTTCAAATCTGCCTACTCTGTTGAAAAAATACATAAAGAAAAAATCTTAAAAAATTTTTTTATTGTTTTTTTTAGAGTGAGGGAGTGTCAGCCAGGCTATTCCAGGAGCCCAGTAAATTATATGTTAACTTATAGGACCAGAAAGAGGGCGTAAGAATGGTATTTAATGTATATAAATTAATATTTTATTGCATAATAAAATTATATAAGTATCTTATTACATATAAGTGTTATATTAATTTTATTGTTTATATAAATTTTTTATATACATTTAAATTAAAAAATAATATATTTTACATTCTACAAATAATGGCGCATTTTTATGTATTTAATAATTATAAATTTATATTTAATTAATTAAAAACATATATTATAATTATAAGTGTAAAATTGACTTATAATATAATTGAATTAATTAATTATATTTATATATTAAATATCATTTTTTATAGTATTAAACAATAAATAATGACGCTTCTTTTAACCCATAATTGTGTCAGGAAAAAACTAATTAATACTAAATTGAAATTAATTACATATTTTGTTGCATCAAAATATTTTTTGTTTCACTTTAAAATCCTTAAATCAGACTGTACCATCTGTTTTGAATAATTTTTCTCATAGTTCCTATGTTCCAGGCTTGTTTAGTTATTCACTATTTTTACTTACTGATTTGGGAATTAATTGTGGGAAAATTGGATTCTTAATTGGGGTTTTTAATTATTTGTTTCATATTTTTCTCTACATTGTTATGTTTCACTTATTCTTTTAGATTCTTGTTTCATTCTATTATATTTCTTGTATTTACAAATATAGTAGTGCTTCAGAGGGCCCATTACCTATAAAAAGGCCTTGAATAATTACCTGTAGCCTCATCACTTACTATACACTCAACAAATTAAATATACTTTTACATTATGTTTATATTCTTTTTATTAGTAATAAAATTTTAATTAAAATTATATATAACAATTTAAAGGTTGCTTTAAGTCTGATACTAATCACAGTGTCTGCCCCGCATAGCCCTTACATTAGAATAATATTATTATTTAATAAGAACCTCACTTTTGTCTCCTCCCAAGAAAGACGTTGTTGATTTTCCTCAATAAATCAAATAATTTTTATAATTTTTATTTCTTTTATTATCCATAATCCTTTCTTCCATCTCCTCTTCTACTTCTTCCCATTTTTTCTTCCTCTCTTCTAGACGACTGACCGACATTTATAATTATATATTTAATTTATTTTCACTTAATAACTAGTTAAAACATTATAAGTGATTTATAAAGTAATTATAATTAAGAAAGTGAGAGGTAAAGGCATAGTTATACTCCAGTAAATAATTATAACTATTTAATGAGTAGGTCTAGTAGCCTGGCTGACAAATTTTGAAACATTCAGTTCTTAGTAAGATCCATTCCTTGTTTAGTGTCTTTCCTTAACTTATCTTTAAGCGCTGAATATATGCTTATTTTCTAATTTAATTATTTCTCCTAGCACAATTTTTACCATTCTTGTGAGTTTATAAGCTAACAGCTAGATATAACCAAGGACCAAGCCTATGTACTATCACACCTACCTTAGGGTGAAACCTGTACAACTACTTGACACTGCTTCCTTACCTATACCATTCTAATAGTGCTAGAATTAATTATCCCATATACATACTGTTTTCTTTTCCTATAGCCTAGTATTTAATTCTCTCTATATTCTACTTTCCACTGCACTTATACCCATATTTCACTAAAAAAAACTGAGCATTGAGAGTCTACCTTTTTTTGCTTTGAACACCCCTTTTTTTGAGCTTTCTTAACCATCCTTCATGGAAACCCCTTTTTTATGATTGTGCAAACTGAGAAAATCTCTGGATTACTGAAAGATGTGTACAACAAAATGGGATAAATGCAGGCAGAATAAGGCCAATACACATAAGCTGATTCGAGCATAAAAAACATCAATTTTTAGACATCTTATTTTAAGACTTAAAATAGCCAAATCAATGAAGCTAATTGAATCAAACCGATCTGTCAAAGTGCATTTTTAATATAATAAAACTTATATTGCATATATCTTGCTTTTAAGTGATTTAAAGCCCATTTATCAGCTATTTCACTATATTAATGAAAAATACAACCTATTACTACTTAATAAATCATATTCCTTTAATTTCAAGGTACTTACAACTACCTTTAATTATTCCCACCCAATATTAAGTAAATTAGACCTATATAAGGTGGGTATATGCATGTATAAAGGTATTCATTTGGCATATACTATACTATATGACTTTTTTCACTCGTGCATAATTATTACGGGGTATCAAAGATAGACATTTATAATTATTTAAAAGGTATTTTACAACACAAAAATAAAACCAAAAAATGACATTAATTCTCAATAAAAAGGTGTTTTTGGGGCACAATATGGCATATTAGAAAAAATAATCATAGTTGATTTGGTGTATAAAAGAAGTATTTTGATAAGAAAGATTTCAACTTTGATACCCTCTATTATATATACTTAAAAGTTCTTCAAATTCTTATTTCATTTTTATAGAATATTTTATATGCTTAATTTACTTAGTCCTGGATCTAAAATGGCTGACAGTTTTCCTGAAAGTAATTCTAGGTGAGATGGATGGAGATCACAAAACCTTAGGAATTACACTACCTTTTTACCAATTGGGAAAGTGAATTGAACTAAAAATTTATAATTTTTCCAAATTCAGATGCCCACACAACCTATAAATTATTTTTCAAGCCAAGTGAACTCCTCACTTTAAACTTGCGTGATTTGGATGCTTCTTAAGTTTACATGAAAATATGTTCTTTGATAATCATTTTAGAATACAAACCTCTTCATTCAACTTCTGTAACTTAATTTCTGAGGTAGTGCTACTAAAAATGATGCTTGACTTACTGGATTCAAATTGATATCATTTTTTTAAATGTTATATGTATGAAATCTAATTTAATTTTTTAAAGAGTTATGATATGATATTTAGTCTATTGTATATACATCACCACCATAATTTCTAACTTCAGCTGCTAGAGAAGAATCAGTGGAAGTCTCCTCTGGAAGCTCTGATACTAATCTAGGTCTAAGCACCTCAATCCATGAACTTATTACAAATTTATCACTCCCATCCTGAAAGCCTTGATATATGGGTGGAAGTGGAAAACCTTCCAATAGTCTTCCCAAGTTGAAGGGGAGAGCCAGTAAATTAAAAATAATCACCAATAGTTTAATGTTTTTAATGAAAATTTATTTCTATCAACTTAATAAAGCTCCATATAAAGCAAGTTTAAATTGAGGATTCCACATAGCTTTCTGAATCAGGTATGGGTGGTGTAGATATCTGAATTTTGAAAAATTTAACATTATTAGTTCAATTCACTTTCCCAATCATGAAAAAGGTTGTGTATTCCCTAATATTTGCAAGTCTCCATCCTTCTCACCTAATTATATCTCAACAACAAAGTCAAAAAATGACCAATCTGGACACCAAAGGATTCCATAAGTCTACCTTTCACATTTAAGCCACACCTGCTTAATATTCTTGATGTTTTTTGTTGTTTTAATTAGAAAGTCAACCCTCTCCCCTATGATCTCCCTCTCATCATGTGCAGCACCTTGCATGAAGTCTTTGAAAATTTTTTTGCATACATGATTTATTTAATTACTACTGAATTGTGAGGACTTCTCTCAAAGTGCTATACAGTCCCCAGAAGCAAGTCCTCATAAACTTTCAAGCATTTTTATAACCTCAAAATCATTAAATAAATTATTTAAAATTTTTCAATATGATCCATTTAGATATTTAGATTTATATTAAGAACCCCAAAAATGAATAATGTTGAATATTTATGTCACGGAATAAATTTTTAAAGAAAATGGGAAATTTGAACTTTGAAACCAGTTATTGTTGTAAAGTATGACTAGAGCCACTAGAAAGAGAGGATATAATATAGCCAAACACAAAAAGTAGATGATCAAAAAATATTATATTTTTTCAGATAAAATGATATGCTTTTGAGATTTTTTACCCTATTGATAGGTTACTCTACCAAAAATTTACTAAAAGTAGCAAAATAGATTAGAAAAATGTCAAATAATTTGACAAAAAATAATTTTTTTTTCATCATTTGTTTTTTGAATATGACTATTTTTTAAATTCTCCTTCCAATAGTACTTGTCAGCCAGGCTATACCAAGAGCCCAGTAAATGATATGTTGATTTATTGGACCTGAAAGAGGGCGTAAGAATTGCATTTGATGTATATAAATTAATATTTTATTGCATAATAAAATTATATAAGTATCTTATTAAATATAAGTGTTATATTAATTTTATTGTTATATAAATTATTTATACATTTAAATTAAGAATAATATATTTTATATTCTACAAATAATGGCACATTTGTATGTATTTAATAATTATAAATTAATAATTAATTAATTACAAACATATATTATAATTATATGTTTAAAATTTACTTATAATGTAATTAAATTAATTAATTAAATCTATATAGTAAATAAAACTTTTCATACATCATTAAACAATAATATTGGGCGCTTTTTTGACCCTTAATTGTTTCAGTAAAATTATTAAATAAATTATAACACTTATTTAATAATATGGTATTAAAATTCTCACTTTAAATTGGAAATATCATTAAATTAATTATATGTTTCATTTAAACTAATTATTAAATTAATTACATTGTAAAAACAATTAATTAAAATTGCTTTATACTGGATTGAATTGATTACATGGATTTTGGTGTGAAAATAATTCTAATTGTTTTAATTAAACCCTTTAAATCCTACTGTAATATCTGTTTTGGATTATTTTACTCACTGTTCTCATGTTTCAGACTTACTTTGTTGGTCAGTCGTCTAGAAGAAGGTAAGGAAAAGAGGAGAAAAGGAGGAGGACAAGGGAAAAAATAAAAGAAATAAACTGTAATAGATTATTTAATTTATTTAAAAGAAAAAAAACAACGGTGAGTAACTTGAGAGATGACAAAACTTTAGGCTTTATTAATAATAATATTATTTAAGGTAAGGGTTCTGCGCGGCAAACACTTTTAATTACTATCAGACTTAAAGCAACCTTTAAATTGTTATATAGAATTTTAATTAGAATTGTATTACTAATAAAAAGAATATAAACGTAATATAAAATTGTATTTAATTTGTTGAGTGTATAATAAGTGATGATGCTACAGGGGATTATCCAAGACCCTTTTATAGGCAATGGGTCCTCTGAAGCGCCACTATATTTGTAAATACAATAATTAGGATAGAATAAAACAAATATATCAAAGAGTAAATGAAACATAACAATGTAGAGAAAAACATGAAACAAATAATTAAAACCCCAATTAAGAATCCTATTTTCCCGCCATTAATTCCCAAATCAGTAAGTAAAAATAGTGAATAACTAAACAAGATTGGAACATAGGAACTATGAGAAAAATAATTCCAAACAGATGGTACAGTCTGATTTAAGGACGTTTTAAGTGAAACAAAAAAATACTTTGACGCAACAAAACATGTAATTAATCTCAATTTAGTATAAATTACTTAATTGGTTTTTCCTGACATAATTAAGGGTCAAAAGAAGCGTCATTAATTATTGTTTAGTATTATATGAAAGGTGTTATTTAATATATAAATTTAAATAATTAATTTAAATATATTATAAGTCAATTTTACGCTTATAATTATAATATATGTTTTTTCAATTGATTAAATATAAATTTATAATTATTAAGTAACATAAAAATGCGCCATTATTTGTAGAATATATTATATTATGTTTAATTTAAATGTATATAAAAATTTATATAACCAATAAAATTAATATAACACTTGTATATAATAAAATACTTATATAATTTTATTATGCAATAAAATAATAATTTATATTCATTAAATACAAGTCTTACCCACTCTTTCAGGTTTTATAAGTTAAATATCATTTACTGAACTCCTGGAATAGCCTGGCTGACATACTTGGTTACTAATTATTTTAATTAATTGTTTTGGGAACTTATGGTGGGAAAATTAGTTACTTACTCACGGGTTTAGTTTATTGTCTCATGTTTTTCTCTCAATCTCTATGTTAATTTCTATTCTTTTATATTCTTGTTTCATTTAAATACTCTTTTGAAAGTACTCATTTTTGACATTTCAGAGGGTCCTTTTCCTATAAAAGGCTTTTGATAATCCCCTGTAGCTACATCAATTATTATACACTCAAACTTGAATATATTTTTTTAATATAATACGTTTATTATTATTTTAATTAGTATTACAATTCTAATTTAAGCTTTATATAAGTAACTATAGGTTGCAATAAGTCTAATAATAATAATAGTGTTTACCACAAATTGAAAATAATTCTTATTTAAATAAATATATTATAATTTAAATAACCCTCACTACTGTATCAAGTCCCAAGGAATCTTGTCGCCTCTCTCTATCTCAGAATAATTATTTTTATTATTATTATTTTATTTCTTTTTCTATTAGAACTTTTTCCCAATCTTTCCTCCTCTTCTTCTCTGTTTCTTTCCTCTCTTCCTCTCTTCTTCTAGACAACCTGCCAATAGTACTAGTGTCAGCCAGGCTATTCCAGGAGTCCAGTAAATGATATATAAATTATAAAACTTTAAAGAGTGGGTAAGACTTGTATTTAATGAATATAACTTAATATTTTATTGCATAATGGAATTATATAAGAATTTTATTATATACAAGTGTTACATTAAATTTATTGGTTATATATATTTTTATATATACAATTAAATTGAGCATAATATAATATATTCTACAAATAATGGCGCATTTTTATGTATTTAATAATTATAAATTTATATTTAATTAATTAAAAAACATATATTATAATTACAAGTGTAAATTTGATTTATAATATATTTAAATTAATTACTTAAATTTATATATTAAATAATACCTCTCATATGATACTAAACAATAATTAAGGACGCTTCTTTTGACCCTTAATTGTGTTAGAAAAAACAAATAAATTAATTTGGACTAAATTGAGATTAATTGCTTGTTTTGTTGCGTCAAATTATTTTTTGTTTCACTTAAAATATCCTTTAATCAGAATGTACCATCTGTTGGGAATTATATTTCTCATAGTTCCTATGTTTCCAATCTTGTTTAGTTATTCACTATTGTCACTTACTGATTTGGGAATTAATGGCGGGGAAATTGGATTCTTAATTGGGCTTTTAATTATTTGTTTCATGTTTTTCTCTATATTGTTATGTTTCATTTACTCTTTTGATATGTTTGTTTTATTCCATTCTAATCATTGTATTTACAAATATAGTAGCGCTTCAGAGGACCCATTGCCTATAAAAGGGCCTTGGATAATCCCCTGTAGCCTTATCACTTATTACACACTCAACAATTTAAAGATAAATTTATTACGCTTATTATTATTTTTATTAGTATTAAATTCTAATTAAAAATTCTAAATAACAATTTAAAGGTTGCCTTAAGTCTGATAGTAATTATATTGTTTGCCGCGCAGAACTCTTACTTAAATAATAATAATATTAATAAAACCAATTTATTGTCACCTCTCAGATCACTCGTCGTTGTCTTCTCTCAAATAAATTAAATAATTTTAATTGTTTTTATTTCTTTTACTTCTGAAACCATTATCTCCTTCTTGTCCTCCTCTCTTTTCTTCCCTCTTCTCTTATAACTTCTAGACGACTGACCGACAACTAGTCTCATTTTGCTGTAATCAAGGTTTTGAAGTTCAAATTTCCAATTTTCTATGAAGATGAATTCTGTGATAATAATACTAAAAAAATTTAATCTTCAATGGAATATTATGTATCTAGATGTCTAAATTAATTTTATTTAAAATTTCCATCTCATTTGAGTCATAATTTAGAGATCAGAAAAAAGTTTAAAAGTGATGTGGACTTATTGACAAGAAATGTACAATGGCTGGACAGTTATTCTCACTTTCTGATGCATAATTATTTTTACCTTTTTTTTATTTCCTCCTCATACCACAATCATGACTACTCATGCTTCAAGATCACACTTGCTTAATAATTTGCATTGAAATTTCAATAATGTTTCCTTTATTTCTCTTTTCTTTCTAAACTGACTCATTAATCTTTTATCAAACACCACACAATATGGGGGGTGGACTTGCTAGCAAGTCCGCAACCTTGGACCCAAACTCACCACAGATTGAACACACATTGAGCTGTTGATAAAGGAACCATACAATCAGGGATGAACACCACTCAACAGAACAGTTTTAGGTGGGTGTTCAAGTAGAGTTCAGTATGTGTTCAGTATGAGTTCAGTCTAAGTTCCATCTGAGTTAAGGCTGAGGACTTGCTAGCAAGTCCACCAACTATATTGTGTAGTGAAATCCTTACTTTTTTTTGGCCATTTTCTCTGAATATGGTATTGTATTCAGCTTAAAAAGACAATTTAGCAACTGAAATGAGGTTTAAATTATTTTATCCATCTACATATTAGGGGGTGTCAAAGTTAGCCAATCAGAATTTAAAGGTCACCTATTAATTTTAATCAATTCAGAGCTTACTTAATTTTTTATTGGTAAACTACAATGGAATAAGCACTTTTGTATTTGAAAAATGAATCAAAATGTTGTTTTCATTAAAACAACTCTTTCTTCACAAGAAAATTGGATTTTATCATCTTTAAAATAACTCATTTAATTCAGGAACTAGAGCTTAATTCAAACCAACACTTAATTTAGAGCTTATTTTTCAACTTTCATAACCTTGATACCTCCTATCATTTCAATTAATGAAAAACTTGTGTTCCTACACACAGTACACATGCCTCAAAATAAAAAAAATATTTTTATGGAATTAAACAATAACCTTTCTGTTTGTACTCCAAACTAGCTACCTTCTTCACCTCCAACAAATTTAAACCTATTCAGGATGATCCTTGCTTATTTATCAACAATGACTACTCCTGTCAAGGGGTCCTTTTTAGTCTAGAAGGTTCTAAAAGCCATTCAACGGCGGTGAAAGGTGAAAAATACTCAAGATTTCAAAGAGGTACGTAGGTTTTATCTTTTACAAGTTATTACTCAAGTTAAAGGTAAAGAAGTATTATTATTATTACTTGAAGAGTTTAGAATCACACAGATGTAAATACTAAATTAGTAATAGTAGTAATTAATGTATATATAATAATATAAAGAATTTGTAGAGCTCGAAAGGAATGGAGAAAAACAACCAGAATGTGAGGATTTTTATAGGCAAAAAGAAGAGAAACCATTGAGTTAAAATATCTAAATTTATGAGTATGAGAGAAAGAGAAAATTCCATTCTTAGATATTGTAAATATTTAAGTTTTTTTATAAAGAATGTACTAATATATTGTATTTAATGTATATATCAACATGTTTGATTTATTTTAGATTTACTGTAAATGTCAATTTAAATAATATAATTTGGACTCAATATTCAGTATTAATATAATTTTATTTCACCTCTAAAGTTTCATGAGGTCTTTTTCAGGGGAAAAAATTATTAGGGACATTAAATTTATATATTTACTTCTTCCAATTAGTTAAATTATTATAAGTAATTAATAAAGTAAATATAATTAATAAAATAAGGAATAAAGGCGTGGATTCATCAAATTAAATAATTAGTTATTTACTGGGTAAGTCTAGTAGCATGGCTGATAACTTTAATCAATTTTAAGTATTTATGCATGTGGATGACATTGTCAAGGTACACTTTTGGTCTAGAAGATTTGGTATGAAGTTTTACTAGGATTTTAAGGGTTAAAATGGATTCTCAACAATATGGTACGTATTTCTTAATCTAAATGATTTAATTACTCAAATAACAGAGAAAAAATTAAAATATCAATATAAGCTATAGATTAGAATTACGTCCTTGTAAATACTAAAGATATAAAATATAGAGGATAAGTGTTATATTGTAGTTGTGATAATAAAGTAAGGTAATAATGGAATGATTAAAAAACAACAAAAAGAGAGGCCTTATATAGGCAAAGGAGGGACAAGGCACGGCAATCAAATTATGAAAATAGTAGTATGAGAGGGAGAAAAAGAATATTCCAGAAGGAGTATTTTCAAATAATAAAGTTGTTCTAAAAAGAAGGTGTCAAAAAGATGTATTTACAGAGTATGTCAGAAATACATCAATTTATTTAATATTTACTGTAGAAGTCAATTCTAAATAAGAAATTTGAATTTTTTGTATATATTTAATATTATTTGAATATTAAAATCGTAATTTAATTTTAAAATCTATTTTTTAATATAAATTTTTATTTCTTCCAACCTGTCAAATGAGCACGGTGTTAGAGAAACAATATAAGGGACAATTTTATACTTAATTTTAATTATTTATTTAATTTTATCATTCTGTAATTAGTTAATTTATTATAAGTAATTTTAATGTAACTAATTAATTAATTAATTAAAATGATAAGGTGCAGCTTCATCCAGTAAATAATTAATTATTTCACTGGGTAAGTCTAGTAGCCTGGCTGACACTCCCTCACTCTAAAAAAAACAATAAAAAAAATGCTATGATTTTTTCTTTTTATACTTTTTTAGTAGAGTAGGGAGATTTGATATCTCCTTCCCAGGTATTCAAGAATCATATTCAGATGATTTATTCTTTAATCTCAATAAGTATTCTGTACCTTTTTCAGCAGTGACTATTCTGTCATTTAGAATTTTTTCAATTTCTGCTGTCTTAGTGATTTCATTTGGGGTTTTCTTTGGTCTACCCCTCCTTTTTGGAAATAAATCACTATTGGATGTGTAAGGTTTCAAAAGAGATGTTGGAAAAACAGGATGTTTTCTGTCATATGGAGAATACAGAATAACTTCAACTGCATTATCTCCAATCATTCTTCTGACAACAAATGGACCAACAAATGGATCTTTCAATTTGTTATTACCTTGTAAGTTGAAGTGGACTGTAGAAATCAACACTTCATCACCCTTTTTAAAAGTGTATTCTTTGTGGGATTTGTCCCATCTTTTCTTCTCATATTCAAATGATTTTTCAATACATTTTTGAGCATGATTTCTACATAGTTGTTGCATTTGAAGAAAAGATTTTACACCAGGATGTATATCCAATTTAGGTATTTTGTTATTGAGAATTTGGGCAGGAGTATTAGGAACATATCCAAGCCAGAGCTCAAAAGGCTTTCTTTGAGTAACAGAATGAACAGTGTTATTATAAGCAAATTCTAACACAGGAAGTAAGGTAACCCAATCATGAGTGAATCTGTCATTATCTTTATACTCAAGGCCAAAGGCAAAATATCTTCTAATCATGTCCTCTAAAGTCTGAATCATTCTTTCAGCTAAACCATCAGTCTGAGGGTGATGGGCAGTAGAAAGTTTCAGATCACAACCACAAACATCCATCAGAGACATCCAAAATTCAGAAGTAAATTTAGGGTCTCTGTCAGAGATTATGGCTTTAGGAAAACCAGCAGTATTAAACATATGAAACCACCATAAGAAAGCTAATTCTTTAGTGGAAACATCCTTGTGGGTAGGGATAAATTTACAAATTTTTGTGAATCTGTCCACAATAACCCAGCAAGAGTTATAAATGTCTATACCAGCAATAGGTAATCCTGTTACAAAATCCATGTTTATTATTTTCCATGGATCATCAGGAGGTTTAATATGTTGCATTAATCCTGCTCTTTTACCAGTTAATCTTTTTGATTTTTGGCAAGAATCACAAGACTCAACATATAATTTTGTGTCTTCAGACATATTAACCCACCAAGAAGTGTTCTTAATTCTGATCATTGTTTGGTCAAGATCAAAATGTCCAGCTAATATGTCATCATGACAAATTTTCAAGATGATTTTTTTCATAGAAGGAGGAATAACAATAACATTACTCAACTTTCTTCTATAATATAGATATCCTTCATCAATTGAAAATTTACCTTTTTCCAAAGCTTTTTGGTACTTTGGTGGAAGAGTTTTAATTAATGCTTGTATTGAAGCATTCTTTGGATCATTTAATATGGTGCATAACCTTTTCAAGTCAGTGTCCCTATCATATGATTCCAGAATAAGCTGTAATAGCTCTTCCTCCATATCAACCACATATATCCCATGAATATGAATAATTTCATCCTTAGGATCATAAGCAGGATTAGAGTCATCATTTGGTAAAGGTAACCTTGATAACATGTCCATATTTGAGTGAAAAATACCAGCCCTATGAATAATTTTCATTCTCCCTCTGTACTCTTGTCAGCCAGCTGCTATCTGAACATATGTCTGTTAGGTGTTTTCACGTTTAAAAGGGATTTAACTGCACTGAAGTCAGTGACAAGTTCAAATTTCTGGTCATCTAGGTAATAATGAAGCTTTCTAGAGCCCATACTACAGCTAAATACTCTAATTGAGTAGCACCATATTTCAATTCACTATTTCTCAAGGTTCTTGAAATATAACAAATTACTACTTCTGAAACTTTATTATTTATCACTGGATTTTGATGGAGAGCAGCACCAAGACCAATGAAATTGGCATCAGTGTACAAAACAAATGGTTGATTAAAGTCAGGTAAAGCAAGAATTGGTGCTTACATCAAACAGTGTTTCATAGTGTCAAAGGCTATTTGTCTTTCACTATTCTAGACAAAAGCAACATCCTTTCTAGTTAATTGGGTAAGGGGTAAAGCTATGACTTGGTAATTTTTAATATACTGTCTATAGTATCCACACATTCCCAAAAAACTTTGGAGCTCTCTCACTGTTGTAGGAGCCTTCACCTGTTGTATGGCTGCCACTTTGTTCTGGTCAACACATATCTGTAAGCCAGAAAAAACATGACCAAGAACTTTTAATGAATAGAAACCAAATTTTCATTTCTTCAAAGAAAGTGTCATATTTATTTCATCCATTTTCTGGAATACTTTACACAGGTGTTTAAGATGTTCCTCAAATGTCTTTGAGAATATAATGATATCATCAATATAAACCATCAGCCATCCTTCAATTATCTCTTGATGGAATGTGTTATCCATGACTTTTTGGAAAACTGAAGGGGCATTTTTAGGGCCAAATGGCATCCTAATATACTTATAAATACCCATATGAGTAGCAATCATTAGAAAGTTCTGAGAATTTTTCTCAACAGGTACCTGGTGATATCCTGTATTACCATCCAAACAGCTGATATATTTAGCACCCTGTAAAGTAGCATGTATAGAGCTGATTCTATGTAAAGGGTAGATATCATCAACAGTATAAGTGTTTAGTGCTCTATATCACCACATAACCAGGCTTTATCTTTCTCATAAGAAATTAGGACAGGTGAGATAACACAATATTTAGGTGTTTCAACTACCTTTTCAATAATATTCATTTTTAAAGGGTAGAGATATTGTCTTCAATATCTTTTCTCTTTGTGGGAGAAGCAGGATAAGGCTTCTTCTTTAAACTAGGTGGTATATCAGTTAATGGGCAAGACAATGAAAGTTTCATTTCCTCTTTAACTAATCCCAGTTCATGTGACCCATGAGCAAAGGCCATAGGAAAAGATTTTAACAAGTTAATGATGGAATCTTTATCCTCACAAGAAAGTTGTTATCCAAAAGAAGCATTGTCAATTTCAGACATAATGGCATGCATTTCTTTTGTAGATCTTCCTTTATATTGAACCACAGAATTACATGTGTTCCATTCTGGTTTTAATAATTTTTTAGGGGAGGAAATCTTAAATTTTCTCTTCCCATTCATCCCCATTGTAAAACATTGGTTTGAAGGATCCAAATTTATGCCATACTTGGTTAAAATATCATTCCCTACAATAAACCAATTGCTCAAGTTATCATTTTTCATGACAACAAAATCACAAATAGCTCTTACAAAACCAAGGTTATATTTAAAAAACACTGTGGCTTTGTATTTACCAATGGGGGACAAAACAGAGCTATACCCTCTCCAATTTTCAGAAATGATAGGCATCAGTTTAGATTTATAGTCTTGATCTACTGAAGCAAGTGCTCTTTCAGATACTACACTTCCTCCAGCTCCAGAATCCAGAACAACTTCAATGCTGGTTCCATTGATCAAGACTGGTGCCTTAAGAGGGGAAAAGACAATTGAGTTGTACTCAATGTTCTTTATGATCTCAGCATCTTAAACTGTAGATAAATCATTATTATCAATGTCAATAGTATTTAAATAATGGATATCCTCTTCCAGCATCAAGATTTCTTGTTGAGATTCATATGAAATATTGCTGGCACAATCACTTGATGTATCATCCAGTGCCACTGTGTCATCAGCATGCTCCTCTGTTTGTTCTACAAGATTTATCTTCTTGTCACAAACATGGCCTTTCTGCCAAGGCTTGTTGCACTTGAAGCAAGTGCTTGTTGCATACTTCTTTGGTGCAACAGGGGAAGAAGGTTTACCAACCTTTTCCAGAGGTTTCTGTTGGTAAGTGGAGGGTTTCTCCAAAGGGGTCCTAGGAATGAATCTTCTGGCATCATACTTATTGTTTAGAAGTATCTCATTGCAAGTATTAATGAAAGAAGAGGGTTCTTTGGAGAACTCAGTCCTAGCCACTATCAAGTCTCTCAGAGACATTGGTAATTTATAGAGGATCCTGTCCTTCCATAAATCAAACTCCATATTTGGGTCCATTGCCCTTAAGATTTTTACAAGTTTCATTAAAAACTCAATAGGTTTATCAGAAGAAGAGCTATATCTAGTTTCCTCATACTGCCTTTGTTGAGCCATTCTGAACTTGGAGCCACCAAATTGTGCTTTAATTAATTTCTTCCAATCCTCCCATGAGTAGTCATTCCCATCCAGGAGAACAGATTCATACCACTTCAGGGCAACATTAGTGAAAAAAGAAATTAACTTGAACACAATTTCCTCATCTGGGAGTTTGTAAGAATTTTTTAAGTTATCAATTCTGCAAATAAATTGTTGCCAATCAGAGGAAGAATCACCATCAAATGTTGGGTAATGGTCAAGTTTTGGCCAATTATTTTGATTTGAAGGAGTCTAATTAGTACTAGCTTGTTTCTGAGTAAGAAGCAGCTGTAATTTCTCTAATTGTGCTGAAATCTCATTGTTTAATCCTTCTGTTGCAGATCCTGGTGCATCATCAGTTTTTGATGGAAACTCAGTGTTATCAACAGGTATTTCTGGAGCTATTTTTACTTTAGATGAACTAGCCACAGGTACTGTTTGAGCATCCTGCACTATATGATCCTTCACAGAAATTTCAGAATATTTTTGGTCATTTAACAATGAGTTCAATTTTTCTTCAATGGTTGTTAGTCTTGTTTTCATTCTTGGAAGACTAGATAAACTCTCATTGATAGTTGCAAAAGATAATTGATTTTATGTTGAAAATATGACAAATGGTCATTCAATCTTTTCAGTTTTATCTTATCTATCTCTACCTCCTGGCAACAGGAAGATACAGTATCTTTTAGTTTAGACAAATCATTTTTTATATTTTGCCATAAAGCAACTTTCTTTTCATGGGTTGCTTTGTAATGAGACAATTCATCAGAGACTCTCTGTGCTTCACTTCTTAATGCTTGATAACCCTGATCAGTTAACAAACTATTATATCTCTGAGTCAATTGCATATTGTTCATTATATGATTTTGCTTGGCAATAATATCTCTAAAATGCTCATCATTAATTCTTGCTACATCTGGAGTGTTTCTCAATAAGGAAACTGAGTAACTTTCCAGACTCTCATAGAACTCAGGGTCAAGAGTTTCATCAATCACAGCCATATCAGGATTAATCATTGAGGTAGCAATTAAAAGTAATGGATTAGATACATGAGATATCTGTCTACTATTCCCAGCCTCTATAGGTCTCAAAGTTTCATCCTCCCTTCCAGATTTACCTGAAGGAACAGAGTCAGCCACAAGAAAAGGCACTTGAGAATTAATAGAGGGACATACCAGGGTTTGCTGGGTATCACCATATTTAGCTTCCTTCTTCTTTTGCCTCCTTGATAAGGGTGGGGAGGAGTGGGGTTGACCTGGGTGGGCCTTGATGGACCTACCTGAGGTAACTGATGCTGGTTTTGAGCCAAGTAGTCCCACTGAGTGTTTAGCCAGTCCCACTGCCACTTGGACACTTCCACCTTCTCTTGGGACTGGGGAGCCAATTGTTGTTGATCCCTGGGAGGAAGAGGTTTCTTCTTATCTTGGAGAAAAGTATCTGTTCTTCTCACCTTTTCTTCCAAGGCATCTACCCTTACCTTTAGTCTCAAGCTTTCTGTCCTTAACTCCTTTATGTGAGTTGACAGATTCTTTACCTGCTGAGACAACGGCATCTTTTATATCCTGAAGCCTTTTGGAAGCTCTTCTGGTGGGTTTATCATGGGCTTCTGATCCTGAGTTGTTTCCACTAGGATTTTTACTTCTTCCATCTCTACATCCTGTTTGGGGCAAGGATTTATTAGTTTGAGAAATTCGTCTTGTTAAAGGAGAACTTACAGAAGTAGGCTCATCATAATCAATTAAGTCTAGTTCTTCTTCACGTGCAGCAAAACCACTTTGGTCAGTCATTTTAAGATTTAACTGAAATGAAAAAAAAGACAATAAGATTAATTAGTCTTTTATTTTTAATTTTTATTTAACAGAAATAAAATAAAAATAATAAAAAAAAATCTTTATAGGATAAAAATTAACTTAAATAAAATTAATTTACTAATAAAAAAAATTTAAAACCAGGATTATAACATAATCAACTGTAGAAATAAATTAAAATTTTTATTAATAATTTTTAATTATTTATTTCAGGATTTAAATCAACTAATTTATTACCAGGACTTATTGTCAACTGAAGTAATCAAATATGAATATTTATTAAAAAATTTTTATTCAACTGTTCACTTAACTACCAGGACTTAATGTCAACTGAAGTAATTTAATATGAAGTTTTATTTTAAAATTTTATTAAACTGATCACTTAACTACCAGGACTTAATTTCAAATGAAGTAATTAAATATGAGTTTTATTAATTAAAAAAATTTATTGAACTACCAGGACTCAAAGTCAACTGAAGTAATTAAATACAAATTATTTATTAATAATAAAAAAATATTATTGTCAGGACAATTTTTCAACTGGAACAATTAAAATTTAAATTAATCAGGACAAATGTCAACTGAAAAATAATAATAATTTAATATTAAAATATAATTGTTTTATTACCTCTGGGACTAAGAACACTTATTGCTCTATTATGGTCAACCAGGAAAAATAAAAAAAAATAAATTCCAAATTACCAGACACCTCCCCCTGAAAAATGAGCAAATTAATGCCACTTACAGAGTGCTGAGTAAAAGGAAATACGTAGCAAATGAAGAGTGAAGAGTAACCCACAAATAGTAATAACAATAATTACCACAATATATATGACATTTAGTCAGTATATGAACCTAAGTTTTGGAGCGCAGTTCAATTCCCATTCGCAGAAAAAACTTTTGTCACCTGACGTATGACGTTCGTCGTTTTCTTGCCTTCTCTTGTCCTTTACAGGTACTTGTACACCGATGGTCCCTTCAATTATGCCTCAATTAATGTTGCACCGTCGATTTTTCGGAAAGGTTCCCAATTGTCAAGGTATGCTTTTGGTCTAGAAGATTTGGTATGAAGTTTTACGAGGATTTTAAGGGTTAAAATGGATTCTCAAAAATATAGTACGTGTTTCTTAATCTAAATGATTTAATTACTCAAATAACAGAGAAAAATTAAAATATCAATATAAGCTATAGATTAGAATTACGTCCTTGTAAATACTAAAGATATAAAATATAGAGGATAAGTGTTACATTGTAGTTGTGATATTAAAGTAGGGTAATAATGGAATGATTAAAAAACAACAAAAAGAGAGGCCTTATATAGGCAAAGGAGGGACAAGGCACGGCAATCAAATTATGAAAATAGTAGTATGAGAGAGAGAAAAAGAATATTCCAGAAGGAGTATTTTCAAATAATAAAGTTTTTCTAAAAAGAAGGCGTCAAAAAGATGTATTTACAGAGTATGTCAGAAATACATCAATTTATTTAATATTTACTGTAGAAGTCAATTCTAAATAAGAAATTTGAATTTTTTGTATATATTTAATATTATTTGAATATTAAAATCTTAATTTAATTTTAAAATCTATTTTTTAATATAAATTTTTATTTCTTCCAACCTGTCAAATGAGCATGGTGTTAGAGAAACAATATAAGGGACAATTTTATACTTAATTTTAATTATTTATTTAATTTTATCATTCTGTAATTAGTTAATTTATTATAAGTAATTTTAATGTAACTAATTAATTAAATAATTAAAATGATAAGGTGCAGCTTCATCCAGTAAATAATTAATTATTTCACTGGGTATGTCTAGTAGCCTGGCTGACAGACATGATGATTTCTAGCCCTAAAGTAAATAATTTTAAGGAAACAATTAAATCTGTTTTTGATATGGATGACCAAGGCAAACTTAACTGGTTCCTTTGAGTGAAAGTCACTCAAAACAGGCTAAAAATTGCTTTAATTATCTATCAAAGATTATACCTTGACAATATGTTGCATAAATTTGATTTTTTTGACTGAAAACCTGGAAGCACTCCTTTGGTCCCCAACTCAAAATTTTCACGCATCAAAAAAATCAGTACCTTCTCCTAACTTCAACCACTGAAATTCTGTGGTTTTTCTTAACTATTTGGTGCTATGTAAAAGAGCTTACTTGCTCTTTACTGCCAGTCTATTAGCACACTAACTTAACTATCACTTTCTGAAATAAGTCAATGCTTTTAAACATATATTAGGGGATCTCAAACATGGAAAATGTTGAAATACATTAAATTCATTTTAATTTATGAATAAATAGGTATCCTCTCCTGATTGAGTCATCAAAAGAAAGGTTTTAAGAATAAAAGAATATAATTAAATATTTATTGCTTATTTTTTCTCTTGGAATAAATGGGATTTTGTAATGGCTGATTTAAAAAGTTTGAGACACCCTATTATATTATCTAAATGGCACTAAAAATTTCAGGTTAACTGTAAGCCAGTCGTCTAGAAGAAAGAGAAGATAATGGGAAAATAAAGAGGAGGAAGAGAAAATGGGGAAAGGGTTTAGGGAAGATAAACAGATAAATTAATAAAATGATTTTTGAAAAATAAGGCAATGAGAATTTCCTGAGTTTGACACAACGGTGAGTTTTATTAAATTATAATATATTTATTTTGAGTAAGTATTACTATCTCTGCACGGTAAACACTGTTAATAATAATAGACATGTTGCAACCATGGTTATTTATGTAGAATTTTAATTAGAATTATAGCCCTAATAAAAATAGTAATAAATGTAATATATTAAAAATATGATTAAAATGAAGAGTGTATAATAAGTGATGGGCTAAAGGGGATTACCCAAGGCCTTTTTATAGACAAGGGGACCTCTGAAGCGCCACAAATCAGTATATAAAAAAAAGTAATAAGCTAAAACAAGAATATAAAAGAATAGAAATAAAACATAGATATTAAGAGAAAAATATGAAACAATTAACTAAACCCATGAATAAGTAACTAGTTTTCTCACCATAATTTTCCAAACCTGTTAATTAAAATAGTGAGTAACTAAGTAAGTCTGGAACATAAGAACTGTGAGAAAAAGAATCTAAAACAGACATTACAGTAGGATGTAAGTGTTTTAATTGAAACAAAAAATTATTTTGAAGCAAAATTTTATGTAAGCAAGTTAACCTAGTATAAAGCAAAATTAATTAATTGTTTTGACTATTTAATTAAATCAATAAAAAGTTTAAATGAAACAAAAAATTAATTAAATGATATTACTAATTTAAAGTGAGAACTTAAATACTATTTTATTAAATAAGTGTTTTAATTTATTTAATAATTTACTGACAAAGTTAAGGGTCAAAAAAGCGCCAATAATTATGGATAATATTTTATATGAAAATTTTAATTACATATTTAATTTAAATAATTAATGTAATTGCAATATAAGATAATTAATAAGATGTAATTATATTATAAGAATGTAATTAATAATATATTTATTAAATACATAAAAAATGTGTCCCTTTATATGGAATATGATAATTAAATTGATGTATACTTAACTTATATGATAATAAAATTAATATAAAATTTATTTTACTTATAAAATAAAATATTTATATAATATTTTATGAAATATAAATTTAATGCAAATAAATAAACTGCAATTATTATTTACTCTTTTAATTTCAATAAAATTTTATGTTTATTTACTGGGCTCCTGGAACAGCCTGGCTGACACTCCCTCACTCTAAAAAAAATAAAAATAAAAATAGCCATGATTTTTTCTTTTTATACTTTTTTAACAGAGTAGGAAGGTTTGAAATTTCTTTACCAGGTATCCATCCATCATATTCAGATGACTTATTTTTATATCTTAGCAAATACTCAACACCTTTTTCAGAAGTGATAATTCTATCATTCAGAATTTTATCAATTTCTGCATTTTCAGTGATTTCTTGAGTATTTTTCTTAGGTCTTCCTCTTCTTTTAGGGAATAAATCACTGTTGGAAGTATAAGGTTTCAGCAGGGAAATGGGTAAAACAGGATGTTTTCTATCATATGGAGAGTATAACACAACTTCAACTGCATTATATCCAATCATTCTTTTAACAACAAAAGGCCCTACAAAATAATCTTTCAACTTGTTGTTACTCTGTAAATGGAAATGGACATTAGATATCAACACTTCATCACCTTCACCAAATGTGTGCTCTTTATGGGATTTATCCCATCTTTTCTTTTCATACTCAAATGCTTTATCAATACAATTTTGAGCATGTTTTCTGCACAGTTGTTGAATTTTTAAAAAAGATTTGACACCAGGGTGTAATTCAAATTTAGGAAACCTACTATTGAGTATTTGAGCAGGAGTATTAGGGACATAACCTAGCCAAAGCTCAAAAGGCTTCTTTTGAGTAACAGAGTGAACAGTGCTATTATTAGAAAATTTAAGACCGGGGAGAAAAGTAATCCAGTCATGAGTAAATCTGTCATTATCTTTATATTCCAAGCCAAAGGCACAATACCTTCTAATCATATCCTCTAGTTTTTGAATCATTTTTTCAGCTTGATCATCAGTCTGGGGATGGTGAGCAGTAGATAATTTTAATTCACAACCACATTTATCCATTAAAGACATCCAGAATTCAGATTTAAATTTGGGATCTCTATCAGATATAATGGCCCTAGGGAGTCCAACTATATTGAACATATAAGACCACCATAAGAAAGCTAAGTCTTTGGTGAAGTCATCCTTGTGTGTGGGAACAAATTTGCAAATTTTAGTAAATCTATCCACTATTACCCAACAAGAATTGTAACTGTCCTTATCTGCTACAGAACGACCAGTGACAAAATCCATATTAATGATTTGCCAGGGAGAATCAAGTGCTTAAATATGTTGTAATAAACCTGCTTATTTACCTTTCAACATTTTAGATTTCTGGCAGGAATCAAAAGATTCAACATATAATTTAGTAATTTCAGACATATTAGCTCACCAAGCAGTGTTTTTGATTCTGATCATTGTTTTTTCAAGATCAAAATGACCAGCTAATATGTCATCATGACAAAGCTTGAGGATAGTTTCTTTCATAGATGAAGGAATTACATTTACATTAGTAAGCTTTCTTCTATAATAAGTATAACCATCTTCAATAGAGAACTTACCCTTAGTTAAAGCATTTTGATACTTTTCAGGAAGAGTTTTAATCAATTCTTGAATTGAAGCATTCTTAGGATCATTTAAGATAGTAAATAATTTATTCAAATCAGCATCTTTATCATATGAATCCAGAATTAATTGTAATAACTCCTCTTCCATATCCACTATAAATATACCATGGATATGAACAGTATTATCTTCAGGTACATAGGCAGTATTGGAGTCATTATTTGGAAGAGACAATCTGGACAGCATATCAACATTGGAGTGAACATTTCCAGCCCTATGGATAATTGTCATTTTCCTCTGTATTCTTGAACAGCAAGTTTCCACCTAAACATATGTCTATTGGGTGTATTTAGGTTTAAGAGGGACTTCACAGCACTACAGTCAGTTACCAATTCAAACTTTTGGTCATCTAGGAATTAATGAAGCATCTCAAGAGCCCAAACAACTGCTAAGCACTCTAATACCATATTTCATTTCACTGTTTCTCAATGTTCTTGAAATATAACAAATTAAAACCTCTGAGGATTTATCATTAATAATTTGTTTCTAGTGAAGGGCAGCATGCAGACCAACAAAGCTAGCATCTGTGTACAGGACAAAAGGTTTTTTGAAATCTGGAAGAGGCAAAATAGGGGCAGTCATTAAAAAACATTTTAATGCATCAAAAAATTTTTGACAGTCATTATTCCAGATAAATGCAACATCTTTTCTGGTTAGTTTGGTAAGAGGCAAAGCTATGACCTGATAATTTTTAATATATTGTCTATAATAGCCACACATACATGAAAAACTTTGGATTTCTCTTACAGAAGCTGGTGCCTTAACATTTTGAATTGCAGCAACTTAGTTGTGGTCCACACAAATTTATAGGCCTGACACAACATGGCCAAGGACTTTCAAAGATTGAAAACCAGATTTACACTTTTTCAAGGACAAGGTCATATTAATTTCATCCATTTTCTGAAAAACTCTATTTAAGTGAATCATATGTTTATCTAAAGTTATAGAAAAAATATAATATCATCAATAAACACCATGAGTCATCCCTCAATCATTTCCTGATGGAAAGTGTTATCCATGAATTTTTGAAAAACTGAAGGGGCATTTTTAGGGCCAAATGGCATTCTAACATACTTATATATTCTAATATGATTAGCAGTAAGTAAAAAATTTTGAGAATTTTTCTCAACTGGAACTTGATGATACCCTTTATTACCATCCAGACAACTAATAAATTTTGAACCTTGCAAGGTAGCATGTATTGAACTAATTTTGGATAAAGGATTAATATCATCAACAGTATAAGTGTTTAATGCTCTGTAATCTCCACATAATCTAGCTTTATCTTTTTCATAAGAGATTAAAACTGGAGAGATGACACAATATTTTGGTGTAACATCTACTTTTTCAATAATATTCAAACTCAATAAAGTGGAGATATTATCTTCTATATCCTTTCTTTTTGTGGGAGAAGCAGGGTAAGGTTTTTTCTTTATTCTAGGAGGTATTTCATCCAAATTTCAAGATAGAGAAATTTTCATTTCATTATTAACAAAGCCTAACACATGGGAACCATAAGTAAAAGCCATTGGGAAAGATGTAATTAAGGCTACTATTGAATCTTTTTGGTCATCAGTTAATTGATCACCAAATGAAGCTGTTTCAATTTCAGATAATAATACATTCATTTCCTCTGTTTGTCTACATTTAAATTAGATCAAAGAATGACAAGATCTTAACAAGGGTGCAGAATTCTTTTTAGAAGAAGAAATTTTAAATTTTCTTTTCTCATTTATTCCCAAAGTAAAACAATTATTTGCAGGATCCAATTTAATTCCAAACATGGTTAAAATAACATTTCCATGATAAACCAATTGCTTAGATTGTCATTTTTTATCACAACAAAGTCACATATAGCTCTGACAAAACCACCATTATATTTACAGAATACAGTGGTTTTGTATTTGCCAATGGGACATAAAACATAACCATAACCTTTCCATTTTTCAGATGTTATAGGTAATAATTTGCATTGATAATCCTTATCTACAGAAGCAAGTGCTTTTTCAGACACTACACTTCCTCCAGCACCAGAGTCAAGAATAATCTCAACATTTTTACCATTAATGATAACTGGTGCCCTCAAAGGTGATATTAATATGGAACTGTCAGTAATATCTCTAATTACTTTAGCATTTTCTACAGAAGATAAGTCAATATCACAATTATAAGACTAATAATCCAAATATTGGATGTCAATTTCTAAAACCAGAACTTCCTGAAAATACAAGTGGTCATAAGAGATATTGCTATTACAGTCACTGGAGGAATCATCAAGATCAGCTGGAGTATTTTCAGATTCCTCATTTTGTTCTACAAGATAAATTTTATTGTCACAAATATGTCCTTTTTTCCATGGTTTGTTACATTTAAAATAAGTATTAGTTGCACATTTCTTTGGAGAAACTGGGGCAGAGGGTATAACAGTTTTTTCTGGAAGTTTTGTGGAGGGATTTTGTTGGTCATTATAAGATTTAACAGGATAATTCCTTGATTCATATCTATGATTTAGTAGGACTTCATTACAGATATTAATAAAGGAAGAATTCTCTCTCACATGCTCAGTCCTTTCCACAATCAAATCTCTCAGAGAATTTGGTAGTTTATAGAGAATTTTCTCTCTCTAAATATCATTATCCATTTTAGGTTTCATGGCTCTAAGAATTTTTATAATTTTCATAAGGAATAAAATAATTTTTTCAGGAGAGGAGGACGCATATTTATCATTCTCTTATAATCTCTGCTGGGCAAGTCTGAATTTGGAACCATCAAATTGATTTTAAATCAATGTTTTCCACTCTTTCCAAGTATAATGTTGATTGTCCAGTAAAACAGATTCATATCACATTAAAGATACACTGGAAAATAAAGAAATTAATTAAGAGACAATTTTTTCATCTGGCAATTTATAAGAGTGTTTCAGATTATCAATTCTCTGAACAAAGTGTTGCCAGTCAAATGAAGAGTCACCATCAAAAGTGGTATATTGATCCAGTTTGGGCCAATTTTTCTTGCTACTGGGATGGTCCATCCTTTTGTTTGAATTATTCATCATTAATAATTCTTGAAGTTTAGCCAGGTGTTCAGAAATTTCATTATTTACAGAAACAGCTGGTACATGACCATTACAAGATTTTTTGCTAGTAGCAAAAGATTTTACAGACTCATTGTAAGTTTGTTTAATGGCTGAAATATGGGGAAGAAAAGAGCTGCTCTGTTAAGGTTTCTTTCCCTTATTTTTATGCATCTTATGGGCAGCATTCTCATCTATACCATAATTATTGATGGTTAAGGCTGAAAATTTTTCCTGCAGGTCAGACACATAGTTTCTTATCCTTGGAATTTCAGACATCTGGTCATTCATTTTTGCAAGGGATAAAAAATTTCTGTCCTCAAAAACTGTGTGTTTGGTACTTAGTGCATGGAAATCATTTTTTTAGCTTTTTAAACTCATTGTGTAGAGATTTAATTTCACCTTTTAATGAATAATTTTCCTCAATAAGGGGTTTCAATTCACTCAAGGTTCAATGCAGATTGATATTCTTATCTAAGATAGCTCTATGGTCACTCCTTATTTGTTTTTGTTGGCTAAGAACAATATTCAAGGTTTCTTTAATTTTAAAATAAGCTTTATCTTGTACAGAAGAACTCACTTTACAATGCAAGTGCAAATTACTTAATCTATCACTCTCATTTAGTAACACATCTCTCAAATGTTTTTCTTTCACAACACTAAAATCAAGTGTATCTTTCAATATTTCTTCAGAAGTTTTCTCAATTAAAGTATAGACATCAGGGGAAACAGAATCATTCTTAATTTCAAGAGAAGTATTAATTAAAGAAGTAGAAGTTAAATGTAAAGGTTCATCAAATGATAATTTTCTAATTACATCCTTGGGGCTACTCATTAAAGAAGTTGTCTTTTTAAGGGTTTAACTGTTCATTCACCAGGATCTACAATATTACCTGTGGAAAAAGATTTGTTATTATAAATACAAACATGTTTATCAAACAAATTACTTACCATGGAAAGGGAGGAAACTTCCCCTGTGCCTTCTTTCTTCTGCCTCCCTGATAAGGATGGGGCTGAGGAGATTGATGGTAGTTTTGTGTCCTGTATGGGCCTGGGTGCTGAGCTGTTGGTTGCTGAACATTCTGTTGGTAATGGCTCATCAAGAAATCTCATTTCCACTGCTCCACATGCAGAGTGTTTTGGTTTTGGGTGAAGGAGCTGGGTGCCTGATGGGGCTGAGGTTGAGGCTGAGGCTGAGAACTGGATAAGGAAGAGGCTGAGCCTGTTTGGGATTTAATAACTCCTGCATCTGTTGCCAGAGTGTGTCTACTCTTGCCTTGTACTTCATACTTTCTGCTTTCAGTTCTTTTATGTGACTGGAAAGGTTGTTTACTTGTTGAGTCAGTGTTATCTTTTTTATTTTATACCCTTTAGTGGATTTTCCTGGTTTATCAGAGGTTTTTCATCTTTCAGAGGTGTTTGGTGAGGGGGGTTTGCCACTTCTCCTGCCATTTCCACGTCCTGAAGGTTTTTGGTCAGCTGAATAATTTTTGTAAGTTAATTTGGAAGAACCTACAGATTCAGTGTCATTATCCACTTCAATCTCATCCACATGTAAGTTATCCATGCTGTTAGCAAAACTACTGGACATTAAAACTGTGAAAAAAGAACCAAAATTATTTTAATGATTCAAATTTGTATTTTCAAAATAAAATTTTATTTATTTATTTTTCAACAAAACAAAAATTTAAATTTTTCTTCAAAAATCAATTAATTAACAAAAAATGTAATACAAATATATGTAATTACAATTGTTTATTAAGAAATGCCAATGATTATAATCGGACCAACCAACAAAGGTTTTATAAGTCAACCAAAAATAATTAAAACCAAAAAAAATATATTGGCAATATTGGGACTAAGCACTGAGTACTATTTTTGTCAAGGTACACTTTTGGTCTAGAAGCTTTGGTACGGAGTTTGTATGAAGATTTTAAGGATTAATTGGACTCTCAATAATTTAGTAGGTATTTCTCAATCAAAGATGATGTTTACTCAATGATAAGAGGTAGATTTAAAGAATTAATATAAGTTATAGATTAGAATTATGTCCTTGTAAATACTAAAGATATAAAATATAAGAAATAAGTGTTATATTGTAGTTGTGGTAATAAGTAAGTTGGTAAAAAGAATGATTAAAAGACAACAAAAAGAGAGGCCTTTTATAGGCAAAGGAGAGACAAAGCACGGCAATTAAATTCTAAAAACAGTAGTATGAGAGAGAGAAAAGAATATTCCAGAAGGATTATTTCAAATAATAAAGTTATTCTAAAAAGAAGGCGTCAAAAAGATGTATTTACAGAGTATGTCAGAAATACATCAATTTATTTAATATTTACTGTAGAAGTCAATTCTAAATAAGAAATTTGAATTTTTTGTATATATTTAATATTATTTGAATATTAAAATCTTATTTTATCTTAATATCTATTTTTTAATATAAATTTTTATTTTTTTCCAACCTGTCAAATGAGCACGGTGTTAGAGAAAAATATAAGGGACAATTTTATATTTTTAATTTTAATTATTTATTTAATTTTTTAATTTTATCATTCTGTAATTAGTTAATTTATTATAACTAATTTTAATGTAACTAAATTATAATTAAATAATAATTAAGATGATAAGGTGCGGCTTCATCCAGTAAATAATTAATTATTTCACTGGGTAAGTCTAGTAGCCTGGCTGACACTCCCTCACTCTAAAAAAAACAATAAAAAAAATGCTATGATTTTTTCTTTTTATACTTTTTTAGTAGAGTAGGGAGATTTGATATCTCCTTCCCAGGTATCCAAGAATCATATTCAGATGATTTATTCTTGAATCTCAATAAGTATTCTGTACCTTTCTCAGCAGTGACTATTCTGTCATTTAAAATTTTTTCAATTTCTGCTGTCTCAGTGATTTCATTTAAGGTTTTCTTTGGTCTACCCCTCCTTTTTGGAAATAAATCACTATTGGATGTGTAAGGTTTCAAAAGAGATATTGGAAAAACAGGATGTTTTCTGTCATATGGAGAATACAGAATAACTTCAACTGCATTATATCCAATCATTCTTCTGACAACAAATGGACCAACAAATGGATCTTTCAATTTGTTATTACCTTGTAAGTTGAAGTGGACTGTAGAAATAAGCACTTCATCACCCTTTTTATAAGTGTATTCATTACGGGATTTGTCCCATCTTTTCTTCTCATATTCAAATGATTTTTCAATACATTTTTGAGCATGATTTCTACATAGTTTTTGCATTTGAAGAAAAGATTTTACACCAGGATGTATATCCAATTTAGGTATTTTGTTATTGAGAATTTGGGCAGGAGTATTAGGAACATATCCAAGCCAGAGCTCAAAAGGCTTTCTTTGAGTAACAGAATGAACAGTGCTATTATAAGCAAATTCTAACCCAGGAAGTAAGGTAACCCAATCATGAGTAAATATCTCATTATCTTTATACTCAAGGCCAAAGGCAAAATATCTTCTTATCATGTCCTCTAAAGTCTGAATCATTCTTTCAGCTAAACCATCAGTCTGAGGGTGATGGGCAGTAGAAAGTTTCAGATCACAACCACTAACATCCATCAGAGACATCCAAAATTCAGAAGTAAATTTTGGGTCTCTCTCAGAGATTATGGCTTTAGGAAAATCAGCAGTATTAAACATATGAGACCACCATAAGAAAGCTAATTCTTTAGTGGAAACATCCTTGTGGGTAGGGATAGATTTACACATTGTTGTGAATCTGTCCACAATAACCCAACAACAGTTATAACTGTCTTTACCAGCAATAGGTAATCCTGTTACAAAATCCATGTTTATAATTTGCCATGGAGCATCAGGAGGTTCAATATGTTGCATTAATCCTGCTCTTTTACCAGTTAATCTTTTTGATTTTTGGCAAGAATCACAAGATTCAACATATAATTTTGTGTCTTCAGACATATTAGCCCGCCAAGCAGTGTTCTTAATTCTGATCATTGTTTGGTCAAGATTAAAATGTCCAGCTAATATGTCATCATGACAAATTTTCAAGATGATTTCTTTCATAGAAGGAGGAATAACAATAACATTACTCAACTTTCTTCTATAATATAGATATCCTTCATCAATTGAAAATTTACCTTTTTCCAAAGCTTTTTGGTACTTTGGTGGAAGGGTTTTAGTTAATGCTTGTATTGAAGCATTCTTTGGATCATTTAATATGGTGCATAACCTTTTCAAGTCAGTGTCCCTATCATATGATTCCAGAATAAGCTGTAATAGCTCTTGCTCCATATCAACCACATATATCCCATGAATATGAATAATTTCATCCTCAGGATCATAAGCAGGATTAGAGTCATCATTTGGTAAAGGTAACCTTGATAACATATCCACATTTGAGTGAACAATACCAGCCCTATGAATAATTGTCATTCTCCCTCTGTACTCTTGAACAGCCAGCTGCCATCTGAACATATGTCTGTTAGGTGTTTTCAAGTTTAAAAGGGATTTAACTGCACTGTAGTCAGTGACAAGTTCAAATTTCTGGTCATCTAGGTAATAATGAAGCTTTCTAGAGCCCATACTACAGCTAAATACTCTAATTGAGTAGCACCATATTTCAATTTACTATTTCTCAAGGTTCTTGAAATATAACAAATTACTACTTCTGAAAATTTATCATTTATCACTTGTTTTTGATGGAGGGCAGCACCAAGACCAATGAAACTGGCATCCGTGTACAAAACAAATGGTTGATTAAAGTCATGTAAAGCAAGAATTGGTGCTGACATCAAACAGTGTTTCATAGTGTCAAAGGCTCTTTGTCTTTCACTATTCAAGACAAAAGCAACACCCTTTCTGGTTAATTGGGTAAGGGTTAAGGCTATGACTTGGTAATTTTTAATATACTGTCTATAGTATCCACACATTCCTGAAAAACTTTGGAGCTCTCTCACTTTTGTAGGAGCCTTCACCTGTGGTATGGCTGCCACTTTGTTCTGGTCAACACATATCTGTAAGCCTGAAACAACATGACCAAGAATTTTTAAAGAATGGAAACCAAATTTACATTTCTTCAAAGCAAGTGTCATATTTATTTCATCCATTTTCTGGAATACTTTACACAGGTGTTTAAGATGGTCCTCAAATGTTTTTGAGAATATAATGATATCATCAATATAAACCATCAGCCATCCTTCAATTATCTCTTGATGGAATGTGTTATCCATTACTTTTTGGAAAACTGAAGGGGCATTTTTAGGGCCAAATAGAATCCTAATAAACTTATAAATACCCATATGAGTGGCAATCATCAGAAAGTTCTGAGAATTTTTCTCAACAGGTCCCTGGTGATATCCCTTATTACCATCCAAACAGCTGATATATTTAGCACCCTGTAAAGTAGCATGTATAGAGCTGATTCAATGTAAAGGGTAGATATCATCAACAGTATAAGTGTTTAGTGCTCTATAATCACCACATAACCAGGCTTTATCTTTCTCATAAGAAATTAGGACAGGTGAGATAACACAATATTTAGGTGTTTCAACTACCTTTTCAATAATATTCATTTTTAAAAGGGTAGAGATATTATATTCAATATCTTTTCTCTTTGTGGGAGAAGCAGGATAAGGCTTCTTCTTTAAACTAGGTGGTATATCAGTTAATGGGCAAGACAATGAAAGTTTCATTTCCTATTTAACTAATCCCAGTTCATGTGACCCATGAGCAAAGGCCATAGGAAAAGATTTTAACAAGTTAATGATGGAATCTTTATCCTCACCAGAAAGTTGTTCTCCAAAATAAGCATTGTCAATTTCAGACATAAGGGCATGCATTTACTTTGTAGATCTTCCTTTATATTGAACCACAGAATTACATGTGTTCCATTCTGGTTTTAATAATTTTTTAGGGGAGGAAATTTTAAATTTTCTCTTCCCATTCATCCCCATTTTGAAACATTGGTTTGAAGGATCCAATTTTATGCCATACTTGCTTAAAATATCATTCCCTACAATAAACCAATTGCTCAAGTTATCATTTTTCATGACAACAAAATCACAAATAGGTCTTACAAAACCATGGTTATATTTAAAAAACACCATAGCTTTGTATTTACCAATGGGGAACAAAACAAAGCCATACCCTCTCCAATTTTCAGAAATGATAGGCATCAGTTTAGATTTATAGTCTTGATCTACTGAAGCAAGTGCTCTTTCAGATACTACACTTCCTCCAGCTCCAGAATCCAGAACAACTTCAATGCTGGCTCCATTGATCAAGACTGGTGCCTTAAGAGGGGAAAAGACAATTGAGTTATACTCAATGTTCTTTATGATCTCAGCATCCTCAACTGTAGATAAATCATTATTATCAATGTCAATAGTATTTAAATAATGAAAAGCTTCTTCCAGCATCAAGATTTCTTGTTGAGATTCATATGAAATATTGCTGGCACAATCACTTGATGTATCATCCAGTGCCACTGTGTCATCAGCATGCTCCTCTGTTTGTTCTACAAGATTTATCTTCTTGTCACAAACATGGCCTTTCTGCCAAGGCTTGTTGCACTTGAAGCAAGTGTTTGTTGCATACTTCTTTGGTGCAACAGGGGCAGAAGGTTTACCAACCTTTTCTAGAGGTTCT
The DNA here is from genome assembly GCA_030280995.1 of Hemileia vastatrix. NCBI lineage: Eukaryota > Fungi > Basidiomycota > Pucciniomycetes > Pucciniales > Zaghouaniaceae > Hemileia > Hemileia vastatrix. The sequence goes on along the minus strand of JASXTE010000010.1, from coordinate 27,436,576 downwards.
TGTTGGTAAGTGGAGGGTTTCTCCAAAAGGGTCCTAGGAATGAATCTTCTTGCATCATACTTATTGTTTAGAAGTATCTCATTGCAAGTATTAATGAAAGAAGAGGGTTCTTTGGAGAACTCAGTCCTAGCCACTATCAAGTCTCTCAGAGACGTTGGTAATTTATAGAGGATCCTGTCCTTCCATAAATCAAACTCCATATTTGGGTCCATTGCCCTTAAGATTTTTAAAAGTTTCATTAAAAACTCAACAGGTTTATCAGTAGAAGAGCTATATCTAGTTTCCTCATACTGCCTTTGTTGAGCCATTCTGAACTTGGAGCCACCAAATTGTGCTTTAATTAATTTCTTCCAATCCTCCCATGAGTAGTCATTCCCATCCAGGAGAACAGATTCATACCACATCAGGGCAACATTAGTGAACAAAGAAATTAACTTGGACACAATTTCCTCATCTGGGAGTTTGTAAGAATTTTTTAAGTTATCAATTCTGCAAATAAATTGTTGCCAATCAGAAGAAGAATCACCATCAAATGCTGGGTACTGGTCAATTTTTGGCCAATTCTTTTGATTTGAAGGAGTCTCCTTAGTACTAGCTTGTTTCTGAGTAAGAAGCAGCTGTAATTTCTCTAATTGTTCTGAAATCTCATTGTTTAATCCTTCTGTTGCAGATCCTGGTGCATCATCAGATTTTGATGGAAACTCAGTGTTATCAACAGGTATTTCTGGATCTATTTTTACTTTAGATGAACTAGCCACAGGTACTATTTGAGCATCCTGTACTATATGTTCCTTCACAGAAATGTCAGAATATTTTTGGTCATTTAACAATGAGTTCAATTTTTCTTCAATGGTTGTTAGTCTAGTTTTCATTCTTGTAAGACTAGATAAACTCTCATTGATAGTTGCAAAAGATAATTGATTTTTATGTTGAAAAGATGACAAATGGTCATTCAATTTTTTCAGATTTATCTTATCTATCTCTACCTCCTGGCAACAGGCGGATACAGTATCTTTTAGTTTAGACAAATCATTTTTTATATTTTGCCATAAAGCAACTTTTTTTTAATGGGTTGCTTTGTAATGATACAATTCATCAGAGACTCTCTGTGCTTCACTTCTTAATGCTTGATAACCCTGATCAGTTAACAAACTGTTATATCTCTGAGTCAATTGCATATTGTTCATTATATGATTTTGCTTGGCAATAATATCTCTCAAATGCTCATCATTAATTCTTGCTACATCTGGAGTGTTTCTCAATAAGGAAACTGAGTAACTTTCCAGACTCTCATAGAACTCAGGGTCAAGAGTTTCATCAATCACAGCCATATCAGGATTAATCATTGAGGTAGCAATTAAAAGTAATGGATTAGATACATGAGATATCTGTCTACTATTCCCAGCCTCTATAGGTCTCAAGGTTTCATCCTGCCTTCCAGATTTACCTGAAGGAACAGAGTCAGCCACAAGAAAAGGCACTTGAGAATCAATAGAGGGATGTACCAGGGTTTGCTGGGTATCACCATATTGGGCTTCCTTCTTCTTTTGCCTTCTTGAAAAGGGTGGGGAGGAGTGGGGTTGGCCTGGGTGGGCCTTGATGGACCTACCTGAGGTAACTGATGTCAGGCCTAAGTCACTGTAAGAGAGGTTAATTCAATCTTATCAGCAGCACTGAGGTCTGATGATTAGTTAAGTAAGTAGAATATTTAATCAATTCCCACTTATCTATAGCTTTGATTATATGCTATAGATCAGGTACTAGTTATGTAGTACTATAATTTGATCAAGTTAAGCTTTATAGAAATGAGGAGATATATTTATAGTAATTCCCACAGTATCTATATGATATATAGACCAGGTACCAATACTATTATCTCCAGTAAATGACTAGGACCAGTAAGTTATTAAATATGCAATACTTTACTTTTATCTTATGCTTCTGCAATACTCTCTAAGCTACTCTTAAGAGGTATCAGGAATAGAATATAATAAGATTGTTATAAGTAATAGAGCTCACTAATTTAGGATACAATATCAGATAATATAGTCTGTAATATTATTTGATAAGGGGAATAATAATTAAACAGTATGTGCTATGCAGTATATCACTCAATATAGCAGGGAAACTATAATAATTATTGTGGACTGTTATTTATTCAAGGACTACAATAGTAGTAACTCAACTAGGGTTTATATAAATTGTGGTGTGTAAGATAGATGGTGATTTCCAGAGGAAATCACCTCTTTATATTTTATTTCATGTATTCTATTTATCTTTATTTACATATTCTCTCCCTTTGTACTTTCTCTTCCTTATTCTAATTTGCCCATAACCCTATATGTACTATCTTTCCCTTTATCTTGCTCTATATGTCCCTTATCTCCTTTTTATTATTGTTATAGCTCTTGTTTCTTTGTATGTTTGTTCTTCTTGTTTGTATTTACACAGCTATCCTTTTCTTCTTTCTTATCTCTATTCTATTATCTGCTGTGTTTTTATGTATATCATTCTTTCTCCCTTTGTTCTCTTTTCTATCCTTTTCTATTATTAACTGTCTGTTTGTTTATATCCATGCTCTTCCCTTTATCTCTTGTTTGTTAGATGTTTCCTCCCTGCATCTGATACATACTCTTCCCTTTATCTCTTGTTTGTCAGATGTTTCATCCCTGCATCTGACACTTCCTATTTCTAAAAAAATAATAAAAAAAAATTCTAATTCTTATATGTTTTTTTCTTATATCTATAATCTCTTAATAATTTATCTTTATTTTCTATTTCTTCCATTGTGATCCATTTATCTTTCTCTGCAGATTGTTTCTTATATCTTACTAAATATAATCTTTTCTCTTTATTTCCATTTTTTACTATTTTTTCATCTATAATCTTTTCAATTATTTGCTCTTTTTCTTCAATTTCCTTTGGTGTTTCTCTTTTTTTTCTATTTTTAAATTTTTCTTCATTATTCTTGTGGTATTTCTTCAATAATGATACTGGAAATGTTGGGTGTTTATTTTGGTATTCTGTAGTTAATTGTACTTCTACTGCATTTTCACCATGTTTCTCTATTACTAGGAAAGGTCCAATATAATGATCTTGTAATTTCTTTGGTCCTGGCATATTGAAGAAATTTTTTGTTGATATTAATACCCAATCTCCTATTTCAATGTCTGGTTCTTGGTGATGTTGATCCCATCTCTGTTTTGAATATTCATGTGATTTCATTACAGCTTGTTGTGCATGTATTCTTGCTTTCTCTAACATGTCTGATAATATTATTGAGTTTGGGTGTATTTTCATATTTATTATCTTATCTTTTAAGTAGAATAATGGATTTCTTGGAATATATCCTCTTTCTAATTCAAATGGAGTTTTACCTGTGCTACTGTGTTTTCTTGAATTGTATGCATATTCTAATGCTGGAAGTAGTGTGTACCAATCATGTACAAATCCATCTTTATCTTTATATTTCATCCCAAAAGCAATATATCTTCTTAACATATCTTCTAATGTTTGTATCATTCTTTCTGCTAATCCATCTGTTTGTGGATGGTATGCTGTTGAAAATGACAATGAACATCCTATTAACGTCATTAAGCTTCTCCATAATTCAGATGTAAATTTTGGATCTCTGTCACTGATTATAATCCTTGGTAATCCCACATCTGATATTATTTTCATCCAAAATGATATTGCTAGTTGTTGTGTATCTATTTCTTTATGTGTTGGTATGAATTTTGCTCTTTTACTTAATCTGTCCACTATTACTAGTATTGAATTATAGTCCATTGGTCCTGCAGGTGGTAGTGCTGTTACAAAATCCATATTAATTATTTCCCATGGTTTTGTTGGTGTTTCAATTTCTTGTAGTAGTCCATATTTTTTTCCTGTATATTTATTAGCTTTTTGACATATTTCACATGTTTTTACATATTCTTTTGTCTCCTTCTTATAATCCATCCACCATGCTGTTTGTTCTACCCTTCTTATAGTTTCTTCTATTGAAAAATGTCCTGCAATTATCTCGTCATGACACATCTTAAGTATTTCATGAATAATTTCTTCATTTGTTATTACTATTCTTGTTTGATGATTCTCTCTGTAATATATTAAGTCATCAATCATTATGAATCTGTTTTCTTGGAGTAGTTCTTTATATTCCTTGTCTAGTTTTTCTTTCATTTCTACTTTCTCTGGATTTTGTAGAATATGTTGAATTATATTTAAATTTTTGTCTTTTTGATAGTTCTCTTTTATTTTTTCCCAAAATTCATCACTTAATTCTATTGTTGTTATTCCCATTATATTTGTTTCTTCTTCTTGAGCTGCTGGATTAGTTTTGTTGTTTGGTAATGGATCTCTGCTTAATGCATCTGCATTTTGATGTTTCTTTCCTTCTCTATGAATTATTGTCATATTTCCTCTAAACTCTTGAATTGCTAGTTGCCATCTTAACATATGTCTATTAGGTTTCTGCATGTTCAATAAGCTTTTTATTGCCATACAATCTGTTATTATTTCGAATTTTGATCCATCCAGATAATAATACAGTTTCTCTAATGCCCATACTACACATAAGCATTCTAGTTGTGTTGCTCCATATTTAAATTCTCCATTTCTTAGCTGTCTTGATATAAAACATATTGGTAATTCTTTTGGTTCATCTTCAATTATTTGTCTTTGATGTAGTGCTGCTCCTAGTCCTGTAAAACTTGCATCTACATATACTATAAAAGGTTCATTCCAGTCTGGTAGTATTAATACTTGTGTTGATGTTAATTTCTTCTTCAGTTCTTCAAATGCTTGTATTCTTTCTTCTGTCATTTCAAAAATTGTATTTTTCTCTAATAGTTTATATAAAGGTCTGCTTATTTGTGCAAAGTTCTTAATATATTGTCTATAATAACTGCAAAATCCTAAAAAACTTTGTAGTTGTTTGATTGTTTGTGGTAACTCTTTATATAATATTGGTGCTATCTTTGCTTCTTCTGCTGATATATAAATTCCTGATATTTTGTGTCCTAAAGCTGTTAATTCTTTATATCCAAACTTGCATTTTTGTATGCTTATTCTAATTCCCAATTTTATACTTTTTTCCAGTATAATATTTAAATGTTGTATATGTTCTTCAATTGTCTTTGATAGTATTATTAGGTCATCAATGTATATCTTTAACCATCCTTCTCTTAATTCTTTAAAATATGTTTGATCCATTATTCTTTGAAAAACTGCTGGTCCATTCTTAATGCCAAATGGCATTAATAAATATTCATATACTCCTATATGGCATACAATTCTCAGTAATTCCTTTGTTTCTTCTTCTACCCTTACTTGATGATATCCCTTGAAAATATCCATTGTACTGATATATTTAGCTCCTTTAATTGTTGCAATTGTTTGATCTATTCTTGGCATAGGGTATGAATCTGATACTGTGTATGTATTTAATGCTCTGAAGTCTCCACACATTCTTGATTTTCCATTATGGTATGTAATTATTACTGGTGCTGTAATACATTTCTTTCCTACTTGTGTTACTTCTTTAATAACCTCTAGTTCTTCTAGTTCTTTAATGTGTTTTTCAATTTCTTCTTTATTTCTTGGACTTGTATTATATGCTTTTCTCTGTAGTGTTGCTGGGTATGGTTCTTCACAGGTTAATGTTATTTTTAGTTCATGTCCTTTAATTTGTCCTATTCTCTTCTTTCCATATGAAAATGCTTCTTTATTTTTCTTAATTGTTTTTAATATTTCATTTTTTTCTTTTAATTCCAGTTCTTGGTTTATTTGAATATTTGAAAGTTCTTTTTCAAATTCATCCTGTTCTGTTCTGTTGTTATATACTCTTAAAGTTGGTTTCCTTTTTATTAGTTCAAATTTCTTCTTTATGTCTTTTCCAATTGTGAATTCCTTATCTATATAGTTAATATTGAATCCATATTGGTGTAGAATTTCACTGCCTAGTATTATTGTGTTTTCACTCCTCATTTCTTCTACTATTATTATTTTTATTTCTAGAATGGTGTTACTTTTTTGATGAGGAAATGTTATTCTTATATTGCCTACTCCTATTGTTAATAATTTTCCCCCTAATCCCATTAGTGTCAAATTGTTTTTTATTTCTTCTATTGCATTTTCTTCTAGTTTTATTTTTTCAAATAGTTTCTTGCTTATTATGGAGCATGCTGCTCCAGAATCAATGCATATTTTCATTAAGTATCCATTTATATATCCAAGTGTTATTGCTGGTATACTATCTTGATAATTCACTTCTTCATTTAATTTTCTTGCTATGATGTTATGTTCTGATAGCTCTATATTTATTTCTTCTTCTATATTCTCTATTGAATTGATTTCTACTTCTTCTCTTACTATATCTAATGTATATTCTTCTTTATCATTTTCTGATTCATCATCTTTTTCACTATTGCTTTTGTTTTCAGATTCTTCACTTGATTCTATATCTTCTATTTGTATGTTTTGAATTTTCTTATTAGGACATAGGTTACTATAGTGTCCTTTCTTGTTACATATATAGCATTGTATGTTATTATTGATTTGTGTTTTCTTATTCTCATTCTTCTTTTCTTCTTCCTTTTGAATAATATTCTTATATAATGGTTCATAAAAAAGGTGTGATTTGTATAATTTGTCATTCTGGAATAATTCATCTAGTTGGTGACAAAATGTGTCTAATGATTGTCCTCTTCTCCACCTTGCTTGCATATCATTCTGTATTTTTCCAGGTAATTTCAATGTTAGATACTCTATTATATCATCTTCATCCCATGTTGTTTCTATTGCTTTTAATTTATATGCTAGATTCATAAACCATCTTCCTGGATTTTTGGCTTTTTCTACATTTAATTTATTATTATTTATGTGATTTCTCATTTTAACTATCCATGTTCTTGTCGAAAATTTTTCAATTAGTTTTTGTTTCCATTCTTCCCATGATCTTGCTTTAGTCGTAAGTCTTGTTTTCAAGTACCAGTCTCTTGCTTCTCCTTTTAATATTGTCCCTAATTTTGATGTTATATATATGTCTGGCATACTAAAGTCTTTCTTTAATACATCAATATTATTAATAAACTCCATATGATTATATATGCCTTCTCCGTAGAATACTGGAAAATTTTCTATTTTTGGGTAGTCTTTTGGATTTATTTTTTCTGAATCACTCATATCTTGTTCTTTAATATCTTCTTTTTTTACTTCTTCTTTAATTTCTTCTTCCTTTTGACTTCTTATCTCTTCTTTATCTTCCTTATTTACCTTTTTCGAAATTATATTTTCTATGTTGTTTAATCTATTGTGTATATCATGTGTTGTTTTCTCTATTTTTACTAGTTCTGGTTTTATTTTGTTTTTGTGCCATTCTTCTATTTCCTTTTTAATATCTTTAACTATTTCTGTATTTTCATCTTTTTTCATTTTTTTTATTGAGTCTAGAGTGTTTTCATTATTTATTATTAATTCGTCTAATAATTCCGTTGTTTTGTCAAAAAGAAGTAATGTATTATTTTCTATTTCTTTATTATTACTCTCGTTTACTTTTTTATTTTCTTCACTTATATTTTTTATATTATTACATGTTTCGTTTATTGGTAGTAATACATCTCTCATAATAGTAGCAATATTCGCATTATTTTCGTGTATTTTATCTGTTACCATGTTTATATCTCTTGAAAATAATCTTTCTACGTTATCATACACCCTATCCATCCAGTCCTTCATCTCCGTTTCCTCTTCGGTTTCTACTGGTTCCCTCGTTGTTGTCCATATTGTTTCTGTTTTTATATTAGGTAAGTTTTTTTCTTCGTATTCTTCTTGCCAGGGATTATTACTTACTGAATTCTCTTTTCTGACCATTGTAGGATGTTCATTATCCACGATTCCTCGCCTCTCGTAAGTTGTTCTATTTGTCTCTTCTTTATTTCGTTTTCTTCTTGCAGTTTCCATAAATCGTTCCTGTATTGTTGGAGTAATTCGTTGAGTAATTTTATTGATTCTTTCATCATGATGAACTGATCCTCCATATGGTCTACTTTCATATCTAGGCGACAATGATTTATTTCCACTTCCTCGATATTGTCTTCTAAATATTCTATCGTCTCTTTCATCGGTTGAATCTCGGTCCTCATCTTCTGGTCTACTATCTCGTAGGTTTCTCTTTGTATTAATATTCTCATGTTTTGGCGAATACGGTTGATCACTTCTTGTAAGTCTTGTTGATTTCCCTTTATTTTTACTACTGTAAGACTCTATTATTTTGTTAGCGTTATCAAAAAACTCACTGGATTGTTTTGATGATTGGTCGTCATTAGTTGTTGGTTTTGATTCTCCATATTCTGTTATTAGTCGTTTTGACGTTGATGGAATTGGTTCTTGATTATCCGGTGGTAAGTTTCTTATTCTTCTAGATTTTCTATATTCTTTTTCCATATTGACTTCCTTTTATTCTATTATTTGTCTTCCTTTATATTTCTTATTTCTTCGTTTGTATTCTGTGCGTGCGTTTTTGTTTATATGTCTGTAGTCTTTACGTATATCTTTCTTCTTATTTTATTGTTTATCGTTTGTTGTTTGTTTCTTTCTATTATTTCTTTCGTTTCTTATATTTATTATTTTTTATTTTTCTAGTTTATTTTTCGATTTAATTATTTTTTTTTATTTATATCTTCTTTCTTTTGTGAGTGAGAGTACCTGAGTACTTACGGAAAGACCCCCAACTGTCAGGCCTAAGTCACTGTAAGAGAGGTTAATTCAATCTTATCAGCAGCACTGAGGTCTGATGATTAGTTAAGTAAGTAGAATATTTAATCAATTCCCACTTATCTATAGCTTTGATTATATGCTATAGATCAGGTACTAGTTATGTAGTACTATAATTTGATCAAGTTAAGCTTTATAGAAATGAGGAGATATATTTATAGTAATTCCCACAGTATCTATATGATATATAGACCAGGTACCAATACTATTATCTCCAGTAAATGACTAGGACCAGTAAGTTATTAAATATGCAATACTTTACTTTTATCTTATGCTTCTGCAATACTCTCTAAGCTACTCTTAAGAGGTATCAGGAATAGAATATAATAAGATTGTTATAAGTAATAGAGCTCACTAATTTAGGATACAATATCAGATAATATAGTCTGTAATATTATTTGATAAGGGGAATAATAATTAAACAGTATGTGCTATGCAGTATATCACTCAATATAGCAGGGAAACTATAATAATTATTGTGGACTGTTATTTATTCAAGGACTACAATAGTAGTAACTCAACTAGGGTTTATATAAATTGTGGTGTGTAAGATAGATGGTGATTTCCAGAGGAAATCACCTCTTTATATTTTATTTCATGTATTCTATTTATCTTTATTTACATATTCTCTCCCTTTGTACTTTCTCTTCCTTATTCTAATTTGCCCATAACCCTATATGTACTATCTTTCCCTTTATCTTGCTCTATATGTCCCTTATCTCCTTTTTATTATTGTTATAGCTCTTGTTTCTTTGTATGTTTGTTCTTCTTGTTTGTATTTACACAGCTATCCTTTTCTTCTTTCTTATCTCTATTCTATTATCTGCTGTGTTTTTATGTATATCATTCTTTCTCCCTTTGTTCTCTTTTCTATCCTTTTCTATTATTAACTGTCTGTTTGTTTATATCCATGCTCTTCCCTTTATCTCTTGTTTGTTAGATGTTTCCTCCCTGCATCTGATACATACTCTTCCCTTTATCTCTTGTTTGTCAGATGTTTCATCCCTGCATCTGACAACTGATGCTGGTTTTGAGCCAAGTAGTCCCACTGAGTGTTGAGCCAGTCCCACTGCCACTTGGACATATCCACCATCTCTTGGGACTGGGGAGCCAATTGTTGTTGATCCCTGGGAGGAAGAGGTTTCTTCTTCTCTTGGAGAAAAGTATCTGTTCTTCTCACCTTTTCTTCCAAGGAATCTACCCTTACCTTTAGCCTCAAGCTGTCTGTCCTTAACTCCTTTATGTGGGTAGACAGATTCTTTACCTGCTGAGACAACGGCATCTTTTTTATCCTTACGCCTTTTGGAAGCTCTTCTGGTGGGTTTATCATGGGCTTCTGATCCTGAGTTGTTTCCACTAGGATTTCTACTTCTTCCATCTCTACATCCTGTTTGGGGCAAGGATTTATTAGTTTGAGAAATTCTTCTTGTTAAAGGAGAACTTACAGAAGTAGGCTCATCATAATCAATTAAGTCTAGTTCTTCTTCACGTGCAGCAAAACCACTTTGGTCAGTCATTTTAAGATTTAACTGAAATGAAAAAAAAGACAATAAGATTAATTAGTCTTTTATTTTTAATTTTTATTTAACAGAAATAAAATAAAAATAATAAAAAAAAATCTTTTTAGGATAAAAATTAACTTAAATAAAATTAATTTACTAATAAAAAAAATTTAAAACCAGGATTATAATATAATCAACTGTAGAAATAAATTAAAATTTTTATTAATAATTTTTAATTATTTTTTTCAGGATTTAAATCAACTAATTTATTACCAGGACTTATTGTCAACTGAAGTAATCAAATATGATTATTTATTAAAAAAATTTTATTTAACTTATCACTTAACTACCAGGACTTAATGTCAACTGAAGTAATTTAATATGAAGTTTTATTTTAAAATTTTATTAAACTGATCACTTAACTACCAGGAATTAATTTCAACTGAAGTAATTAAATATGAGTTTTATTAATTAAAAAAATTTATTGAACTACCAGGACTCAAAGTCAACTGAAGTAATTAAATATGAATTATTTATTAATAATAATAAAAAATATTATTGTCAGGACAATTTTTCAACTGGAACAATTAAAATTTAAATTAATCAGGACAAATGTCAACTGAAAATTTATAATAATTTAATATTAAAATATAATTGTTTTATTACCTCTGGGACTAAGAACACTTATTGCTCTATTATGGTCAACTAGGAAAAATAAAAAAAAATAAATTCCAAATTACCAGACACCTCCCCCTGAAAAATGAGCAAATTAATGCCACTTACAGAGTGCTGAGTAAAAGGAAATAATAGCAAATGAAGAGTGAAGAGTAACCCACAAATAGTAATAACAATAATTACCACGATATATACGACGTTTAGTCAGTATATGAACCTAAGTTTTGGAGCGCGGTTCGATTCCCGTTCGCAGCAAAAACTATTGTCACCTAACGTATGACGTTCGTCGTTTTCTTGCCTTCTCTTGTCCTTTACAGGTACTTGTACACCGATGGTCCCTTCGATTATGCCTCAATTAACGTTGCGCCGTCGATATTTCGGAAAGGTTCCCAATTGTCAAGGTATGCTTTTGGTCTAGATGATTTGGTATGGAGTTTGTATGAAGATTTTAAGGATTAATTGGACTCTCAATAATTTAGTACGTATTTCTCAATTAAAGATGATGTTTACTCAATGATAAGAGGTAGATTTAAAATATTAATATAAGTTATAGATTAGAATTACGTCTTTGTAAATACTAAAGATATAAAATATAATAAATAAGTGTTATATTGTAGCTGTGGTAATAAGTAAGTTGGTAAAAAGAATGATTAAAAGACAAAAAAAGAGAGGCCTTTTATAGGCAAAGGAGAGACAAAGCACGGCAATTAAATTCTAAAAACAGTAGTATGAGAAAGAGAAAAGAATATTCCAGAAGGAGTATTTTAAATAATAAAGTTATTCTAAAAATAAGGCGTCAAAAAGATGTATTTACAGAGTATGTCAGAAATACATTAATTTATTTAATATTTACTGTAGAAGTCAATTCTAAATAAGAAATTTGAATTTTTTGTATATATTTAATATTATTTGAATATTAAAATCTTATTTTATCTTAATATCTATTTTTAAAAATAAATCTTTATTTTTTTCCAACCTGTCAAATGAGCACGGTGTTAGAGAAAAATATAAGGGACAATTTTATATTTTTAATTTTAATTATTTTTTTAATTTTTTAATTTTATCATTCTGTAATTAGTTAATTTATTATAACTAATTCTAATGTAACTAAATTATAATTAAATAATAATTAAAATGATAAGGTGTGGCTTCATCCAGTAAATAATTAATTATTTCACTGGGTAAGTCTAGTAGCCTGGCTGACAATTTTGGTCAACCAATAAATCAAAAAATATTTTAATAAAATTAATTTAATAATTTATTTAAAATTTAAGATCTTCTAGGACTAAGAGTATAACTCTATTATTGTCAACTAGGAATTAAAAATTAAAATTTGTTTTTGAACACTTACACTCAGTGAATCAGCAATTAAGCCACAATCACTGTTATTTCAATAAAAATTTAATAATATAAGTGAGAGGTGCAAAGGTTAAATTACTATAGTGATTGAGAAATCACTTCAAAATTATATATTATTTAGTTTAATATAAACCTAAAAGGTCAAACCCAAGTTTTAAACACGTTCACAGAAAAAATTTTAATTTGGCTTGGGTGGTCATTGCACAATGTCATTTGTCGCAAGTTGGCATTGTGGTCTTCCAACATTGGCAGGGGCCTTTGTTGTGTTGTTTGGTGCTGTTTGTGCATGTCTTAATTGGCATCTGTTGGAGAATTGAGTGTTTTTCTGGTTTTATTCCGTGTATATTGGGACTGCGGGTATGTGAGTAATATCATCGGATAGCTCCGGTTATTCTCTATATTTTATGTCTTGATAATATTTTTCATATTCTAAGTTTTAAGGGGTCATTTCCTCATTTTTCAGTTACAAAAGATAGCTGTTCTTTTTGTGTTTTATGGGCTAACCTTAAGTCTTAGGTTTAAGTTCTTAGTACCATTAGATAGGGCTAATTTAGCTCTATATTTCATGTCTCAATGTTGTTATAGCGTAATTTTGTGTTTTAAGGGTTTCAGTAGTTGTAGTGAATTTTTCTAAGTAGGTTAGGTGTTTTTATTGGTTTTCTGGCTTCAGGGAGGCTGGGAAGCTTCAGGCCGCCCGCCCGCCTCTGTTTTAGAAGGTTGGGGATCCCTTCTAGAGGGTTTTTATTCAATTTGTCTGGTACAGGTGCCAAATTTGTTGGTATGCATGGACTCTTAGATAGTGGTCTGTGTGTACATATTGAATAACACAGTTTGGGCCAACCTTAATCATCATACAACCATCCAGAGGTGATATCATTGTTCCTTACTCAGTTATCACTGTTTTCTGGCCACAATTGGCTGTATTTGTTGTAAGGTTAGTTCTTCATTTAACTCATCTTTGGCAACTGTTTTCTCTGGTGTAGTCTTGCAAGCTATATCAAGTATTATTGCTTTTTCTGGTGTGGATTTGAAACCTACATCAAGTATCATTGCTTTCTCTGGTGTGGACATTGGTCTACATTTCAGTTCTTTGGTTTGGTAGTTTGTCTGGAGACTACTTTCTTGGCTGATCAAGCAGTCAAGTGAATTGGAAAATGGGCTTTTAAACAACAGGAACCAATTTGCTGTAGCTGGTAAATCTCACTTATATTTTTCAAAAGGGACAGGGTATTTTCTCTCTGGTCTTTCTCCAACTCCATTGGTCAAGGCCTATAGCTAGTACTATAGCATTGTCTACATTTCTGGGGCCCAACGTGGGGTAGAACCTGCTAGTCCTTGGAATCTTTGTTGTCTTTGGTTGGTCCTTTTTGTTGATTTTGGTCTGGAAAAATGGCTTCTGGTTTATCTATTCCTGTGGTGACTGTCAGTGGGGGGGAAGGTCCTCCTGCTGTGATGGTTAGGGAGTGTGTGAGGATTAAAACTTGAGATGGTACCAAGTTTAATGGAGATTATGTGAAGTGGTTTCTGGAGAAATATGAAACTGCTGCTGGTGTGGATGGTGCTTCTTACCTGGACATGAGAAAGGAGATCATTTTCTTCATTGGTGATAGGGCAGTAGAGAAGGAGGATGTCGCCATGTCTGGCTACAAGAAGAGGGATCAGAAGTTGCTGTGCAGGGAGATGGTGGATAGATGGGGTGTCAGGTTAACTATGGTGGATCTGAACAAGGTTGTCAGTGAATGGCAGTCTTATGGTGGTGTTTGTAACTTACTCAGTTACAGGAAGTTTCTGCTGCAATTTGATCCTGTGGTAGAATATTTGGTGAAAGTGGAGGAGCTGGCACATGAAAATGCTGCCAAAGATGTTTTTTGGTCTTCACTGGCTAGAGATGTCAGGATGGATTTCTTGAAGGGGTTGTCAAGATAAGACTTGATGAAGACTCTTTCCAATGGAGACCAGAAGTTTCCTGCCTTGGACAAGGTGAAGGAGGCTGTGGAGGCCTATTTGAAGTTGTTGGCTGTGGACACCTATCAAGAGGGGTGTGCCAGGTATGTCAGCAAAGTCAGTGAGGCTTTGGCTGAAGAGGAGAGTAGAGTGAAGAAGGAAGAGAAGAATATGGTGGAGGTTCCCAAGCAGGAAAGGGACCCAGCGGTGGAGCAGTTGGCTGATCTGACAAAACAGCTACATATTTTTGTTCTAGAGGCTAAGAAGGTCAATAGGGCTCCTTCTCACCCTAGAGATTTTGATAGGAGGGCTGGCAGGAGTGATTCTTGCGTCTGCTTTTATTGAAGCAGGAGGGGGAACAAGCCTAATGATTGTTGGACTTTGAACAGAGATGTGTCAGAAGGAAAAGTGGAGTATGAAGGCAGGGTGTTCAAATTTCCTGATGGTTCATTTGTGAAGCCCAGTGAGGGGCAGGCTCCTATTGATTTGGCTAGGAGAATAAATGGTCTCAATCAGAGGAGGCCAAGGTTTGAGGAGATCCCTGATCAGGGGAAGTCTTCTACTAAGGCAGATGATGATGTCAAGAGAAAAGGGGAGGAGGTTAATAAAGTCTCTTTTTATACTTCCTTTGGTGGGTTGGAGTTGTATTCTTGTGGAGGAGAGTCAAGTGGTGAATGTTTGGCTGGTGTCTATGATGTTGAAGATGTAAAGGTGGGAAGGCCTAAGAGCAGTTCTCAGGCCCAACCAATGCCTAAAGCTTCAAAGGTGGATCCTAAGCTTAGTGCAGTCAGGAGGAAGTACATAAAAGAGGATCTGGACAAGATGCAGAGGAAGATTGCTGATATGGGCCCCCCCAGTTTTGGTGCATTTGACATGAATGGTGAGCCAATGCCAATTGATATTGATTCTGACTCAGAAGAGGATGTCCCTTTGGCTTCATTTCCAAAGCCTGCTAGAGTTAGAGGTTTTGGTGAGGGATCTGTTTTAATTCCTGTTGATGGAAAATCTGTTGGTGGTTCTGGTCCTCAGGAGATTTCTAGGACCAAGGTAGTGAAGCCAAGGGCTCACTTTGAGAGGCCAGTAGTTTATGGCCAATCTAATGTTATGAGCTCTATTCTGGAAAGGATTAATCA
This sequence comes from Hemileia vastatrix, assembly GCA_030280995.1. Taxonomy (NCBI): domain Eukaryota; kingdom Fungi; phylum Basidiomycota; class Pucciniomycetes; order Pucciniales; family Zaghouaniaceae; genus Hemileia; species Hemileia vastatrix. The sequence continues at coordinate 27,421,188 of JASXTE010000010.1, read as the reverse complement.
GGGTCAGGTTTCCCTTTCTTATGGGGAATTGTACGCTATCAGTCCTGGGTTGGCCGATGGACAAAAATCATTGTTGACCAGGAGAAGGGTTTCTTCTGGGGAGGTGGAATACATCTGTGATTCTGCTGATAAGTTTGGTGAGGGGTTGGAAACTCATTTTTCTGCTCCTCTGGGTTATGTCAATATCAACCTGAATTGCAGGGAGGCTAGGGAATTGGTGAATTCAGGCTCTCAGATTAACCTGATTTCTTTGTTTTAGGCTACTCATCTGGGCCTCCCCATCAAGACAGGAATTGGTGGGAATTCCAGAGGGATTGGTTGCCATGTCACTGAGTTGATTGGGACAGCTGAATTTTTAAAGCTGGATGTCAGTGGGGCCTCCGGAAAGGTTCATTTATACATTGCCAAAGGTAATGTAAAAGCTGTTTTGGGTGGACCATTATTGATGGATTTCCAGGCAAGAATTGGTTATCCGTTTGACATGGGAATCAGTTTAAAGTTGACCAGGGAAGATGAGAGGAGGCTTCACATGAGGTAATCATCTCCTGGAGATGATGGTTGGGAGATCAGGCCTGGCTTGTCTTCAACGGGCCAGTGCATGGATTGTTTTAGGAGAAGAAAAGAAGTGGGTGCCGCCACTGGTTTTTTGGAGTGTGGTTTGGGCTCTTGTGAGAGTCTGTCTTTTTTAGAGTAATAAGGGCTGATTTCCCTAGTGCTACAACCTCTCTTCAAGATGAGGAAGTCCCAGGTTGTAGTAGGTCAGCTCCCTTGGAGATATACCAAGTGGATTTTCAACTTTCTCTTTTTAATGTTTCTCTTCTATGCAAGTATTCTTCATATTTTTTATCAAGTATCTGTTCTCTCTCAAGATTTTCAATTATTTTTAATTCAAGTTATAAAAAGATGATTGGTTATATATCTTTATTGAAAGATATGCAGAAAAGCTGTGGAGTGGTGAGATTGGGGTCTAAAAGTAAGTCCTCCCAAATGTGCACCGCTAGGGTTTCCTCTACGCCTCTCAAAAACATTACCTTGGACATGTCTGTGAGCATTGGGGAAACCCCTGGTTATTTTTGTAGGATGGAATAAAACTCAAGAAAAGAAGATAAAAATTTCAAGATAACTGAGGAAAAGCAAGAAAAAAATCTGAAGATAATCAAAAAAGAAGAAAAGAATTATTTTTGTAAAGATCATTAAGATCAATTTTTGGGCCTCCAGCATGAGGTTAAACTGCACAAATTTTTGAAGAAAGAAGATTGTCAAGATCAATTTTTGGGCCTGTGGCATAAGGATAAACTGCATAATTTTAGAAGATTGGATTCAGAAGATGAATCAGGATTTGAAGATTTGGAAGATGGAAGTGAAGACGAAGATGTGGAGTTGCAGAAAAGTTGTGGATTGGTGAGATTGGGGTCTAAAAGTAAGTCCTCCCAATTGTGAACCACTAGGGTTTCTTCTACACCTTTCAAAAACATTACCTGGGCCACACATGTGAGAAATGAGGAAACCCTTGGGTTTTGTTTCAGGTCTGGTGGTGAAGACGTCCTGAAGTTCCCTCAAGTTGATGGTGGAGCCGCAAAGTACAAGAAAGTAGTGCAGAAAATTAGGCCTGTCAATGAGCCTATGACTGTGGGCCAGAATCCTCCTTTGAAGAGGCCTTTGTTATCAAGAGATCGGTACTGTACTCCTCTTGTGAAAAATACTCCTGATTTTGTGGAAACTGCTCGGGTGACTGTAGAGAGGTTGAAAGTTTTTAATTTTGGTCCTCTTGGGTGGTTGTCTGATGAGGAAAAGAAGTTGTTGTTGCACATTATTGTGCTCAGAGAGAAAGCGGTGGCATTTGTTGAAGAGGAAAGGGGTGTGTTGAAACACTCTTATGGGGAACCTTACATGATTCCTGTGGTTTGTCATGAACCTTGGCAAGTCAAACCTATTCCAATTCCAGCTGCTATTAGGGATGATTTTGTGGAGATTGTTAGGGAAAGAGTCAGGACAGGATTTGATGAACAATCATCTTCTAGTTACTCAAGTCTAGATTTCTGTGTTAAGAAACAGAATGAGAAGTTGAGGGTGGTGCATGATCTTAGGGATTTGAATGGAGTCACTATCAAGGATGCAGGGATGCTTCCAAGAGCAGAGGACTTTGTGGAAGCTTTTTCTGGAAGGGTGTGTTATGTTTTGGGTGATATTATGGGTGGTTATGATGAAAGGGATCTTCACACTGATTCACGGCCACTCACAACGTTTGAGAATCCTCTGGGAAAATTTCAGCTCACAAGTTTGCCTCAAGGATCTACTCAGTAGCAGTATATCAAGCTCAAATGGCTTGGATTATTCTGGATGAGTTTCTGACTCATTCTGGAATTTTTATTGATGATGGTGGAATTAAAGGACCCTCCACTGATTATGGAAATGAGGTGCTGAAGGAGAACCCAGGTATAAGGAGCTTTGTTTGGAAATATGCAATTACTCTAGAGAGAATATTGTTTAGGATTGAAGAGGCTGGTTTGACCATTTCTGGGTCAAAGTTTTGCTGTTGTGTTCCTGCTCTGGAAATCCTGGGTCATGTTGTATGTAAGGAGGGAAGGATTATGGCAAAGAAGAAAGTTAATGAAATTCAGTCATGGCCAAGGCCCAAAAATACTACTGAAGTTAGGGGATTTTTGGGAGTTTTTGTGTATGTCAGGATTTTTATTAAAGATTTTTCTTTGTTGGCTTCACCTTTAAGAAGGTTGACCAGGAAAGATGTGGAGTGGGAATGGACTGAAGAGTTTGAATGGGCTTTTCAGAAATTGAAGAAGGTGGTAGGTGAAGATATTATTTTTCACAAGTTGGATTATGGAAGGGAAGCTTGAAAAATTTATCTGGAGGTGTACTCAAGTTATATTGCTGCTGGTGCTGTTTTGTCTCAGGAAGATAAAGCTGGGAAGGTCAGGCCAGTAATATATGAGTCTGTAGTTTTTAATGAGGTGGAATCTAGGTATTCTCAGCCAAAGTTAGAATTGTGTGGTGTAGCAAAAATTTTAAAGAAGCTACAAACCGTTTTGTGGGAGCAGCATTTTGAGCTTCAGGTGGATTCTTAATCTCTGGTCCAAATGATCAACACACCTAGTTATCCAAATGCTCCAATAGCTAGGTGGGTGGCATTTATTCAACATTTGTCTTTTGACCAGGTGCACAAGCCAAGTAAGACTTTTACAATGCCAGATGGATTATCAAGAAGACCACCCACAGATAAAGAAACTGATTCTGAAGAATCTGATGAAGATGTTCCAGTGGTTAGGGCCAGCGTAAAGGGTGCTGAAGATCTTTCTCTCCTCCCCCAAGAGGCTAAACTGGATGATTGTTCTTGCCTCCACCAAGAGGTTAAACTGGATGGTTCTGATCTTGATTGTGGTGATCAGGATGTTTTTGTTGATGAAGATGGGGCTGTTGTTTGGGATGGCTCAAAAATGAGAATGGTGTTTTTGTTGGTGAACTGGATTCTCTTAAAATTCAGTGGAAGAAAACGGAAGTGCCAAAGCTTAGGGATTGGTGTCCTGGATGGGCAGGTTGTTTTGCTCATGTGTACACTGGAGATTTTGATGACAGGGTTGTACCCTTGGGTGTTGTTTTTTTGGATTTTGAAGATGAGACCTGGGGTAGTTTGGGTTTTATTTTATTATGGTTGGATATCTTCTAACCTTAGAGAGGCCAGATACTTGTGATGATGATACTTGGGTGGCAATAAAGAAGAAGAGTCCTGGCTTTTATGTGTCATAAGGAGGTTGATGAGGAGGAGACATCTAAATCCTCAAGTGGTGGTGACTCAGAAAAAGGTTCAAGAATTGGTTTTGAAGTCTTTTCATGAAGACTTGGTCATAGAAGCTTTGGGGAGACTTATAGAAGAGTAGCAGATAGATTTTGGTGGCCAGGAATGAGGTTGGCTGTGCAGGGTTGGGTTCAATACTGTGAAGAATTTCAAAGAAGGAGTCACTTCAAACCTAAAGAGGTTGGCCGTTCTACTGGTGAAACAACTGTTTTTGGAAGAGTCAGTTTGGATGCTGTCCACATCAAAGAGGGAAGGTATAAATACTTGATTTTTGCCAGGGATGATTTGTCTGGTTGGGTTGAGGCGGTGTCTCTGGTGAATTTGACTGCCAAAAGCGTGGCAGAATGTTTGAAGAAAGAATAAGTGTTTAGGTATAGGTTTATGAAGTTGGTGACTGTTGATGGTGGGCCAGATTTTGGTGCTGAATTCAAAGAAGCTGTGGCAAGTATTGGCTCTAAAGTCAGAGTGGCTACACCCTATTATCTGTCACCGGACGACCTACGCACAAGGTCAAGGGTATTCCTGAAAGTGAGATGAGGAGAGTAGTTTAGAAACTTCTTTGAAGTACAGAGGAAATGTTCGAGGAAGTGATTCGAAGGTGACTTGAAGGAAGAGCTACTGCTTCGAGATCTGTTCAATAAGAATTCTAATATTCTTAAGATCTCACAAAGGGTTAAAACTCAATAATCAAAGATTTAGGATTTAGAAATGATTACTGAGAAAAATAAGGAAAGATACAATAATAATGATTTAACCTGAAGCTTTACCACTATTAACTATATATGCATTCTATAATTTAATTCTAAAGAATTATCAAAACAGAATCTAACACCTTTTATATCCATTACTCCTCCTTGCATTGACCTCATGCCCATTTATTATTCCGCACACCACAGACCACCAAAATTACACCCGTTACACCTGGACCCTCCTCACTAACATCCGTTAACCCTTTAATCCTCCACTAACCATCCCGTCCATGCTTACTACCCCTTTTAATAACCCACAGATACTTAATAAACCTTTTAGCGGACTATTACATTTACTATTGTGCAGTGTGTCACTTATTGAGGAAAAGACTAAAACACATTATTGAGAGATTGACTAATTTAGATTTAAAGTTTAGACTAGCACAGTTGAATAGTGAGTACACAAAAGAAAGTTGCAATTGCTATGTAGAATTGCTTTCTGGGCTTTGACTATGGATTTAGACCTCTGTATTATTGATTTAATGAGCTGCTTTTGCCTTGAGTGTCACGTGGCACGTGACATTATCCTGAAGCCAAAGGAATGTTTGAAAGAGGCCATCAAGTCATCAACAATGCATTGGTGAAAACCTGTGGAGATAGTGCTGAAAAATGGAGGCATTATTTACCCTTGGTGTTATTTGCTGATAGGGTCACTGTGAAAAGGACAACTGGCTATTCCCCTTATGAATTAAATTTTGGCCAGAAAGCTGTTCTACCAGTGGATTCGGAATCTGTCTTTTATCTAGGAATTTATTGGGATGATATACGCTCATCAGAAGATTTTCTCTGTGCAAGGATGCAACGGTTAAAATGTAGAGAAGAATGTCAAGAGAAGGCATACTCTAAAATGATGAAGATAAGAAATAAATCAGTCAGATGCTGGGACAAGAAGTTGGCTCATAGATTCAGGAATACCTTGAAACCTGGTTGTTTGGTTTTGGTCTATAATAGATGTTTGGAGAGTCAGTGGGGAAGGATGTTTGCTGACAGATGGAATGGACCTTACAGAGTCAGATATCAGGTGTCTGGAGGCTCTTATGTTTTGGAGGAGTTGGATGGAGCAGTCTTAAAGAAGAGAGTGGCTGCAGATCAGGTGAAGAGATTTTATCCTAGAGGCACAAAAATTGAAGAAGATTGACTCCGCAATGAGGATAAACTACGGACCATTCTTTAATTTTGGATTTTGGTGATGCTGTGCATCTGTTTTTTTGGAAACTTTTTGTTAGAAGGCACCCATGGGTGGGGCTTCTAGACTTTGCTTTGGAAAGTTTGGGGGTAACTGATGGGCTGGCTGCTCTAACAACAGTTACTCCAGATTGTCCATTTCCAGCCCCTTCTCTTAATTTGGTTGAACCCTAGTATTGGTTTTTCTTCACAGGTTTTTAGTCCTCTATGACTTTAAACTGTAAATTCTTTTGGTCTTCAAGTGCTGGACTCTTCACGCTTATTGGTTTTGGTTTAATGTGTTGGATTTTGTGTTTTTGTTAAAAGGTACCCAGGGGGGCTTCTAGATTTTTTTTTTGGAAAGTTTGGGGCTAACTGATGAGCTGGCTGCTCTGTAGAAAAGTTACCCCAAAATGTCTGTTTCTAGTATTTTGTTTGTCCTAGCTGAATCCTAGCTCTGGTTTTTGTTATTCAGGTTTCAAGTCCACTCTGACTTTAAACTGGATTACTGGCTTGGGACTGGCTTCTTATGTCTATTTGGTTTGTTGGGGGATCACTGGTGGTATCCCATCACTTTTACTTATTTGAGGGAGCCCACCCAGTAAACATTTCCTTGGACTGGACTTTCTATGGAGCTGGATTTTTTTTCTTTTTCTTTTCTTTAATTTTTGTGTCTATAATTGTGTTAGATAGTAGTTTTAGATTATTTTCTTTTTTCTCTTTTTTTCTTTTAATTTTTTTTGGGAGTTATTAGGATATAAAGAGGGAAAAATCACAAAATTATATTATATGGTGTCATCACATCAGAGTCACCTGGATGTGGGCAAGCATTCGTTGTGAAAGGCTCATCAATTGGCCAGGCAATGCTATTTTCTTTCTTTTTTTTATTTTCTCAATTTCTATTTATTTCATCTTTATTTTAATTCATTTAAGATTTATTTAACAGTGTATCCACATCAAGGTGCACTTGGATGTGGGTAAGGTATAAGGGGATTAGCTCATCAATTGGCTGGGGGATGCCATTTGTAATTATTAGTTATCTCATTTTATTATTGTTTTTCATTTAATTTTAATTTCTCATTTCTCTTATTTTGGGGTAATTTTGTTTGTTTATTTTCAAGTTTTTTTAGTATGTTAGTAGTTTAAAAAAATACAAATAAAAAATAATAATAATAAAATAATAAAAAATAAATATAATAAAAATAAAAATAAATTAAATTAAATTAAAAAAATTATATATATATATATCTGTTAATTATTATTGTCCTCTCTATTTAGTGAATTATTAATTTCTTTTTTTATTTTAATGTCTGGAAGAAGGAGCCTCTGGCGGTTGCTCTGAATTATGGTGGTATTTTTGCTTTTTGTTAGGATTGGTGGAAGAACTGTGTTCCTTGTGATGTGGGTGGCTGGAAGGCGTATATGTGTTGTAATTGTCAGGGACCAGAGTAGAAGGTAAATTTTGGGAAGAAGTGGAAGAAAAAGGGATAGAGTTTTGGAAGGTGTGCTTGATTATTCTAGACATCTTCCAGTGGTCATCAAGGAGATGTTTTCTCAGATTCTTTTCAAACTCATTCAATGGACCATGGAGAGCAAAGGCTTTAAGCATGTTTGAAAACATCATGCTTAGATGTTGTTTCATGTCCGCGTAATCCAGCGTTAAAGTAGTTTCTAGAGGTTGACCAGTTTCAATTGTAGTTTCAGGAGGCAGGGTTCTAACTACACAGAAGAGTTAGATCAGTAATTGTTCTCAGTTAAAGAAATTGTATTTATTTATTTTGTACTTACAGATTGGGAGTTCATCAAATTTGTAAGCGGCCGGGATTTGAGCTGTTGAAGAAAGTTGAATGGATGTTGAAGGAGGATCAACAAGATAGAGGTATGGATTCTCATGATCATTCTCTAAATGGTGTTGAGAAGATGAAGGAGAAGAAGGGAATTCCTGTGGCCTGGTTGGAGCAGCAGGGCTGCTGTTGTTGTTGTGGATATTATTATTGCTTGTCCCAGTTGGGTTGGACACTGGTGGTGGAGTACCAGGGTTGTTGAAGGAAGGATCAGGAGAAGGTGACCTGGAAGCTGATTGTGATTTGCTAGATAAATATTTAGAAAAAAGGGACCCATCAAAGGAATAATTGGCAGTCAGAGGAGAGGTGTAGTTAATTCTTCTTGAAGTAACTGGAGATGTTTGTTTGGAAGCAGTTTTGCATGCTCTGGTGTTTTCAGAAAGTTCTCTGGCAGATTTTCTAGAGATGTTGGAATTTTTGGGGTTTTCTGGGGAAGAGATTTTGTGTGTACACGTTTCTCTGGGAGCACTAGGAGGTGGTTGCGTAGAGTTGTTGGCGTTTAATGGTGTATTTTAGCTGTTATTTGGCTGAATTTGGGAGTTTTGAGCCTGATTTTTGCTTTCTGGAAAGGCTGGCGGGCTGCCTGGATGCGGTCTAGCAGCCTGGGAGCTTATTTTGAAGCTGATTTGGCTAAATTTTCTGAGATAAAAGCAGATTCTTGAGAAGATAAAGTAGGTCTTTTAGGGAGTGATTTGGGAATAGAGCAGTGTGATCTTCTGGAAGGAGCAGAAGATAAAGAAAAGGAAGCAGGTCCAAGTTCTGGTGACCTGGTAGGGGATTTGGAAACATATTTGTGTGAAAGTGAAGGTGGATGTATTGGATAGTTGGGGTCTCTTTCACATCTTTTCTTTTTAGAGTTGCAAGAAACACAGGCTCTGTTATAGAATTTGGCCTGAGGAGTAGGAAGAGTGAAAATGCAAGGCCTGTGCATGTGGATGCACTGTTTACAAGCATAGTCTTTTGGAGTAGTGAAGCAAGGAAGGTCAAATGGGTCAAAGTCTGGGTATCCAGTCATGATCTGTGAATGAAAATAAAGAAGAGAAAAGAGACGAATGAAAATATTATCAGCAATGTGTAGATAATGAAGAAAGAGTGGAAGTTCAGCAGGTTGGCTATGGGGAACTGTGCATGGAGGTGGCTCCACCCTTATATGCAAAATTCTATCAAGACTTTAAACTGAGAAATGGTACAGTCCCCCAAGACTATAAACTGAGGATGGTTGTTGGTTGATTCCTTCAGGATTATAAACTGATAATGTGTAGTTGGCGTAATTCTGGCAGAGGACATCCAAGGGTGAGTCTCTGAATTTTGTTAAGGCAAGTGTGAGGGTAACTGATGAGCTGGCTGCTCTGTAGAACAGTTACCCCAGAATGTTAGTTTGTTTATTTGGTCTGTAATGTTTTGATCACTGGTTCTGTCTTTTGATTTAGGTTTTGAGTCCCCCAAGACTATAAACTGAGGGTTTTTGAGCCCCCCAAGACTATAAAATAATGTCTGTTAGTCCCCCAAGACTCAAAACTGAGGATTAGTCCCCCAAGACTTTAAAATGAGGAATTTTTTTTTTATTTTTTATTTCTAAATAAAGATTTTTGGGAAAGAATTAATTACAGAAAAGAATAAAGAGATGTAACAAAATTTTCAGCATTGGCATTGAACTAGTGGATGAGGTTCTTCCTTTTTTCAAGGTCCTGTGGGTTCCTGGCAGGAGTGGATTAGAAGTAATCTAGGATGAGATGCTTCTTTTGAGAAGAATGTTGTTGGAATTTGTCTTTGATGGTGGGAAATGGATTAGGTGGGGGTTCTTCAATGGTTCCCACATTGTCATCATCACTGTCTAGATGGAAATGAACTGTAAATTTGTCAGATTGAATTTCAGTATGAAGAAGTATAGGGCTTACCATCAGAAGGACCAGGGATTGTAGAGCTAGTTTTTGTAGTGTTATGGTAAGGTAAACTCTTACAGTTGCCTTGCTGTAAGCAGAATCCAGAGGAGATATGTGGATTTAGCTGAAAACCCCGTACTTCAAATAAAAATAACAAAATGGAAATTCTAAATCACTAAGCTAACCAGTCTACTTGGATCTGATTGTTAAAAATAATGAAACTCTAAAATATTTAAAGCTTATTGAGATTTAAGTAAAAGTGGCTGTTGAGAAAGAAATACTGATAACAACAATTAAGGTGTACCAGTGAAAGATCTGAAAAGATTGACTTTTGTGTTTTTATAATAATTTGAATTTTTATGAGACAGCAATAATCAAGTCCCAGTGATGAAGACCTTTCTAAAGATACCCTGTATGACGTGTGATTTAAATTGTTGAGTAGTATTTCTAAAATGTTATATATAAAATATAAAGCTATAAGGGTATTACAAATTTATTTAATTTGTTGAGTAATAAAAAATGAGACCGTGGTGGTTAAAGATTAAGCTGTATCTTTTATGATAATTGTAAGATGATGCCCAATTTCGAGTCTGAGAGGCTCTTAAGTATACCTAGTCACGTGCCTAAGTTTTCCCCTCCAGAGCTCACCCAGAGCCCATCCTGAGCCCGTATGGAGCTCGTACGGAGTCCAAGCGGAGTCCGTCCGGACCTCTGGACTCAATTAGAACCTTTAAAACTATAATAAAAAATCTAGAAAAATTACACATAATAGAGCCACTTTCCCTTTACTTTCCCAACTGATTTGTGTAGTCTGCGCAGCTCTAATCACCCCGTGAAAATTTATCAAAGTTAAGTAATTTCTAAAAACGTAAATATTTCTATTAATCTTTAAAATTTATTTAAAAATATAAGAAAAATAGTAAAAATTCTGGAAAAATTTTCCAAGGTTCTTGAGTGACTCGACTTGATACTTATAAACTCTTAAGACCGTAAAAATAAGTTTTCTCCGTAAAATAAATATTTTTCGCGTAGACATTCGCTTTTGACCAATTTCTTCATATTTAAAACTCAAATAAATTAAATAAAACCCTTTTTTAAAAAATAATAGTGCCAATCTTGCACGCCCTAATAACTCCATTGAAGTACTTAGGTGCCATACTAAACTTTAGGCTACCACATCCTCATTCCAATTGAGAATGTCCCCATTCTTAAACTTGCATATGTGATCCAACATTTCCAAAGGAATTATTTTTATAATAAATTAATTTGATAAATTTGTTTTAACTGGTATTCTTTTAATTTTTAAAATATAAACGTTGTTTCTTCTTCTCTGGCTTGATATAACATAAAATAAAATAAATCTTGTGATAATTCCACTTCTGAGAGCAAGGTTTGAATCCCTTCAGACTCCCATTAACCAGTCTTCCTTCATGTCACAGCATTGAGAGAGTGGATCTTCCTAATGAGCCAAATACTCCTGATTCCAATCTCATAGGGCCCCCCACTGATCCGAATTCTATGATTCCAATCTTGCCATAAGGTCCTCCAAGCTTCACACCAAAAATGGCCTAACAATGAGGCACTAAAAAAAATCATTCCCTAAAATCGAACTACCATCCTAACTTCTGATTCTTTCTTCACAATTATCAAACTTTGCTATGCAGCAAACCCATAAAATACTTTTTCCAGGCTCCCAATAATAATATTAACTTTAGACCATGTTAAAGCACCACAAATTTCACCTAATTAACCATTATGCTTTACTTAGAATTATCACCACCTAAAATTTTAACCTCCTAAAGCTTATCATCACCTAATTCCAGATATGATTGAATAACCAGTTTAGAGTCTTAGTGGACAGCGATAAATTTAAAAGATTGAATTGAGTTATCCAAACAAGATTGACATTCCAGTTTAAAGTCTTGGTGGACCAAACATATAATCGGTTGCCAGTTTATGGTCTTGATGGACCAAAGATCGTTTAAGTGCATAAATAACTTGAAATATTCCTAAGTAAGGCCTAGGCTTGACCAAAGATTGAATAAACTTGATAATCCAGTTTAATGTCATAGTGGACCAAACATTTGATCGATAAGAAATCCAGTTTTAGGTCATGGTGGACCCAACGAATGTTGAATTTTCCTGTTTAAAGTCATAGTGGACTAAAACAATGAATGAACTACCAGTTTAAAGTCATGGTGAACCAAACATTTGATCGATAAGAAATCCAGTTTTAGGTCATGGTGGACCCAACAAATGATAATAGTCCAGTTTAAGGTCTTGGTGGACCTAACATTTGATAACACTCCAGTTTAAGGTCTTGGTGGACCTAACATTTGATTTTTATATAAAAACAAATCCGTCTCCGAAAATATCCATAAAATCTTGATCATCCTTGAAATTCAGTTTAAAGTCTTGAAGGACTAATAGCTCCAATAAAAAATCTTTAATGACAGTCTTGAAAATCAGCCAGTTTAAAGTCTTGGAGGACTAACAGCTCCAAAATTTGTATAAAAAAAAACTTAAAGAACGTCTTGAACAGTAGCCAGTTTAAAGTCTTGGAGGACTAACAGCTCCAAAATTCGTATAAAAACCTTAAGGAAAGTCTTGAACAGTAGCCAGTTTAAAGTCTTGGAGGACTAACAGATCCAAAATACGTATAAAAAAACCTTAAAGAACGTCTTGAACAGTAGCCAGTTTAAAGTCTTGGAGGACTAAACATATGTCTTGAAGTAAAATCCCATAGGTATTGAGTTCCCCTAGACCCTGTTTCCTGTCTAATCTAAATGAATAAAACTAAAAAGAATGAAAACTAAAAAAAATAAAACTGAAAAACATAATAATTTTGATTTACTTAATTAATTTTTTTTATTTTATTATTTTATTTTTATTTTATTTTATTTTATTTATTTATTTATTTTTTTTTATTTATTTTTATTTTTATTTATTTTTACTTTTAATTTTGTTTTTAATTTAAAATAAAAGATTTTAGAAAAGATAGTTTTGAAATAAAAGTTATAATTTAATTTTTAAAGAAAGATAAATGAATGTGAAAAGAAAGATAAAAAAAGTACTAATAATAATAAAATTTCAAAATAAAATTTTTAAAAGATGCCCCCCGGCCATTTGATGAGCCGTACCCTCGACATCATACCCACATCCAAGTGCAACTTGATGTGGTTACACAATTTTGAGAAGTTGAAAAGAAAAGAAAATAAATGAAAGTTTTTAGAAGATAATTTTATAATGATGATCACTGGGTGGGCTCCCTCCAATTTATAAAAATGATTAGAGACCACCAGTGAGAATCACCTTGACAATAATTCATAATATATATTAAAGAAAAGAAATCACAATCTAACATAAAAAAAATCAAAAATAAAATAAAATAAAAAGAATCTTGAATCTGGCGTTGAGAGCGGTGTCTCTTGATTCCTTCCAGTTTATAGTCTTAGTGGACTTCCTATAATTAAAAAACAAATCCAGGATTCAACTAGAAACAGGCAAAATTTTGGAAACGAACATTATGGGGTAATTGTGTATAGAGAAGCCAGCCCATCAATTTCTCCCACACTTGCCAATATTAAATTAAGAAGGTTCCTGTCAGTATAGTCTAGTATATAAGTATGACATAATAGTGTTTATTTATGGTCCTACTACTTATTGATAAATGATTTAGTGATTAAACCTCAGGGCAGGACTAATAAAATAGTTAAACTCAAATAAAACTCACAATACTTGGATTTAAATGTGTCACCGGACAACCTACGCACAAGGTCGAGGATGTTCCTGAAAGTGAGATGAGGGATTTTAGAAACTTCTTTGAAGCACAGAGGAATGATTCGAGGAAATGATTCGAAGGTCACTCAAAGTAATAGCTATAGGTTCAAGGTTCGTTCGAGAAGAATTATAAACTAGTTTCAAAGGTAATAGTAATTCTTAAAATCTCACAAAGGGTTGGAAACTCAATAATTGAAGATTTAGGATTTAGAAATGAATATTAAGAAAATAGAAGAAAGATACAATAACAATGATTTAACTTTAAGGATTTACCACTATTAATGTAAATACGATTTTATAATTTAATTCTAAGGAATATCAAACCAAATACCCAACTCCTTTTATATCCTTTGTTCCTCCTCGCATTGACCTCCCTTCCATCGCACCTTTCCCATTCCATTGACCATTACTAACATACACTTAGACCCTCTTCACTAAATATCCGTCCATGCTCAATTTACCCCTTTTTAATTAATTAACAAAACTTTAATGAAAAAACTACTAATGTACTATTTCGTTGAACCTAGCGCTGTGCGTCGCTTATTGAAAAGGACTAAGGTACCCTATTGGGAGATTGACTAATTTAGATTTAGAGTTTAGGCTAGCGCAGTTAAATAGTAAGTACACAAAGGAAATAGCAGTTGCTATGGAGAATTGCTTTCTGTGCTTCGAGTATAGATTTAGGACTCGATATTATTGATTTAATGAGTTGATTTCGCCTCAAGTGTCACGTGGCGCGTGACAGATGCCTGGGTATAAGAATCGCGAGCTCCGTTGAGCTTGAGCCATCTTCCCACACTAATTTCCCTTTTCTAATACTTTTTTCCCTCACCTCTTAATTACTTATTTTTATAATGAACTGCCCCACTCCCACACCAACGCCTCCACACCCTAAAGCGGATGGGGGAATAATCACACGACAGTTTTCACAGACTTGCACGGCTTGTGAAAGCATGGAATATTTCTGTGTCGAAAGTACGGCGACTCGAGGTCCTCGCCAGAAATGCAAGTTTTGCCGTTGGCGGCGAGTGGCATGTGATGCGTTGACAAAGAACGCGGAAATCGAAAAACGATTTACCAAAACTAAGTTTTGGGTAGTTCCGAAAACCAAAGAGGTGGTCGAAGACATTTGGGATGTCTCGATCGAAGATGAACAATCCGTGGGGGAAAATGATAAGGAGTTAAACAAAGAGATCTCAACCTGGGTAACCCAGGCCATGAGTTCAAAGTGAGGTGTTGAGGAAGAGGTCGATGAGTTGGTGGAGGAGGATGAAGATGAAGTCCCTGTTCCAGGGCGGGCACCCAAGAAACATCAGGTGGTCATCGAGGACAATGAGGAAGAGAGAGAGGTAGAGATCGAAGTGACACCAAGGTTATTTCTAGAGCCTGACCCCATCTTTGAGGTGAGTTTTATTTGTTTATTTTAAGGATGAAGTTACTGATGAGTTTTTTGTTTTAGACATCGAATAACCTTGAAGAGCCGATTGCGGAGCCTGCGCCGGTTATACCAACTGAGGCAAACCCTCCGGCCACGTAAGTAGTTGAAGAGCCCGAAGACACCCTGGACCAGGTGTGGTCAAAGAAACCTCGTCAAGGTCAACGAGTAAGGTTCGCGGAAGAACTATGTGGGGAGGTCGACACTATTATTGACGCTGCTTCCTTCAACGTGGCAGAGGAGCTCTTGGAGATGGGAGAGGTGGTTCCGGTAGGAGAGGAGGAGGTATTTGAGAAATGCAGGAAGGAGATAAGGGTAGTTTTGGAGAAAATGAAAAGATTGGTTCGAGAGAAGTTAAAAGAAAAGATTTTAAATGAAAAGGAGATGTAAAGAAGTAGAAAAAAAAATTTTATTTTAGTTTTATTTTATTTTATTTTATTTTTTTATTGTAGGTGAATATTATTAATTTTATAAGATTTGAGGGAGAGAGAAAAAGAAAAAAAGAAGTTTTAAAATAAAAGTTTTAGAATTTGAAAGAATAAATTTAAAGAAATAAAAAAGGTTGTTTAATTGAAGAAAGTTTTAATGTTTTTAAAAGGAAATTTTTATGTAAGAAAAGAAAGAGAACAAAAAAGAAAAGGTTTTGTGATTGAGATGAGTTTGTTAAATTGAGGATTTAATGAAATAAAAATATATGTTTTTTTTTTTTTTTTTTTTTTTTAAGAAATTTTAGTTGAAAAGAGAGGAAGAAGAAAGAAAAGAAAAAAACAGAATTTAGAATTTAAGAGAATTTGAAAAGAAGAATTATTTGTTTCGAAGAATTATTATAGGGAGATTTAGAGGTTGAAGTTAAGTTTGAGGAAATGGTCGTGTCGTACAAGATTTGATGATTTGAAGGAAAGAAAGTTTTTAAAAGAGAAATTTTTGAAGAGAATTTTAAATTTAAGAAAAGAATGTATTTAAAGAATTGAAAAAGAAAATAAAGAAAATATTTAGAGAGATTTAAGAGTTTTTTATTTTATTTTATTATTTATGTTTATTCTATTTATTTTATTTTATTTTATTTTATTTTATTATTTATATTTATTCTATTTATTTAATTTTATTTTATTTTATTTTATTTAATTTTAATTTTGATTTTATTTTTAGTTGGTTTTGGAGGAAATTTTATAGAAGGAGAAGAAAGAAAAAAAGAAGAGAGAAAAAAGAAAACAAGGCTAAGAAATTTAAGAGGTGTTTTAGATTTTAAAGAAAAGAAAGAAAAGAAAAGAAAATTTTAAATAAAGAAATTTTAAGGTTTTGGTTTTAAAGGATATTTCAAATGAAAAGATTTTAGGAGTTCAGGAGCGTTAGAAACATTGATGGCTGGTTCCCAGGATGTTTTGTCTGAGTCATTGAGGAAGCCTTCCCATTCCACAAGGTATTGAAGTTTCCCCTTGCGTATTCTTGAATCAAGGATACGACTTACTTCTTACTCTAGATGATCTTCTACTTCGACCGGTTCCGGAGGGGGTTGGTTCTTGCCCGGGTATATTTCTAGAGCCAGTTCCAGGAGAGATACATGGAAAACAGGGTGAATCGCCTGCCATTTAGGAGGTAACTTGAGTCGAAATGCAGTTTTAGAGACTTCAGAGTCGATTTCGAATGGTCCCAAGCGCTTTTCAGCCAGTTTCTTTGATGGTCTTGTTGTTTGAATGTTTCGTGCGTTGAGCCATACTTTGTCGCCTGGTTTAAAGGAAGGAGCAGATTGTCGATGTTTGTCGGCCTGTTCCTTGTATCTTTGAAATGCTGATTCCAAATTTGTTTTAAGTTCTTCTTGGAGTCGTGATATAGTTCGAAGATAATGTTCCGCAGGATGATTAGTTCCTACATGGATTGAGTTGAATCGAGGATGTCGTCCATAAATGGTTTCAAAGGGAGATTGTCGTGTCAAAGAATGAGTCGAGTTATTATAAGCAAATTCGGCCAACGGTAACCATGTGGTCCAATCGTCTTGTTGGTAACTGACATACATTCAAAGATATTGTTCGAGGATTTGGTTAACTCTTTCTGTTTGACCATTGGTTTCAGGGTGATAGGCCGTGGAGAGATTCCTTGTGATATTGAGTTGTCGACACAGTTGGGTCCAGAAAGTGGATACAAACAATGAGCCTCTATCTGAAATAATATCATTTGGTAAGCCGTGTTTAGAAAATACATATTCTAGAAACAATTTTGACAAATCTTCTGCTGTAGCAGTAGTAGTGGTTTTAATAAAAATAGACATTTTTGAAAATCTATCTACTATTACTAATATAGCATCAAAATCATTAGAAATAGGAAGTTGAGAAATGAAATCCATCAATAAAGATTCCCAAGGTTTAGAGGGAATAGGAAGTGGTTGAAGCAACCCATGCTTCCGGTGACGGGGAGCCTTATTCCTATTACATTCGTAACAAGCTTTTATATAGGCCTTGATTTCCCTGGTCATACCTAGCCAGAAGAAATCCCTCGCTATTAACTGGTAGGTTTTATCAACTCCAAAATGACCAGCTAATGGAGAATCATGTCAACTGCTGAAAATCCATAATTTTATCTCGTTGTTGTTGGGTATGACTACTCTACCTTCGAAGACTAATAGACCTGACTCAATACTAAATCTTTTGGCCCCTTGCTTCAAGAGTATTTTGTCTTTTAACCCTAAACAATAATCGTCCTTCGACTGAGCTTCGAGGATGTTGGATAGTGGATTTCGAAAAGATTGAATGGTCATCAAATTAAGTTGATGAGTCGTTAACATTGATTCGTTGAAGATTGATTGCACATTTGCTGGGTTCATGTCAGCAAATGCGTCCCCCCGCTGTGGGTAAATGTCGTCCCGATGTGACAAGATATCTGGGACAATGCAGTTTTTTCCTGGGCGATAGGAAATAGAGAAAGAAAATTCAGACAAAAATTCAGCCCACCTGGCTTGACGCCTGGTAAACACTTTAGAAGACATGAAGTATTTCAAAGCATTATGATCTGTTAAAATTTGAAAAGGACTATCTAGGCTGAGAAGAAAAGAACGTTATTTTTTAAGACAATGAATAATAGCTAAAAGCTCTTTGTCATGAATTTCATAATTTAATTCTGCGGCTATGAGTTTGCGTGACTCAAAAGTAACAGGATGAAACAAATTTGTTTCAGGATTTAATTGGGAGATGACCCCTTCAATAGCATAATTGCTCGCATCTGTCTCAACTATTGTCGAGGCAGAAGGATCAAAATGTCGAAGAAATGGGGCTGTGGTGAACGCCGTTTTTAGTGCTTTAAATTCCTTTCGTGCTGTAGAAG
This sequence comes from Hemileia vastatrix, assembly GCA_030280995.1. Taxonomy (NCBI): domain Eukaryota; kingdom Fungi; phylum Basidiomycota; class Pucciniomycetes; order Pucciniales; family Zaghouaniaceae; genus Hemileia; species Hemileia vastatrix. The sequence goes on along the minus strand of JASXTE010000010.1, from coordinate 27,403,207 downwards.
TAAAAACAAAAGGAATATCTTTTCTAAGAAGAGAAGTAAGATTGGAAATAGTTTTAGAGTAATATTTAATAAATCTTCTATAGAAGTTTGAAAAACCCAAAAATCCTTGGAGTGATTTGATGTTTTTTGGCTCAGGCCATTCCAGGATTTTCTGGACTTTTTTGTCATCCATGACTAAACTGTCAGTGGAAAACGTAAAACCCAAAAAATCAATTGATTTGAGGTGGAATTCACATTTATTATGCTTGGCGTAGAGACCATGATCTCAAAGATGATTTAGGACCTGTCGAACATGATGAATATGTTCATCCAGTGTTTTCGAGAATATTAAAATATCATCTAAATAGACGACTACAAATTGTTCAACAACATCTTGAAAGATATCATTAACAAAAGTTTGAAAAGTTGAAGGTGCGTTACATAATCCAAAAGGCATAACTAAATATTCAAAACTACCAAATCTAGTGCGCATTGCAGTCAGTGGTTCATGACCTTCCGCAATGCGAATAAGATTGTAAGCGCCTCTAAGATCAATTTTAGAAAAGAAATTAGCACCATTGAAAAGGGTAAGAAGTAATGACATAGGAGGAACAGGATATGCATTCTTCTTAGTGACTGTGTTGAGCTTTCTATAGTCAACACACAACCTAAGACTACCGTCTTTCTTTTTTACAAAGAGGACAGGGGAGCCGGTTGGAGATTTACTGGCTCTGATGAAACCTTTGGCTACATTCTCTGCAATGTAGTCTCGAAGAACTTGAGATTCGTCCTTCGATAAAGAATAGACAGGACCTGCCGGAGGTACTGGGCCAATTAACTCTATTTGATGGTTGGAGGGTCGATGAGGTGGTAACTTATTGGCCTTGCAGATTGAGAAAACATCGAGGAAATCGTGGTAGATTTCCGGTAGAGTTGATTTGATGGCTTCAGCGTTGATTTGGTCGTCCTCTTCATCTTCGAGAGAATCTGTCGAGGCGATACCTGTATTGAGAGAGCAGAATTCGATTACTTCGAGGCAAATTAAATCCTCTTCGAGTGAAGTCATCGAGCTAGAAGGGTTGGCCAATTGCTCATTTAAAGAAGGATCAGATGCTTGCAAGTCATCTGGAAGAGACTTGTCTTCTAGCAGGACGTTGTCAGGCGGGTTGTTTAACTCCCTATTGACCTGCATTGAAGAATCAGAAATATACTTAGAGCGTGGGGTGATCAATCCCCTAGTCCAATCAATTTCGGGATTCCAATGCGTTAAAAAGTCATGGCCTAGAATGGTATCGTCCATCCTTAAGGCGTCCAAGACTGATAATTCCCACTCGAAGGGGGGAAAGTTCGGAAAGTTGAAAACCCATAAAACTTTCTTACTTACCCAATATTTGGGTTCCTCTGATTCGACCAAATAGATTGGAGTTCGATCGATATCTGTAAATGTTAGTTGAAGCTTCTCGGCAAAAGATAAACTAACAAAAGAAATTGAAGCTCCAGAGTCTATAAGACAACTGAAGGGGATATCCTCCTTAAAAAGAATGAATCTCAAGCGGTTTAAGGTAACTCCAGTCCTTAAGACATGGAGGTTCTGTGCACTGGGAGAGATAAGATAGTTTTCTTTGCACACAAGTAAACTATCTACTATTTTTTTGACTTCAAACTAGTACCTTCTCTTTCCTTCAACTTTACACAGTCTTCCAACTTGTGCTTACCCCCACAATACATACATAACCCATTATCTGCTCGTCTCTTCCTCTCAGCTTCTTTAAGTTCCCCTTTAGGATCCAGTACTTTGCTGATATTGCCTGGGGTCGAGCCTTTTGGTCGAGGTTTATCCTTTCCCTTATTGGGTTTGGATTGAGTCGAGGAGGATTGATTTGGTTGTGGGTGTGAAGAAGGTCCCGATTTAAAATTTAGGCCTTGAGATTTGTTGGCATATCGACGATGTTGAAGTCGTCCTTGATAAACGCCGTCAAGTTCGAGGGTTTGATCCATTAAGTCCGTTAAGGTAGTCATCTTCTGACCGTGAAGATTTAATTGATCTAGAATCCTCGAAGGAAGTCCTTTCTTGAAATGATACTTAAGGGCAGCATCATTCCAACCTACTCGAGTTTGAAGTGCTCTGAAGTTCGAGATATATTCAGAAGCTTTACCATTATCACTCATGCGAAGAAAATCAAGTTCAATTTCCGCGTTTTCCGTTTCATTAGGGTCCCCAAACAACGTAAAAAGTTGGTCCTCGAACTTTTCCCAATTATTGATAAGTAAGTGGGTTTCTGTCGAAGAAAGCATGAGTAGATAAGGTTCGAACCATCTTGCTGCTTTCCCGGCTAGGAATGAAGAAGCGTAAACAACCTTTGATTGGTCGCTGTTAAAGGTTCGAGGGTCATTATGGAACAGTAGTTTGCAGGTTTGCAAGAAGGGTCACAATCTGTCGGGGTGATCTCCATCGAATTTGTCAGGAGATTTCATAGAAGGAGTTTTGAACTTAGATCCCTCTGAAGACGTTGGATTTGAAAGGGTTTTCATGAAAAGTCTCATGAAATCTTCCAGAGAGTTAGATGGTCCCGGTTCTGAGGATTGGCCAGAAGGGTGATTGGCAGGGGCGGATGGTGCCTTGTGCATTGTATCCTCTCCTTCTTCTTCATCACTAGAATCCTCAAAGTCTTGTGGAATGTCTTCTACAGATTGAACTGAATGTTGCCGTTCCCTAAGGTCGAGTGGTTCCAAAGAGTGAGTGCGAGAAACAGACCTTGTGGCTGTTGGCCTGCCTCTAGCGCGAGCTCTAGTAGTAGCACCCGTAGGGAAGTGCGTTGAACAGGTGCCATTTAAAATTTTAGAAACACCTAAAAGGACGTAGTAGTGCAAAGAATGAGAACTACGGAGAATTAAATTATACTGTCACCGGACGACCTACGCACAAGGTCGAGGATGTTCCTGAAAGTGAGATGAGGGATTTTAGAAACTTCTTCGAAGCACAGAGGAATGATTCGAGGAAATGATTCCAAGGTCACTCGAAGTAATAGCTATAGGTTCGAGGTTCGTTCGAGAAGAATTATAAACTAGTTTCAAAGGTAATAGTAATTCTTAAAATCTCACAAAGGGTTGGAAACTCAATAATTGAAGATTTAGGATTTAGAAATGAATATTAAGAAAATAAAAGAAAGATACAATAACAATGATTTAACTTTAAGGATTTACCACTATTAATGTAAATACGATTTTATAATTTAATTCTAAGGAATATCAAACCAAATACCCAACTCCTTTTATATCCTTTTTTCCTCCTCGCATTGACCTCCCTTCCATCGCACCTTTCCCATTCCATTGACCATTACTAACATACACTTAGACCCTCTTCACTAAATATCCGTCCATGCTCAATTTACCCCTTTTTAATTAATTAACAAAACTTTAATGAAAAAACTACTACTGTACTATTTCGTTGAACCTAGCGCTGTGCGTCGCTTATTGAAAAGGACTAAGGTACCCTATTGGGAGATTGACTAATTTAGATTTAGAGTTTAGGCTAGCGCAGTTAAATAGTAAGTACACAAAGGAAATAGCAGTTGCTATAGAGAATTGCTTTCTGCGCTTCGAGTATAGATTTAGGACTCGATATTATTGATTTAATGAGTTGATTTCGCCTCGAGTGTCACGTGGCGCATGACAAAATGCGTGCTAGTGGTGGAAAATAGATGTATAAAATATAGTTATAGCTTATATAAAGATAATATCAATTTATAGTGGCTTTATAATATATTTCTAAATGTTAATAATTGTATAGTAGTGTGTGTTGGAGTTGTAGTAATTGAATGATGATAAATAAACGTCAAAATCCCTCCTTACTTATACCCAAATCCACTGGAGTGCACAGACCTTCAATCCAGATGATGTCACTGCTATCCCCTGCAATTACAGCACTGTGAGGGCCCATCACCTCCCCATGGCGTCCACTTCAAGCAGTTTCAACACCCAGACCTCGAGTAAGTACCCTCCATCACTATTAATAATAACACAGGTCTATACCATAAATAGAAAAGACAGATAAAAGCGGATACCATAAAGAAACAGGTAAAATAAACAGTCAAAAAGAGATTTAATGAAACCAAGAGCATATAAAGGAAACAAATAAAATCTCCAAGCCCCCAATAATATCCCCAAGCATCCACATTAACCCAGAAATATCCTTCCAACCCATAAATCAGTGAATAACCATCCAAGGAAGTAATTTAAGTTGTCCAAACTGGGTGTATGCGGCTGATATAGGTGTCTATGCTTCTGTAGGCGTTGTGAGTCCACTGATTTCGTCCATATGACCTAAAATAAGCAGAAAAACAAAGGTTATAGGCTATTAAGGGGCTAAAACCCACTTATATACCTAAATATACATAATATACTGCATATTTCACTGAATATGAGATTTATGTATACATATAATCTTATGTATGTCAATCATTACTTCATATCACTTATGATAAGTATATTATGACTCCATTAACACCTTAATAAGTATTATTGAGCCATGGATAAGCTATTTAAACTATTATAAGTTATATAATACAATAAAAATTATATATATATATAATATAATAATATATATTATTATTTTAACCTTATTTTTAAGATATAAGCTTAATCTACTTAAGGTTATCTTATTTTAAGCATCAGAAATACTCAGTCCTAAGGATATTTAGGCTGACAGTTCCCCTGTGAACACTTCTTCCAATAAATTTTTAAAATTTTCCAACACTATCTTCACCCATATTTTAAGTATTTTAAATTTTGAAAATTTCAAAGAAGGTTTTCTTGCATTTCGTTAAGTTTCATCACAGTTTCGTTGCACATATGCAGTGTAACGACAGTAAAGTATTTTGATAAAAAGAAGATAGTTTATCCTCGTTGCAGAGGTTGATGAGATTTTTTTAAACATCATAGTTTATCCTCATTGCGGAGGAATCCATAAAATTTTGTCGATATCATAGTTTATCCTCATTGCGGAGGGATCCATAAAATTTCATAAATGTCATAGTTTATCCTCATTGCGGAGGAATCCATAAAATTTTGTCAAAATTATAGTTTATCCTCATTGCGGAGGGATACTTTGGCACTCCTGATGCCTCTAGGATAGAACCGTTTCACTTGATTGGCCGCTACCCTCTTCTTCAATTCAACTCCATCCAACTCTTCTAACACATATGAACCGCCAGAAACTTGCTCCTTAATTTTATATGGTCCATTCCACCTATCTGCAAACATCTTTCCCCACTGACTTTCCAAACTCCTATTATACACCAGGACCATATCACCTGGGTTCAAAGGTCTCCTTAATCGATGTGACAACCGCTCATCCCAATATCTAACTGATTGATTTCTGATCTTCATCATCAGCGAATATGCCTTTTCTAAATATTCTTCTTTCTTTTCTAGCTGCATCATTCTTGCACACAATAATTCATCAGTAGTTTTGACCATGTCCCAGTCAACTCCAAGATATGATTAAGCTTCTAAATCAACCGGTAAAACTGCTTTCTGTCCAAAAACAAGTTCATAAGGTGAAAATCGGGTCGTCCTTTTGGCAGTGATTAGATCAGCAAATAAAACTAAAGGTAAATAGTGCCTTCACTTTTTGGCACTTGTCCCACACATTTTAACTAAAGCATCCTTGATAACTTGATGCCCTCTTTCAACCATGCCTTCAGCTTCAGGATAATATGGGGTTGCTACCCTAACCTTTGATCCAACTTTCAATATGGCCTCTTTAAACTCTGTCCCAAATTCAGGACCTCCATCTACCGTCACCAACTTCAACACCCCATACCTATATACCCAATTATTCAACAAAAATTCTGCCACATTTTTGGAAGTTAAATTAATAAGAGGCGCTTCCTCTACCCAACCAGATAAATCATCTCTGGCCACAATTAAATATTTATACCGTCCCTCTTTTATATGAACGGCATCTAAACTAACTCTCCCAAAGAGTGTATATTAACCAGTCGTGCGTCCAGGTTCTTTTGGCCTTAAATAACCTTGTCTTTGACATTCTTTGCATGACTGAACCAACTTTTCAACAGCCATCTTCATGCCAGGCCACCAAATCAATCAGAAATTCTTCTAAACATTTCTCCAACGCCTCTATGCCCGAGATCTTCATGCAGTGATTTTAAAACTAATTCTTGCCCCTTCTGTTGAGTTGTAACTACTTGAGGATTTGGATACCTTCTCCTCATTAAACGTCGACCAGATAGGTAAAACGTAGATGACTTCCTCTTGATAGTCACCCAATCATTGTCTTCACAATCTTCTGGCCTCTCTAAAGTCAACAAATATTTGACTAACAAAAAAAAACCAGTCTGACCACAGACTTCATCTTGAAAATTGATTAATATAACATCAATAGGGACTTCTCTATCACCAATATCACCTGCAAATGAATGAGCCAATAATCGTTGACCCCTAAATAAATCTTTAATCGAGCTATGTTGACGTTTTTCTTCTGAACCTTTGGATCCTTTGTAAACCGTATTTGAAAATACCTCTTTCTCTTTATCCACCTTTTTATTTAAATTCTCTAATTCTCCAACATGTACACCATTCCTTAACTTACTACTATTCCACACTACCAATTCATCTTCCTCTACATACACCACATCTTCTTCTACCTCCTTTCTACCAAATTTATCTACACCTTTTCCAACACCTTTATTAACATAAAAACTATTTTCCAGTTTATCCTCTTGGTGGAGGTCATCATCACCATAATCTAAACACAATAATCCTGCCAGTTTAACCTCATGGGGGAGGTATGGAAAGTCTTCAGCTTGTTTAGTGCTGGCTTTGATAATAGGTATATCTTCATCGAACTCTTCTGAGTCTTAATCTTCTTCAGTGGGTGGTCTCCTTGATAAACCATCTGGCATAGTAAAAGTCTTTCCAGGCTTATGAACTAAATAAAACGAAAAATGTTGAATAAAATCTACCCATCTTGTCATGGGTGTGTTCGGTAAACTTGAGGAATTAATCATCTGGATTAACGATTTTGCATCCACTTGCAACTCAAAATGTTGCCCACACAAAATATGCTGAAGTTTCTTCAGTATTTTTGCCACATCACATAATTCCAATTTTGGTTGAGAATATCTTGATTCAACCTCAGTAAATACTACAGATTCATACCTAACTGGCCTGATGTAACCGGCTTTATCCATCTGAGACAAAACCACCCCAGCTGCAACCTGACTTGAATCAACTGCTAAATAAATTCTGCCAGCTTCTTTTCCATAATCCAACTTGTGCAGGACTAAATCCTTCCCTACAACCTCCTTCAACTTCACAAACGCCTTCTCACACTCTTCATCCCACTCCCAGTCTGCATCCTTTCTCGTTAACCGTCTCAATGGAGCTGCCAATGAAGAAAAGTCCTTGATAAACATTCTAAAATATACGCAAACGCCTAAAAAGCCTCTTCTTTGGTCATATTCTTGGGTCTTGGCCAGGACTGAATTTTGTTAACTTTCTTCTTGGACATAATCCTACCCTCTCTACATACCACATGGCCTAATATTTCTAAGGCTGGCACACAACATGAAAATTTTGAACCTGAAATAGTTAAACCAGCCTCTTCAATTCGAAACAAGATTCTTTCTAATGTAATTGCAAACTCCCAAATGAATTTGCGTATCCCGGGATTCACTTCCAACACCTGGTTATCATAGTCGGTTGTTGGTCCCTTAATTCATCCATCATCTATAAAGATTCCAGAATATTGTGGAATTTTGTCTTGATGGATCCAGGCCATCTGAGCTTGATAAACTGCAACCAAATTTGTTGCTCCTTGAGGTAATCTTGTTAACTGTAAACACCTAGTGGCATATCAAATGTAGTGAGAGGCCTTGAGTCCGGATGTTACTCTCTCTCATCATATCCACCCATAATATCTCCCAAACTATAACACACTCTCCCTACAAACGCTTCAACAAACTCCTCAGCACTAGGCGGTATCCCAGAATCCTTTATTGTAACCCTATTTAATTCCCTAAGATCATGAACAACTCTAAGCTTGCCATTCGGTTTCTTGATACAAAATACCGGACTAGAATAACTTGACGATGATTGCTCATACAGTCCAGTGCGTATCTGTTCTCTGACAACTTCAATATAGGCTTCTTTTAATGCAGCCGGAATAGGAATCGGTTTCTGCTGCCACGGTTCATGACATACCACAGGAATCTTGTAAGGCTCCCCATAGGAATGCTTCAACACACCCCTCTCCTCTTCTACAAAAGCAATGGCCTTCTCTTGCTTGACCATCACATCCAACAACAACTTCTTCTCTTCTCCAGACAACCAACCATCAGGTCAAAAATTAACAACACCCAGTCTCTCAAAAGTGATTCTTGACGTCTCAAAAAATTCTGGCCGATTCTTTACCAAGTGACTTTCATAAGGATCTCTTGATAACCTTGGTCTTCTCAAGGGTGGATTTAATTCTGCAGGTAGCGGTTCATTAATAGGTTGAACTTTATTTGCTACTTTCTTATATTTGGCTGCGTCCACATCCAAATAAACTTGAGGTAAAACATTTACTTTTGTATCGCCATTAAAAATTTCATCAAATGAATCTTCTTCATCGTCAGAATCAGAATAAGAAAAATTAGAAAAATATTTTATTTCATTTTTAACTTTTACCCTTTTCTCCTTTTCCTCCTCTAATTTATAAACAGATTTTCCAACACCTTTTCTTCCCTTATCCAACAGTAAATCGCCCGTAAAGAAAGTTGGCAGTTTAACCTCTTGCCGGAGGACCGGAATTGAATTTACACAAAAATTATTTTTTTTTGTTTTTATTATACCGAGATTTTTTATTGGATTTTGATAAGATTTTTTCAGTTTACCCTCTTGCTGGAGGTCCATAATAGAAGGAGATACTTGCAGTTTAACCTCTTGCTGGAGGTCATAAAACATACCCTTCCAATTTTTATCTAACCTAATTTGTCCCATTTTGCCATTTTCACTATTTTTAAATATAATAGAAAAACAGGGTAAATCCAATAAACATATAGAAAATTCCAAAACGTATTTGCAATCCAAAGTAATATTAACAGAAAATAATTGAGAATCCACTTGAATTATCTCCAAGTGAGCTGACCTATTGCAATCCGGGATCTCATCCTGAGGAGAGATTACAACATTAGAGTGATCAGCCCCTGTTACCCCAAAAAATGAGGGCATTCATCCCTTTCCCACAAACATAATTCACCAGAAGCCGTCCATTTTATACGCAGCTTCTTGGTTCAAACACAACACTGGCACAGAGTAGTAATCCCTGGCCGTGTTTCCCAACCTTTGTCTCCAGGAGGCGCTAACTGCATATGTAACCTCCGCATATCTTCACCAGTGATTTCCAAACTAATTCCCATGCCAGCTTGATACCCTATCCTGGCCTCAAAATCCATCAAAAAAGGACCACCAAGAACAGTTTTGACTACTCCTCTAGCCACATAAAAGTGAACCTTACCAACAGATCCACCAATGCCTAACCTGACATGCTCAGCTGTACCCATCAGCTCTGTTGCATGCCCTCCAATGCCTCTGAGGTTTCCCCCAGTTCCACTTTTAATTGGCAAGCCTATACTCGTCCCTTGCTCAAATGAAATTAAATTAATTTGAGACCCTGAATTGACCAAGGCCTTTACTTCTTTACCATTAAGAGTTACCACCAGGTAACCCAGGGGAGCAGAAAAATGTGTATCTACATCTTCCCCAAACTTTTCAACATTTTCACAAATATATTCCACCTCTCCAGTGGAAACACGACACCTTGTCAAATGCTTCTTTTGATTTTCAGCAAGCACCAGACTAATCGTAAATAACTCCCCCAAAGATAAGGGAATCTGCAGTAGATTCACCCTATTCAAAACTACATCCATCGCATTAGCTTGACCAGAAACTTCTGGCCACTCATACTGGACCTTTGATTTAACAACCTTGGCCCTGGGTACCTCTTGAGGTAGAACCGAGCCATCTTCACCCCCCATTATAACATATTCACTTTCTACAACCCTAACTCCGTCACCAGCTTCTTGCACTAATCCTGATTCATCGCTAGTCCTTCTTACACCCTCCATTGGGATGGGACCGCTAAAACTTGGTCTGGGTAGAGATGCCAACGGTACATCCTCTGGCATAGGCTCACCATTTAAATAAAACTTGCCATAACTAGGGGGCCCCATATCAGCAATCCCCTTCTGCATTTTATATAATTTGTCCTTAGAGTAAGGGTTCAACTTGTTGACGGCAGTTTGAGCACTAGAATTTTTGTTCTTAGAGTAAGGGTTCAATTTGTTATTGTCTTTGCCAGGATTAGCCCTCAATTGGCTCTAAATGCTACTCTTTGCCTTAGTAGCAGCTGCTCTTCTAGCAGTATTAACATTGTATTTGCTGGCCATACAACTACCCTCCATTTGGGCAACCGTTGCCAGCTCTAAACCTCCAAAAGAAGTAGAAAATGTGGCTTTACTGACCTCTTTCTCTTTACCTTTGTCAACTTTTCCACCATTACCATTACCATTTTTGCCACCCTTTGAATTAACATCTTCATCATTTATCTCTTCAAATCTGGCTCTCCTTTCAGCCGTTAAATTTCTTCTGACCAAATCAGAAGGAGACTGTCCATCACTGGGCTTGATGAACGAACCATCAGGAAATTTATAAACTTTACCATCAAATAAAACCCCCCCAGCATCCATATCCTTATCAAGAGCAAAACAAACCATTGCTCTGTGCCCCTCCTATTACAATAGGAGCACACCTTTGGCTCATTGTAGCCACCTCTATAACTACTACCACCATTCCCACCATTTCTCCCATTGCCTGGGAAGCAGTTACCATTATTATTGCCATTATAATTTTAACATTCATAACCTCTGGACTTATAAGAAGTTGACGTCGACGAAGAAGCGATTGGGGCCTTGTTAGCCTTCTGTGTCTCTTGAACAAATATTTTTAATTGTTTCGTTAAATCGGCCAGGTGATCGACAATCTTATTATCTACATTGCCCTCAACTTTTGCAGCCGGTAGTCCCATTTGAGCCTTCTTGGCCTCCTGGGCTTTGACCATAATATAGTTGTCTTTGGCCAAAACTTCACTAACCTTGCTAACATATTGAGTGCAGGACTCTTGATATTTGTCCAATGCTAACAACTTGAGATGGGCATGAATGTTCTCTTTGATAATCTCCAGAGCCGGAAGTTTCTGCTCACCATTAGGCAGTTCCTTCATCAAATCTTTTCTTGAAAGATCCTTTAAGACGTCCATTTGAATATCCCTGCTGCATGCTGACCAAAACAAATCTTTTGCTTGGTTCTCATGCACAAACTTGTCCATCAGTATGAGATATTCCACCACTTCATCAAACTTAACACAGAGCTTTTTAAAGTCAGCCATAGAGGAAACTCCACCTTTTTCTTGCCAGTCTCCAACAATTTTATTGAGTTCCATCATAGTGAACCTAACACCCCATCTATCAACCATAGATTTAGAAAGCTTAACCCAATCCTTGTCCTTAAATGCCTGCATAGCAATAACCTCTTTTTCCACCTCCCTATCAGCAATAAAAAACCTAACTTGCTTCACCATATCCACATGAGAAGCACAATCAACAGCAGCAGCAGCTTCATACCTGCTAATGAACCATTTAACCTCCTCCCTATCAAACTTTGGTCCATCCCAAGAAACAATTCTGACTGAGGGAGTAAGAGGGTTAGAAGATCCAGAAGCAACAGCAGAAGACATCCCAATAAGTAAAGAAAAGCGTTAAAATTTATTAAAATAAACAAGCCTCTTGCAGTCTAATAACAAAGATCGATTAGAGTTCCAAAGAATAAGCCTCTTGCAGGCTAATAACAAAGTCCTTGACTCAAAAAAGTCCTAGAAAAAGCTAGAGATTTTGAACCCCACGTTGGGCGCTAACTATGGTATGGTAAACTCTTACAGTCGCCTTGCTGTAAGCAGAATCCGGAGGAGATATGTGGATTTAGCTGAAAACCCCGTCCTTCAAATAAAAATAACAAAATGGGAAATCTAATTAACTAAGATAACCAGTCTACTTGGATCTGATTGTTAAAAATAATGAAACTCTAAAATATTTAACTCTTATTGAGATTTAAGTAAAAGTGGCTGTTGAGAAAGAAATACTGATAACAACAATTAAGGTGTACCATTGAAAGATCTGAAAAGATTGAATTTTATGTTTTTATAATAATTTAAATTTTTATGAGAAAGCAATAATCAAGTCCCAGTGATAAAGACCTTTCTAAAGATACCCTGTATGACGTGTGATTTAAATTGTTGAGTAGTATTTTTAAAATGTTATATATAAAATATAAAGTTATAAGGGTATTACAAATTTATTTTATTTGTTGAGTAATAAAAAATGAGACCGTGGTGGTTAAAGATTAAGCTGTATCTTTTATGATAATTGTAAGATGATGCCCAATTTCGAGTCTGAGAGGCTCTTAAGTATACCTAGTCACGTGCCTAAGTTTTCCCCTCCAGAGCTCACCCAGAGCCCATCCGGAGCCCGTACGGAGCTTGTACGGAGTCCAAACGGAGTCTGTACGGAGTCCAAGCAGAGTCCATACGGAGTCCAAATGGAGTCTGTCCGGACCTCCGGACTCAATTAGAACCTTTAAAACTATAATAAAAAGTACAGAAAAATTACACATAATAGAGCCACTTCCTCTTTACATTCCCAACTGATTTTCTTAGTCTGCGTAGCTCTAATTACCCCATGAAAATTCATCAAAGTTAAGTAATTTCTAAAAACGTAAATATTTCTATAAATCTTAAAAATTCATTTAAAAATATAAGAAAAATAGTAAGAATTCTGGAAAAATTTCCCAAGGTTCTTGAGTGACTCGACTTGATACTTATAATTTTTTCAGACCGTAAAAATAAGTTTTCTCCGTAAAATAAACTGTTTTCGCATAGGCATTTGCTTTTGACCAATTTCTTCATATTTAAAACTCAAACAAATTAAGTAAAACCCTTTTATAAAAAATAATAGTGCCAATCTTGCACGCCGTAATAACTCCATTTACGTAATTAGGTGCCATACTAAACTTTATACTACTTGTCAGCCAGGCTACTAGACTTACCCAGTGAAATAATTAATTATTTACTGGATGAAGCCGCACCTTATCATTTTAATTATTTAATTATAAATTAGTTACATTGAAATTACTTATAATAAATTAACTAATTACATAATTATAAAATTAAATAAATAATTAAAATTAAATATAAAATTGTCCCTTACATTTTTTCTCTAACACCGTGCTCATTTGACAGGTTGGAAGATATAAAGAATTATATTAAAAAATAGATTTTAAATTAAAATAAAATTTTAATATTCAAATAATATTAAATATATACAAAAATTAAAATTTCTTATTTAGAATTGACTTCTACAGTAAATATTAAATAAATTGATGTATTTCTGACATACTCTGTAAATACATCTTTTTGACGCCTTCTTTTTAGAACAACTTTATTATTTGAAAATACTCCTTCTGGAATATTCTTTTTCTCTCTCTCTCATACTACTGTTTTCATAATTTGATTGCCATGCTTTGTCCCTCCTTTGCCTATATAAGGCCGCTCATTTGGTTGTTTTTTCTTCATTCCATTACTACATTATTTTATTACAATTACAAACAATCAAAACTTATTCTTATATTCTATAACATTAGTATTTACAATAACGTAACTCTAATCTATAAATTATATCAATATTTTAATCCTAACTCTTTTATTTGAGTAATTAAATCATTTAGATTAAGAAATACGTACCATATTGTTGAGAATCCATTTTAACCCTTAAAATCCTCGTTAAACTTCATACCAAATCTTCTAGAACAAAAGCGTACCTTGACAATTGGGAACCTTTCTGAAATATTGACGGCACAACATTAATTGAGGCGTTATCGAAGGGACCATCAGTGTACAAGTACCTTTAAAGGACGAGAGAAGGCGAGAAAACAACGAACGTCATACGTCACGTGACAAAGGTTTTTGCTGCAATTGGGAATCGAACCGCGCTCCAAAACTTAGGTTCATATACTGACTAAACGTCATATATATTGTGCTAATTATTGATATTACTATTTGTGGGTTACTCTTCACTCTTCATTTGCTACGTATTTCCTTTTACTCAGCACTCTGTAAGTGGCATTAATTTGCTCATTTTGCAGGGGGAGGTGTCTGATAATTTGGAATTTATTTTTTATTATTATATTTTTTTTTTTATATTTCCTGGTTGACCATAATAGAGCAATAAGTGTTCTTAGTCCCAGAAGTAATAAAATAATTATATTTTAATATTAATTATTATAATTTTTCAGTTGACATTTGTCCTGATTAATATAAATTTTAATTGTTCCAGTGGACAAATTTTCCTGACAATAATGTTTTTTTTATTAATAAAATAATTATATTTTAATATTAATTATTATAATATTTCAGTTAATTTGTCCTGATTAATTTAAATTTTAATTGTTCCAGTTGAAAAATTGTACTGACAATAATATTTTTTTTATTAATAAATAATTCATATTTAATTACTTCAGTTGACTTTGAGTCCTGGTAGTTCAATAAATTTTTTTAATTAATAAAACTCATATTTAATTACTTCAGTTGACATTAAGTCCTGGTAGTTAAGTGATCAGTTTAATAAAATTTTAAAATAAAACTTCATATTTAATTACTTCGGGTGACATTAAGTCCTGGTAGTTAAGTGATCAGTTAAATAAAAAATTTTTTAATAAAGATTCATATTTGATTACTTCAGTTGACAATAAGTCCTGGTAATAAATTAGTTGATTTAAATCATGAAAATAAATAATTAAAAATTATTAATAAAAATTCTAATTTATTTCTACAGTTGATTATATTATAATCCTGGTTTTAAATTTTTTTTTATTAATAAATTAATTTTATTTAAGTTGATTTTTATCCTAAAAAGATTTTTTTATTATTTTTATTTTAATTCTGTTAAATAAAAATTAAAAATAAAGACTAATTAATCTTATTGTCTCTTTTCTTCATTTCAGTAGAATCTTAAAATGACTGACCAAAGTGGTTTTGCTGCACGTGAAGAAGAACTAGACTTGATTGATTATGATGAGCCTACTTCTGTAAGTTCTCCTTTAACAAGAAGAATCTCTCAAATTAATAAATCCTTACCCCAGACAGGATGTAGAGATGGAAGAAGTAGAAATCCTAGTGGACACAACTCAGGATCAAAAGCCTATGTTAATCCCACCAGAAGAGCTTCCAAAAGGCTTCAGGATAAAAAAGATGCAATTGTCTCAGCAGGTAAAGAATCTGTCCACTCACATAAAGGAGTTAAGGACAGAAAGCTTGAGACTAAAGGTAAGGGTAGATGCCTTGGAAGAAAAGGTGAGAAGAACAGATACTTTTCTCCAAGAGAAGAAGAAACCTCTTTCTCCCAGGGATCAACAACAATTGGCTCCCCAGTCCCAAGAGAAGGTGGAAGTGTCCAAGTGGCAGTGGACTGGATAAACACTCAGTGGGACTACCTGGCTCAAAACCAGCATCAGTTACCTCAGGCAGGTCCATCAAGGCCCAACCAGGTCAACCCCACTCCTCCCCACCCTTTTCAAGGAGGCAAAAGAAGAAGGAAGCCCAATATGGTGATACCCAGCAAACCCTGGTACGTCCCTCTATTGATTCTCAAGTGCCTTTTCTTGTGGCTGACTCTGTTCCTTCAGGTAAATCTGGAAGGGAGGATGAAACTTTGAGACCTATAGAGGCTGGGAGTAGTAGACAAATCACTCATGTATGTATCTAATCCTTTACTTTTAATTGCTACCTCAATGATTAATCCTGATATGGCTGTGATTGATGAAACTCTTGACCCTGAGTTCTATGAGAGTCTGGAAAGTTACTCAGTTTCCTTATTGAGAAACACTCCAGATGTAGCAAGAATTAATGATGAGCACTTGAGATATATTATTGCCAAGTAAAATCATATAATTAACAATATGCAATTGACTCAGAGATATAATAGTTTGTTAACTGATCAGGGTTATCAAGCATTAAGAAGTGAATCACAGAGAGTCTCTGATGAATTGTCTCATTACAAAGCAACCCATAAAAAGAAAGTTGCTTTATGGCAAAATATAAAAAATGATTTGTTCAAACTAAAAGATACTGTATCTGCCTGTTGCCAGGAGGTAGAGATAGATAAGATAAATCTGAAAAGATTGAATGACCATTTGTCATCTTTTCAAAATAAAAATCAATTATCTTTTTCAACTATCAATGAGAGTTTATCTAGTCTTCCAAGAATGAAAACAAGACTAACAACCATTGAAGAAAAATTGAACTCATTGTTGAATGACCAGAAATATTCTGAAATTTCTGTGAAGGAACATATAGTGCAGGATGCTCAAATAGTACCTGTGGCTAGTTCATCTAAAGTAAAAATAGCTCCAGAGATACCTGTTGATAACACTGAGTTTCCATCAAAAACTGATGATTCACCAGAATCTGCAACAGAAGGATTAAACAATGAGATTTCAGCACAATTAGAGAAATTACAGCTGCTTCTTACTCAGAAACAAGCTAGTACTAAGGAGACTCCTTCAAATCAAAATAATTGGCCAAACCTTGACCAGTACCCAGCATTTGATGGTGATTCTTCCTCTGATTGGCAACAATTCATTTGCAGAATTGATAACTTTAAAAATTCTTACAAACTCCCAGATGAGGAAATTGTGTCCAAGTTAATTTCTTTGTTCACTAATGTTGCCCTGATGTGGTATGAATCTGTTCTCCTGGATGGGAATGACTACTCATGGGAGGATTGGAAGAAATTAATTAAAGCACAATTTGGTGGCTCCAAGTTCAGCATGGCTCAACAAAGGCAGTATGAGGAAACTAGATATAGCTCTTCTACTGATAAACCTATTTAGTTTTTAATGAAACTTGTAAAAATCTTAAGGGCAATGGACCCAAATATGGAGTTTGATTTATGGAAGGACAGGATCCTCTATAAATTACCAATGTCTCTGAGAGACTTGATAGTGGCTAGGACTGAGTTCTCCAAAGAACCCTCTTCTTTCATTAAAACTTGCAATGAGATACTTCTAAACAATAAGTATGATGCCAGAAGATTCATTCCTAGGACCCCTTTGGAGAAACCCTCCACTTACCAACAGAAACCTCTGGAAAAGGTTGGTAAACCTTCTGCCCCTGTTGAACCAAAGAAGTATGCAACAAACACTTGCTTCAAGTGCAAAAAGCCTTGGAAGAAAGGCCATGTTTGTGACAAGAAGATAAATCTTGTAGAACAAACAGAGGAACATGCTTATGACACAGTGGTACTGGATGATACATCAAGTGATTGTGCCAGCAATATTTCATATGAATCTCAACAATAAATCTTGATGCTGAAAGAGGATATCCATTATTTAAATACTATTGACATTGATAATAATTATTTATCTACAGTTGAATATGCTGAGATCATAAAGATCATTGAGGATAGCTCAATTATTATTGCCCCTCTTAAGGCACCAGTCTTGATCAATGGAACCAGCATTGAAGCTGTTCTGGATTCTGGAGCTGGAGGAAGTATAGTATCTGAAAGAGCACTTGCTTCAGTAGATAAAGACTATAAATCTAAACTGATGCCTATCAATTCTGAAAATTGGAGAGGTTATGGCTCTGTTTTGTCCCCCATTGGTAAATACAAAGCCACAGTGTTTTTTAAATATAACCATGGTTTTGTAAGAGCTATTTGTGAATTTGTTGTCATGAAAAATGATAACGTGAGCAATTGGTTTGTTGTAGGGAATGATATTTTAACCAAGTATAGCATAAAATTGGATCCCTCAAATCAATGTTTCACAATGGGGATGAATGGGAAGAGAAAATTTAAGATTTCCTCCCCTAAAAAATTATTGAAACCAGAATTAACCACATGTAATTCTGTAGTTCAATGTAAAGAAGATCTACAAAAGAGATGTATGCCCTTTTGTCTGAAATTGACAATGCCTCTTTTGGAGAACAACATTCTGGTGAGGATAAAGATTCCATCATTAACTTGATAAAGTCTTTTCCTATGGCCTTTTCTCATGGATCACATGAACTGGGATTAGTTAAAGATGAAATGAGACTTTCTTTGTCTTGCCCATTAACTGATATACCACCTAGTTTAAAGAAGAAGCCTTATACTGCTTCTCCCACAATGAGAAAATATATTGAAGACAATATATCTACCCTTTTAAAAATGAATATTATTGAAAAGGTAGTTGAAACACCTAAATATTGTGTTATCTCACCTGTACTTATTTCTTATGAGAAAGATAAAGCCAGGTTATGTGGTGATTATAGAGCACTAAACATTTATACTGTTGATGATATCTACCCTTTACCTAGAATTAGCTCTATACATGCTACTTTACAAGGTGCTAAATATATCAGCTGTTTGGATGGTAATAAAGGATATCACCAGGTACCTGTTGAGAAAAATTCTCAGAACTTTCTGATGATTGCCACTCATATGGGTATTTATAAGTATATTAGGATGCCATTTGGCCCTAAAAATGCCCCTTCAGTTTTCCAAAAAGTAATGGATAACACTTTCCATCAAGAGATAATTGAAGGATGGCTGATGGTTTATATTGATGATATCATTATATTCTCAAAAACACTTGAGGACCATCTTAAACACCTGTGTAAAGTCTTCCAGAAAATGGATGAAATAAATATGACACTTGCTTTTAAGAAATGTAAATTTGGTTTCCAATCTTTAAAAGTTCTTGGTCATGTTGTTTCAGGCTTACAGATATGTGTTGACCAGAACAAAGTGGCAGCCATACAACAGGTGAAGGCTCCTACAACAGTGAGAGAGCTCCAAAGTTTTTTGGGAATGTGTGGATACTATAGACAGTATATTAAAAATTACCAAGTCATAGCTCTACCCCTTACCCAATTAACTAGAAAGGATGTTGCTTTTGTCTGGAATAGTGAAAGACAAAGAGCCTTTGACACTATGAAACACTGTTTGATGTCGGCACCAATTCTTGCTTTACCTGACTTTAATCAACCATTTGTTTTGTACACTGATGCCAGTTTCATTTGTTATGGTGCTGCCCTCCATCAAAAACAAGTGATAAATGATAAAGTTTCAGAAGTAGTAATTTGTTATATTTCAAGAACCTTGAAAAATAGTGAATTGAAATATGGTGCTACTCAATTAGAGTATTTAGCTGTAGTATGGGCTCTAGAAAAGCTTCATTATTACCTAGATGACCAGGAATTTGAACTTGTCACTGACTGCAGTGCAGTTAAATCCCTTTTAAACTTGAAAACACCTAACAGACATATGTTCAGATGGCAGCTGGCTGTTCAAGAGTACAGAGGGAGAATGACAATTATTCATAGGGCTGGTATTGTTCACTCAAATGTGGATATGTTATCTAGGTTACCTTTGCCAAATAATGACTCTAATCCTGCGTATGATCCTGAGGACAAAATTATTCATATACATGGGATATATGTGGTTGATATGGAGGAAGAGCTATTACAGCTTATTCTCAAATCATATGATAAGGACACTGACTTGAAAAAGTTATGCACCATATTAAATGATCCAAAGAATGCTTCAATACAAGCATTAATTAAAACCATTCCACCAAAGTACCAAAAAGCTTTGGAAAAAGGTAAATTTTCAATTGATAAAGGATATCTATATTATAGAAGAAAGTTGAGTAATGTTATTGTTATTCCTCCTTCTATGAAAGAAATCATCTTGAAAATTTTTCATGATGACATATTAGCTGGACATTTTGATCTTGACAAAACAATGATCTGAATTAAGAACACTGCTTGGTGGGCTAATATGTCTGAAGACACAAAATTATATGTTGAATCTTGTGATTCTTGCCAAAAATCAAAAAGATTAACTGGTAAAAGAGCAGGATTAATGCAACATATTAAACCTCCTGATGCTCCATGGCAAATAATAAACATGGATTTTGTAACAGGATTACCTATTGCTGGTAAAGACAGTTATAACTCTTGTTGGGTTATTGTGGACAGATTCACAAAAATGTGTAAATCTAGCCCTACCCACAAGGATGTTTCCACTAAAGAAATAGCTTTCTTATGGTGGTCTCATATGTTTAATACTGCTGGTTTTCCTAAAGCCATAATCTCTGACAGAGACCCAAAATTTACTTCTGAATTTTGGATGTCTCTGATGGATGTTTGTGGTTGTGATCTGAAACTTTCTACTGCCCATCACCCTCAGACTGATGGTTTAGCTGAAAGACTGATTCAGACTTTAGAGGACATGATAAGAAGATATTGTGCCTTTGGCCTTGAGTATAAAGATAATGACAGATTCACTCATGATTGGGTTACCTTACTTCCTGGGTTAGAATTTGCTTATAATAGCACTGTTCATTCTGTTACTCAAAGTAAGCCTTTTGAGCTCTGGCTTGGATATGTTCCAAATACTCCTTCCCAAATTCTCAATTACAAAACACCTAAATTGGATATACATCCTGGTGTAAAATCTTTTCTTCAAATGCAACAACTATGTAGAAATCATGCTCAAAAATGTATTAAAAAATCATTTGAATATGAGAATAAAAGATGGGACAAATCCCATAAAGAATACACTTTTAAAAAGGGTTATGAAGTGTTGATTTATACAGTCCACTTCAACTTACAAGGTAATAACAAATTGAAAGATCAATTTGTTGGTCCATTTGTTGTCAGAAGAATGATTGGAGATAATGCAGTTGAAGTTATTCTGTATTCCCCATATGACAGAAAACATCCTGTTTTTCCAATATCTCTTTTGAAACCTTACACATCCAATAGTGATTTATTTCCAAAAAAGAGGGGTAGACCAAAGAAAACCCCAAATGAAATCACTGAAACAGCAGAAATTGAAAAAATTCTAAATGACAGAATAGTCACTGCTAAAAAAGGTACAGAATACTTATTGAGATTCAAGAATAAATCATCTGAATATGATTCTTGGATACCTGGGAAGGAGATATCTAATCTTCCTACTGTACTTAAAAATTATAAAAAGAAAAAATCATAGCATTTTTTTTAATTGTTTTTTTTATAGTGAGGGAGTGTCAGCCAGGCTACTAGACTTACCCAGTGAAATAATTAATTATTTACTGGATGAAGCCGCACCTTATCATTTTAATTATTTAATTATAAATTAGTTACATTGAAATTACTTATAATAAATTAACTAATTACAGAATTATAAAATTAAATTAATAATTAAAATTAAATATAAAATTGTCCCTTATATTTTTTCTCTAACACCGTGCTCATTTGACAGGTTGGAAGATATAAAGAATTATATTAAAAAATAGATTTTAAATTAAAATAAAATTTTAATATTCAAATAATATTAAATATATACAAAAATTAAAATTTCTTATTTAGAATTGACTTCTACAGTAAATATTAAATAAATTGATGTATTTCTGACGTACTCTGTAAATACATCTTTTTGACGCCTTCTTTTTAGAACAACGTTATTATTTGAAAATACTCCTTCTGGAATATTCTTTTTCTCTCTCTCTCATACTACTGTTTTTATAATTTGATTGCCGTGCTTTGTCCCTCCTTTGCCTATATAAGGCCTCTCTTTTGGTTGTTTTTTCTTCATTCCATTACTACATTATTTTATTACAATTATAAACAATCAAAACTTATTCTTATATTCTATAACATTAGTATTTACAATAATGTTGTAGACAATCCTATAGTACTAGCTATAGGCCTTGACCAAGGGAGTTGGAGAAAAACCAGAGAGAAAATCCCCTGTCTCTTTAGAAAAATAGAGTGAGATTTACTTGCTAAAGTAAGTTGGTTCCTGTTTTGCTAAAGACCCCTTTTAAACACACTTGACTGATTGATGAGCCAAGAAAGTAGTCCCCAGATAGACTACCAGACCAAAGAACTGAAATGTAGAACAAAGTCCACACCAGAGACAGCAAAGATACTTGATGTAGGCTGCAAATCCACACCAGAGACAGCAATAATACTTGCTATAGCTTGCAAGACTATAACAGAGAAAACAGTTGCCAAAGTTAAGTTAAATGAAGAACTTACTTGCAACAAACACAGCCAATTGTGGCCAGAAAGCAGTGAAAACTGAGTGAGGAACAATGATATCAACTCCGGATGGTTGTATGATGATTAAGGTTGCCCCAAACTGTCTTATTCACTATGTACACACAGACCACTAACTAAGAGCCCATGCGCACCCACCAATCTGGCGCCTGTACCTGCCAGATTGCATAAAAAACCCTCCTGGAGCGCTCCCCAACCTCCTAAAACAGAGGCGGGCGGGCCGCCCGACGTCGTAGATGCCGCCTGAAGCGGCCCGGCCTCCCTGAAGCCAGAAAACCAATAAAAACCACTATTCTTTTTAGAAAAATTAGCTACAACTACTAAAACCTTTAAAACACGGAATTTCACTATAACAACATTGTGACATGAAATATAGAGAAAAATTAGCTCTATCCAATGGTACTAAGCACTTAACCCTAAGACTTAAGGTTAGCCTGAAAAACACGAAAAACAAAATTAAACAGCAATCTTTTATAAATGAAAAATGAGGAAATGACCCCTTAAAACTCAGAATATGAAAAATTTCTCCAAGACATAAAATATAGAGAAAAACCAGGGCTATCCAATGATAGTACCCACATACCCGCAGACCCAATATCCACGGTATAAAACCAGAAAAATACCAAATTTCTTAACAGATGTCAATTAAGACATGCACAAACAGTGCCAAATCACACAACAAAGGCCCCTGCCAATGTTGGAAGACCACAACGTAACTCTAATCTATAAATTATATCAATATTTTAATCCTACCTCTTTTATTTGAGTAATTAAATCAATTAGATTAAGAAATACGTACCATATTGTTGAGAATCCATTTTAACCCTTAAAATCCTCGTAAAACTTCATACCAAATCTTCTAGACCAAAAGCGTACCTTGACACTACCACAGCTTTTTTGGCACTCTTTTTTGAAGGGTGTAATTTGTTGACCAGTCTGGGGATCAGGATGGATGGTCTGGATCTTTTGGTGCTGGTGGAAGGTGGATAAGGTTGTGGAAGAGAAGAAGATGTTTAAGAGGTCAATGGACCAGGTCTGAAACAAGTCTTCTTCCTAGAGGGACAGGCATCACAGGAGATTCTGTAGGGATGAGCTGGAGGTGTTATGGTACAGAGGAGATTGTTGTCAATGCAGTATTTGCAAGGACCCATGTCAGTAGCAGATTTGGAGAGGAAGATGAACATGGTGTTTGTGATGAAGGAGAATGTGGACATTCTCTATTGGAGGGAGGATGTGCTCTTCCAACATTTGAGGAGCCCTTTGTTGGTCTCTTTGGTGTTGTTTTGATATGAATTAAATGGCATTGTTGTCTGGAATTATTTGGCAAGTAATGGGACTGTGGGGATGTGGGTATTAACATTGGATAGCCCTGTTTTTTCTCTATATTTTATGTCTTGTTGACATTTTTCATATTCTAAGTATTTAAGGGATTATTTCTCATTTTCGATTTTAAAAGATAGCTGTTTAATTTTGTTTTTTGTGTTTTACGGGCTAACCTTAAGTCTTAGGGTTAAGTGCTTAGTACCATAATAATGGGCTAATTTTTCTCTACGTTTCATGTCCCAATGTTGTTGTAGCTTAATTATGTTTTTAAAGGTTTTAGTAGTTGTAGTTTATTTTTTTAAGTATTTTGGGTGTCTTTGGAGGTTTTTGGTGGTTTTCTGGCTTCAGGGTGGTCCGTCCACCTCAGGCTAGCCTCCTGAGGTCGGGAAGACCGCCTGCCTCAGTGCTTGGAGGCTTGGAAGCGTTTCTAGAGGGGTTTCACGCAATTTGACACTCAGAAACGCCAAATTTGTTGGTGTGCATGGGCTCTTAGATAGTGGTCTGTGTGTATATAGTGAATAAGACAGTTTGGGGCAACCTTAGTCATCATAAAACCATCCAGAGGTGATATCCTTCTTCCTCACTCAGTTTTCACTGTTTTCTGGCCACAATTGGCTGTGTTTGTTGCAAGGTTAGTTCTTCATTTAACTCATCTTTGGAAACTGTTTTCTCTGGTGTAGTCTTGAAAGCTATATTGAGTATTATTGCTGTCTCTGGTGTGGATTTGCAAACTACATCAAGTATCATTGCTTTCTCTGGTGTGGACATTGGTCTACATTTCAGTTCTTTGGTTTGGAAGTCTGTCTGGAGACTACTTTCTTGGCTGATCAGGCAGTCAAGTGAATTGGAAAAGGGGCTTTTAAACAACAGGAACCAATTTACTGATGCAGGTAAATCTCACTTATATTTTTCTAAAGGGACAGGGGATTTTCTCTCTGGTTTTTCTCCAAATCCCTTGGTCAAGGCCTATAGCTAGTACTATAGGATTGTCTACACCGTGTTATTTATGTAGAATTTTAATTAGAATTATAGTCCTAATAAAAATAATAATAAATTTAATATATTAAAAATATGTTTAAAATGATGAGTGTATAATAAGTGATGGGCTAAAGAGGATTACCCAAGGCCTTTTTATAGACAAGGGGACCTTTGAAGCGCCACAAATCATTATATACAAAAAAGTATTAAGCTAAAACAAGAATATAAAAGAATAGAAACGAAACATAGATATTAAGAGAAAAACATGAAACAATTAACTAAACCCATGAATAAGTAACTAGTTTTCCCATCATAATTTTCCAAACCAGTTAAATAAAATAGTGAGTAACTTAGTAAGTCTGAAACATGAGAACTGTGAGAAAAAGCATCCAAAATAGACATTAAAGTAGGATGTAAGTGTTTTAATTGAAACAAAAAATTATTTTGAAGCAAAATTTTATGTAAGCAAGTTAACCTAGTATAAAGCAAAATTAATTAATTGCTTTAACTATGTAATTAAATCAATAACTAGTTTAAATGAAACAAATAATTAATTAAATGATATTAATAATTTAAAGTGAGAACTTGAATACTATTTTATTAAATAAGTAATTTAATTTATTTAATAATTTACTGACAAAATTAAGGGTCAAAAAAGCGCCAATAATTATGGATAATATTTTATATGAAATGTTAATTTCATATTAAATTTAAATAATTAATGTAATTACATTATAAGATAATTAATAAGATGTAATTATATTATAAGAATGTAATTAATTAATTATTTATTAAATAAATAAAAATATTCATCCCTTTATATGGAATATGATAATTAAATTGATGTATACTTAATTTATATGATAATAAAATTAATATAAAATTTATTTTACTTATAAAATAAAATATTTATATAATAAATTATGTAATATAAATTTAATGTAAATACATAAACTGCAATGATTATGTCCTCTTTTAATTTCAATAAAATTTTATGTTTATTTACTGGGCTCCTGGAACAGTCTGGATGACATTAACACTGGGCTCTGTACCAGATACCCACCACAATATTCTATGAGGCTTTCCAAACTCTGATTTCAATGCTTCTTATACCATGAAATCAGCGTTGTGGCATTCCACATTTTAGGATGTCTTTTGAAGATAAGTAGCAATTTTCTGGATTATAAGGCTGGATATTTGGAATTTTTTGAAGGTATTTATTATCATTGGATAACCCAGATTTTTCTCTATCTTTTATTTCTTGATGGTTTTTTATCACATTTTACTGTTTTCTTAGTGTATTACTTGATTTAAGGACTTATAGTATTATTGGTGGATATGGTGTGCTGGTGGAATGGCCACTGAGCTCCAGTGCTCTGGTGCGCTCTGGTGCGCTCCTGTTTGCTCCGGTGATTTGCCAGTGCAAAAGCGAAGTGTACTGGAAAAATTCTGTCATTGTGGCAAAGTTTGGTCATGGTGGCAAAATTATCTCACTGTGGAAAATTTAGCTCACTCTGGAAAAATTAGCTCATTATGGCAAAAATAGCTAATTGTGGCAAAATTTTCTCACAATGGGATAGTCTGGTCACTGGGTTAAAGTTTGGTCACTGGACCTAAGTTTAGTCACTGTGCCAAAGTTTGGTCACTGTACCAAAGTTTGGACACTGTATTAAAGTCTGGTGACTGTGGAAAATTTTGGCTATTGTGGCAAAATTTGGTTAGAATTTATTATGCTTATTAGATCAATAGTTTATATCAGATCCTATGCATGTAGGGTATTGCTGGAAAGGTCTGGAGTAGGAGAATCAGATAGAAAGGGGGAATCTTATTCTTCTACAGGTTTTTGTCTCTTTATTTTTGATTAGAAGGGTCTTTTTGAAATAATTAAAAACCACTTTTATATCTTTAATTACTCAACAAAATTAAATAAAATTATAATACCCTTATAACATTTATATTTTTCATAACACTGTTGAAATAAAATACAACAATTATATTTTCATTACATATAGGGTATCATTTGAAAGGTCTCCATCTTAGGGACTTGTTTTTATTTTCATCTTATTAAAAATAAAATCTTATAAAAACATATAAGTCTATCTTTTCAGATCTTTCACTGGTACACCTTAATTGTTGCCATCAGTATTTCTTTTTCAACAGCTGCTATTTCTAAATCTCAATAAGCGTTTACAAATCAGAGTTTCATATATTTCAATCAATTCAAGTAGACTAGAGAGCTTAGTTATCTGAACAACCCTTATTTTACTTAGAAAGACAGGGTTCTCTTTGGTTTATCTAACTCCTTTTGATTCTGCTTACAGGAAGGCCACTGTTAGAGTCTACCTACATATTTGGCGCCCAACGTGGGGTTCAAAATCTCTAGCTTTTTCTAGGAATTTTTGGATCTAGGACTTTCTTAGCCTTCAAGAAGCTTATTCTTTGAAACTCTAATCAATTTTTTTATTATCCTGTAAGAGGCTTGCTTATTTTTAACAGTTTAAACTCTTTTCTTATTTAATTGGGATGTCTTCTGCTGCTGCTTCTGGTTCCTCACTTCCTCTTACTCCTTCTGTCAGGATTGTTTCTTGAGATGGCCCAAAGTTTAATGGTGAGGAGGTTAAATGGTTTATTAGCAGGTATGAAGCTGCTGCTGTTGTTGATGGTGCTTCTCTTGTGGACATGGTGAAGCAGATTAGGTTTTTTATTGCTAATAGGGAGATTGAAAAAGAGGTCATTGCTATGTAGGCTTTTAAGGACAAGGATTGGGTGAAGTTGTCAAAGGCTATGGTTGATAGATGGGATGTTGGATTTACTATGTTGGACCTTAATAAAATTGTGGGTGATTTGCAGGCAAAGGGTGGAGTTTCTTCTATGTCTGATTTTAAAAAGTTATGCATTCAATTCGATGAAGTGGTTGAATATCAGATCCTGGTGGACAAATTGGTTCATGAAAACCCAGCCAAGGATCTTTTCTGGTCATCTTGTAGTAGGGATATTCGAATGGACATCTTGAAGGATCTTTCAAGAAAGGATTCAATGAAGGAACTACCTAATGGAGAACAAAAACTGACAGAATTGGTGGTCATTAAGGAGAAAATTCTAGCCAATCATAAATTAATGGCATTGGACAAGTATCAGGAGTCATGTACTCAATGTGTCAGCAAGGTTAGTGAAGTTTTGTCAGAAAATAACGATATTATGATCAAAGCTCAAGATGCCAAGAAGGCTCAAATGGGACTGCCAGTGACAAAAGTTGAGGGTACTTTGGACAACAAGATGATCAATCACTTGGCTGATTTAACTAAACAACTAAAAATATTTGTCCAAGAGAGTCAGAAGGCCAATAAGGCCCCAATCGCTTCTTCATTGACTTCAACATCTTATCAATCTAGAGGATATGAACATCGTATTTATAATGGCAATGGCAATGGAAACCGCTTCTCAGGCAATGGTAGGAATGGGAATGGTAATGGTGGTAATAGTTTTAGAGGTGGCTATGATGAGGCAAAGGTGTGCTCCTATTGTAATAGGAGGGGGGACTTAGCTGGAGTATGTTTTACTCTTGATAAAGACTTGGATTCTGGGAGAGTTTTATTTGATGGTAAAGTTTATAAATTTCCTGATTCATTGTTCATCAAGACCAGAGATGGAAAAGCACCATCTGATTTGGTTAGAAGGAATATGGCAGCTGAAAGAAGAGCCCGGTTTGAAGAATTGAAGGATGATGATGATAATGCCAAGGGTGGAAAAAATGGTGATGGTAAAAGCGGTGGTAAATCTGATAAAGGTAAAGAGAAAGAGGTCAGTAAGGACACATTTTCAACTTATTTTGGTGGTTTGGAGCTGGAAATGGTTGCTAGAGTGGAGGGTAACTGTATGGCTGGCAAATATGATGTTGATGCTGCTAGAAGAGCAGCTGCTACTAAAGCTAAAAGTAGCATTCAGAGCCAACTAAAGGCTAAACCTGGTAAGGAAATTAACAAGTCAAGACCTTACTCTAAGCACAAAATTTATAGAATGCAGAAGGGGATGGCTGATATGGGGCCTCCTAGTTATGGAAAGTTTGATTTAAATGGTGAGCCTATTCCAGCAGATGATTCAGATTCTGAGGAGGATGTACCTTTGTTGTCACTAACCAGACCAAATTTTAGCGGTCCCATCCCAATGGAGGGAGTAAGAAGGACTAGCAATGGATCAGGATTAGAGAAAGAAGCTGGTGATGGAGCTAGGGTTATCAGTAGTGAAGATGTTTTTAGGGGGGGTGAAGATGGAAATGTGGTTCCTCAAGAGGTTCCCAGGGCCATTGTAATTAAATCTAAAGTCCAGTACAAACGGCCAGTAGTAGCTGGTCAAGAGAATGTGATGGACAATGTTTTAAATAGGGTTAATCAACTTCAGATTCCCTTATCTTTGGGGGAGCTTTTCACTATTAGTCCAGCACTTTCAGAGAAGCAGAAGAAGCATCTGAAGAGGAGAAGGGTTTCTTCTGGAGAGGTGGAATATATTTGTGAAAATTCTGAGAAGTTAGGGGAGGATGTTGAAACACATTTTTCTGCTCCCCTGGGTTACCTGGTGGTAACTCTTAATGGTAAAGAGGTAAAGGCCTTGGTCGATTCAGGGTCTAAAATTAATTTTATTTCTTTAGAACAAGCAACAATTATAGGCTTTCCAATCAAAACTGGTACTGGGGGAAACCTCAGAGGTATTGGAGGGTATGCAACAGATCTGATGGGTACTGCTGAGCATGTCAAATTAGGTATTGGTGGATCTATTGGTAAGGTTCACTTTTATGTGGCCAAAGGGGCAGTTAAAACTATTCTTGGTGGTCCTTTTTTAATGGATTTTGAGGCGCGGATTGGTTATCAAGCTGGAATGGGTATTAGTTTGGAGATAACTTATGAGGATATGAGGAGGCTACATATGTGGTTGGCACCTCCTGGAGATGAAGGTTGGGATACATGGCCAGGTATCACTACTCTGTGTCAGTGTTGTACTTGCATCAAGAAGCAGTGTATTAAATGGACGGCTTCTGGTGAATTATTTTTAGAGGGGAATTTTGGAAACACTCATTTTTTGGGGTAGCTTGGGCTGATCACTCTAATGTTGAAATCTCTCCCCAGGATGAGAATGGGGATCGCAATAGGTCAACTCACTTGGAGATAATTCAAGTGGATTCTCGATTATTTTCTGTTAACAATAGTTTAAATTGTTATTATGCCTTCAAATTTTTGGTTTGTCTCACTTCTCTGTCAAGTTTTTCAATCACGTTCAAGAATTGATCAAGAGGGAGGATGGGAAATATTATGTTGAATAAAAATTGGAACGGTTTATTTTATGACCTCCAGAAAGAGGGTAAACTGCAATTATTTCATCAAAATTCTATTAAAAATCTTAGTATAATTAAAACACTAAAAATAATTTTTGTGATAATTCGATTCCGCTCCTCCAGAAAGAGGATAAACTGCCAACTTTTTTTACTGGTGATTTTATGATGGATAAGGTAATTAAAGCTTTTGGAAAAAGTGTTGATAAACTAGACGAGGGAAAAGAGAAAAGGGTTAAATTTAAAAATGAAATAGAATATTTTTCTACTTATATTGATTCTGATTCTGACAATGAAGTGAATTCCTTTGATGAAATTTTCAATGGCAATACAAAAATAAATATTTTACTTCAATTTTATGTAGATGTGGAAGCAGCAAAATATAAGAAGGTAGCAAATAAATTCCGACCAATTAATAAACCGCTACCCACTGAATTAAATCCACCTTTGAGAAGAACAAGGCTATCAAGAGATCCTTATGAATATCCCTTTGTGAAGAATCCACCCAAATTTTCTGAAACTTCAAGAATCACTTTTGATAGATTAGTTGTTGTTGATTTTGGACCTTATGGTTGGTTGTCTTGAGAAGAGAAGAAGTTGCTGTTCGACATGATCGTCAAGTGAGAGAATTCCATTGCTTTTGTAGAAGAGGAGAGGGGTGTATTAAAGCATTCCTATGGGGAGCCTTACAGGATTCCTGTAGTATGTCATGAACCGTGGTGAAAAAACTAATCCCAATTCAGGCTGAATTTAAAGAAGCTTATATTGAAGTTTTCAGAGAACAGATCCGCACTTGACTGTATGAGCAATCATCATCAAGTTATTCTAGTCCGGTATTTTGTATCAAGAAACTAAATGGCAAACTTATAGTAGTTTATGAGCTCAGGGAATTAAATAGGGTTACAATAAAGGATGCTGGTATACCACCTAGTTCTGAGGAGTTTGTGGAAGCATTTTCTGGGAGAGTGTGTTATGGTTTAGGAGATATTATGGGGGATATGATGAGATAGAGTTGCATCCAGACTCTAGGCCTCTCACTACTTTTGATATACTGCTAGGACAATTACAATTGACAAGATTACCTCAAGGAGCAATAAATTCAGTTGCCGTTTATCAAGCTCAGATGACTTGTATTCTTCAATATGAAATTCCTCAATATGCTGGAATCTTTATTGACGATGGAGGAATTAAAGGACCTTCAACAGATTATGATAATGAAGTGTTGGAGGAGAACCCAGGGATACGAAGATTCATCTTGGAGTATGCAATCACTTTAGAGAGGATCTTATTTAGAATTGAAGAAGCTTGTTTAACTATTTAGGGTTCAAAATTTTCATGTTGTGTGCCAGCTTTAGAGATTTTAGGTCATGTGTTATGTAGAGAGGTTAGGATTATGTCCAAGAAGAAAGTGAATAAAGTTCAGTCCTGGCCAAGACCCAAGAATACAACCAAAGTTAGGGGGTTTTTGGGCATATGTGTTTATGTTTGAATGTTTATCAAAGACTTTTCTTCATTGGCAGCTCCGTTGAGAAGGTTGACAAGAAAGGATGCAGACTGGGAGTGGGATGAAGGGTGTGAAAGGATTTTTGAGAGATTGAAGAAGGTTGTGGGGAAGGATTTAGTCCTGCACAAGTTAGATTATGGAAAAGATTCTGGTAGGATTTATTTAGCAGTTTACTCATGTCAGGTTGCTGCTGGGGCAGTTTTGTCTCAGATGGATAAAGCTGGTTACGTTAGGCAAGTTAGGTATGAATCTGTGGTATTCACCAAAGTCAAATCAAGATATTCTCAGCCAAAATTGGAACTGTGTGGAGTGGAAAAAATTTAAAAGAAACTTCAAGATTTTTTGTGGGGCCAACATTTTAAATTTCAAGTGGATACAAAATATTTAATTCAAATGATTAATTCCCCAAGTTTACCAAATGCACCTATGACTAGATGGGTAGCATTCATTCAACATTTTTCTTTGGACTTAGTTCATAAGCCTGGAAAAACTTTTACTATTCCAGTTGGTTTGTCAAGAAGACCACCCATTGAAGATGATTCAGACTCAGAAGAGTTTGATGAAGATATACCTATGATTAAAGCCAGTACTAAAGGAGCTGAAGACTTTCCATACCTCCCCCATGAGGTTAAACTGGAAGGCCTATTGTGTTTAAATGATTGTGATGATGACCTCCACCAAGAGGATAAACTGGAAAATTATTTTTATGAGGATAAAATTGATGAAATTGGTGTAGATAAATTTGGTAAAAAAGAGGTAGAAGAAGATGTTGTGTATATAGATGAAGATGGATTCGTAGTTTGTGATAGTAGTAGGTTAAGGAAGGGTGTATATGTTGGAGAATTAGAAAATTTGGTTAAAAAGGTTGAGGATGAGAAAGAGGTATTTTTGAATTTGGTTTCTAAGAGTTCAAAAGGTTCAGATAATGAAAATAGCTATAGCTCAATTAAGAATCAAATTTGGGGCCAACGTTTATTGGCTCATTCATGTGCAGGTGATATTGGTGAATGAGAAGTGCCCATTGATATTATATTAATCGATTTTCAAGATGAATTCTGGGGTCAGACTGGTTTTTATTTGTTGTTAGTCAAATATTTATTAACTTTAGAGAGGCCAGAAGATTGTGAAGATGATGAATGGGTGGCTATCAGGAGGAATTCATCTACGTTTTACTTATCTGGTAGACAATTAATGAGAAGGAGGTATCCAAATCCTCAAGTAGTTTTAACTCAAAAGAAAGGGCAAGAATTAGTCTTAAAGTCACTTCATGAAGATCTTGGGCATAGAGGCATTGGAGAAGCATTCAGAAGAATTTCTGATCAATTTTGGTGGCCAGGCATGAAGATGGCTGTTAAAAAGTGAGTTCAGTCATGCGAAGAATGTCAAAGAATAAGTTATTTAAGGTCGAAAGAACCTGGACACGCTACTGGCAAAAATACTAACTTTGGAAGGGTTAGCTTGGATGCAGTGCATATTAAGGAGGGATGGTAAAAATATTTAATTTTAGCCAGAGATGATTTATCTGGTTGGGTAGAAGCAGCGCCTCTTATGAATTTGACTGCCAAAAATTTGGCAGAATTCATTTTGAAAAATTGGGTGTATCAATATGGAGTTATGAAATTGGTAACAGTAGATGGAGGTCCTGAGTTTGGTACAGAGTTTAGAGAAGCTATATCAAAAGTTGGGCCAAAGGTTAGGGTAGAAACCCCTTATTATCCTGAAGATGAAGGTATGGTTGAAAGAGGGAATTAAGTTATTTAGGATGCTTTAGTCAAAATTTGAGGGTTGAGTTCTGAAAAGTGGAGGCATTATTTACCTTTAGTTTTATTTGCTGATCAAATTACTGCCAAAAGGACAACCAGATTTTCACCCTATGAACTTGTTTTTGGACAGAAAGCAGTTTTACCAGTTGATTTGGAAGCTGAATCATATCTTGGAGTTGACTGGGACATGGTAAAGACTACTGAAGAGTTATTATGTGCTAGAATGATCCAGCTAGAAAAGAAAGAAGAGTACTTAGAAAAGGCATATTCGCAGATGATGAAGATCCAAAATCAGTCAGTAAGATATTGGGATGAGCTGTTGGCACATTGACTTAGAAAACCTTTGAAAAGTGGAGATATGGTTTTGGTGTATTATGGAGTTTGGAGAGCCAATGGGGAAAGATTTTTTCAGATAGGTGGAGTGGACCATATAAAGTCAAGGAACAAGTATCTGGCAGTTCATATGTTTTAGAAGAGTTTGATGGAGTGGTACTAAAAAAGAGGGTTGCTGCCAATCAAGTTAAGAGGTTCTATCCTAGAGGTACTACAAGGACAGAAGTTAACTCTGCAATGAGGATAAACTAAACAAAAAAAATTATTCATTATCAAGTTTAACTCTGGAATGAGGATAAAATACCTTCTTATTAAAAGTATTTCTGTCGTTTTACTATGGTATGGGAGACAAAACCATTAACAAAATTTTACCATGTTTATGAAGACATTTGTTTGAAAACTCTTAAAAGCAACAAAAATTATGGGGAAGATATATGTTGGGTTGATAAATTTTTTATTTGTAGAAGTGTTCACAGGGGAAACTTCTGATTAAATATTGGAAAGTTTTGGGGTAATTGATGGGCTGGCTGCTTTAAACACAATTACCTCACAATGTTTGTTACCAATTTTTACCTGTTTCTAGTTGAATTCTGGCTTTTTTTTGATCTATATGAAATCTACAAAGACTATAAACTGGAAAAAAAAAGACACTGCTCTTAATGATGGATTCAAGATTCTTTTTTATTTTTGTTTTTGTTATTTCTTTTATGTTAGATTTTTTATATAATGATATATGTGTTTCATTCATTTTAATTTTTATAATACTATAAAATATTTTTAAGGGTGATGATCACTGGTGGTCTCTAATCATTTTTATAAATTGGAGGGAGCCCACCCAGTGATCATTATCATAAATTTTATTTTCCTAAACTTTCATTTATTAATTTTGAATTTTGAATTTCTCAAAATTGTGTAACCACATCAAATTGCACTTGGATGTAGGTATGATGTCAAGGGTCTGGCTCATCAATTGGTTGGGGGGCGTCTATTAAATTTTAAATTTTTATTTTCAAATTTTTCAAAATCTTCTTATAAATATTTTTCTTTCTTAAACTTTCATTAGAAATCAATATTTTTATTTTATTTCTAAATTCACTCCTTTATTTTAAAAAATAAATAAATAAAAAATAAAAAGTAAAAAGTAAAAAAATAAAAATAAAAAAAATTTAAAATAAAACAATAATATAAAAAACAAAACAAAATATAAATATTAATATAAAATTCTTTCTCAATTTTTTTAATTTTCAAATTTTTCTTTTTGGTTATTTCTTTTATAGTATATTTTATACAGGAAAAAGGGTCAAGTGAAAATTGATGAAAATTTTAGTCCTCCAAGACTTTAAACTGGCTAACGTTCAAGACTTTCTTTAAGGCTTTATTTGAATTTTGAGATCTGCTAGTCCTGCAAGAC
Organism: Hemileia vastatrix; assembly: GCA_030280995.1. Lineage (NCBI taxonomy): Eukaryota > Fungi > Basidiomycota > Pucciniomycetes > Pucciniales > Zaghouaniaceae > Hemileia > Hemileia vastatrix. The sequence continues at coordinate 27,368,386 of JASXTE010000010.1, read as the reverse complement.
TTTAAACTGAATTTCGACAACATTCAAGATTTTATGGATATTTTTTTTGGGGGGAAAGGATTATTGGTATAAATTAAATCTTTGGTCTACCATGACCTTAAACTGGTAGTTCATTAAATGTTTGGTACACCATGACCTTAAACTGGTATGTAATCAAAATTTTAGTCCACTATGACCTTAAACTGGATTTTCCATCGATCAGAAGTTTGCTCCACCATGACTTTAAACTGTATTATAAAAATTATTCAATCTTTGGTCAAACCTAGGGCTTAATTAGGAAGAATTCATCATATCAATGAACATAAACAATCTTTGGTCCACTATGACTTTATACTCGAAATAGAGTAAATATTTTGTCCACCATGACCTTAAACTGGCAATTGAGTAAATGTTTTGTACACCAAGACTTTAAACTAAACGTTAAATCATGGTTGTATTTAGGTGTTGTTAAGCTTTAGGAAGATAAACTTTAAGTAGTAATGATGCTTAAAAGGCATAATGGTTTAATTAGGTGAAATTTTTAGTCCTTTAACATGGTCTGAAAGATTAAAATTAAATATTGAAAGCCTGGCTAAAATATTTGTTAAAGATTGCTAAATAGCAAATGGATGAAAATTGTGATGAAGGAATTAGAAGTCAGGATGGGAGTTGGATTTAATATTGAATTTTTTAGAGCCTCAGTGTTAGGTTTTTTGTTGTTGTGAAGCTTGGAGGACCTCATGGCAAGATTGGAATCATAGAATTCGGCTCAGTAGGGGGACCTATGAGAATGGAATCAAGAGTATTTGGCTCATTAGGGAGATCCACTCTCTCATGCTGTGACATAGATGGAAGACTGGTATATGGGAGTCTGAAGGGATTCAAACCTTGCTCTCACTAGTGGAATCATCACAAAATTATTTTTTATTGTTATTAATTTTTTACAATTTATATCAAGAGCCAGAGAAGAAGACAAAAAGTTAAATTTATAGAAGACCAGCAAAAGGACAATGATTGAAAATCGCCAATTGTAAAATTTCAGAAAAGATTTTTCTTGGATCTCTTTCCACATTATTATCAAAGAATATCAACAAATATGTCAGCCAGGCTGTCCCAGGAGCTAAGTAATAAACATACAATTCTATTGGAGTTAATAAATGAAATAATAATTGCAGCTTATGTATATATATTAAATTTATATTACATAATAAATTATAGTAAAATACTATTTTATAATTAAAAAAAATTTTATACTAATTCTATTATCATATAAATTAAGTATACATTAAAATAATTATTATATTCCATATAAAGAGGTTTTATGTGTATTTAATGAATAATTAATTAATTACATGTTGATAATATAATTATATCTTATTAAATTATCTTATATTGTAATTACATTAATTTTTAAATTTAAATATATAATTGAACCCTTTTTGTTGGTCAGTCATCTAGAAGAGGGAAGAAGAAGGGGAAGAAAGAGAGGAGGACAAGGAGAAAAGGTTATTTGAGAAATAAAAGAAATAAAATTTAATAAAATTATTTAATTTATTGAAGAGGAGCAACAATGAGTTTCTTGAGAGATGAGACAAAAATGGAGTTCTTATTAAATAACAATATTATTTTAATGGTAAAGGTTCTGCATGGCAAACACTATGATCACTATTAGACTTAAGGCAACCTTTAAATTGTTATATAGAATTTCAATTAGAATTTTGATACTAATAAAAAATAATATAAACGTAATAAAATTATATTTAAGTTGTTGAGTGTATAGTAAGTGATGAGGCTACAGGGGATTATCCAAGGCCCTTTTATAGGCAATGGGTCCTCTGAAGCGCCACTATATTTGTAAATACAATAACTATAATAGGATGAAACAAGAATATAAAAGAATAAGTGAAACATAACAATGTAGAGAAAAATACGAAACAAAAAATTAAAAACACCAATTAAGAATCAAATTTTCCCACAATTAATTCCCAAATCAGTAAGTAAAAATAGTGAATTACTAATAAAGCCTGGGACATAGGAGCTATGAGAAAAATAATTCAAAGCAGATGGTACAGTCTTATTTAAGGATTTTTAAGTGAAACAAAAAATATTTTGACGCAAAAAAATATGTAATTAATTTCAATTTAGTATAAATTAATTAATTTTTTTTCCTGAACCAATTAAGGGTCAAAAGAAGCGCCATTAATTATTGTTTAATACTATATGAAAGATGTTATTTAATATATAAATTTAAATAATTAATTTAATTATATTATAAGTCAATTTTACACTAATAATTATAATATATGTTGTTAATTAATTAAATATTAATTTATAATTATTAAATACATAAAAAATGTGCCATTATTTGTAGAATATAAAATATATTATGCTTCATTTAAATGTATAAATAATTTATATAACAATAAAATTAATATAACACTTATATTTAATAAGATACTTATATAATTTTATTATGCAATAAAATATTACTTTATATACATCAAATGCAATAATTTATGCACTCTTTCAGGTCCTATGAGTTAAAATGTCATTTACTGGGCTCCTGGAATAGCCTGGCTGACAATCCCTCACTCTAAGAAAAACAATAAAAAAATGCTAAGATTTTTTCTTTTTGTACTTTTTCAATAGAGTAGGAAGATTTGAAATCTCCTTGCCAGGTATCCATGCATCATGTTCAGATGATTTGTTCTTATATCTCAATAAATATTCATTACCTCTATCAGAAGTGATAATACTATCATTGAGAATTTTATCAATTTCTGCTGTTTCTGTGACTTCCTGACGGTTTTTCTTAGGTCTTCCTCTTCTTTTGGGAAATAAGTCACTGTTGGAAGTATAAGGCTTAAGCAAAGAAATGGGAAAGACAGGATGTTTCCTATCATAAGGAGAATACAATACAACTTCTACTGCATTATCACCAACCATTCTCTTAACAACAAATGGTCCTACAAAAGGATCTTTTAATTTATTGTTCCCTTTTAAATTGAAATGGACAGTTGAGATCAACACTTCATCACCCTTGTTAAATGTGTATTCTTTATGGGATTTATCCCATCTTTTCTTTTCATATTCAAATGCTTTATCAATACAGCTCTGAGCATGTTTTCTGCATAGTTGTTGCATTTGCATGAAAGATTTTACACCAGGGTGTAGTTCCAACTTAGGTAATTTATTATTGAGAATTTGAGCAGCAGTATGTGGGACATAACTTAACCAAATCTCAAAAGGCTTTTTCTCAGTGACAGAATGAACAGTGATATTATATGCAAATTCAAGACCAGGCAAAAGAGTTACCCAATCATGAGTAAATCTGTCATTGTCTTTATATTCTAAACCAAAGGCACAATACCTTCTAATCATATCTTCCAGAGTTTGAATCATTCTTTCAGCTAGACCATCAGTCTGAGGATGTTGAGCTGTAGACAACTTTAACTCACAGCCACAAATATCCATCAAAGAGGTCCAAAACTCAGAAGTAAATTTTGGATCTCTATCAGAGATAATGGCTTTTGGAAAACCAATAATATTAAACATGTAAGACCACCATAAGAAAGCTAATTCTTTGGTGGACACATCGTTGTGGGTGGGAATAAATTTGCACATGTTTGTGAATCTATCTACTATTACCCAACAAGAGTTATAGCTGTCTTTACCTGCAACAGGAAGACCAGTGACAAAATCCATATTAATGATTTGCCAGGGAGCATTAGGTGCTTCAATATGTTGTAATAACCCTGCTCTCTTACCTGTCAACCTTTTAGATTTTTGGCAGGAATCACAAGATTCAACATATAATTTTGTGTCTTCAGACATTTTAGCCCACCAAGCAGTGTTTTTGATTCTAATCAATGTTTTCTCAAGATCAAAATGACCAGCCAATATGTCATCATGACAAAGTTTGAGGATAGTTTCTCTCATAGAAGGAGGAATTACAATTACATTAGTAAGCTTTCTTCTATAATATATATAACCATCTTCAATAGAAAACTTTCCTTTACTCAAAGAATTTTGATACTTTTCAGGAAGAGTTTTTATTAATGCTTACATTGAAGCATTCTTAGGATAATTTAAGATAGTAACCAATTTATTTAAATCAGAATACTTCTCATATGAATCCAGTATTAATTTCAATAACTCTTCTTCCATATCAACTACAAATATACCATGGATATGAAAAGTATCATCTTCAGGTACATAAGCAGGATTTGAGTCATTATTTGGCAGAGGAAATCTGGAGAGCATATCAACATTGAAGTGAACATTTCCAGCCCTATGGATAATTGTCATCCGTCCTCTGTATTCTTGAACAGCAAGTTGCCACCTGAACATATGTCTGTTAGGTGTTTTCATGATTAAGAGGGACTTCACAGCACTACAGTCAGTTACCAATTCAAATTTTTGGTCATCTAGATAGTAATGAAGCTTCTCAAGAGCCCAAACAACTGCTAAGCACTCTAATTGAGTGGCACCATATTTCAATTCACTATTTCTCAAGGTTCTTGAAATATAACAAATTACAACCTCTGGGGATTTATCATTTATAATTTGTTTCTGATGAAGGGCAGCACCCAGACCATTAAAGCTAGCATCTGTATACAGGACAAATGGTTTGTTAAAATCTGAAAGAGCCAATATAGGGGCTGTCATTAAGCAACCTTTTAACGTATAAAAAGCTTTTTGAAAGTCATTATTCCAGAGAAAGGCAACATCTTTTCTGGTCAGTTTTGTAAGAGGCAAGACTATGACCTGATAATTTTTAATATATTGTCTATAATAGCCACACATACCCAAAAAACTTTGGATTTCTCTTACAGAAGTTGGTGCTTTCATATTTTGAATTGCAGCAACTTTGTTTTGGTCTACACAAATTTGTAGGCCTGACACAACATGGCCAAGGACTTTCAAAGATTAAAAATCAAATTCACATTTTTTCAAGGACAAAGTCATATTGATTTCATCCATTTTTTGGAAAACTCTATTCAAATGAACCATATGTTCATCAAAAGGTTTAGAAAAAACTATGATATCATCAATATAAGCCATAAGCCATCCCTCAATTATTTCTTGATTGAAAGTATTATCCATGAATTTTTGAAAAACTGAAGGTGCATTTTTAGGGCCAAATGGCATCCTAACATACTTATATATTCCCATATGAGTAGCAATTAGTAATAAATTTTGTGAATTTTTCTCAACAGGAATTTGATGATAACCTTTATTGCCATCCAGAAAACTAATAAATTTTGCACCCTGTAAGGTAGCATGAATTGAATTAATTCTGGGTAAAGGATAGATATCATCAACAGTATAAGTTTTCAATGCTCTGTAATCACCACATAATCTAGCCTTATCTTTTTCATAAGAAATCAAGACTGGGGAGATGACACAATATTTGGGGGTGACATCCACTTTCTCAATGATATTCATTTTTAATAATGTGGCAATATTATCTTCAATATCCTTTCTTTTTGTTGGAGAAGCAGGATATGGTTTTTTCTTAAGACTAGGAGGGATATCACCTAAGTTACAGGATAAGGTAATTTTCATCTCTTCCTGAACAATTCCCAAGACATGAGGACCATGAGCAAAAGCCACAGGGAAAGAGGTAATTGAGGCAATAATAGAATCCTTTTGTTCACTAGTTAACTGATCACCAAAAGAAGAAGTATTTATTTCATTTAATAAATCATCCACTTCAGTTGTTGTTCTGCCTTTACACTGGATTATTGAGTTACAAGACTTTAACAGATGCCCAGAAGGTTTTCTAGAAGAGGAAATTTTGAATCTCCTTTTGCCATTCAATCCCAAGGTGAAGCAATTATTTGCTGGGTCCAATTTCACACCAAACATGGTTAAAATATCATTACCCATAATAAACCAATTGCTTAAATTATCATTTTGCATGACAACAAATTCACAAACAGCTCTGACAATACCACCATTATATTTGAAGAATACAGAGGTTTTGGATTTTCCAATAGGAATTAAGGTAGAACCATACCCTCTCCATTTTTCAGAAGTTATAGGTAATAATTTACTCAAATAATCCTTATCTACTGAAGCTAAAGCCTTTTCAGAGACTACACTTCCTCCAGCACCAGATTCAAGAACTACATCAACATTTTTACCATTAATGATAACAGGTGCTTTCAAGGGGGATATGGCTATAGAATTGTTAGTAATATCTTTAATTATTTCAGCATTTTCCACTGAAGATAAATCCAATACACATTCTTCAGATATATTATCTAAATAATGGACATCCTGTTCTAACATTAAAACATCTTTAACAGAGTCATTGCCATAGGAGATATTACTTTCACAATCACTAGAAGAATTATTGACATCAAATTCAGCTTCATCAGTGTCTTCATTTTTTTCAACAAGATGAATTTTCTTGTCACAAACATGACCCTTTTGCCATGGTTTGTTAAATTTATAACAAGTAATTTGTGCATATTTTTTAGGTGCAACTGGAGCAGAGGGTTTACCAGATTTTTCTGGGAGTTTTGTAGAAGGTTTATTCTGATCATTATAAGATTTACCAAGGTAATTCTTTGGTTCATATCTATGGTTGAGTAGTACCTCATTACAGATATTAATGAAAGAAGAATTTTCCCTAACATGCTCAGTTCTAGCCACAATCAAATCTCTAAGAGAATTTGGTAATTTATATAAGATTTATTCTCTCCAAATATCATAATCCATCTTTGGATCAATTGCTCTTAGGATTTTTGTTATTTTCATAAGAAAAACAATGGTCTTTTCAACAGAGGAGGATACATATCTAGTATTCTCATACAGTCTTTGCTGAGTTAACCTGAGCTTTGAACCACCAAACTGATTTTCAATCAAGGATTTCCAATCATTCCATTTATAATGATTGTTATCCAAAAGGACAGATTCATACCACATCAAGGCTACATTGGAAAATAAAGAAATTAGTTTAAAAACAATTTCCTCATCAGGTAGTTTATAAGATCTCTTTAAATTATCAATTTTTTGGATAAAGTGTTGCCAATCAGAGGAAGAATCAACATTAAAGGTAGGATATTGGTCTAACTTAGGCCAATTTTTCTGACTAACGGGATGGTCCATTTTTTGGTTTGAATTATTCATCATTAATAATTCTTGATGTTTAGCCAGGTGTTCAGAAATTTCATTATTTACAGAAACAGCTGGTGCATGACCATCACAAGATTTTTTGCTAGTAGCAAAAGATTTTACAGACTCATTGTCAGTTTGTTTAATGGTTGAAATATGAGGAAGAAAGGAGGAGTTCTGCTCAGGTTCTTTTCCTTTATTTTTATGCAGCTTATGGACAGCATTCTCATTCATATCATTATTGATGGTTAAGGTTGAGAATTTATCCTGCAGGTCAGACACATAGTTTCTTATCCTTGGAATTTCAGACATCTGGTCATTTACTTTTGCAAGAGATAGAACATTTCTGTCCTCAGAAACTGTGTGTTTGGCACTTAGTGCATGGAAATCATTCTTTAGCTTTTTAAACTCATTTTGTAGAGATTTTATTTCATTTTTTAATGAATAATTTTCTTCAATAAGGGGTTTCAATTCACTCAAGGTCTTATGTAGATTGATATTTCTATCTGAGATAGCTCTATGGTCACTCCTTATTTGTTTTTGTTGACTAAGAACAATATTCAAGGTTTCTTTGACTTTAAAATAAGCTGTATCCTGTACAGAAGAACTGACTTTACATTGCAAGTGCAAATTATTTAATATATCATTTTCATGGATTAACACATCTCTCAAAAGTTTGTCTTTCACAACATTAAAATCATGGGTATCTTTCAATATTTCTTCAGAAGTTTTTTCAATTAAGGTATAGACTTCAGGGCGAACAGAATCATTCTTAATTGCAAGAGAAGGATTAATTAAAGAAGTAGAAGTTAAATGTAAAGGTTCATCAAATGATAATTTTCTAATTACATTAATAGGGCTACTAGTTACAGGAAGCTGTCTTTTAACAGGTTTAACTGTTCTTTCACCATTCTCAATAATATTACCTGCAGAAGAAGACTTATTAGAAAACATTCCCAAGTGATTATCAACCAAATTACTTACCATGGCAGAGGAGGAAAATTCCCCTGAGACTGAGTTTAAGATTGTGCTTGGGCCTTTTTTCTCCTGCTTGGTTGGTAAGGATTAGGAGGAGGATGGAAATTGGGTGTTCTGGATGGGCCAGGCTGATGATGAGGAAGATGTTGCACATTCTGCTGGTAGTGACTCATTAGATAATCCCATTTCCATTGCTCTAATTCCATAGTATTTTGATTTTGGATGGAGGAGCTTGGTGGCTGTGAAGGTTGAGCTTAAAACTGAGGCTGATTGGGAGACAACTGAGGAGGGGCCTGGGCCTGATTTTGGTTCCTGAGTTCCTGAACTTGAACCCACAAGGTGTCTACTTTTGCCTTGTATTTCATGTTTTCTGTCCTCAGTGCTTTGATATGACTGGACAGATTGCTGATTTGTTGGGGCAGAGGAAGCTTTTTTATTTTGAATCCTTTTGGAAGACCTTCTTGAGGTACTGGAGGTTTTACTTCCTTCTGTTGTGCTGGGGGAAGGGGGTTTGATTTGTTTACTTTTCCTGTCATTTCCACATCCTGAAATATGTGAATTTTTCTTGTTAGCATAAGATTTTTTATGTTCAACTTTAGAAGAACTCACAGTATCAGCATCGTAATTGATTTTGATTTCATCCACTTGCATGTTATCCATTTTCTCAGCCAAATTATTGGACATAATAGTGGGAAGATTAATTAACTTCTTAAAAAAAAATTAATAAAAGTCAGTTAATAATTGCTCCAAATAAAAAAAATTTTTTATTAATTAAATTATATATAAAAAAAATTTTTTTAATATAAAGTAATATTTATAAAAAATTAATTAATAAAATGGATTGCAAAGTTAAATTGGGAATAAAAAATTAAGTTAATTCAACCAATTAAATTACCAAAACTAAATATGGCAATATATGGGACTAATTACAAAGTACTATTTAAGTCAACCAAAATGAACAAAATTTAATAATAATAAAAATTAAATTAATAATTTAAATTTTTATTAATAATAATGTTAATTTCTTCTAGGACTAAGAGGATTTAAACACTCTATAATGGTCAACTAGGAAAAAAAATTTTAATAAATGAACACTTACACTCAGTGAGTCAGCAATTAAGCCACAATCACTGTTATTGCAGTAAAAATATAGTAGTATGAGTGATAGGTGCAAAGGTTAACTTACTACAGTGATTGAAAAATCACTTCAAAATAATAGATGAATTAAATTAATATAAACCTAATCGATTGAACCCAAGTTTGAAACACGGTCGCGGTAAAAGTTTCTTTTTTGCTGGGTGGTCTGTGCGTTTGTCGTTCGTTGAAAGAATCAGTATCGTCGTCGTCGTTTGGAAAGGTCCCTAGTTGTTGGTCAGTCATCTAGAAGAGGGAAGAAGAAGGGGAAGAAAGAGAGGAGGACAAGGAGAAAAGTTTATTTGAGAAATAAAAGAAATAAAATATAATAAAATTATTTAATTTATTGAAGAGGAGCAACGACGAGTTTCTTGAGAGATGAGACAACAATGGAGTTCTTATTAAATAACAATATTATTTTAATGTTAAGGGTTTTGCGCCGCAAACACTATGATCACTATCAGACTTAAGACAACCTTTAAATTGTTATATAGAATTTCAATTAGAATTTTGATACTAATAAAAAATAATATAAACGTAATAAAATTATATTTAAGTTGTTGAGTGTATAGTAAGTGATGAGGCTACAGGGGATTATCCAAGACCCTTTTATAGGCAATGGGTCCTCTGAAGCGCCACTATATTTTTTAATACAAGAATATAAAAGAATAAGTGAAGCATAACAATTTAGAGAAAAACATGAAACAAATAATTAAAAACCCCAATTAAGAATCAAATTTTCCCACAATTAATTCCCAAATCAGTAAGTAAAAATAGTGAATAACTAAACAAGCCTGGGACATAGGAACTATGAGAAAAATAATTCAAAACAGATGGTACAGTCTGATTTAAGGATTTTTAAGTGAAACAAAAAATATTTTTACGCAACAAAATATGTAATTAATTTCAATTTAGTATAAATTAATTAATTTATTTTCCTGAACCAATTAAGGGTCAAAAGAAGCGCCATTAATTATTGTTTAATACTATATGAAAGGTGTTATTTAATATATAAATTTAAATAATTAATTTAATTATATTATAAGTCAATTTTACACTTATAATTATAATATATGTTGTTAATTAATTAAATATTAATTTATAATTATTAAATACATAAAAAATGCGACATTATTTGTAGAATATAAAATATATTATGCTTAATTTAAATGTATAAATAATTTATATAACAATAAAATTAATATAACACTTATATTTAATAAGATACTTATATAATTTTATTTTGAAATAAAATATTACTTTATATACATCAAATGCAATAATTTATGCCCTCTTTCAGATCCTATAAGTTAACATGTCACTTACTGGGCTCCTGGAATAGCCTGTCTGACACTTTTAATATTCAAAATTATCCATAATTATTGAGGTTGTTTTTTGACCCTTAATTGTGATGAATATTAAATGCATTATAATAATTATAATTAATTTAAAATTCTAAATTTGGTTCAGTAGAAAATTTAATTACTTGTTTCAACTAGTTATTACATAGTCAAAAAAATTTATTAATTTTCTACAGACTAACACTAAAATTGATTACAATATTTTGTTGCGTCAAAACATTCCATTTGCTTCACTTAAAAAATCTATAAAAAATATTGTTATACTTAATTTGATTAATTTTTCACATGGTTCTCATCTCTCAGAGTTGTTTAATTACTCACTATATTAATTAAATGATTTGGGAAATGGTTGCGTGAAAATTGTTTTCTTAATTGGGATTTTAATTACTTGTTTCATCTTTTTCTCTCCATTGTTATGTTTCAATTATTTTCTTTTATCTTTTTGTTTCATCGTATTATTACTTTGTATATACTCAGTGGTAGTGCCTCATTGGTCCCTTTGCCTATGAAAGGCCTTGTGTTATTTCATTTATGAACATCACTTACTACTCAAACATATTTTTAATTATACTACAAAATACATTTTATTTACTACTATTTAAATTGCGCTTCTGCCTATTTAAGTAATACAATAAAATATCAACGGTTGTAATAAGAATACTTTAGTATTAACAGTTGATAATTAAGCAGAGAGAATAAAACAGTACTTACTTTATTAATCACATTGATCCCTGTCCATTTTTATTAAATGTCTTTAAATTTTTATTATTAAAATTATATATTTCTTTATTTCAGTTCCTTTTTATTTCCCCTTCTACCTTTTTTTTCCAATTACCTTATTGCCTTCTTCTAGATGACCGTCCGACAATCGGGGACCCTTCCAAATAATCGACGATTGACTTTTATAACTTTTTTGGTCGAACGTCATAACGCACGGACCACCTTGCGCAAAAAGTAGAACTTTTTCCACAAACGTGAATCGAACCGGGGATCTAACTTTTAGGTTTATATATTCTTAAAAGTTATATATTTTTGTGGGTGATTTAACGATCACTACTGTAAGTCAACCTTTGCTCCTATCATCTCTTATACTAGATTTTTTACTGCAATAACAGTGATTGTGGCTTAATTGCTGATTCACTGAGTGTAAGTGTTAATTTATTAAAAAAAATTTTCCTAGTTGACCATTATAGAGTGTTTAAATCCTCTTAGTTCTAGAAGAAATTAACATTATTATTAATAAAAATTTGAATTATTAATTTAATTTTTATTATTATTAATTTTTGTTCATTTTGCCCCAACAAATCAGCAATCTGTCCAGTCATATCAAAGAACTGAGGACAGAAAACATGAAATACAAGGCAAAAGTAGACACCTTGTGGGTTCAAGTTCAGGAACTCAGGAACCAAAATAAGGCCCAGGCCCCTCCTCAGTTGTCTCCCAATCAGCCTCAGTTTCAAGCTCAACCTTCACAGCCACCCAGCTCCTCCATCCAAAATCCAAATACTATGGAATTAGAGCAATGGAAATGGGATTATCTAATGAGTCACTACCAGCAGAATGTGCAACGTCTTCCTCATCATCAGCCTGGCCCATCCAGAACACCCAATTTCCATCCTTCTCCTAATCCTTACCAACCAAGCAGGAGAAAAAAGGCCCAAGCACAATCTTAAACTCAGTCTCAGGGGAATTTTCCTCCTCTGCCATGGTAAGTAATTTGGTTGATAATCACTTGGGAATGTTTTCTAATAAGTCTTCTTCTGCAGGTAATATTATTGAGAATGGTGAAAGAACAGTTAAACCTGTTAAAAGACAGCTTCCTGTAACTAGTAGCCCTATTAATGTAATTAGAAAATTATCATTTGATGAACCTTTACATTTGACTTCTACTTCTTTAATTAATCATTCCCTTTCAATTAAGAATGATTCTGTTTCCCCTGAAGTCCATACCTTAATTGAGAAAACTTCTGAAGAAATATTAAAAGATACCCATGATTTTAATGTTTTGAAAGACAAACATTTGAGAGATGTGTTAATCTATGAGAATGAGAGATTAAATAATTTGCACTTGCAATGTAAAGTAAGCTCTTCTGTACAGGATACAGCTTATTTTAAAATCAAAGAAACCTTGAATATTGTTCTTAGCCAACAAAAACAAATAAGGAGTGACCATAGAGCTATCTCAGATAGAAATATCAATCTACATAAGACCTTGAGTGAATTGAAACCCCTTATTGAAGAAAATTATTCATTAAAAAATGAAATAAAATCTCTACAAAATGAGTTTAAAAAGCTAAAGAATGATTTCCATGCACTAAGTGCCAAACACACAGTTTCTGAGGACAGAAATGTTCTATCTCTTGCAAAAGTAAATGACCAGATGTCTGAAATTATAAGAATAAGAAACTATGTGTCTGACTTGCAGGATAAATTCTCAACCTTAACCATCAATAATGATATGAATGAGAATGCTGTCCATAAGCTGCATAAAAATAAAGGAAATGAACCTGAGTAGAATTCCACCTTTCTTCCTCATATTTCAACAATTAAACAAACTGACAATGAGTCTATAAAATCTTTTGCTAATAGCAAAAAATCTTGTGATGGTCATGCACCAGCTGTTTCTGTAAATAATGAAATTTCTGAACACCTGGCTAAACATCAGGAATTATTAATGATGAATAATTCAAACCAAAAAATGGACCATCCCAGTAGTCATAAAAATTGGCCTAAGTTGGACCAATATCCTACCTTTGATGGTGATTATTCTTCTGATTGGCCTCACTTTATCCAAAGAATTGATAATTTAAAGAGTTCGTATAAACTACCTGATGAGGAGATTGTTTCTAAGCTAATTTCTTTATTTTCCAATGTAGCCTTGATGTGGTATGAATCTGTCCTTTTAGATAACAATCATTATACATGGAATGATTGGAAATCCTTGATTGAGAATCAGTTTGGTGGTTCAAAATTCAGGTTAGGTCAACAAAGACTGTATGAGAATACTAGATATGTATCCTCCTCTGTTGAAAAGACCATTGTTTTCTCATGAAAGTAACAAAAATGCTAAGAGCAATTGATCCAAAGATGGATTATGATATTTGGAGAGATAAAATCTTGTATAAATTACCAAATTCTCTTAGAGATTTAATTGTAGCTAGAAATTAGCATGTAAGGGAAAATTCTTCTTTCATTGATATCTGTAATGAGGTACTACTCAACCATAGATATGAACCAAAGAATTACCTTGGTAAATCTTATCATGATCAAAATAAACCTTCTACAAAACTCCCAGAAAGATCTGGTAAACCCTCTGCCCCAGTTGCACCTAAAAAATATGCAACAAATACTTGTTATAAATGTAACAAACCATGACAAAAGGGTCATGTTTGTGACAAGAAAATTCATCTTGTTGAACAAAATGAAGACACTGATGAAGCTGAAATTGATGTCAATAATTCTTCTAGTGACTGTGAAAGTAATATCTCCTATGGCAATGACTCTGTTAAAGATGTTTTAATGTTAGAACAGGATGTCCATTATTTAGATAATATATCTGAAGAATGTGTATTGGATTTATCTTCAGTGGAAAATGCTGAAATAATTAAAGATATTACTAACAATTCTATAGCCATATCCCCCTTGAAAGCACCTGTTATCATTAATGGTAAAAATGTTGATGTAGTTCTTGAATCTGGTGCTGGAGGAAGTGTAGTCTCTGAAAAGGCTTTAGCTTCAGTAGATAAGGATTATTTGAGTAAATTATTACCTATAACTTCTGAAAAATGGAGAGGGTATGGTTCTACCTTAATTCCTATTGGAAAATACAAAACCTCTGTATTCTTCAAATATAATGGTGGTTTTGTCAGAGCTGTTTGTGAATTTGTTGTCATGCAAAATGATAATTTAAGCGATTGGTTTATTATGGGTAATGATATTTTAACCATGTTTGGTGTGAAATTGGACCAAGCAAATGATTGCTTCACCTTGGGATTGAATGTCAAAAGGAAATTCCAAATTTCCTCTTCTAGAAAACTTTCTGGGCATCTGTTAAAGTCTTGTAACTCACTAATCCAGTGTAAAGGCAGAACAACAACTGAAATGGATGATTTATTAAATGAAATAAATACTTCTTCTTTTGGTGATCAGTTAACTAGTGAACAAAAGGATTCTATTATTGCCTCAATTACCTCATTCCCTATGGCTTTTCCTCATGGTTCTCATGTGTTAGGAAGTGTTCAGGAAGAAATGAAAATTACCTTATCCTGTAACTTGAGTGATATCCCTCCTAGTCTTAAGAAAAAACCATATCCTGCTTCTCCAATAAAAAGAAAGGATATTGAAGATAATATTGCCACATTATTAAAAATGAATATCATTGAGAAAGTGGATGTCACCCCCAAATATTGTGTCATCTCCCCAGTCTTGATTTCTTATGAAAAAGATGAGGCTAGATTATGTGGTGAATTAATTCAATACATGCTACCTTGTAAGATGCAAAATTAATTAGTTGTCTGAATGGTAATAAAGGACATCATCAAGTTCCAGTTGAGAAAAATTCTCAAAATTTTTTACTTATTGCTACTCATATGGGAATATATAAGTATGTTAGAATGCCATTTGGCCCTAAAAATGCACCTTCAGTTTTCCAAAAAGTCATGAATAATACTTTCCATCAAGAAATAATTGAGGGATGGTTTATGGTTTATATTGATGATATCATAGTTTTTTCTAAAACTTTTGATGAAAATATGGTTCATTTGAATAGAGTTTTCCAAAAAATGGTAGAAATCAATATGAATTTGTCCTTGAAAAAGTGTAAATTTGATTTTCAATCTTTGAAAGTCCTTGGCCATGTTGTGTCAGGCCTACAAATTTGTGTAGACCAAAACAAAGTTGCTGCAATTCAAAATGTGAAAGCACCAACTTCTGTAATAGAAATCCAAAATTTTATGGGTATGTGTGGCTATTATAGACAATATATTAAAAATTATCAAGTCATAGCCTTGCCTCTTACCAAACTAACTAGGAAAGATGTTGCATTCATCTGGAATATTGACTGTCAAAAAGATTTTGATACATTAAAATGTTGCTTAATGACAGCCCCTATATTGGCTCTTCCAGATTTTAACAAACCATTTGTCCTGTATACAGATGCTAGCTTTGTTGGTCTGAGTGCTGCCCTTCACCAGAAACAAATTATAAATGATAAATCCTCAGAGGTTGTAATTTGTTATATTTCAAGAACCTTGAGAAATAGTGAATTGAAATATGGTGCCACTCAATTTTAGTGCTTAGCAGTTTTTTGGGCTCTTGAGAAGCTTCATTACTATCTAGATGACTAAAAGTTTGAATTGGTAACTGACTGTAGTGCTTTTAAGTCCCTCTTAAACGTTAAAACACCTAACAGACATATGTTCAGGTGGAAACTTGCTGTTCAAGAATAAAGGGGATGGATGACAATTATCCATAGGGCTGGAAATGTTCACTCCAATGTTGATATGCTGTCCAGATTGCCTCTGAAAAATAATGACTCAAATCCTGCTTATGTTCCTGATGATGAAACTGTTAATATCCATGGTATATTTATAGTTGATATGGAAGAGGAGTTATTACAATTAATTCTGGATTCATATGATAAGGATTCTAATTTAAATAAAAGAGTTACTATCTTAAATGATCCTAAATATGCTTCTATTCAGGCATTGATTAAAACTCTTCCTGCTAAATATCAGAATGCTTTAATTAAGGGAAAGTTTTCTATTGAGGATGGATATATTTATTATAGAAGAAAGCTTACTAATGTGATTGCAATTTCTCCTTCTATGAAAGAAATTATCCTCAAACTTTGTCATGATGACATATTAGCTGGTCATTTTGATCTTGAGAAATCACTGATTAGACTCAAAAACACTGCTTGGTGTGCTAATATGTCTGAAAATGCAAAATTATATGTTGAATCTTGTGATTCATGCCAGAAATCCAAAAGAATGACTGGTAAGAGAGCAGGTTTATTACAGCAAATTGAAGCACCTGATGCTCCCTGGAAAATCATTAATATGGATTTTTTCACTGGTCTTCCTATTGCAGGTAAAGAAAATTATCATTCTTGTTGGGTAATAGTGTATAGATTTACTAATATGTGAAAATTTGTTCCCACCCATAAGGATGTCTCCACCAAAGACTTGGCTTTCTTATGGTGGTGTAATATGTTCAATATAGTTGGATTCCCTAGAGCCATTATATCTGACAGAGATCCAAAATTTACATCTGAATTCTGGATGTCTCTAATGGATATATGTGGTTGTAAATTAAAATTATCTACTGCTCACCATTTCCAAACTGATGGTCTAGCTAAAAGAATTATTCAAACTATAGAGGATATGATTAGAACGTATTGTGCCTTTGGATTGGAATATAAAGACAATGACAGATTTACTCATGACTGGGTCACCTTATTGCCTGGTCTTGAATTTGCTTATAATAGCACTGTTCACTCTGTTACTTAAAAGAAACCTTTTGAGCTTTGGCTAGGTTATGTCCCTCATACTCCTGCTCAAATACTCAATAGTAAATTGCCTAAATTGGAATTACACCCTGGTGTCAATTCTTTTGTTCAAATGCAACGACTGTGCAGAAAACACGCTCAAACTTGTATTGATAAAGCATTTGAGTATGAGAAGAAAAGATGGGATAAATCCCATAGGGAACACACATTTAAAGAAGGTGATGAAGTGTTGATATCTACTGTCCACTTCAGTTTACAGGGTAACAACAAATTAAAAGATCCTTTTGTGGGACCTTTTGTTGTGAAAAAAATGATTGGAGATAATGCAGTTGAAGTTGTGTTATACTCTCCATATGATAGAAAACATCCTGTTTTCCCCATTTCCCTGTTAAAACCTTATACTTCCAACAGTGACTTACTTCTAAAAAGAAGGGGTAGACCTAAGAAAAACCCTCAGGAAGTCACAGAAACTGCAGAAATTGATAAAATTCTCAATGATAGAATTATCACTTCTGAAAGAGGTACTGAGTATTTTTTGAGATTTAAAAATAATTCATCTGAATATGATGAATGGATACCTGGTAAAGAAATTTCAAACCTTCCTACTCTATTAAAAAAGTATAAAAAGAAAAAATCATAGCATTTTTTTTATTGTTTTTTTGGAGTGATGGAGTGTCAGCCAGGCTGTCCCAGGAGCCAAGTAATAAACATACAATTTTATTGGAGTTAATAAATGACATAATAATTGCAGCTTATATATATATATTAAATTTATATTACATAATAAATTATATTAAAATTTTATTTTATAATTAAAATAAATTTTATACTAATTCTATTATCATATAAATTAAGTATACATTAAAATAATTATTATATTCCATATAAAGAGGTGTTATGTGTATTTAATGAATAATTAATTAATTACAAGTTGATAATATAATTATATCATATTAAATTATCTTATATTGTAATTACATTAATTTTTAAATTTAAATATATAATTGAACCCTTTTAATATTCAAAATTATCCATAATTATTGAGGTTGTTTTTTGACCCTTAATTGTGATGAATATTAAATGCATTATAATAATTATAATTAATTTAAAATTCTAAATTTGGTTCAGTAGAAAATTTAATTACTTGTTTCAACTAGTTATTACATAGTCAAAACAATTTATTAATTTTCTACAGACTAACACTAAAATTGATTACAATATTTTGTTGCGTCAAAACATTCCATTTGCTTCACTTAAAAAATTTATAAAAAATATTGTTATACTTAATTTGATTACTTTTTCACATGGTTCTCATGTCTCAGAGTTGTTTAATTACTCACTATATTACTTAAATGATTTGGGAAATGGTTGCGTGAAAATTGTTTTCTTAATTGGGATTTTAATTACTTGTTTCATCTTTTTCTCTCCATTGTTATGTTTCAATTATTTTTTTTATCTTTTTGTTTCTTCCTATTATTACTTTGTATATACTCAGTGGTAGTGCCTCATTGGTCCCTTTGCCTATAAAAGGCCTTGTGTTATTTCATTTATGATCATCACTTACTACTCAAACATATTTTTAATTATACTACAAAATACATTTTATTTACTACTATTTAAATTGCGCTTCTGCCTATTTAAGTAATACAATAAAATATTAAAGGTTGTAATAAGAATACTTTAGTATTAACAGTTGATAATTAAGCAGAGAGAATAAAACAGTACTTACTTTATTAACCACATTGATACCCGTCCACTTTTATTAAAAGTCTTTAAATTTTTATTATTAAAATTATATATTTCTTTATTTCAGTTCCTTTTTATTTCCCCTTCTACCTTTTTTTCCAATTACCTTTTCACCTTCTTCTAGACAACCGGCTGACAAAATAGGTGAAAACAAATTTATATTGATTAAAAATTGAATACGAATGAGGACATTCCATATTGGAGGGAGGATGTGGCATTCCACATCTGGGTATGCCACTTAGGATTATTTTTGAAGATAAGTAGCAATTTTCTGGATTATAAGGCTGGATATTTGGAATTTTTGGAAGGTGATTATTATCATTGGATAGCCCAGATTTTTCTCTATCTTTTATGTCTTGATGGTTTTTTATTATATTTTACTGTTTTCTTTGTGTATTACTTGATTTAAGGACTTAAAGTATTATTGGTGGATATGGTGTGCTGATGGAATGGCCACTGAGCTCCAGTGCTCTGGTGTGCTCTGGTGCACTCCTGTTTGCTCCAGTGATTTGCCAGTGCAAAAGCGAAGTGTACTGGAAAAATTCTGTCATTGTGGCAAAGTTTGGTCATGGTGGCAAAATTATCTCACTGTGGAAAATTTAGCTCACTCTGGAAAAATTAGCTCATTATGGCAAAAATAGCTCATTGTGGAAAAAGTTTCTCACAATGGGAAAGTCTGGTCACTTGGTTAAAGTTTGGTCACTGGACCTAACTTTGGTCACTGGACCTAACTTTGGTCACTGTGCCAAAGTTTGGTCACTGTGCCAAAGTTTGGTTATTGTGCCAAAGTTTGGTAACTGTACCAAAGTTTGGACACTGTATTAAAGTATGGTGACTGTGGAAAAATTTGGCTATTGTGGCAAAATTTGGTTAGAATTTATTATGCTTATTAGATCAATAGTTTATTGTAGATCCTATGCATGTAGGGTATTGTTGGAAAGGTCTGGAGTAGGAGAATCAGATAGAAAGGGGGAATCTTAGTCTTCTACAGGTTTTTGTCTCTTTAGTTTCGATTAGAAGGGTCTTTTTGAAATAATTAAAAACCACTTTCATATTTTTTATTACTCAACCAAATTAAATAAAATTATAATACCCTTATAACATTTATATTATTCATAACACTGTTGAAATACAATACAACAATTATATTTTCATTACATATAGGGTATCATTTGAAAGGTCTCCATCTTAGGGACTTGTTTTTATTGTCATCTCATTAAAAATAAAATCTTATAAAAACATATAAGTCTATCTTTTCAGATCTTTCACTGGTACACCTTAATTGTTGCCATCAGTATTTCTTTTTCAACAGCTGCTATTTCTAAATCTCAATAAGCGTTTATAAATCAGAGTTTCATATATTTCAATCAATTCAAGTAGACTAGAGAGCTTAGTTATTTGAAAAACACTTATTTCACTTAGAAGGACAGGGTTTTCTTAGGTTTATCCAACTCCTTCAGATTCTGCTTACAGAAAGGCAACTGTAAGAGTCTGCCTACAGTGTCTGATAGTCTGGTCTTTTGTGTGGGTCTTACTAATTGTAAATCTTCCAATAAAACAGTTGTTGAATTATCTACAACTGAATCTGAATACCTAGCTATTTCAGAAACTGGATAAGAACTTCTCTGTCTCAAAATATTCTTTTCTGATTTTAATTATTCTATTACTCACACCAACTTACTTTGCAACAATAAAGGTGCTCTTTCACTCATAATGGATAACCTATATCAAAACAAAGCTAAATTGGTTAAAAGAACTTATTACTTATATATCTTTTAATATTGAATGTACTGGCACAAATTCCATGATTTCTGATATTCAAACTACACCGTTTCCTCACATCAAACTCATTTAACACAGGGATTTTCTACATTTTGAAAAAATGCCATCATGAGCATCGGGGTTGTGAAATATTACTTAGTCTCCACCTTAATATCCTACTATCTATCTTAATTAATTTAAACTACTCATTTCTTCTTTAACCTTATTTTTCCTTTCTTTAACTCTATTTCTCCATTCTCTTATTACTATATCATTAAATTATCAGTACAGATGTTTTCTAACTTAATTTTTATGTTATCTCATCCAATATTAGCTTAATTATTTACCTTAACTTTTATCATTTCCTCAGAATTAGCTCTACCTCTTTCTATGTATGATGAATGCCTTTTCCCACCTTTTGGCATCCATATCTTGTTTCTTTTGAAATATTACTAATTGTTAAATTTTTTAATTTATGTTACTCATTTTTTCTTTAATTTTTTTTCCCTTCTTTGACTTATTTTCTTTTTTATCTTATTAGTCTATCTTTCAATTCACATTACAGATGTTCCCAAACTTAATTTTCATGATATCTCATCCAATACTAGTTTAATCATTTACCTTAACAGTAAATATTGCCTCAGCCTTAGCTCTACTTCTTTCTATTTAAGATAGATGCCTTCACTTCACTTTTGGCATCCATCTATTGTCTATTTTGACCTGTTACTAATTAACTCAACAACCTAGTTTCTCTACTTTATACCTTTTGAAAATCTATACTTTGACCTTGAACTAGTCTTTTTAGATCAACCTTACTATTGAACTTCACCTTACTGAAACACCTGTTTGCTACATCTCTGAAGGTGACTTTTTTTCCCATTTATAACATTTGACCTTAGCCTAGCCTTATTGGCTTTACCTTACTAACAGATCTATTTCTTTACATCTCTAAAAAATTATCAACAAAAATGAGCTTATTTATCATATTATTCCAAAGAAGGAGATGCTCTTAGTGTTTGATTATTGTCCCTAGAATGATGAAGGACTGTATCAATCTTTACTGATTTAAGTTGACATAATTCTATAATATACAGAAAAAAATTGAATATATTGATAAAAAATTTATAAAATTAAAATACTTACTTATTTTAATATAATCCCATAATTATTAGCACAAAAATTTCCAAACCATCAAAAAAATCCAAGAAAAAAAGACTCCAAAAGGGCACTAAAAGAAAGAAAAAAAAAGTCATCAAGAGTACAAAAAAACAGAGAAAAAAAGAAGGCCAAATCACTGCTAAATAACAGGCAAAAGCGTCATTAAAATGTTTGTAAAAATGAGTGAAACATGCTGCAAAAATGATTTCAAAAAACATGTGGTAAAAAGAGAAAAAACAAGCCAAACAGATTTCAAAAACAAGCACAAAAAGCAAGGGAAAACACATGCAAAAAAACACAAGAAAGAGTCTAAATGAGTGCAATTAATAGCAAGAAAAAGGCACAAAAAGCGTGCTAAAGATGCATAAAAATTTCTGTAAAATGAGCTCCAAGTGAAAAGGCACAAAAAAAAAAAAAAAAGCAAAAACAGGCCAAAAAAAAAACAGGAAAGAAAAAACATGACTTGAAAATTAAAAATAGAGTGGTGAGAGAGACTTACCTTATGAGTTATTGAGAAAGATGTAACAGGACTACCAGAGGTTATTGAATTGAGGATTGAGGTACAGAGGGAAAAAAAAAGAAGGGAGTATGTAAAAAATGAGAGAAATGGGGAGTATAAAAAGTGAAAAATTATGTATTAAGAAAAAGTATGTGATTTGAAGTTATGGAGGGGGGGGGGGTAGGGAATGAAGTCAGCAAAAATGTCACAATAAAATGTTGCAAATTTCAGTGAGGGGTGTGGGCCAAGGATTGATGACACTGTAACAAATGTTACTTTTGTCTCAGTTTGCAACATTTTTTTGATTTAAAGGTCTAAAGTGGATCTTAAGTATAAAAAATAACTGTTTTGTTACTTTTGTAACCAGAAAAAAAATGTGGGCACATGATAAAAGCTTCCAATCCCTATCTTTAATTTAATACAGTTCTAGCTCAGCTGTAATTCTTATAGGAAGAAAATGAACTGAACACTGAGCATGCTAGCTTGCGTGGAATCAAATCTGATTTATTCTTGAGTCACCAATGGATTGAGGGATTGGAGCCTGTTAGAAGGTTTCAAGTTCTTTTTTGTGGTGTGTGTAATTTTTGTGCCTCATGGGAAAATGAAAATGAGTCATAGTGTGAGTAGAGAGGGAAGTCTGTGCATTACATGTCACAGGGATGAGGTGAGCCAGAAAAAGATGTTGTGGCCAACATCTAGTTGTGAAAAAAAAATTGTCAAAATAAGATGATTTCAGGTCAGAACTGACACCAATTTTTGAAATAAGTGACTTGTTTTCAAATTTTATGTGCTGATTTGGTTTGAAATCCACACTTAAGTTAAGTTCCGATTTGCCAGAACTGACACCACCTAATTTTCTGAAGATTAAAAATCGTGAAACTTGTTCTGATGTTTTCTAAATTTTGACTTCGTTTGCCACAATTTTTTACTCAAAAATAGTTAGCTAATCTTTTTATTTTTGATATTGAGGATGAATTTACTTATAAGATTACATTTTACATTGCATTTCTTAATCAATGAAATGGCTAGAAGCATATGGATTTTTCTGATAAAATTTATAACACTCTTAAATCAAAACCAGCACAACCGTAAAATTAGACCTCATTAAAATGATTTAATTTTTTACCTGCTCTTTATTTCAAAATACCGGTTTCCACCTTCTTAACCTTTGCTAAACGTATACCCACATAAAAATATGATAGAAGACAAACCCGAAATCAATTGATAGAGTGGAAAGTCACTCATCAATCAAGAAAAAATCATCCCATTGAATTTTTTTAGTATTGACAAATTTAGTTTTATGAATAAACTTATAGCTTAGAAAAGACACTAAAAATATGAAGATTAAAATATAAGAAGATATAATATTTTCCCACGAACTTTTGTCATTTATAAAAAAATTGAAGTAGAAAGACGTGTGAGGATATTTATTGCATAGGAGCATAAAAAGAAGTTCGTTAAAAGTTTTCACATCCGCGAAATTATGAGGTATTAGTTAAGTTGAAATAATGGACGCAGAGAGAGAGATTGTGTTTTTGTTTCAATGATTAATATTTGGATTTTTTTTTCGATATGGTACCAATGTTGTAATTATTTTTCAAGCACAAGATATTGATTCCGAAATTCGAACACAAAACATGAGGGAAGAGAAAATCAAATGTCATTTTGAATTTCATTGCATGGAGATTAATCTTCATGAATTTTATAATTATAGCGTTAAGAATCATTGAAATCTTTTTGATCATTGTTGCCCTCTTAATTCCTGAAGAAAAAAATAAATAAAAAATTATGACGTACCATTTTTCAGAAATAAATGCAGTAAAGCCATTGAATGTGATAATAGGAACAATCATCATTATCCCGTAGTATGTTAAAAAAGGCTGAAGAGGAGCCTTGAAGGCAAATTTATTTCGGTCTATTCCTTTGTCTTTAAGCCCGTAGAAAAACCTGAGGTATGACTAAATTGTATTAAAAAATGAAAAGACATTCAATCCTAGTTTTTTTCAAGACTTTATCGTTCTCTTAATGTTTTATATGTAATTTTTTATGCAAAATGAATTGATTTTCACTTACTATCAAAATTGTAAGCCATGTTAAAAGCCCAGTAATCGCAGCCGCGTTACAAAGCCATTGAAAAACTATTGTAGATTGCCGGTTTACGTTTAAGAAAGCCAATGAGGCCATAGCTGTGGTGACAGCCAGAGAAAACGAGGGCAGTCCGGATTTGGTACATCTGCTAAAAATCTTAGGCGCCATTCCTTCGCTAGAAAGGCCACACAATATACGGCTAGCGGCGTCTAATCAGAAAAAAAGAAACAAAAAGAAACATTAAAATAATTCTAGTCAAAATATTGAAACGAAATTTTCTGATGATAACTAGACCGTAATTTGAGTGACCAAAAAACTCAAATTATAGTGTCGAACGCACATAATGCAGAACATCCAGCAGATAGTGCAGATACTAAAATGATAGCATTAATTACTCCAGCCAGTTTCTCAGAAAGTGATCGCGTTGCAATCACAAATGGCGAGGATGCAACGTGCCCAGAATTTCCCAATAAAAGAGGGGAATTGGATGGAACAAGTAAACCGATTATGAAAACCCCTCCAACGTAAAAGAAAATAAGTCTATGGTAAGTTTTACATTAGTATTGCTTGCAATGAGATTAAATATATTTATATTATGTTGATTTAAAAACCTGATAAAAACTCCATTGATAACTTTAGGCAGCGTTTTCCTGGGCTCACTTGTTTCCCCGGCAGCGACCCCAATAATCTCAGAGCCAATGAATGCAAGGGAAGCCTGAATAAAGACTGCAAAAAATGAAAGGAAACGTCCAAGTGGTCCGGGAATGTTGTTTAATTGTGTAAATGGTCCTGGGTTGATCCAATACCTGATAGGAAAAATATTCAAAACGATATGAGGATGAAAAATATCTCAATCCCACTGACCTAAATCCAATATGATCATGATTTGGGGCACCACCTGCAATTTTACACAACATGATGCTTCTCAGTATCATGCTCAATTATAAATGTAGAAGACATAGGAAGAATAGGTTTAGTTTACCGAAGTCAATCACTAGTCCCATTATTATCAAGCCCACAATACCCAAAACCTTTACTAGACCTGACCGTAAATTTTGGAACGTGCATGATTCCAATCAAATGCAAAAAAGAATTTATCTGAGCGGTCTTCTATTGTTTTCAGTAAACTTAATATAATTCTCGTTCCAACATACAAAAGAAAAACTCCGCCTTAGTTAGGAATAATTGTTTCAAATAAGAAAAATAATCAGCCACCCTCATTATACAAAATATAAAAATAACTGGAACCTACTTCACCGTATGATCGCACCCCCACAAAGTTAATGATGACAGCCACAGACAGAAACTATATAGTTTCAGCCAGACTTAGCAAGCTGTTAAGTAAAAAAGATGAAAAATTTCTTGCCAGAGTGATGTATACGGCTACTGGGGTATGAGAGTCCCAATACCTTAAAAGAATAGCTGCAGCTGTAGCTTCGATAGGTAAAGCAACTGAATAGCAATACCTAATAGCAATATCGACTCTTTAAATAATCGAATTGTGGATGTTCTTCAAGAAAAACTTGGCAAACTGACCAATAATTTGTTCCCACTTATAGTAAAAATTCAATAGCTAGTCAGAGTTGCTTCAAATTATTCAACTGATAGTGAAAATCCATAATATAACTATGAGAAATGGTAACTAACCTGCAAAACCAAGGGCTGGATCAACAAAAATTGAAGCATATCGGCTGAAAGCCGAAGGATGAGGCGATAACGTCATCATTTCTCCCTAGAAATATCATGACCAGCTCCAGAAACAGTTCATTTCAAGGAAAAGAAGGACCCACTAAGGCTACCATCATGCTATAAATTACTGAACTCATAATACAATAGCCTAATAGAAGACCAACAGGCCCTCCAGTCCGGAGACTCAATCCACTGTTAAGAAATAGACCAGTTCCAATGGCGCCTATCGGGCACAGAAACATCATTAGTTTATTTTGTTTTTTCAATATGTTTTGCAAAAACTTCACCTCCTAAGGCTATCATGCTTACATGACGCTCTTTTAGTTTCTTTTTTAATGGTAAGCCGTCGCGAGCTTTCTCCAACGGCCGAGTGCTGAACACACTTTCGAAATCGATTCCAACGCTTCCTGAAGAATCTTTCTCTTTGCATGGATGTTGAGAAGGCTGAATCGGTCTCATCTTGAATAGTTTTTACAATGGAGTGACCAAAATTTTATTTGAGGATTGATCTGTAGCTCTTTTGAAAGGCTTTTGAAGGATAAAAATAAATACTGTGACAGCAACAGCTGCACCTTATCAACTTTTACGGTTCAAATCGGAATTTAAAAGCTTGGAGTGTCTCAATGTCTCAAAATTTTTGATTCAAAGGATCACAGGCCAGCTAGCTGTATTTTGGGTGAAACTACAGGGGGTTTAATACTTACAGATTGATAGTATTTCAGCTTGATAAAATAAATCACTGAAACACGTCTCTCTACCGCTTTGTGTTCTAAAAATGACGGAATGATCCTTAATTTTTTTTGACCAAGGTATCTATTATTTCCGCACAACAATTTGTAGTTACTTTGCCGAGTCTTACTATTGCGTCACAGACGACACCCGATTCGGGAAGTCGCAGTTTTTTATTCAGTTCTGATGGATTTATACAAATCTTTATAGTAATAAATAACGTATAACCAATTTTGCCAATACTAATGTCTGAACTTTTTTAATTTAACCTGTGCTAACATACTCAGTTTTTGAACTGGATGCTCTTTCTGCTACCTTCCAGCTTTCGTGAGCAACAAGATAAGCTTGTGATAAAAGATCTGCCAGTTTAGTGTTACAAGTGTGCTTCACAATAAGGAGATTTACGCATCAATGCTGAAGTTTCTTACTTAGATTGGCTGTTTGAAATTCCCCTTGGATTGTTTTGTCAAACTTCTACTGCTTGTGCTTCCTAACTCATTACTTAGATACTGGTTAATTTACTCTCTACCAGCCTGCATAGCCATACTATTAGATAGATACCTATGTTGATAACATACTAGAAATTTCTTTTGCGTAATAGGTTAGTGAAATAGGTTACACAGTGATGATAAATTATTACACACATATATATATCCCCTTAATGTGATAATGATGCTCCCATTTATTGTTATTGCATTACAATCAATAACCAACTTTCCATATCTGACTATTTGCGCCGCTTGTAATAACCTGTTACAACCGTCCATAGGTTGGCTCATTAACACTCGCCAACTCTTTCTGATCTTGTAACTTACGAGATCTTATTCATCTATTAAAAGGTTGGCTCATTAACACTCACCAACTCTTTCTGATCTTGTAA
The DNA here is from genome assembly GCA_030280995.1 of Hemileia vastatrix. Lineage (NCBI taxonomy): Eukaryota > Fungi > Basidiomycota > Pucciniomycetes > Pucciniales > Zaghouaniaceae > Hemileia > Hemileia vastatrix. Next base: position 27,340,751 of record JASXTE010000010.1, on the reverse strand, counting down.
CTTACGAGATCTTATTCATCTATTAAAAGGTTGGCTCATTAACACTCACCAACTCTTTCTGATCTTGTAACTTACGAGATCTTATTCATCTATTAAAAGACTTCGTAGATTAAAAGTCTGAACAACTCTCCACGCTAGCATGGACTCCACTAGCCATTCAGGACAATTGCTTCAGGACATTCCGGTCCTTAATTCATCCAACTACCTGACATGGAGACGAAAAATGATCTTTTATCTCTCTCAATGCGAACTTGACAACTTAGTTGAAGGAAAATTTCCTGCTCCTACTGATACCAAGGACAAAACAGCTTATCTTTCCAAGTGTCGTCGAGCTGCAAACATCATTGTTCAGAAATTGGACGACACCAATCTCAACACTTTGGTCAATGAATCAGAGAGATCAAATCCTATGAGATTATGGAGAAAGCTAGCTGAATGATACTCTGCCACGGGTCCGACAAATGTTGCAGCAGCGTACACGCAATTCAGTGCAATCAAATGTAGCGAGGGCAATATTTGCAGTTTCCTCACTGAATTACAATCTTCACTTAACGAACTCACGCTTATCGGGCAAAAGTTTGAAGACCAACATTATCCCTATTTTATCCTTGACAAACTCGCTGACTCATTGGAGATGCACCGAGCGATGATCATAAATTCTTCCGAAGACACCGGTAAACCACTCACCGTCGAGATTGTACTTAAGAAGCTTAGCCTGATTGCTGATCGACTTGATTCCTCCAAAACTGCCCTTGTCACCATTAAATAGGAAAAAGGCAACACCAGCATAAAGCGAGAGTATTGTTCCAATGGAAAACACAACCCTAAATTTCCTCACTCCGAAGAACAATGCTGGACACTCCATCCTGAGCTGCGTCCAAATGCTAAGAGCAAAACGAAAGCGGAAGCACCCAATGTTGAGGTGGCCAACATCTCCCATGAAATAATGCACCTCTATTCGGCAGTGATCAACAACTCATCAGAAGCGCCAAAATTCATATTTGACTCGGGGGCATCCTCTCATATGTTCCAGAACAAAAACTCTTTCCTCACCTATCAGCAAATTCATGTCCCAATCAAATTTGGAAATGGAGAGATGATTTACGCTAAAAGGACTGGCTCCATCGAACTCACGAACAATAATGATGAATCCGTCTTACTGTCTGGATGCCTGCATGTTCCAAAGATTAGTTGTAATCTTATAGCCCTTTCCCCCTTCATTAAAAAAGGATGTCGAATGAACGCCGACTCTGATGGCACCTTCATTATCAAAAACAATAATGGGAATAAAGTATTACCGGGAGCACTTATCCCAGGCTCCAACTTATATCAGATCCACGCTCAATGTGGTAAGTCAGAGTCCCCTCAAACATCACTCATTGCCTCTATCAAGAAATCTGACTTGAAATCTTGGCATGAACGCTTGGGACACATTAACCTCGACTACATCAAAAGACTTTTAACACATTTAGACATTCCATTTGATCATTCTGTTACCTCCATATTCTGTGAGCATTGCATCAAAGCAAAAAACCATAAACTGCCATTTTCTGGTCATTTCCCTAAAGCCACGAGGCCACTACAATATGTCCATTGTGATTTGAGCGGCAGATTAATTAAAACTAAATCTGGAAATGAATATTATTTTAAGTTGACTGATGCCTACTCATCATACAAGTTTGTATATCTACTCAAGAATAAGTCGGATGCCTTTGAGAGATTCCTATCATTCAAAAGATACTCTGAGAACCTCACCAATTATAAGCTCCTTAACTTAGTCTGTGATGGCGGTGGTGAATTCATAAACAACAAATTTTATGACCTTGCAGATAAAGAAGGCTTCAAGATCATTGTTACTTCTCCATACACGCCACACCAAAACCCAGTTGCCGAAAGGGGAAACCGCACCTCAGTGGAGATGGCAAAAGCCATGATCTTCAAAGCTAAGATGCCACATGAGTTCTGGGGAGAAGCTATAAATACTTCCATATTCATTGAAAATCATGTCCCGACAAGCTCCAACGACAATTTTCTTTCCCCGTTCAAAAAATTATTCAATAAAAAACCAAAGATAAAGAATCTGCAGACATTCAGGTGCCTTGCATATACCTTGATTGATAAGAAGGTGCGCTCCAGAAAATTTAGTAGTAATGCTGTAAAAGCATGTCTACTAAGTTTTTACGAGGAGCATAATTCTTACCAGCTACTCGACCTTGAAACAGGTAGACCATTCTATTCCCATAATGTCATCTTCAACGAAGAGATCTTCCCTTTCTGTGAACCATCAAAATCAAAAGTTTCTTGGCCTAATCTATTTGTTGAAGATGAATATGGGCCCACCAAGATGATCGTTGAGGCCCAGGATAATGACTTGGCGCCACCTTTGGTGCCTGATGAAGAAGAAGACAGTGACTCTCATTCCGCACAATCTGATGCCACAGAATCACTAAGCCATGACCCAGACATTCTGACAGCACAAAATCGCCCTTCAAGATTCTGGGATTACAGAACAACAAGCAACATCGCGCCACAAGACATATCTTCTGACATCAACCCCTCAAATTTCATTGAAGGTGGACAAACTAGGAGCCAGACTGATCACTACCACTCTCGAGCCAATCTCGCCCAAGAAAGTGCCCACCATTCACTGATCCCTATCTCGGAAACTTTCCTGACCCCCAACAGCTATGATCAAGCTCTGAGTAGCAACAACAGTTTCCAATGGAGGGATTCTATTGATTCGGAGCTGAAGTCGCTGCAGGATAAGGAGGTATGGGAAATTGTTGAGTGCCCAGAAATTTCCAGACCAATTGGAAGTACCTGGGTCTTTAAGATAAAACTTGATCACAACAACAACATAAATATGTTTAAGGCAAGATTGTGCGCCCAAGGCTTCTCACAGAAATTCGGCATAGATTACACCGAAACCTTTGCCCCAACTGGAAGACTAACTACACTACGCCTACTTCCCGCTTTGACTGCAACAGAAGGTTGGTTGTTCCACCAAATGGATGCAAAGTCTGCCTTCTGCAACGGGATTCCAGAAGAAACCATCTACATGCGCCTTCCCAAAGGAGTCAGGAAACCACCGGATCTGAAGGACCCTGTTCTGTTGCTTAAGAAGTCCCTCTATGGCCTAAAGCAAGCTTCGAGGTGTTGGTACCATCTTGTTAAAAAATTCTTCATCAACAATAATTTCAAATGTAGCTCAGTGGACCCGGCACTTTTCATTCATAAGGATCCAAATAAACCCTGATTTGTTCACGTCCACGTGGACGATTTCTCAATTTTTGGCAAGGACATCCAGTGGTTTAAAGATTTGATCTCGCACAACTTTGAAATGGAGGATCTTGGGGAGTCTCAAATGATTCTGGGCATCAAAATTGTGTGAAACCCTGAAGACGAGTCAATCACGTTATCTCAATCCAATGAAGTCAATGCCATATTAAATCTCTACAAGATGGCAGAATGCAACACCATATCTACACCGATGGATATCGACTCGCGCCTGTCGGAAGCTGAAGACAAAGACCATGAATTATTTGTAAAATCTGGACTCAATTATAGATCAGCAGTAGGCCACCTTAATTATCTCACCCAATGCACCAGGCCCAATCTGGCTTTTGCTTGCATCCAACTGTCACGTTTCCTCAATAAGCCAGGGATGAGCCATTGGAACGCCTTCATGCATGTCTTACAATATCACAAGGGCACCCCTAACTTCGGAATCAAGTTCAGCCCACTTGCTGACAGTTTTGCGCCCTTAACCGGATATTGCGACGCAGACCACAGCTCATGTCCTGATACACGCAGGTCTACTACTGGATACATTTTTACCTTGAATAACTGCACGATTAGTTGGAGAACTAAAAGGCAGACTACCGTTTCGCTTAGCACGTCTGAATCTGAAGCAAAAGATGTAGTTGAAGCTGGACAGGAAGCAATTTGGTTGAATCACCTATTGCAAGACCTCAACATTCCAAAATACCAATGCTCCAAGCCGATCCAAATCTTCAACGACAATCAGGGGTGCATTTCACTCACTAAAAATCCACTATATCATGCCAGGACTAAGCACTTAGATATCTTTCTCCACTGGATCCGAGAACAAGTCGACAGCGACATATTCATCGTCCCATATATGCCAACAGACAGAATGCCTGCCAACATGCTCACCAAAGCTCTCAACCACGTCAAGCTGAGAACGCACCTCGACACACTTCATATATCCCATGAGTTACTCAGCAAGGGAGAGTGTCAAACTTCTACTGCTTGTGCTTCCTAACTCATTACTTAGATACTGGTTGATTTACTCTCTACCAGCCTGCATAGCCATACTATTAGATAGATACCTATGTTGATAACATACTAGAAATTTCTTTTGCGTAATAGGTTAGTGAAATAGGTTACACAGTGATGATAAATTATTACACACATATATATATCCCCTTAATGTGATAATGATGCTTCCATTTATTGTTATTGCATTACAATCAATAACCAACTTTCCATATCTAACTATTTGCGCCGCTTGTAATAACCTGTTACAACCGTCCATAGGTATTCTTTGATCACTATCCTGCTTTATCACTTTCACCAGACACTTACATTTAACATCCATTAGGTTGGCTCATTAACACTCGCCAACTCTTTCTGATCTTGTAACTTACGAGATCTTATTCATCTATTAAAAGGTTAGAGTCTTATTTTTACATAGTAATATGCACCCATTGATCGTTATCGCATTACAATCAATAACCACCTTTCCATATCTGACTATTTGCGCCGCTTTTAATAACCTGTTACAACCATCCATAGGTTGGCTCATTAACACTCGCCAACTCTCTGATCTTGTAACTTACGAGATCTTATTCATCTCTTAAAAGACTTCATATGTTTCAATGCATCTTACTTTGCTACTGGTAGTCTTGCTCCCATATATATTCTTGAAGTTCAGTGACACTTGAACCTATTAAAATGAAAAATTAAGAATAAGTGCTAGTAAGCAGCATCTCAATACATATATATACATATATATATATATATATGAATATGTATATAAATATAAAAATTATAAGAAATCTAAATTTAAAAATCTCAAATTTAAGAAATATGATGAGGTGAAAATTGATTCTTAATAAATAAAGTTTTGAAAATAAATCACCAAAAAATATCACTTCCAACACCATTCGTAACAGTTGTGTAACAATTGCATAATAAATACATAACAATCTTTATGTCCCCTGGCAATCAACAATAATTGTAATGTATTTGTTACACAACCGTTACGCAACTGTTACCCCGTGTGGCGTAACAAACAAATTTGGTAGTGTATTGATTTTCTAACAAGTCCCCCCTAATATTTTGTGGTGAATAAAATTAGAAAAACAGATTTATTAAGCAAAAAAGGATGGAATTATGATTTTAATAATTAGATTTTGTCAGTTAAAACATCTCTGATAGCGGGCAATGATGATTAAGCCAACCTACTCACGATTGTAACAGTAGGTTGCTGTAAGGTAGGACACCTTTTAGGGAAATGCAGAATTCCAAGTAAGCAATAGCGCAAATTAGCTCAAGGAATCAACTCTAGTCACCTTTTAGGGAAATGCAGAATTCCAAGTAAGCAATAGCGCGAATTAGCTCAAGGAATAAACTCTAGTCACCTGCAGCAGAAACCAGTTAACTGAGTATTTCACGTGAAGTATCATTAAGAGAAAAATAAGTAGTAGTATAAAAGTATAGGTACCTTTTAGGGAAATGCAGAATTCCAAGTAAGAAATAGTGCGAATTAGCTCAAGGAATCAACTCTAGTCACCTAAAGGTAAATCAATCTAATGTTAACAGTAGTAAAAAGGATAAATAAGTGAAGGAGGGAAGGCAACATTGCCTGCAGCAGAAAACAGTTAACTGAGGAATACTGGACTAAGAACTGGTCCTTTTTATCTCATTACTGGACTGTTTACAGCTGCAGGTAAGTATAGGTACAAATGTAACTTGTATGATGAAAGAAGTGTAAATACAGATGTAGAGTAATTAAAGGAGGTGTAGATACACGAAAAAATGCAATTATATCTAGGAGACTAAGTAGTAAGACAGAATCAAGTACGTGATGTAATGTGATAGAGTAATGGTGAGATGCTGATTAATATGACTGAGTCTAGTAAATGACATTCTGATTATGCTATCATGAAGAGGTAATAGATTACGTGTGTAAAGTCGAGTCTTTTATTCTAATACCCTCCTGTCTTGGGAGACTGCAGGCAGTAGACCACAAGACCTGAGAAAAGATGAGAGCACCTTTCCAGGAGTTGCCTTTGTGAGACAATCAGCTAGCATGGAAGTAGTAGGAGTGTATGGTATATTGATTTTTCCAGTCAGGACTTGTTTGAAAATCCAGTGGTACTTTACTTCAATATGCTTGGTTCATGCTTGAAATATGGGGTTTTGTGAAAGTGAAATTGCTCCTTGATTGTCGCCAAATATAGTGATAGGGAGAGAGATAGTATAATTTAGTGATTCGAGGAGGGAGATAAGCCAGATTGCCTCTTGTCCAGCTGAAGTACATGATCTTTATTCCGCCTCTGATGATGATAGGGAAACCGTGTGTTGTTTCTTTGCTTGTCAGGAGATAGCACCACCATTGAGAAAGAAAAGATACCCTGTTGTAGATCGTCTAGTACTGGGACATCCTGCCCAATCTGCGTCAGCATAACCAACAGGAAGTGACCAAGAATGATGTTCAAGAGGTTGCTGAATTGTTGGATTTTTTGAGAATCTTAACGCTAAATGGACTGTACCTGCCAGTTACCGAAGAATATGTTTGTAGGCTATCCAGTGAGCAATCCCAGGGTTTTCTAGGTATTGGGATAGTTGACTGACAGCAAATACCAGATATGGTCGAGAACATTGGACCAGATAGTTCAGGGACCCAACAGCGCTTCTGTAATTGATCTTCAAGTTATTGAAATGTTCTATTTCAATTGGAGTGGCAGGGAGTAACTGGCAGTGTGGTAATAGAGGAGTGACAACAGTTTTGCAGGACGCCATGTTGTATTTGGTCAAGAGGTTAGATATATAAGTTGGCTGTGACAATTGAACAGTATTTGTTGATGAATCGTTATCAATCTTCATTCCCAGGAAATATTTAAGAGGCCCTAAAAATTCCATATTGAGTCTAGCCTTAATTTGAAGTTTGAACACAGATAAGTCTTTACCAAAAACTGCTAAGTCGTCCACATGTAGGTAAACAAAGAGAGGCTTTTCCTTGTCTATCAAGGTGAATAGGCAGGGATCTGCTGGAGATGGAGATAGATTTATAGATTGAAAAAATTCTTGATTTCTTTTGACCAACAGCAAGGTGATTGTTTAAGACCATAGATGGAGCGCTTGAGTTTAAGGACAGGATTGTTGAGTTTTTCGGTAACATTCACACCAGGAGGTATTTTCATGTAAACATATTCTTTGAGAGAACCATGAAGAAATTCTCCCTTTACATCCATGTGTTCCATCTCATAGTGGTGTTGAGCCGCAAGTGCAAGAAGGGTCCTGAAGGTGGTAAGCCGGCCGGTGGGGAAAAAGGTTTTAAAGTAATCAATTCCTTCTTTTTGGTGGAACCCCTGAGCGCATAGTTGGGCTTTAAACTTTGAGATGCCTCCTGATTCATTTTATTTTACAGTGAATACCCATTTGTTACCAATAGCTTTTCCATCATTGGGTTTCTCCACAATATCCCAGACTTGATGTTTGGCCATGTTGTCTAGTTCAGCTGTGATAGCTTCTGACCAAGCATCTGCATTTTCTCCAGACACTGCTTGTTGGTAAGTAGGAGGTATAGGTACTTTGGATGCTAATGGGAGAGAGTTAATATGAAGAAGTTGATTAGGTGGTTGTCTTTGTCGTGGATGATTAAGGATGTTATTGGGATTTATATCGGAGTTGATTTCTTTTGGTGGGGGTTGGTCAATTGGGACGTAGGTAAACCGTTTAGATACTGGAATAGTTTTAGGACCAATTAAGCCTTGTACTTCTTCATCTTCAAGGTCATTTGATTCAGAAGAATCTGAAACTGAGATTGAAGAGTCTGGTTCAGGTGACGCAGAAAAAGGTAAATTTGAATTTTCTTCTGATTCACTCGGGGAAATCTGTGAGTCAGTGAGATTAGTGTCCATACTCTCTTCTCTCAGCGTTGGAAAAGGAACAATATTCTCAGTTAACTGAGCCTGTCTCAGCTTTAGGTAAGGAAAGCTTTCTTCATTGAATACAACGTCATGAGAGTAAGAGATGGAGTGATTGGTTGGATCTAGTAATCTATAGGAACTCAATTTTTCATCATACCCAACTAGTATTAAATGCCGAGCTGAAGAATTAAATTTTCCTTTTCTTAGTTTCTTTGGAATTAATGAGTATGCGCTACAACCAAAAGTTCGAAGATGGGTAAGTTTAGGTGGGGAACCGAATAATTTTTCATAAGGTGAGATCATTTGTTGACTTTTGGTTGGAGTCCTGTTGTAAAGGTAAACTGCTGTAGTGACAGCTTCGGCCCAGAGTTCTGGAGGAAGGTTGGCCTGAAATAAGAGGGCTTTGGCCTTTTCTGTCGTGGTCCTGTTAGCTCTTTCGGCAACTGTGTTTTGTTTTGGAGTATAGGGTGCAGTGATATGCATTTGTATTCCCTCTTTATATAAATAATCTTTAAACTCTTTATTACAGTATTCTCCACCACCATCATTTACTAGGTTACAGATTTTTGTGTTAAGCGCTAGTTCAATGGTTTTCTTAAAGTGTAGAAATGTAGAGAAGGTATCATTTTTATTTTTTAAAATATAGATAAAGCGATAGGAGGTATAAAAATCTGTTAATTGAAAATAGTATAGACATCCTCCTAAGGAAGGGGGGAATATTTTTTTGCCCAAATCAGAATGAATGTATTCCAGGGGTCGTGTTGCTTTGGGTAAAGTTCCAGGAAAAGGAAGGGCATGATGTTTGGCATCAACACAGCTCTCGAAAAAGGGATCAAGTGAGTCTGAGGGTCTAATATAGTGGTGTTTTCTTAAATGATCCATGACAGCTTTTCCGGGGTGACCTAGTCTGTTATGCCAAATGGCAGAGCTGTTAGCTACTGAAAGAAGAGAAACATTAGTAGGAGGAGACTTACCAGTGAATACATTTTTGAGTACGAATAAATCATCCACAAAATCTCCTACTACTCTGAATCCAGATTTAGTGGTGAGGAGGAATGAATCCCCAGTGATGGTGAGCTCCATACTACTATGTTTCTTTCTTAAAGCGCCTAGACTGATAAGGTTGATTTTTAGTGAAGGAACAAAGAGACAGTTGTCGAGTATCATTTGTTGGTTGTCTGAGGCTAGAATGACAGAGCCGCTTCCTTTGGATGGAGCTGTGGAGTCATCACCAAATGCGATTGTTGATTGAACATTGTTGAGAGAGCAGAAATGTTCCATGGAATTGAACATATGCTTAGTTGCTCCACTGTCTAAAATATAGGTGTCCTCGATGGGGTTTGTGAATGTAGATAGGAATCTGGGGATAGATGGTTGAACCTGAGAAAGATCAATTGCGACATTGGCTTTAGCGGTTTCTGCTTTCTTGGTACGTAAATGAGGGTGGAGTTGAAAACAATCTTTTTCGTCATGTTTAGTTTTGGGGTTGTGTTTTCCTCCAGTGCAGATTTTGTAAGGTTTTTTACCTGAGACTTTGAATGCCTTGGGTTGTTCTGTTTGGTTGATGGTATTTTTGAGAATATAATTATCAAGAGCTTGGATGAGATTTTCAATGGTGATTGATTCTTTTCTGGCTTGAGCATTATGAAGTAGTGATTCCCGAAGAGAGTTAAACTCATTTGGCAGTTGATATAAAAAGTATGAGGCAAGCAGGTGTTCCTTGAGTTTGATTTTTACAGCCCCTAATTCAGATTTGATAGTTTTAATTAATTCGATATATCTTGGGATATCTCCAGGGTAGGTAACTAGAGCAAACTTCTGGAAAACGCGCATTTGGTTAGTTTTTCTGGATGATTTATAATGGTCGGCTAGTTTTTTCCAGAGCTTATGAGGTTCGTTTTTATTTTCAGCAGTAACAAAGACTTGCAGATGATAAGAGTTCATGAATTGGGTAATATATCCAGCAGCCTTTTTTTTACGGAGTCGAAATGGTTTGAAGTCAGATAGACTCATTATAAAGTGGATGGAAACTTATAAAAGGAGAAACTAGGTTGAAGAAACTGAGTAGAGTGTTAAATCTCAACAGGAAGTGCCAAATTTTGTTTTTGATAATGGAGTTTTTCAATCATTTAATCATTACAGCTTAAGAGATGATTTAACCATCCTAATTAATATATCAGCTTTTTATATGTAATTAGAGGCCTAAATATTTTTACCTTTTAGTAAAAGAGAAGTATAGATTCACATTAATCTTCACAACACCAAGTTTTTTTCTTAATTTTTTTACAATCTCACTCAAAAAGGGTAAAGAAGGAATATGACATTCAAATATATTTACATAGGAGGTGACAGAAAAATAAGGAGAAAACAGGGATTAAGAAATAAAATTGGTTAACTAAAAAGAGGAAAGTTGTTGGTGAATTGTTTTGTGTTTAATAAGTAATTTTCAAACTCCAAGATAATTGGTCAGGGAGAGAGAATGGAAGAAGTTTTAAGTGGGACTTTGTGGTGATTAGCAGCTTGGATATGTGTGGTTCTGATGTCTGTGTGATCAGAAAAAAAGAGCAACAAATTCATGGGTTTGTCTTTACTTTTGGAGGCAAACATGGGGCAATGTTGGGAGTCAACTATCTTGAAATGGAATAAGTAGTTTTTAAGGGGAAAATATCCAGATTAGAACTGTGAAAAATCAGTTGCATGAGTGTGTGTGAGCATGGGTAGTTGATAGAAAATGACAAGCAGAGAAAACCTGCCTCTTAGCTTTTGGAGGGAGTCAGAGCTAGGGGAAGCAAGGAGAGATTTATAGTATAGTTTAAAAAGTGTTTTGAGTGATGTGGAAGATGGAGGAAGGGGAGAAAACAGAGCAGAAGAGATGGAAAGTGTCGGTCAGTTGTCTAGAAGAGATAAGAAAAGAGGGAAGAAATGAGAGGAGGAGAAGGAGGAAAGGAGTATGGATAATAAAAGAAATAAAATTTAATAAAATTATTTAATTTATTTAGAGAAGGCAACGATGAGTGAGCTGAGAAGAGACAACAAATTGGTTTTATAAATATTATTATTATTTAAGTAAGAGTTCTGCGCGGCAAACAATATAGTTACTATCAGACTTAAGGCAACCTTTAATTTGTTATATAGACTTTTAATTAGAATTGTATTACTAATAAAAAAAAATATAAACGTAGTAAAATAGTTTTTAATTTGTTGAGTGTATAATAAGTGATAAGGCTACAGGGGATTATCCAAGGCCCTTTTATAGGCAATGGGTCCTCTGAAGCGCTACTATATTTGTAAATACAATGATTAGAATGGAATAAAACAAACATATCAAAAGAGTAAATGAAACATAACACTATAGAGAAAAACATGAAACAAATAATTAAAAGCCCAATTAAGAATCCAATTTCCCCGCCATTAATCCCCAAATCAGTAAGTGACAATAGTGAATAACTAAACAAGATTGGAAACATAGGAACTATGAGAAATATAAATCCCAACAGATGGTACATTCTGATTAGAGGACATTTTAAGTGAAACAAAAAATAATTTGACGCAACAAAACAAGCAATTAATCTCAATTTAGTCCAAATTAATTTATTTGTTTTTTCTAACACAATTAAGGGTCAAAAGAAGCGTCCTTAATTATTGTTTAGTATCATATGAGAGGTATTATTTAATATATAAATTTAAGTAATTAATTTAAATATATTATAAATCAAATTTACACTTGTAATTATAATATATGTTTTTTAATTAATTAAATATAAATTTATAATTATTAAATACATAAAAATGCGCCATTATTTGTAGAATATATTATATTATGCTCAATTTAATTGTATATAAAAATATATATAACCAATAAATTTAATGTAACATTTGTATATAATAAAATTCTTATATAATTTCATTGTGCAATAAAATATTAAGTTATATTCATTAAATACAAGTCTTACCCATTCTTTAAGGTTTTATAATTTATATATCATTTACTGGACTCCTGGAATAGCCTGGCTGACAGAAAGTAAGGCTAGGGGGTGAGAACTATTGGCTAGTGTGTCCTCCATTATATTATCTGGGATTCCAGATTGTCCAGGGAATCACTGAAGGGAGATAGAAATGGAAGGGTTGACACTTTTAAGATGAGATATTTTGAGGAAAATAAAGTGGAGGGTGAATATGTTGGATGTGGATGGGGAGAGGAGGGGAGGCAAAAGGAATTTGATTGTAGCCTGGCTTTCAACCAGTAGGGTGAGAGATTCTAGGTGGGGGTGAAAGGGATTAGAGAGAAATAATTGGAACCAGCCCTAGTAAAATGCCAATAAATTCAGCTTTACAAACCATATTTGCTAATGTGTCTCCCTATTGGGTAACATATGAAAAAGTGAGACTGAGGTAAAATACCACAGCAAAAGGACCTGAAGAGAACTTTGAACCATAAGTGTAGATGAAATATGATGAAAGAGGGGAGGAAGAAGTAGAGGAGAATACTTCTCTTTTTGCAAAATTTTTATAAGTCAATATGTTGCTACTGAAGAGTGGAGGGGTCAATGGGGATTTGGTATGAACATCTTGTGTTTAGATTATCAAGGGAAAAGGAGGAAGGGTTGTCAAGCTGGTGGTGATGGGCCTTGAGGGAGGGTTGTGAAATGAGGATTCTGTCTAGTTTAGCTATAATGTTACTTGGGTGGATAGATAGTAGTTGGATCTAGGTCTTGGGTGTTCTGAGAGCTAATCTTTGAAGACATGTTAATGAATCTGAGTCATGAAGGAGGGTACATACTGGGGTAGTGAGGAAGCAACCAATCTCTCTTCAATTAGCTCTATTTCCAACCACCTGGAGCATTTTGGTTGCATCTATGAGGCTCTCTTTGGTTGATGAGAGACACTAGAGGCATAGCTAGTTTGAAAGTGAATTAAAAATGAGATGAGAATGTTACATTGGTGGAAGGGTATGCCCCAACCTGAGGTTGCTATATAGTGGATGTTTTTGGCAGAAGAATGGCCAATGATAGAGAGGTTTTGCCTTGTATGAAAGAATTATTAGATTTTATGTTAAATAATTTAGTTAAGATAAATAAGATGGAAAATATGGGCAATGAAATAATAAATTTAATAATAAGATTAATGGGGGGGAAAAGGCCCAATAGAATGATGATTGTGAGATGGAGGAAATGGTCTAACTAAAAAGTTGACTGATAATGATTCTGGGACAATGGCCAGTGTTAATGTGGCAGCAGGAAAAAAAGGCTGGTGTAAATATAGTGTTGCCGGGACAAAGGCCTGTATAAACGTTGTGGTAGCCTAAAGTTTAGTATGGCACCTAAGTACCTAAATGGAGTTATTACGGCGTGCAAGATTGGCGTTATTATTTTATAAAAGGGTTTTATTAAATTTATTTGAGTCTTAAATATAAAGAAATTTGGTTAAAAACAAATGCCTACGCGAAAACAATTTATTTTACGGAGAAAACTTATTTTTACGGTCTGAAGAATTTATAAGTATCAAGTCGAGTCACTCAAGAACTTTGGGAAATTTTCCCAGAATTTTTACTATTTTTCTTATATTTTTAAATGAATTTTAAAGTTTTATAGAAATATTTACGTTTTCAGAAAATACTTAACTTTGATGAATTTTCACGGGGTAATTAGAGCTGCGCAGACTACGAAAATTAGTTTGGAATATAAAGGGGAAGTAGCTCTATCATGTGTAATTTTTCTAGATTCTTTATTATAGTTTTTAAGGTTCTAATTAAGTCCGGAAGTCCGGATGGACTCCGCTTCGACTCCATACGGACTCCGTACGGGCTCCGGATTGACTCTGGGAGAGCTCTGGAGGGGAAAACTTAGGCACGTGACTAGGTATACTTAAGAGCCTCTCAAACTCGAAATTGAGGGGGACACAACATACAGCTTAATCATTGACCACCACAGTCTCATTTTTTATTACTCAACAAATTAAATAAATTGTAATACCCTTATAACTTTATATTTTATATATAACATTTTAGAAATACTACTCAACAATTTAAATCACACTTCATACAGGGTATCTTTAGAAAGGTCTTCATCACTGGGACTTGATTATTGCTGTCTCATAAAAATTTAAATTATTATAAAAACATAAAAGTCAATCTTTTCAGATCTTTCACTGGTACACCTTAATTGTTGTTATCAGAATTTCTTTTCTCAACAGCCACTTTTATTTAAATCTCAATAAGCGTTAATTATTTTAGAGTTTCATTATTTTTATCAATCAGATCCAAGTAGACTGGTTAGCTTAGTGATTTAGAATTCCCATTTTGTTATTTTTATTGAAAGGACGGGGTTTTCAGCTAAATCCACATATCTCCTCCGGATTCTGCTTACAGCAAGGCAACTGTAAGAGTTTACCTTACCATAGTTGGTGCCCAACGTGGGGTTCGATTTCACTAGCTTTCTTTAAAGACTTACTTGGATCAAGAACGTTCTTAGCCTGCAAGAGGCTTATTTTCTGGAATTCTAATTGGATTTTTGTTATTGGGCTGCAAGAGGCTTGTTATTTTATCGATTGTTAACGCATTTCATTACTTATTGGGATGTCTTCTTCTGCTGTTGCTTCTGGATCTTCTAACCCTCTTACTCCCTCAGTTAGAATTGTTTCTTGGGATGGCCCAAAGTTTGATGGGGAGGAGGTTAAATGGTTCATTAGCAGGTATGAAGCTGCTGCTGCTGTTGATGGTGCTTCTCATGTGGACATGGTGAAGCAAGTTAGATTTTTTATTGCTGATAGGGAGGTTGAAAAAGAGGTTATTGCTATGCAGGCATTCAAGGACAAGGATTGGGTTAAGCTTTCTAAAGCTATGGTTGATAGATGGGGTGTTAGGTTTACTATGATGGACCTCAATAAAATTGTTGGAGACTGACAAGCAAAAGGTGGAGTTTCCTCTATGGCTGACTTTAAAAATCTCTGTGTTCAGTTTGATGAAGTGGTGGAATATCTCATACTGGTGGACGAGTTAGTGCATGAGAACCAAGCAAAAGATTTGTTTTGGTCAGAATGCAGCAGGGATATTCAAATGGATGTCTTGAAGGATCTTTCAAGAAAAGATTTGATGAAGGAACTTCCTAATGGTGAGCAGAAACTGCCAGCTCTGGAGGTTATCAAAGACAACATTCAAGCCCATCTAAAGTTATTGGCGTTGGACAAATATCAAGAGTCATGCACTCAATATGTTAGCAAGGTTAGTGAATTTTTGGCTGAAAATAACAATATCATGGTCAAAGCCCAGGAGGCCAAGAAGGCACAAATGGGATTACAAGCTGCAAAAGTTGAGGGCAATGTAGATAATAAGATGGTCAATCACTTGGCTGATTTAACGAAACAATTAAAAATATTTGTTCAAGAGACTCAGAAGGCCAACAAGGCCCCAATCGCTTCTTCGTCGACGTTGACTTCTTATCAGTCCAGAGGTTATGAACGTCGAAATTATAATGGCAATAATAATGGTAGCCGCTTCCCAGGAAATGGGAGAAATGGTGGCAATGGTGGTAATGGATATAGAGGTGGCTATGATGAGCCAAAGGTGTGCTCCTATTGTAATAGGAGGGGGCATAGAGAAACAGTTTGTTTTGCTTTTGATAAGGATATGGATGCTGGGCGAGTTTTATTTGATGGTAAAGTTTATAAATTTCCTGATGGTTTGTTCATCAAGCCCAGTGATGGACAGTCTCCTTCTGATTTGGTCAGAAGAAGTTTAACGGCTGAAAGGAGAGCCAGATTTGAAGAGGTGACGGAGGAAGATGTTAATGCCAAGGGTGGAAAAAATGGTAATGGTAATGGTGGAAAAGCTGACAAAGGTAAAGAGAAAGAGGTCAGTAAAGCCACATTTTCTACTTCTTTTGGAGGTTTAGATCTGGCGACGGTTGCCCAGGTGGAGGGTAGCTGTATGGCTGGCGAATACGATGTTAATGCTGCTAGAAGAGCAGCTGCTACTAAGGCGAAGAGTAGCATTCAGAGCCAATTGAGGGCTAATCCTGGCAAGGCCAATAACAAAGTGAACCCTTACTCGAAGGACAAAAATTCTAGTGCTCAAACTGCCGCCAACAAATTGAACCCTTACTCTAAGGACGAATTATATAAAATTCAGAAGGGGATTGCTGATATGGGGCCCCCTAGTTACGGCAAGTTTGATTTAAATGGTGAGCCTATGCCAGAGGATGATTTGGATTCTGAGGAGGACGTACCGTTGGTGACTCTACCCAGACCAAGTTTTAGCGGTCCCATCCCAATGGAGGGAGTAAGAAGGACTAGCAATGGATCAGGATTAGTGCAAGAAGCTGGTGACGGAGTTAGGGTTATAGAAAGTGAAGATGTTATAATGGGGGGTGAAGATGGCTCGGTTGGACCTCAAGAGGTACCCAGGGCCAAGGTTGTTAAATCAAAGGTCCAGTATGAGCGGCCAGTAGTTTCTGGTCAAGCTAATGCGATGGACGCAGTTTTGAATAGGGTGAATCAACTGCAGATTCCCTTATCTTTGGGGGAGTTATTTACGATTAGTCCGGCGCTTGCTGAAAAGCAAAAGAAGCATTTGACAAGGCGTCGGGTTTCCACTGGAGAGGTGGAATATATTTGTGAAAATGCTGAAAAGTTTGGGGAAGATGTAGATACGCATTTTTCCGCTCCCCTGGGTTACCTGGTGGTAACTCTAAATGGTAAAGAAGTAAAGGCATTGGTCGATTCAGGGTCTCAAATTAATTTAATTTCATTGGAGCAAGCGACGAGTATAGGCTTGCCAATTAAAAGTGGGACTGGGGGAAACCTCAGAGGTATTGGAGGGTATGCAACAGAGCTGATGGGCACAGCTGAGCATGTCAGGTTAGGCATTGGTGGATCTGTTGGTAAGGTTCACTTTTATGTGGCCAGAGGAGCAGTCAAAACTGTTCTTGGAGGTCATTTTTTGATGGATTTTGAGGCCAGGATAGGGTATCAAGCTGGCATGGGGATTAGTTTGGAGATCACTGGTGAAGATATGCGGAGGTTACATATGCGGTTAGCGCCTCCTGGAGATGAAGGTTGGGAAACACGGCCAGGGATTACTACTCTGTGCCAGTGTTGTGTTTGCACCAAGAAGCGGCATATTAAACGGACAGCTTCTGGTGAATTATGTTTGTTGGAAAGGGATGGATGCCCTCATATTTTGGGGTAGCAGGGGCTGATCACTCTAATGGTGTAATCTCTCCTCAGGATGAGATCCCGGATTGCAATAGGTCAGCTCACTTGGAGATAATTCAAGTGGATTCTCAATTATTTTCTGTTAATATTACTTTGGAGTGCAAAAACGTTTTGGACTTTTCTATATGTTTATTGGATTTACCCTGTTTTTCTATTAAATTTAAAAATGGTGAAAAAGGCAAAATGGGCCAAATTAGGTTGGATAAAAATTGGAAAGGTATGTTTTATGACCTCCAGAAAGAGGGTAAACAGCGAAAAACTTATCAAAACCAAATTAAAAATCTCAGTATAAGTAAAACACAAAAAAATAACTTATGTGAAAATGTTATTCCGGACCTCCAGCAAGAGGTTAAACTGCAAGTATCTCCTTCTATTATGGACCTCCAGCAAGAGGGTAAACTGCAAAAATCACATCAAAACCCGATTAAAAATCTCAGTATAATTAAAACACAAAAAAATAATTTTTGTGAAAATTCAATTCCGGTCCTCCAGCAAGAGGTTAAACTGCCAACTTTCTTTACAGGTGATTTACTGTTGGATAAGGGAAGCAAAGGTGTTGGAAAATCTGTTTATAAATTAGACGAGGGAAAGGAGAAAAGGGTAAAATTTAAAAATGAAATAAAATATTTTTCTAATTTTTCTTATTCCGATTCTGGCGATGAAGAAGATTCATTTGATGAAATTTTTAACGGCGATACAAAAGTAAAAGTTTTACCTCAAGTTTATTTAGATGTGGACGCAGCCAAATATAAGAAAGTAGCAAATAAATTTCGACCAATTAATGAACCGCTACCTGCTGAATTAAATCCACCTTTGAGAAGACCAAGGTTATCAAGAGATCCTTATGAAAGTCCCTTGGTAAAGAATCCGCCTGAATTTTCTGAGACGTCAAGAATCACTTTTGAGAGACTGGGTGTTGTTAATTTTGGACCTGATGGTTGGTTGTCTGGAGAAGAGAAGAAGTTGTTGTTGGATGTGATGGTCAAGTGAGAGAAGGCCATTGCTTTTGTAGAAGAGGAGAGGGGTGTGTTGAAGCATTCCTATGGGGAGCCTTACAAGATTCCTGTGGTATGTCATGAACCGTGGCAGCAGAAACCGATTCCTATTCCGGCTGCATTAAAAGAAGCCTATATTGAAGTTGTCAGAGAACGGATACGCACTGGACTGTATGAGCAATCAACGTCAAGTTATTCTAGTCCGGTATTTTGTATCAAGAAACCGAATAGCAAGCTTAGAGTTGTTCATGATCTTAGGGAATTAATTAGGGTTACAATAAAGGATGCTGGGATACCGCCTAGTGCTGAGGAGTTTGTTGAAGCGTTTGCAGGGAGAGTGTGTTATGGTTTGGGAGATATTATGGGTGGATATGATGAGAGAGAGTTACATCCGGACTCAAGGCCTCTAACTACATTCGATACGCCACTTGGACGTTTACAGTTAACAAGATTACCTCAAGGAGCAACAAATTCGGTTGCAGTTTGTCAAGCTCAGATGGCTTGGATCCTTCAAGACAAAATTCCAAAATATGCTGGAATCTTTATAGATGATGGAGGAATTAAGGGACCAACAACGGACTATGATAACCAGGTGTTGGAAGAGAGTCCCGGGATATGCAAATTCATTTGGGAGTTTGCAATTACATTAGAAAGAATCTTGTTTTGAATTGAAGAGGCTGGTTTAACTATTTCAGGTTCAAAATTTTCATGTTGTGTGCCAGCCTTAGAAATATTAGGCCATGTGGTATGTAGAGAGGGTAGGATTATGTCCAAGAAGAAAGTTAACAAAATTCAGTCCTGGCCAAGACCCAAGAATACGACCAAAGTTAGAGGGTTTTTAGGTGTTTGTGTATATGTTAGAATGTTTATCAAGGAATTTTCTTCATTGGCAGCTCCATTGAGACGGTTAACAAGAAAGGATGCAGACTGGGAGTGGGATGAAGAGTGTGAGAAGGCGTTTGTGAAGTTGAAGGAGGTTGTGGGGAAGGATTTAGTCCTGCACAAGTTGGATTACGGAAAAGATGCTGGTAGAATTTATTTAGCAGTTGATTCAAGTCAGGTTGCAGCTGGGGTGGTTTTGTCTCAGATGGATAAAGCTGGTTACATCAGGCCAGTTAGGTATGAATCTGTAGTATTTACTGAGGCCGAATCAAGATATTCACAAACAAAATTGGAGTTATGTGGTGTGGCAAAAATACTGAAGAAACTTCAGCATATTTTGTGGGGGAAACATTTTGAGTTGCAAGTGGATGCGAAATTGTTAATCCAGATGATTAATTCCCCAAGTTTACCGAACGCACCCATGACGAGATGGGTAGCTTTAATTCAACATTTTTCATTCGATTTAGTTCATAAGCCTGGCAAGACTTTTACTATGCCAGATGGTTTATCAAGGAGACCACCCACTGAAGAAGATTCAGACTCAGAAGAGTTCGATGAAGATATACCTATTATCAAAGCCAGAACTAAAGGAGCTGAAGACTTTCCATACCTCCTCCATGAGGTTAAACTGGCAGGACTATTGTGTTTAGATTATGGTGATGATGGCCTCCACCAAGAGAATAAACTGGAAAATAGTTTTTATGTTAATAAAGGTGTTGGAAAAGGTGTAGATAAATTCGGTAGAAAGGAGGTAGAAGAAGATGTGGTGTATGTAGAAGAAGATGGATTGGTAGTGTGGGATAGTAGTAAGTTAAGGAATGGTGTATATGTTGGAGAATTAGAGAATTTAAATAAAAGGGTGGATAAAGAGAAAGAGGTATTTTCAAATACGGTTTACGAAGGATCCAAAGGTTCAGAAGAAAAACGTTGACATAGCTCGATTAAAGATTTATTTAGGGGTCAACAATTATTGGCTCATTCATGTGCAGGTGATATTGGTGATAGAGAAGTCCCTATTGATGTTATATTAATCGATTTTCAAGATGAAGTCTGGGGTCATACTGGTATTTATTTTTTGTTAGTCAAATATTTGTTGACTTTAGAGAGGCCAGAAGATTGTGAAGACGATGAATGGGTGGCTATCAAGAGGAAGTCATCTATGTTTTACCTATCTGGTCATCGTTTAATGAGGAGAAGGTATCCAAATCCTCAAGTAGTTATAATTCAAGAGAAGGGGCAAGAATTAGTTTTGAAATCACTGCATGAGGATCTCGGGCATAGAGGCATTGGAGAAACATTTAGAAGAATTTCTGATCGATTTTGGTGGCCTGGCATGAAGATGGCTGTTAAACAGTGGGTTCAGTCATGCAAAGAATGTCAAAGACGAAGTTATTTAAGGCCAAAAGAACCTGGGCGTGCGACCGGTGAATATACGCTCTTTGGAAGAGTTAGTTTAGATGCCGTTCATATCAAAGAGGGACGGTATAAATATTTAATAGTGGCCAGAGATGATTTATCTGGATGGGTAGAGGCAGCGCCTCTTATTAATTTAACTTCCAAAAATGTGGCAGAATTTTTGTTGAATAATTGGGTATATAGGTATGGGGTGATGAAGTTGGTAACAGTAGATGGAGGTCCTGAATTTGGGACAGAGTTTAAAGAGTCAGTATTGAAAGTTGGATCAAAGGTTAGGGTAGCAACACCATATTATCCTGAAGCTGAAGGCATGGTTGAAAGAGGGCATCAAGTTATTAAGGATGCTTTAGTTAAAATGTGTGGGACAAGTGCCCAAAAGTGGAGGCACTATTTACCTTTAGTTTTATTTGCTGATTGAATCACTGCCAAAAGGACGACCCGATTTTCACCTTATGAACTTGTTTTTGGACAGAAAGCAGTTTTACCGGTTGATTTAGAAGCTGAATCATATCTTGGAGTTGACTGGGACACGTTCAAAACTACTGAAGAATTATTGTGTGCAAGAATGATGCAGCTAGAAAAGAAAGAAGAATATTTAGAAAAGGCATATTCGCGGATGATGAAGATCCGAAATCAATCAGTTAGATATTGGGATGAGCGGTTGGCACATCGATTAAGGAAACCTTTGAACCCAGGAGATATGGTCTTGGTGTATAATAGGAGTTTGGAAATTCAGTGGGGAAAGATGTTTGCAGATAGGTGGAATGGACCTTATAAAATCAATGAGCAAGTTTCTGGCGGTTCATATGTGTTAGAAGAGTTGGATGGAGTAGTATTGAAGAAGAGGGTAGCGGCCGATCAAGTGAAACGGTTCTATCCTAGAGGCACCAGGAGTGCCGAAGTCTCCCTCCGCAATGAGGATAAACTATGACATTTATTAAATTTTATTAACCTCCGCAATGAGGATAAACTATGATATCAATGAAATTTTATGGATACCTCCGCAGTGAGGATAAACTATGATATCGACCAAATTTTATGGATCCCTCCGCAATGAGGATAAACTATGATGTTTATAAAAACCTTATCGACCTCCGCAAAGAGGATAAACTATCTTCTTTTTATCAAAATACTTTACTGTCGTTACACTGCATATGGGCAACGGAACTGTGATGAAACTTAACAAAATGCAAGAAAATCTTCTTTGAAATTTTTGAAATTTAAAATTCTTAAAATATGGGTGAAGATAGTGTTGGAAAATTTTAAAAATTTATTGGAAGAAGTGTTCACAGGGGAAACTTCTTAATTTAATATTGGCAAGTGTGGGGGTAATTGATGGGCTGGCTGATCTATACACAATTACCCCATAATGTTCATTTCCAAAATTTTCCTGTTTCTAGTTGAATCCTGGCTTTGTCTTTTAATTATAGGAAGTCCCCTAAGATTATAAACTGGAACGAATCAAGAGACACCGCTCTCAACGCCGGATTCAAGATTCTTTTTATTTTAATTTGTTTTTGATTTTTTTATGTTAGATTGTGATTTCTTTTCTTTAATATATATTATGAATTATTGTAAAGGTGATGCTCACTGGTGGTCTCTAATCATTTTTATGAATTGGAGGGAGCCCACCCAGTGATCATCATTATAAAAATTATTTTCCAAAAACTTTCATTTATTTTCTTTTCCTTTCAATTTCTCAAAATTGTGTAACCACATCAAGTTGCACTTGGATGTGGGTATGATGTCGAGGGTACAGCTCATCAAATGGTTGGGGGGCATCTTTTAAAATTTTATTTTAAAAAAAAAATTTTATTACTTTTTTTATCTTTCTTTTCACGTTCGTTTATCTTTCTTTAAAAATTAAATTTTAACTTTTATTTCAAAACTATCTTTTTTTTTAAAAAAAAATCTTTTATTTTAAAGGGTAAAAAAAAATAATAAAATAACTAAAAAAAAAAAAAATAAAAAAAATAAAAGTCATTTTAGTTTTAGGTAGTTTAGATGTTTATATTTTTATTTTTCAAACATTATTCAAGAAAGCTACATACCAGGAAGAACACCATCAAGGGTTGTTATCTTTTGAAGAATTGAAATTAGAAAATTTATAAGGACCTTGATCGATTTCCTGGGATTCAAATCTTATTTCACGGTCACGATAGTGTTGAAGCCAGTTGGCTATTTTGAAAAGGTCTCTTAACAGTTGCTCTCTCATCCAAGATTCTGATCTATCAGAGGGCGGGTATTGTTGGAAATAAGCGATAAGGTTATTAAAATTAGCAAAGAGCTTTTCAGACACTAGGTGAATTGGAACTCTAGGGAAGCTTGGATTAGGTTCTGTTAGTTCATAAGCTGAATATGAAATTGGAGAGCCGGTGGACGCTTATCAAATTAAAATATCAGCAAATTAAAACCTGAAGATTAAGAAAATAAAAAGAGACAACTAACCTGTGTCAACACTATCATGATCATAGATAAACGGCTTACTTGGTAATGGAGTGGAATTTTTTATGTTTAAAAAAGGATTTTTTATTTTTGATAGATGAGGAGGACAGGTGTTGGATTTGGTGTTTGAAGTAGATGTTCTGGGCCTTTTGGATGAAACAAGAGAAGATGAAGATTGCTGGCTATTATAGGACCTTTTGTGCTTCAAGATGTTGGAAGTAGGAGAAGAATTGTTAGAAGGTTGAAGCATGGCCCTGAGAGCAGCAAGAGTTCTTGGGGGAGTAGCAGCAAGTCTAGATTGGAGAGAAGGACACAGAGGATTAGGTGATGGAGAAAGATTTAAATAGGCTGATGGAGAAAAAGGGATGGGATCTTTAGAGGTTGATGGAATAGGGGGTGGAGTAGAAGGTGAAGAAGAAGGAGCAGGTTTGCAGAAGGCGGCGAAGCTAGTAGCAGTAATGGGGAAAGAACCACAGTTCAAGCCAGAACATTTTCTTTTCTTCTCATAACAGGATAAACAGGCCCTGTTATAAGTGTGCTTTTGCCAGTTGAAAGTGAAGATACATTCCCTATGGGTGAAAGCACAATATTTGCAAGATTGATCAGCTGAAGCAATGAAGTCAGAAGGTTTCATCTTGATAGGAGATATTTTTTTGAAGAAGAAAACTTGAAACTAGGATGAAGAAAGCTGGTGGCAAAATCTGGGTTCAAGGATAGAGAAGTTGTTAGGTCCACCAAGACCTTAAACTGGGCTGTTATCAAGCTGTTGGGTCCACCATGACCTTAAACTGGATTTCTTATCGATCAAATGTTTGGTCCACCATGACTTTAAACTGGTAGTTCATTCATTGTTTAGTACACTATGACTTTAAACTGGAAAATTAATATCTGCAGGATAATTCAACATTCATTGGTCCACTATGGCCTTATACTGGATTACTTGTCGATCAAATGTTTGGTCCACTATGACATTAAACTGGATTATCAAATTTATTCAATCTTTGGTCAAGCCTAGGCCTTATTTAAGAATATATCAAGTTATTTATGCACCTAAACAATCTTTGGTCCACCAAGACCATAAACTGGCAATCAATTATATGTTTGGTCCACCAAGACTTAAAACTGGAATGTCAATCTTGTTTGGATAACTCAATTCAATCTTTTAATTTATCACTGTCCACTAAGACTCTAAACTGGTTACTCAATTATTTCTGGAATTGGGTGCTGATAAGCTTTAGGAGGTTAAAATTTTAGGTGGTGATGATGCTAAGGAAAGCATAATGGTTAATTAGGTGAAATTTGTGGCGCTTTAACATGGTCTAAAGTTAATATTATTATTGGAAGCCTGGAAAAAGTATTTTATGGGTTTGCTGCATAGCAAAGTTTTAAAATTGTGATGAAGGAATCAGAAGTTAGGATGGTAGTTGGATTTTAGGGAATGATTTTTTTTAGTGCCTCATAGTTAGGCCATTTTTTTTGGTGTGAAGCTTGGAGGACCTTATGGCGAGATTGGAATCATAGAATTCGGCTCAGTGGGGGGCCCTATGAGGTTGGAATCAGGAGTATTCGGCTCATAGGAAGATCCACTCTCTCAATGCTGTGACAAGAAGGAAGACTGGTATATGGGAGTCTGAAGGGATTCAAACCTTGCTCTCAGTAGTGGAATTATCACAAGATTTATTATTTATTATTTTATGTTAAGACAGAGAAGAAAGAAAACAACATTTATGTTGAAAGTTAAAGAAGACCAAGCAAAAACAAAATTTTATCAAGTTATACTGTTAGAAAAGATAATTTCTTTGAAATTGTTCAACATCATTATCAAAGCTTTGCATTAAAATTCTTCTTTTCATGAGGTCTTCATGGTTATTAGCTGGAGTTTCTTGAAAATAGGCCAGCATTTTTCGTTTCAACTCATTAGTAAAGTCAAGAAAAAGATAGCGATGAAAATTTGGATAATGATTGATATAGTCCGTCTTCACTCTACCAACATCATCAGTGTTGGTTATTTCGACAGCTAGAAGTTCAAATATGTTATTAAGTCATAGGTTTAGTGAATTTTGATTAAAAGTTTTTGTAGTAAGATAATAGGGTCTTACATTTAGAGCCAGGAAACATAGTCTCAGCAAAGTTGGTTGGGGGCACTGGCGTTATAGGATTAGGATCTTGTGAGGGAAAAATTAGGCCGGGATCCGCTGATGAAGATTGAACTTTTGAAGCTGTTTTTGATCTTATTCGTTTTAAGAAGACAGGAATCTTTGATTGTTTTTTAGAAGTTGAGGGATCAGGGAGAGCTGCTGGTCCTAAATATACGTTTGTTTTAGAAGGAACTATTGGCCGGTTACATTTGACTTTTTTTACACGGCATAAGTCGCAAGCTGTCCTGCCAGGAAGATTAGGGTTGGACATTAAACAAGGTACCTGGTATCGAGCGCAGAGTTCACATGGAGCGACAAGTTCTTTGAAAGACATATTGAAGAAGATGAATTTTAAAGTTGATTAAAGAAGGTGGTGGTTGAAGGTTAAAGATGAATATTGTGTTCGGCCACTTATGCAAAGTCTTAAGAATGGGGACATTCTCAATTGGAGGAAGGATGTGGTAGCCTAAAGTTTAGTATGGTACCTAAGTACCTAAATTGAGTTATTATGGCGTGCAAGATTGGTGTTATTATTTTATAAAAGGGTTTTATTAAATTTATTTGAGTCTTAAATATAAAGAAATTTGATTAAAAACAAATGCCTACGCGAAAACAATTTATTTTACGGAGAAAACTTATTTTTACGGTCTGAAGAATTTATAAGTATCAAGTCGAGTCACTCAAGAACCTTGGGAAATTTTCCCAGAATTTTTACTATTTTTCTTATATTTTTAAATGAATTTTAAAGTTTTATAGAAATATTTACGTTTTCAGAAATTACTTAACTTTGATGAATTTTCACGGGGTAATTAGAGCTGCGCAGACTACGAAAATTAGTTTGGAATATAAAGGGGAAGTAGCTCTATCATGTGTAATTTTTCTAGATTTTTTATTATAGTTTTTAAGGTTCTAATTGAGTCCGGAAGTCCGGATGGACTCCGCTTCGACTCCGTACGGACTCCGTATGGGCTCCGGATTGACTCTGGGAGAGCTCTGGAGGGGAAAACTTAGACACGTGACTAGGTATACTTAAGAGCCTCTCAAACTCGAAATTGAGGGGGACACAACATACAGCTTAATCATTGACCACCACAGTCTCATTTTTTATTACTCAACAAATTAAATAAATTGTAATACCCTTATAACTTTATATTTTATATATAACATTTTAGAAATACTACTCAACAATTTAAATCACAATTCATACAGGGTATCTTTAGAAAGGTATTCATCACTGGGACTTGATTATTGCTGTCTCATAAAAATTCAAATTATTATAAAAACCTAAAAGTCAATCTTTTCAGATCTTTCACTGGTACACCTTAATTGTTGTTATCAGTATTTCTTTTCTCAACAGCCACTTTTATTTAAATATCAATAAGCGTTAAATATTTTAGAGTTTCATTATTTTTATCAATCAGATCCAAGTAGACTGGTTAGCTTAGTGATTTAGAATTCCCATTTTGTTATTTTTATTGGAAGGACGGGGTTTTCAGCTAAATCCACATATCTCTGGATTCTTCTTACAGCAAGGCGACTGTAAGAGTTTACCTTACCATAACGTGGTGCAGAGACAATGGCTGGTCTTGACGATGGTGGAGAGGAAAAAGTCTGACTTAATGTGATGGTTCTGGGACTATTGGCTGGTCTTAAGGATGGTGCTGAGGCGATGGTCAGTCATGAATGATGCAGGGAAACTATGGCCCAAATTAAATGATAATGCTGGGACAAAGGCCAGAATTGGATGGTTTAGCAGAGTGGGCAAAGGGGCAATGGATATCAGGGCTTATAATGATTGGTGAGCAATAAAAGATGATTAATTTCAAATATTACTAAAATAAATATAATGAGTGTAAAGAGACTTATAAAAAAACGTGGTGTTACCTTATAATGATTGGTGAGAAACAAAAGATGGTGTTAAACAAATAAATGTTGCAATCTTTTGTACTTCCCAATAATTTATAGGTTTGTATTGGAAACAAGCTAGGCCTAAAATATGTTGAAGTATTTTTTAAATAAATAGATATATCTTTATATACATATATATATATTTATATAGATGTTGTATTTTTTTCAGCCAGGATACTAGACTTATCCAGTAAAATAATTAATTATCTTACTGAGATGAAGACACACCTTATAAATCCTTATTAATAGTTTAATATTTATTGCTTACTTATGTATTACTTACAATTAACTAGCTAACTACATTAAGTAAATTTAATAATTAATAAAAAGAAATGTCCCATAAATTTTTACTCCCTAACACCGTGATCAATAATACAGTTGAGAAGGGAATAAAAAATGTATTAAAAATATAATAAAATCAAAAAAAAATTCAAATTCCTTTATTAAGAAATTCAAATTTCTGTTAAAACAACATTTTAAATCAACTGTTTTATACTAAGTGTGACTGTGAGCCGGTTGTCTAGAAGAGGGAGAAGAAGGTGGAGAAAAGAGAGATGAGGAAGAGAAAAATGGGAAAAGTTTTAGGGAAATGAAATTAATAAAATAATTGAGTTAATTAAAAAAGTTGCAACAATGATTTATAAGATTGACACAACAGTAAGGTTTTATTTATTTATAATATATTTATTTAAGTAAGTACTATAATCAATGCACGACAAACAATTACTATTATTAAGAAACTTATTGCAACCTTAGAATAATTATTTACCTTTAAAGTAGAATTATAATACTAATAAAAATAAAGTAAATGTGTTATATTTTAAAAATATGTTAAAAAAGTTGAGTGTAATAAGTGATGGGCTAAAGGGGATCACCCAAGGCCCTTTTATAGACCAGGGGACCTCTGAAGCGCCACAAATCAGTATATACAAAATAGTAATAATCTAAAACATGAATATAAAAGAATAGAAATGAAACATAGATATTAACAGAAAAACATGAAACAATTAACTAAACCCAAGAATAAGTAACTAATTTTCCCACTATAAGTTCCCAAACCAGTTAATTAAAATAGTAGTAACTAAGTAAGCTTGAAACATAAGAGCTTTGAGAAAAGGAATCCAAAACAGACATTACAGTAGGAGGTAAAGGGTTTAATTAAAAAAATTAAATTTATTTTCGCACAAAAATCCATGTAATCAATTCAATCCATTGTAAAGCAATTTTAATTAATTTTTTTAACTATGTAATTAATTTAATAATTAGTTTAAATGAAAGATATAATTAATTTAATGATATTTCTAATTTAAAGTGAGAATTTTAATACCATATTATTAAATAAGTGTTATAATTTATTTAATAATTTTTCTGACACAATTATGGGTCGAAAAAGCGCCCAATATTATTATTTTATAGTATATGAAAAGTTTTATTTAATATATAAATTTAATTAATTAATTTAATTACATTATAAGTCAATTGTACACATATAATTATAATATATGTTTGTAATCAATAAATTATTAATTTATAATTATTAAATACAAAAAAAGGAACCATTATTTGCAAAATATAAAATATATTATGCTTAATTTAAATTTATAAAAAATTTATATAACAATAGAACTAATATAACAATAGAATTAATATAACACTTATAATTAATTAGATACTTATATAATTTTATTATGCAATAAAATATTAATTTATATACATCAAATGCAATTCTTACGCCCTCTTTCAGGTCAAATAAATCAAAATATCATTTACTGGGCTCCTGGTATAGCCTGGCTGACAGTGACAATCTAAGGGAACTCAAGTTTTATTTCAAATAAAAATGATACCTTTTATTGACACACCATTTAGTATATCTTATTATATTTCACATACTCTCTTTATATTTAGTTTTTTCCTCTCACACCCTTTTATTAGGTGGTGTTAACTCCGTGTTTTTATCTCTCACATTTTGCCTATAATAGGCCCTCCATTTTTGTGCTTTTCGAATCATTCCTTACTTACTTACCAATTTATATAACACATGACTTAAATTAAATTTATTACTATTCTTTATACCATTAGTATTTACAATCCCATAATTCTAAAGATATAATTTAAATTAATATTTGAAGCACTACCTCTTTTAACTTGAGTAAAATAATCAAAAAGATAAAGAAATATGTACCTGGCCTTTGAAAGTCCAAAAAGTTACTTAGAATCCTCGTAGAACCTTCAGATAAACCTTCTAGACTAAGATATCCATAAAAAGTTGGGACCCTTTCCTAATCATCGACATTGCATCAATATCTTGAGGCCGGAGATGGTAGGACCATCACCATCAAGGTACCTATAGGGCGAGTGGATGACAAAAAGCACAAACATCATTAGTCACGTGACATATTTTTTCCTGCAAATGGGAATCAAACCGTGCTCAAAAAATTAAGCTTATATACTGACAATAGTCATATATATTTGTGGTAATTATATTGATTACTATTTGTGAGTCACTTTGCACTTTTCATAGTTAATGTATTTATTTTTACTCAGCACTCTGTAAGTGGCATTAATTTACTCATTTTACGGGGGGAGGTGTCTGGTAAAGTAGAATTTTTATTTTCCTAGTTGAAAAAGATAGAACTCGTTTGTTCTTAATCCTAGAAGTGATTAAATTAATTATATTAATTTTTTTTTAATTATTTCAGTTGAATTTTGTCCTGATAATTAGAATTTTATATTATTGTTTTAGTTGACAAATTTTCAGCCAGGCTATACCAGGAGCCCAGTAAATTTTATGTCAATTCACTGTAACTAAAAAAGGGCGTAAAAATTTGCTTATTATGTATATAAATTAATCTTATATTGCATAATGAAACAAAATAATTATTTTATTGAATATATAAGTATTATATTAAATTTATTATTATATAAATAATTTATAAATTAAATTAAGCATAATATATATTCTATAAATTATGGCGCACATTTTATGTATATAATATATAAAAATTTATAATTAATTAATTATAAACATATATTATAAATTATAAATAAAAAATTAACTTATAATGTAATTAAATTAATTAATTAAAATTATATATTAAATAAGGCCATGCATATCTTTTTAAACAATAATATTGGGCACCTTTTTTACCCTTAATTGGGTCAGTAAAATTAGTAAATAAATTATAACACTTAATTAATAAGATAGTATTAAAATCCTCACTGTAAATTAGAAATATGATTAAATTAATTATATGTTTCATTTAAACTAATTATTGAATTAATTACATAGTTAAAACAATTAATTAAAATTGCTTTATACTAGGTTGAATTGATTACATGGATTTTGGTGTGAAAATAATTCTAATTGTTTAAATTAAACCCTTTCCATCTCACTGTAATATCTGCTTGGGTTATTTTACTCACTGTTCTCTTGTTTCAGACTTACTTGGTTACTAATTATTTTGGGAAGTTATGGTTGGAAAATCGGTTATTTACTCACGGGTTTAGTTGATTGTCTCATTGTTTTCCTTTCAATCTCTATGTTTAGTTCTATTCTTTTATATTCTTGTTTCATTTTATTACTCTTTTGTAAGTACTAATTTGCGACACTTCAGAGGGTCCTTTGCCTATAAAAGGCTTTGGATAATCCCCTGCATCTGCATCATTTATTTTACACCCAACTCAATTTCATTTTTTTACATTTATTATATTTTTTTATTTAGCATTAGTAATCTAATTTAAAAAGTAAATAAATAATCCAAGGTTGCCTTAAGTCTATCAATAATAACAAGTGTCTACCGCGCATTGAAAATAAATACTTTTTAATTAATTATATTAAAATTTATTAAACCTCACTGTCATATAAAGTCCCTAGAGTCTACTTGTTGCCTCTCTTTTAAAATAATTATACCACTATATTATTTTATTCAATTCCCTTTATATTACCTTTTTCTCCTCCTCTCCATTTCCTCTTCTTTTTCCCCTTCTTCTAGACAACCGGCTGATAATTGGGGGCTTTTCCAAACGACAACAACAAATACAATACTTGCGACAAACGACATAGCGCATGGACCACCCAAACCAAAAAGTAAAATTTTTGCCACCACTGTGTTTCGAACTTGGGTTCAATCATTTAGGTTTATGATAAACTAAATCAAATATTATTTTGAAGTGATTTCACAATCACTATAGTAAGTTAACCTTTGCACCTCTCACTCATATTATTACATTTTTACTGCAATAACAGTGTTTGTGGCTTAATTGATGATTCACTGAGTGTAAGTGTTCATTATTTTTTAATGTTTTTTATTTTTCCTAGTTGAACATAATAGAGTAAGACTCTTAGTTGTAATAGACAATTAATTTTTAATAAATTAATTTTATTAAATATTTTTTTATTTTTTGACCATAATAGTACTCAGTACTTAGTCCCAATATTGCCAATATAATATTTTTGGTATAAAATTATTTTGGTTGACTTATAAAACCTTTGATGGTTGGTCCCATATTAATTATTGTTATTTCTTAATTAAAAAATTGTAATTACATTTATTTATATTACATTTTTTGTTAATTAATTGATTTTTGATATAAATTTAAAAATTATTTTTTGTTAAAAATTCAATAATATATATTTTATTTTAAAAATATCAATTTGAATCATTAAAATAATTTTAATTATTTTTTCACAGTTTAAATGTCCAGTAGTTTGGCTAACAGCATGGATAACTTACATGTGAATGAGATTGAAGTGGATGTTGACACTGAATCTGTAGGTTCTTCTAAATTAACTTATAAAAATTATTCAGCTGACAAAAAGCCTTCAGGACGTGGAAATGGCAGGAGAAGTGGAAACCCCCCTCACCAAACACCTCTGAAAGAAGTAAAATCTCTAATAAATCAGCAAAATCCACTCAAATGTATAAAAATAAAAAAAATATCACTGACCCAGCAAGTAAAAAACCTGTCCAGTCACATCAAAGAACTGAAAGCAGAAAGTATGAAGTACAAGGCGAGAGTAGACACACTCTGGCAGCAGATGCAGGAGTTATTTAATCCCAAACAGGCTCAACCTCCTCATTTCCCAGCCTCCCAGCCTCAGCCTCAACCTCAGTCCAATCAGGTACCCAGCTCCTTTACTCAAAATCAAAGCACCCTGCAGGTGGAGCAGAGGAAATGGGATGTCTTGATGAACCATTACCAACAGAATGTTCAGCAATCTAAAACTCAACAACCTGGCCCATCCAGGACACCGAACTACAATCCATCTCCTCAGCCCCATCCTTATAGGGGAGGCAGAAGAAAGAAGGCACAGGGGAAGTTTCATACTTTGCAATGGTAAGTAATGTGTTTTATAAACATGTTGGTATGTATAATATCAAATCTTCTTCAAGTAATATTGGGGATCCTGGTGAAAGAACAGTTAAACCCTTAAAAAGACAACTTCCTTTAATGAGTAGCCCCTATGATGTAATTATAAAATTATAATTTGATGAACCTTTACATTTGACTTCCACTTCTTTAATTAATCATTCTCTTGAAATTAAAAATGATTCTGTTTCCCCTGAAGTCTATACTTTAATTGAGAAAACTTCTGAAGAAATATTGAAAGATACCCTTGATTTTAATGTTGTAAAAGACATAAATTTAAGAGATGTGTTAATACATTGTGGTAGCCTAAAGTTAAGTACGGCACCTAAATATGTAAATGGAGTTATTACGGCGAGCAAGATTGGCGTTATTATTTTTTATAAAAAGGGTTTTATTTAATTTATTTGAGTTTTAAATATGAAGAAATTGGTCACGAGCGAATGCCTACACGAAAACAATTTATTTTACGGAGAAAACTTATTTTTACGGTCTGAAAAATTTATAAGTATTAAGTCGAGTCACTCAAGAACCTTGGGAAATTTTCCCAGAATTTTTACTATTTTTCTTATATTTTTAAATGAATTTTAAAGTTTTATAGAAATATTTACGTTTTCAAAAATTACTTAACTTTGATGAATTTTCACGGGGTAATTAGAGCTGCGCAGACTACGAAAATTAGTTTGGTATGTAAAAGGGAAGTAGCTCTATTATGTGTAATTTTTCTAGATTTTTTATTATAGTTTTAAGGTTCTAAATTGAGTCCGGAAGTCCGGACGGACTCCGGATTGACTCTGGAAGAGCTCTGGAGGGGAAAACTTAGGCACGTGACTAGGAATACTTAAGCGCTTCTCAAACTCGAAATTGAGAGGGGACACATCATACAGCTTAATCATTAACCACCACAGTCTCATTTTTTATTACTCAACAAATTAAATAAATTTGTAATACCCTTATAACATTTATTATTTTTACATAACATTTTAGAAATACAATTCAACAATTTAAATCACACTTCATATAGGGTATCTTTAGAAAGGTATTCATCACTGGGACTTGATTATTTCTGTCTCATAAAAATTCAAATTATTATAAAAACATAAAAGTCAATCTTTTCAGATCTTTCACTGGTACACCTTAATTGTTGTTATCAGTATTTCTTTATCAACAGCCACTTTCTTTAAATCTCAATAAGCGTTAATTATTTTAGAGTTTCATTATTTTTATCAATCAGATCCAAGTAGATTGGTTAGCTTAGTGATTTAGAACACCTACTTTGTTATTTTTATTGGAAGGACGGGGTTTTCAGCTAAATCCATATATCTCCTCCGGATTCTGCTTACAGCAAGGCGACTGTAAGAGTTTACCTTACCATAGTTAGCGCCCAACGTGGGGTTCGATTTCTCTAGCTTTCTTTAAAGACTTACTTGGATCTAGGACTTTCTTAGCCTGCAAGAGGCTTATTCTCTGGAACTCTAATTGGATTTTGTTATTGGCCTGCAAGAGGCTTGTTAATTTAACGGTTGTTAACGCTTTTCTTATGTTTTGGGATGTCTTCTACTAGTGGAACTGCTGTGTTGGCTGCTGGTGTACCTGTTAGGGCATCAGTAAGGATTGTATCTTGGGTTGGGCCCAAGTTTTCTGGAGATGATTTAGAAGGATTTTTACATAGGTATGAAACTGCAGCTGCAATTGATGGTGCTTTACCTTTGGATATGGTGAAGCAGATTAGGTTCTTTATTTTGGACAGAGAGGTGGAAAAGGAGGTTATTTCTATGGATGGTTATAAAGATCAAGATTGGAGAAAGCTCAAGATGGAAATGGGAAAAAGGTGGCCAAAAGTTTATTCATTGGAGGATCTAAAGGATATAGCTAGGAAATGGGAATCAAAAGGTGGTGTAACATCTCTGCATCAGTATCATCAGTTTATGGTTGAATTTCAGGTGGTTCTTGATTATTTGTTGGAGTATGAAATTTTATTTCATGATAATGCATCAAAGTATATTTTTTGGGATGCTATGGGGGAAAAGGTTAAGAAAGATGTTTTGATGGTGCTTATTAATGCGAATTTAATGAAGGATTGCCCAGATGGAGAAACTAGGATTCCTGGTATGGAGGTGCTAAAGAAGGTTATTTTGGAACATCTGGATACTCATAACTCTGTTGATTTGGACTCTGGAGAAGACACTGAGGTCGCTCAAGAGATAGAAGAGGATGGTTTAAAAGAACTAGTTACTGATGAAATTTCGGATTCAGCCATTCCTGAAGATTTTGTCCAGCCTGAAGATATTATTTTTGTTGACTCTTCTGTTAGGAAAGAAGAGGTTTCTGAAGATGAAGATATTATTGTCACTGATGAAGAAAATTTGGATGTTGGGGATAATTTTGTTTTGGATAATTTGGAATTTGATTTAGAGGAATATTTACCTCAGGTTTTGTCTTCAAAAGCGGAGACTGTCTGCAATTCAGATGTGGATATGGTTTATGAATCTGGTATATGTATGGTGGATTTGTTTCAATCTCAGGAAGAGATTTTTATGGAGGATATGGTTTTCCCTGCACTAATAAAGAGTGTAGTGGAATTTGATAATAGAGTGCATAAATTGGATGCACTCATATTTTGGAAAAGGGTTGTTTATTTTTTATGTCCAATGGTAGGACAAATTATGGGGGTTTATTTTTGGGTTTTATGGAATCGGTGGATAAGCCCTTGGGGAAAAATTAAGGATTATCTCCAGGGGATATCAAGAATTTAATTCCTCCGAAATGAGGATAAACTACCTAAACTCGGCTGAAATTTTTTTTTTTCGTTATGTCTTCAATTTATTCAGGATTCAAATTATTATGGTTGCCCACATTTTTTGGGGTAGCAGGGGCTGATCGCTCAAATGTTGTAATCTCTCCTCAGGATGAGATCCCGGATTGCAATAGGTCAGCTCACTTGGAGATAATTCAAGTGGATTCTCAATTATTTTCTGTTAATATTACTTTGGAGTGCAAATACGTTTTGGACTTTTCTATATGTTTATTGGATTTACCCGGTTTTTCTATTAAATTTAAAAATGGTAAAAAAGGCAAAATGGGCCAAATTAGGTTGGATAAAAATTGGAAGGGTATGTTTTATGACCTCCAGCAAGAGGGTAAACTGCAAAAATTAACTCATCAAAACTCAATAAAAAATCTCGGTATAATTAAAACACAAAAAAATAATTTTTGTGAAAATTCGTTTCCGGACCTCCAGCAAGAGGTTAAACTGCAATTATCTCCTTCTATTTTGGACCTCCAGCAAGAGGGTAAACTGCAAATATCACATCAAAATCCGATAAAAAATCTCAGTATAATTAAAACCCAAAAAAATAATTTTTGTGAAAATTCAATTCCGGTCCTCCAGCAAGAGGTTAAACTGCCAACTTTCTTTACAGGTGATTTACTGTTGGATAAGGGAAGCAAAGGTGTTGGAAAATCTGTTTATAAATTAGACGAGGGAAAGGAGAAAAGGGTAAAATTTAAAAATGAAATAAAATATTTTTCTAATTTTTCTTATTCTGATTCTGGCGATGAAGAAGATTCATTTGATGAAAGTTTTAATGGCGATACAAAAGTAAATGATTTACCTCAAGTTTATTTAGATGTGGACGCAGCCAAATATAAGAAAGTAGCAAATAAAGTTCGACCTATTAATGAACCGCTACCTGCAGAATTAAATCCACCCTTGAGAAGACCAAGGTTATCAAGAGATCCTTATTAAAGTCCCTTGGTAAAGAATCCGCCTGAATTTTCTGAGACGTCAAGAATCACTTTTGAGAGACTGGGTGTTGTTAATTTTGGACCTGATGGTTGGTTGTCTGGTGAAGAGAAGAAGTTGTTGTTGGATGTGATGGTCAAGCGAGAGAAGGCCATTGCTTTTGTAGAAGAGGAGAGGGGTGTGTTGAAGCATTCCTATGGGGAGCCTTACAAGATTCCTGTGGTATGTCATGAACCGTGGCAGCAGAAACCGATTCCTATTCCGGCTGCATTAAAAGAAGCCTATATTGAAGTTGTCAGAGAACGGATACGCACTGGACTGTATGAGCAATCAACATCAAGTTATTCTAGTCCTGTATTTTGTATCAAGAAACCGAATGGCAAGCTTAGAGTTGTTCATGATCTTAGGGAATTAAATAGGGTTACAATAAAGGATGCTGGGATACCGCCTAGTGCTGAGGAGTTTGTTGAAGCATTTGCAGGGAGAGTGTGTTATGGTTTGGGAGATATTATGGGTGGATATGATGAGAGAGAGTTACATCCGGACTCAAGGCCTCTCACTACATTCGATACACCACTAGGACGTTTACAGTTAACAAGATTACCTCAAGGAGCAACAAATTCGGTTGCAGTTTATCAAGCTCAGATGGCTTGGATCCTTCAAGATGAAATTCCACAATATGCTGGAATCTTTATAGATGATGGAGGAATTAAGGGACCAACAACCGACTATGATAACCAGGTGTTGGAAGAGAATCCCGGGATACGCAAATTCATTTGGGAGTTTGCAATTACTTTAGAAAGAATCTTGTTTCGAATTGAAGAGGCTGGTTTAACTATTTCAGGTTCAAAATTTTCATGTTGTGTGCCAGCTTTAGAAATGTTAGGCCATGTGGTATGTAGAGAGGGTAGGATTATGTCCAAGAAGAAAGTTAACAAAATTCAGTCCTGGCCAAGACCCAAGAATACGACCAAAGTCAGAGGGTTTTTAGGCGTTTGCGTATATGTTAGAATGTTTATCAAGGACTTTTCTTCATTGGCAGCTCCATTGAGACGGTTAACGAGAAAGGATGCAGACTGGGAGTGGGATGAAGAGTGTGAGAAGGCGTTTGTGAAGTTGAAGGAGGTTGTGGGGAAGGATTTAGTCCTGCACAAGTTGGATTATGGAAAAGATGCTGGTAGAATTTATTTAGCAGTAGATTCAAGTCAGGTTGCAGCTGGGGCGGCTCTGTCTCAGATGGATAAAGCTGGTTACATCAGGCCAGTTAGGTATGAATCTGTAGTATTTACTGAGGTCGAATCAAGATATTCTCAACCAAAATTGGAATTATGTGGTGTGGCAAAAATACTGAAGAAACTTCAGCATATTTTGTGGGGGCAACATTTTGAGTTGCAAGTGGATGCAAAATCGTTAATCCAGATGATTAATTCCCCAAGTTTACCGAACGCACCCATGACGAGATGGGTAGCTTTTATTCAACATTTTTCGTTTGATTTAGTTCATAAGCCTGGCAAAACTTTTACTATGCCAGATGGTTTATCAAGGAGACCACCCACTGAAGAAGATTCAGACTCAGAAGAGTTCGATGAAGATATACCTATTATCAAAGCCAGCACTAAAGGAGCTGAAGACTTTCCATACCTCCCCCATGAGGTTAAACTGGCAGGACTATTGTGTTTAGATTATGATGATGATGACCTCCACCAAGAGGATAAACTGGAAAATAGTTTTTATGTTAATAAAGGTGTTGGAAAAGGTGTAGATAAATTCGGCAGAGAGGAGGTAGAAGAAGATGTGGTGTATGTAGAGGAAAATGGATTGGTAGTGTGGGATAGTAGTAAATTAAGGAATGGTGTATATGTTGGAGAATTAGAGAATTTAAATAAAAAGGTGGATAAAGAGAAAGAGGTATTTTCAAATACAGTTTTCGAAGGATCCAAAGGTTCAGAAGAAAAACGTCGACATAGCTTGATTAAAAATTTATTTAGGGGTCAACGATTATTGGCTCATTCATGTGCAGGTGATATTGGTGATAGAGAAGTCCCTATTGATGTTATATTAATCGATTTTCAAGATGAAGTCTGGGGTCAGACTGGTTTTTATTTTTTGTTAGTCAAATATTTGTTGACTTTAGAGAGGCCAGAAGATTGTGAAGACGATGAATGGGTGGCTATCAAGAGGAAGTCATCTACGTTTTACCTATCTGGTCGACGTTTAATGAGGAGGAGGTATCCAAATCCTCAAGTAGTTATAACTCAACAGAAGGGGCAAGAATTAGTTTTGAAATCACTGCATGAAGATCTCGGGCATAGAGGCGTTGGAGAAACGTTTAGAAGAATTTCTGATCGATTTTGGTGGCCTGGCATGAAGATGGCTGTTAAACAGTGGGTTCAGTCATGCGAAGAATGTCAAAGACAAAGCTATTTAAGGCCAAAAGAACCTGGACGCGCGACCGGTGAATATACGCTCTTTGGGAGAGTTAGTTTAGATGCCGTTCATATAAAAGAGGGACGGTATAAATATTTAATTGTGGCCAGAGATGATTTATCTGGTTGGGTAGAGGCAGCCCCTCTTATTAATTTAACTGCCAAAAATGTGGCAGAATTTTTTTTGAATAATTGGGTATATAGGTATGGGGTGATGAAGTTGGTGACGGTAGATGGAGGTCCTGAATTTGGGACAGAGTTTAAAGAGGCCGTATTGAAAGTTGGATCAAAGGTTAGGGTAGCAAACCCATATTATCCTGAAGCTGAAGGCATGGTTGAAAGAGGGCATCAAGTTATTAAGGATGCTTTAGTTAAAATCTGTGGGACAAGTGCCGAAAAGTGGAGGCACTATTTACCTTTAGTTTTATTTGCTGATCGAATCACTGCCAAAAGGACGACCGGATTTTCACCTTATGAACTTGTTTTTGGACAGAAAGCAGTTTTACCGGTTGATTTAGAAGCTGAATCATATCTTGGAGTTGACTGGGACACGGTCAAAACTACTGAAGAATTATTGTGTGCAAGAATGATGCAGCTAGAAAAGAAAGAAGAATATTTAGAAAAGGCATATTCGCGGATGATGAAGATCCGAAATCAATCAGTTAGATATTGGGATGAGCGGTTGGCACATCGATTAAGGAAACCTTTGAACCCAGGAGATATGGTCCTGGTGTATAATAGGAGTTTGGAAAGTCAGTGGGGAAAAATGTTTGCAGATAGGTGGAATGGACCGTATAAAATCAAGGAGCAAGTTTCCGGCGGTTCATATGTGCTAGAAGAGTTGGATGGAGTAGTATTGAAGAAGAGGGTAGCGGCCGATCAAGTGAAACGGTTCTATCCTAGAGGCACCAGGAGTGCCGAAGTCAACCTCCGCAATGAGGATAAACTATGATATCAATGAAACTTTATGGATACCTCCGCAATGAGGATAAACTATGAAATTTCTTAAATTTTATCAACTCCGAAATGAGGATAAACTACAATTTTAATGACTTTTATTAAATTTATACCTCCGAAATGAGGATAAACTATGATATCTACGAAATTTTATGGATACCTCCGCAATGAGGATAAACTATCTTCTTTTTTTTTATCAAAATACTTTACTATCGTTACACTGTATATGGACAACGAAACTGTGATGAAACTTAACGAAATGCAAGAGGACCTTCTTTGAAATTTTCGAAAACTTAAAATTCTTAAAATATGGGTGAAGATAGTGTTGGAAAATTTTTAAAATTTATTGGAAGAAGTGTTCACAGGGGAACCTTCTTAATTTAATATTGGCAAGTGTGGGGGTAATTGATGGGCTGGCTGCTCTATACACAATTACCCCATAATGTTCGTTTCCAAAATTTTCCCTGTTTCTAGTTGAATCCTGTCTTTGTCTTTTAATTTTAGGAAGTCCACTAAGACTATAAACTGGAACAAATCAAGAGACACCGCTCTCAACGCCGGATTCAAGATTTTTTTTATTTTGTTTTTGATTTTTTATGTTAGATTGTGATTTCTTTTCTTTAATATATATTATGAATTAATGTAAAGGTGATGCTCACTGGTGGTCTCTAATCATTTTTATAAATTGGAGGGAGCCCACCCAGTGATCATCATTATAAAAATTATCTTCTAAAAACTTTCATTTATTTTCTTTTCTTTTCAATTTCTCAAAATTGTGTAACCACATCAAGTTGCACTTGGATGTGGGTATGATGTCGAGGGTACGGCTCATCAAATGGCCGGGGGGCATCTTTTAAAATTTTATTTAAAAAAATTTTTTTAGTACTTTTTTTTATCTTTCTTTTCACATTCATTTATCTTTCTTTAAAATTAAATTTTAACTTTTATTTCAAAACTATCTTTTCTAAATCTTTTATTTTAAATTTAAAAAAAATAAAAAAAATAAAAAAAAAAATAAAATAAAAAAAAAAAAAAATAAAAATAAAAAAAATAAAAATAAAAAAAAAAATAAAATAAAATAAAATAAAATAAAATAAAAATAAAATAAAAATAAAATAAATAAAAAAAAAAAAAAAATAATAATAATAAAAAAAAAAAATTAAAATTAAAATTAAAATTTATTAATTAAATCAAAATCATTATTATATTTCTTAGTTTTATTTTTTTAGTTTTCATTCTTTTTAGTTTTATTCATTTAGTTTAGACAGGAAACAGGGTCTAGGAGAACTCAATACCAATGGGATTTTACTTCAAGATATCTGTTAGTCCTCCAAGACTTTAAACTGGCCACTCTTCAAGACGTTCTTTAAGGTATTTTATACGTACTTTGGATCTGTTAGTCCTCCTAGACTTTAAACTGGCTACTGTTCAAGACGTTCTTTAAAGTTTTTTTATATACGTATTTTGGATCTGTTAGTCCTCCAAGACTTTAAACTGGCTACTGTTCAAGACGTTCTTTAAAGTTTTTTTATACATATTTTGGAGCTGTTAGTCCTCCAAGACTTTAAACTGGCTACTGTTCATAACGTTCTTTAAGGTTTTTTATACGAATTTTGGAGCTGTTAGTCCTCAAAGACTTTAAACTGGCTACTGTTCAAGACGTTCTTTAAGGTTTTTTTTACACGTATTTTGGATCTGTTAGTCCTCCAAGACTTAAAACTGGCTAATTTTCAAGACTGTCATTAAAGATTTTATATTGGAGCTGTTAGTCCTCCAAGACTTTAAACTGGCTACTGTTCAAAACATTCTTTATGTTTTTTTATACGAATTTTGGATCTGTTAGTCCTCCAAGACTTTAAACTGGCTACTGTTCAAGACGTTCTTTAAGGTTTTTTTTATATACGAATTTTGGAGCTGTTAGTCCTCCAAGACTTTAAACTGGCTAATTTTCAAGACTGTCATTAAATATTTTATATTGGAGCTGTTAGTCCTTCAAGACTTTAAACTGAATTTCAAGGATGTTCAAGATTTATGGATATTTTTGGAGACGGATTTTTTCTTATAAATCAAATGTTAGGTCCACCAAGACCTTAAACTGGACTGTTATCAAGCTGTTGGGTCCACCATGACCTTAAACTGGATTTCTTATCGATTAAATGTTTGGTCCACCATGACTTTAAACTGGTAGTTCATTCATTGTTTAGTCCACTATGACTTTAAACTGGAAAATTAATATCTGCAGGATAATTCAACATTCATTGGACCACTATGGCCCTATACTGGATTACTTGTCGATCAAATGTTTGGTCCACTATGACATTAAACTGGATTATCAAATTTATTCAATCTTTGGTCAAGCCTAGGCCTTACTTAGGAATATATCAAGATATTTATGCACTTAAACGATCTTTGGTCCACCAAGACCATAAACTGGCAATCGATTATATGTTTGGTCTACCAAGACTTTAAATTGGAATGTCAATCTTGTTTGGATAACTCAATTCAATCTTTTAATTTATCACTGTCCACTAAGACTCTAAACTGGTTATTCAATTATTTCTGGAATTGGGTGCTGATAAGCTTTAGGAGGTTAAAATTTTAGGTGGTGATGATGCTATGGAAAGCATAATGGTTAATTAGGTGAAATTTGTGGCGCTTTAACATGGTCTAAAGTTAATATTATTATTGGAAGCCTGGCAAAAGTATTTTATGGGTTTGCTGTATAGCAAAGTTTGAAAATTGTGATGAAGGAATCAGAAGTTAGGATGGTAGTTGGATTTTAGGGAATGATTTTTTTTAGTGCCTCATAGTTAGGCCATTTTTTTTGGTGTGAAGCTTGGAGGACCTTATGGCGAGATTGGAATCATAGAATTCGGCTCAGTGGGGGGCCCTATGAGGTTGGAATCAGGAGTATTCGGCTCATAGGAAGATCCACTCTCTCAATGCTGTGACAAGAAGGAAGACTGGTATATGGGAGTCTGAAGGGATTCAAACCTTGCTCTCAGTAGTGGAATCATCACAAGATTTATTATATTTTATGTTATATCAACCCAGAGAAGAAAGAAAACATCATTTATGTTGAAAGTTTAAGAAGACCAAGCAAAAACAAAATTTTATCAAGTTATACTGTTAGAAAAGATAATTTCTTTGAAATTGTTCAACATCATTATCAAAGCTTTGCATTAAAATTCTTCTTTTCATGAGGTCTTCATGGTTATTAGCTGGAGTTTCTTGAAAATAGGCCAGCATTTTTCGTTTCAACTCATTAGTAAAGTCAAGAAAAAGATAGTGATGAAAATTTGGGTAATGATTGATATAGTCCGTCTTCACTCTACCAACATCATCAGTGTTGGTTATTTCGACAGCTAGAAGTTCAAATATGTTATTAAGTCATAGGTTTAGTCAATTTTGATTAAAAGTTTTTTTAGTAAGATAAATAGGGTCTTACATTTAGAGCCAGGAAACATAGTCTCAGCAAAGTTAGTTGGGGGTACTGGCGTTATAGGATTAGGATCTTGTGAAGGCAAAATTAGGCCGGGATCCGTTGATGAAGATTGAACTTTTGAAGCTGTTTTTGATCTTATTCGTTTTAAGAAGACAGGAATTTTGGATCGCTTTTTAGAAGTTGAGGGATCAGGGAGAGCTGCTGGTCCTAAATATACGTTTGTTTTAGAAGGAACTATTGGTCGGTTGCATTTGACTTTTTTCACACGGCATAAGTCGCAAGCTGTTCTGCCAGGAAGATTAGGGTTGGACATTAAACAAGGTACCTGGTATCGAGCGCAGAGTTCACATGGAGCGACAAGTTCTTTGGAAGACATATTGATGAAGATGAATTTTATAGTTGATTAAAGAAGATGGTGGTTGAAGGTTAAAGATGAATATTGTGTTCAACCACTTATGCAAAGTTTTAAGAATGGGGACATTCTCGATTGGAGGGAGGATGTGGTAGCCTAAAGTTTAGTACGGCACCTAAATATGTAAATGGAGTTATTACAGCGAGCAAGATTGGCGTTATTATTTTTTATAAAAAGGGTTTTATTTAATTTATTTGAGTTTTAAATATGAAGAAATTGGTCACGAGCAAATGCCTACACGAAAACAATTTATTTTACGGAGAAAACTTATTTTTACAGTCTGAAAAATTTATAAGTATTAAGTCGAGTCACTCAAGAACCTTGGGAAATTTTCCCAGAATTTTTACTATTTTTCTTATATTTTTAAATGAATTTTAAAGTTTTATAGAAATATTTACGTTTTCAAAAATTACTTAACTTTGATGAATTTTCACGGGGTAATTAGAGCTACGCAGACTACGAAAATTAGTTTGGTATGTAAAAGGGAAGTAGCTCTATTATGTGTAATTTTTCTAGATTTTTTATTATAGTTTTAAGGTTCTAAATTGAGTCCGGAAGTCCGGACGGACTCCGTTTCGACTCCGTACGGACTCCGTTTCGACTCCGTACGGACTCCGTTTCGACTCCGTACGGACTCCGGATTGACTCTGGAAGAGCTCTGGAGGGGAAAACTTAGGCACGTGACTAGGAATACTTAAGCGCTTCTCAAACTCAAAATTGAGAGGGGACACATCATACAGCTTAATCATTAACCACCACAGTCTCATTTTTTATTACTCAACAAATTAAATAAATTTGTAATACCCTTATAACATTTATTATTTTTACATAACATTTTAGAAATACAATTCAACAATTTAAATCACACTTCATATAGGGTATCTTTAGAAAGGTCTTCATCGCTGGGACTTGATTATTGCTGTCTCATAAAAATTCAAATTATTATAAAAACATAAAAGTCAATCTTTTCAGATCTTTCACTGGTACACCTTAATTGTTGTTATCAGTATTTCTTTATCAACAGCCACTTTCTTTAAATCTCAATAAGCGTTAATTATTTTAGAGTTTCATTA
Organism: Hemileia vastatrix; assembly: GCA_030280995.1. NCBI lineage: Eukaryota > Fungi > Basidiomycota > Pucciniomycetes > Pucciniales > Zaghouaniaceae > Hemileia > Hemileia vastatrix. The sequence goes on along the minus strand of JASXTE010000010.1, from coordinate 27,296,152 downwards.
TTTTTATCAATCAGATCCAAGTAGATTGGTTAGCTTAGTGATTTAGAACACCTACTTTGTTATTTTTATTGGAAGGACGGGGTTTTCAGCTAAATCCATATATCTCCTCCGGATTCTGCTTACAGCAAGGCGACTGTAAGAGTTTACCTTACCATAACATGAGAGTGATAGATTAAATAATTTGAACTTGAATTTTAAAGTAATTTCTTCTGTACAAGATAAAGCTTATTTTAAAGTCAAAGTAACCTTGAATATTGTTCTAAGCCAACAAAAACATATAAGGAGTGACCATAGATCTATCTCAGATAAGAATATCAATCTGCATAAAACCTTGAGTGAATTGAAAATCATATTGAGGATTATTATTCATTAAAAGGTGGAATTAAATCTCTACACACTGAGTTGAAAAATCTAAAAAAAATTTCCATGCACTAAGTACCAAACACACAGTTTTTGAGGACAAAAATGTTTTATCCCTTGCAAAAATGAATGACCAGATGTCTGAAATTCCAAGGATAAGAAACTATGTGTCTGACCTGCAGGTAAGAATTTTCAGCCTTAACCATCAATAATTATGGTGTAAATGGGGTGCTGCTAATAAGCTGCATAAAAATAAGGGAAAGGAACCTGAACAGAGAAGCTCTTTTCTTCCCCATATTTCGGCCATTAAACAAACTGACAATGAGTCTGTAAAATCTTTTGCTACTAGAAAAAAATCATGTAATGGTCATGTACCAGCTGTTTCTGTAAATAATGAAATTTCTGAACACCTGCCTAAGCTTCAGGAATTATTAATGATAAATAATTAAAACCAAAAGATAAAACATCCCAGTAATCAGAAAAATTTGCCTGAATTGGACCAATATCCTACCTTTGATGGTGATTCTTCATCTGATTGGGAACACTTGATCCAAAGAATTGATAATTTAAAGAGATCTTATAAACTACCTGATGAGGAAATTGTTTCTATGCTAATTTCTTTATTTGCCAATATAGCCTTGATGTGGTATGAATCTGTTCTATTAGATAACAACAATTATACATGGAATGATTGGATATCCTTGATTGAGAATCAGTTCGGTGGTTCAAAATTCAGGTTGGCTCAGCAAAGACTGTATGAGAATACAAGATATGTATTCTCCTCTGTTGAAAAACCCATTGTTTTTCTTATGAAAATAACAAAGATCCTGAGAGCAATTGATCCAAAGATGGATTATGATATTTGGAGAGATAAAATCTTGTATAAATTACCAATATCTCTTATAAATTTAATTGTAGCTAGAACTGAGCATATGACGGAACATTCTTCTTTCATTAATATCTGTAATGAGGTACTACTCAACCATAGATATGAACCAAATAATTACCTTCGAAAATCTTATCATGATCTAATTAAACCCTCTACAAAGCTCCCAGAAAAATCTGGTAAACCTTCTGCCTCACTTGCACCTTAAAAATATGCAACAAATACTTGTTATAAATTTAACAAATCATGGCAAAAAGGTCATGTTTGTGACAAGAAAATTCATCTTGTTGAACAAAATGAAGACACTGATGAGGCTGAAAGTGATATCAATAATTCTTCAAGTGACTGTAAAAGTAATATCTCCTATGACAATGAATCTGTTAAAGATGTTTTAATTTTGGAAAAGGATGTCCATTATTTAGATAATATATCTGAATAATGTGTATTGGATTTATCTTCAGTAGAAAATGCTGAAATAATTAAAGATATTACTAAAAATTCTATAGCCATATCCCCTTTGAAGGCACCTGTTATCATTAATGGTAAAAATGTTGATTTAGTTCTTGACTCTGGTGCTGGAGGAAGTGTAGTGTCTGATAGAGCTTTAGCTTCAGTGGATAAGGATTTTTGAGTAAATTATTACCTATAACTTCTGAAAAATGGAGAGGGTATGGTTCTACCATGAATCCTATTGGCAAATACAAAACCTCTGTATTCTTCAAATATAATGGTGGTTTTGTCAGAGCTATTTGTGAATTTTTTGTCATGAAAGATGATAAGTTAAGCAATTGGTTTATTATGGGTAATGATGTTTTAACATGTTTGTTGTAAAATTGGACCCAGCAAATAATTGTTTTACCTTGGGATTGAATAGCAAAAGAAAATTCAAAATTTCCTCCCCTAGAAAACCTTCTGGGCATCTGTTCAAGTTTTGTAACTAACTGATCAAGTGTAAAGGCAGACCAACAATTGAGATGGATGATTTATTAAATGAAATAAATACTTCTTCTTTTGGTGATCAGTTAATTAGTGAACAAAAGGATTCTATAATTGCCTCAATTACCTTTTTCCCTATGGCTTTTTCTCATGGTTCTCATGTCTTAGGAAGTGTTCAGGAAGAAATGAAAATTACCTTATCTTGTAACTTGAGTGATATTCCTCCTAGTTTTAAGAAGAAACCATATCCTGCTTCTCCAACAAAATAAAAGGATATTGAAGATAATATTTCCACATTATTAAAAATGAATATCATTGAGAAAGTGGGTGTCACCCCTAAATATTGTGTCATCTCCCCAGTCTTGATTTCTTCAGAAAAGGATAAGGCTAGATTATGTGGTGATTACAGAGAATTAAACACTTATACTGTTGATGATATTTATCCTTTACCCAAAATTAATGCAATACATGCTACCTTGCAAGGTGCAAAATTTATTAGTTGTCTGGAAAGTAATGAAGGGTATGATCAAGTTCCAGTTGTGAAAGATTCCCAGAATTTTTTACTTATTGCTACTCATTTGAGAATATATAAGTATGTTAGAATGCCATTTAGCCCTAAAAATTCACCTTTATTTTTCCAAAAAGTCATGGATAACACTTTCCATCAGGAAATAATTGAAGGATGACTTATGGTGTATATTGATGATATCATAGTTTTTTCTAAAACCTTTCATGAACATATGATTCATTCAAATAGAGTTTTTCAAAGAATGGATGAAATAAATATCACCTTGTCCTTAAAAAAGTGTAAATTTGGCTTTCAATCTTTAAAAGTCCTTGGCCATTTTGTGTAAGGCCTAAAAATTTGTGTCGACCACAACAAAGTTTCTGCAATTCAAAATGTAAAGGCACAATTCTGTAAGAGAAATACGAAGTTTTTTGGGTATGTGTGGCTATTAAAAACAATATATTAAGAATCATCAGATCATAGCCTTGCCTCTTACCAAACTAACAAGGAAAGATGTTGCATTCATCTGGAATATTGACTGCTAAAAAGCTTTTGATACATTGAAATGTTGTTTAATGACAACCCCTATCTTAGCTCTTCCTGATTTCAAGAAACCTTTTGTCTTGTAAACAGATGCTAGCTTTGTTGGTCTGGGCACTGCCCTTCACCAGAAACAAATTATTAATGATAAATCCTCAGAGGTTGTAATTTGTTATATTTCAAGAACCTTGAGAAATGGTGAATTGAAATATGTTGCCACCAAATTAGAGTGCTTAGCAGCTGTTTGGGCTTTTGAGAAGCTTCATTACTACCTGGATAACCAAAAGTTTGAATTGGTAACTGACTATAGTGCTGTGAAGTCCCTTAAAAACCTAAAAACACCAAATAGACACATGTTTATGTGGAAGCTTGCTGTTCAATAGTACAGAGGTAGAATGACAATTATTCATAGGGCAGGAAATATTCATTGCAATGTTGATATGCTGTCCAGATTTCCTCTGCAAAATAATGACTCCAATCCTGCTTATGTACCTGAAGATGATACTATTCATATCCATGGTATATTTATAGTTGATATAGAAGATAAATTATTACAATTAATTCTGGATTCATATGATAAAGATTCTGATTTAAATAAATTAGTTACTATCTTAAATCATCCTAAGAATTCTTTAATTCAAGCATTGATTAAAACTCTTCCTGAAAAGTATCAAAATGCTTTGATTAAGGGAAAACTTTCTATTGAAGATGGTTATATATATTATAGAAGAAAGCTTACTAAGGTAATTGTAATTCCTCCTTCTATGAAATAAACTATCCTCAAACTTTGTCACAATGACATAATAGCTGGTCATTTTGATCTTGAGAAGACACTGATTAGACTCAAAAACACTGCTTGGTGTGCTAATATGTCTGAAAATGCAAAATTATATGTTGAATCTTGTGATTCATGCCAGAAATCCAAAAGAATGACTGGTAAGAGAGCAGGTTTATTACAGCAAATTGAAGCACCTGATGCTCCCTGGCAAATAATTAACATGGATTAAGTCAATGGTCTTCCTGTAGCAGGTAAAAACAGTTATAACTCATGTTGGATAATAGTGGATAGATTCACAAAAATGTGCAAGTCTATTCCCACCCACAAAGATGTATCCACAAAGGAATTAGCTTTCTTATGGTGGACTTACATTTTTAATATTATTGGATTTCCAAAAGCCATTATCTCTGATAGAGATCCAAAATTTATTTCTGAGTTTTGGACCTCTTAGATGGATATTTGTGGCTGTGAGTTAAAGTTGTCTACAGCTCATCATCCTCAGACTGATGGTCTAGCTGAAAGAATGATTCAAACTCTAAAAGATATGATAGAAAGGTATTGTTCCTTTGGATAAGAATATAAAGACAATGACAGATTTACTCATGACTGGGTCACTCTATTACCTGGTCTTGAATTTGCATATGATATCACTGTTCATTCTGTCAATGAGAAAAATCCTTTTGAGCTTTGGTTAGGTTATGTCCCAAACACTCCTGCTCAAATTCCCAATAATAAATTACCTAAAATGGAACTGCACCCTGGTGTAAAATCTTTTATGAAAATGCAACAGCTATGTAGAAAACATGCTCAAAGCTGTATTGATAAAGCTTTTGAATATGAAAAGAAGAGATGGGATAAATCCCATAAAAGATACACATTTAAAAAGGGTGATGAAGTGTTGATTTCTACTGTCCGTTTCAATCTACAAGGTAGCAACAAATTAAAATATCCTTTTGTAGGACCATTTGTTGTTAGAAGAATAGTTGGTGATAATTCAGTAGAATTTGTATTGTTTTCTCCATATGATAGGAAACATCCTGTTGTTCCCATTTCTTTGCTTAAACCTTATACTTCCAACAGTAACTTATTTCCCAAAAGAAGGGGAAGACCTAAGAAAAACCCTCAGGAAGTAACAGAAACTGCAGAAATTGATAAATTTCTCAATGATAGAATTATCACTTCTGAAAGAGGTACTGAATATTTATTAAATATAAGAGCAAATCATCTGAAAATGATGCATGGATACCTGGCAAGGAAATTTCAAATCTTTCTACTCTTTTAAAGAAGTACAAAAGAAAAAATCTTCGCATTTTTTTTTGTTTTTTTAAAGTGAGGGAGTCTCAGCCAGGATATACCAGGAGCCCAGTAAATTTTATGTTAATTTACTGTAACTAAAAGAGGGTGTAAAAATTTGCTTATTATGTATATAAATTAATCTTATATTGCATAATGAAACGAAATAATTATTTTATTGAATATATATGTCAGCCAGGCTATTCCAGGAGTCCAGTAAATGATATGTAACTTATAAGACCTGAAAGAGGGGGTAAGAATTGTATTTAATGTATATAAATTAATATTTTATTGCATAATAAAATTATATAAGTATTTTATTACATACAAGTGTTATATTAATTTTATTGGTTATATAAATTTTTTATATACATTTAAATTTAACATAATATAATATATTCTACAAATAATGGCGCATTTTTTATGTATTTAATAATTATAAATTTATATTTAATTAATTAAAAACATATATTATAATTATAAGTGTAAAATTTACTTATAATATAATTAAATTAATTAATTATATTTATATATTAAATATCATTTCTTATAATATTAAACAATAAATAATGACGCTTCTTTTGACCTATAATTGTGTCAGGAAAAAACTAATTAATACTGAATTGAAATAAATTACATATTTGTTGCGTCAGAATATTTTTTGTTTCACTTAAAAATCCTTAAATCAGACTGTACCATCTGTTTTGAATGATTTTTCTCATAGTTCCTATGTTCCAGGCTTGTTTAGTTATTCACTATTTTTACTTACTGATTTGGGAATTAATGGCGGGAAATTTGGATTCTTAATTGGGGTTTTTAATTATTTGTTTCATATTTTTCTCTACATTGTTATGTTTCACTTATTCTTTTTAAATTCTTGTTTTATTCTATTATGTTTCTTGTATTTAAAAATATAGTAGCGCTTCAGAGGACCCATTGCCTATAAAAGGGCCTTGGATAATCCCCTGTAGCCCCATCACTTACTATACACTCAACAATTTAAAAGATAACTTTATCACGTTTATTATTATTTTTATTTAGTACTACAATCTAATTAAAAATTCTCAATAACAAATTAAAGGTTGCCTTAAGTCTGATAGGAATTATAGTGTTTTCCGCGCAGAACTCTTACTTAAATAATATTAATATTAAATAAAACCTCAACTTGTTCATCTCCCAACTCACTCGTCGTTGCTTCATTTTAAAGAAATTGTTTCTATTATTACTTTTATCTTTCTATTTACCTTTAGTACCTTTTCCTATTTGTTTCTCTTCTTTTTTGCCCCTTTTATTTCCCTCTTCTAGACAACTGACCGACAACTGAGGGCCTTTCCAAACAACGACGACGATCAAGCCTGGGGACGAACGACAAACGCACGGACCACCTAGCAAAAAACAAAACTTTTGCCGCGACTGTGTTTCAAACTTGGGTTCAATTTCTTAGGTTTATATTATATTAATTCTTATATTATTTTGAAGTGATTTTTCAATCACTATAGTAAGTTCCCCTTTGCACCTCTCACTCATATTACTATATTTTTACTGCAATAACAGTGATTGTGGCTTAATTGCTGATTCACTGAGTGTAAGTGTTCAATTACTAAAAAAAATTTTTCCTAGTTGACCATTATAGAGTGTTAAATCCTCTTAGTCTAAGAAGAATTGACATTTTTTATTAATACAAATTGAATTATTAATTTAATTTTTATTATTATTAATTATTGTTAATTTTGGTTGACTTAAAAGTACTTTGTGCTTAGTCCCAAATATATTGCCATATTTAATATTGGTAATTAATTGGTTGAATTAACTTGATTGTTTATTCCCAATTTAACCTTGCAATCCATTTTTTAAAAATTAATTTTTTTAATTATTACTTTATATTGAAATTTTTTTTTCTATAATTTAATTAATAAAGTTTTTTTTTATTATTTGGAGCAATTATTAACTAACTTTTATTATTTTTTTTAAAAAAATAAGAAGTAAATTAAAATCCTCCCACTATTATGTCCAACAATTTGGCTGAAAAAATGGATAACATGCAAGTGGATGAAATTGAAATTGACTATGATGCTGACACTGTAAGTTCTTCTAAAGTTGGACATAAAAAATCTTATGCTAACACAAAGAATTCACATGCTGCAGGATGTGGAAATGACAGGAAATGTAAACAAACCAAACCCCCTTCCCCCAGCACCACAGAAGGAAGTAAAGCCTCTAGTACCTCAAGAAGGTCTTCCAAAAGGATTCAAAATAAAAAAGCTTCCTCTGCCACAACAAATCAGCAAACTGTCCAGTCATATAAAAGAGTTGAAGACAGAAAATATGACGTACAAAGCAAAAGTAGACACCTTGTGGGATCAGGTTCAAGAACTCAGGAACCAGATTCAGGCCCAGGCCCCTCCTCAGTTGCCTCCCAATCAGCCTCAGTTTCAGGCTCAACCTTCACAGCCACCCAGCTCAACCATCCAAAATCCAAATACTATGGAAGTAGAGCAATGGAAATGGGATTATCTAATGAGTCACTACCAACAGAATGTGCAACACACTCCTCATCATCAGCCTGGCCCATCCAGAACACCCAATTTCCATCCACCTCCTCATCCCTACCAACAAGGCAGGAGAAAGAAGGCCCAAGCACAATCCCAAACCCAGTCTCAGGGGAAGTTTCCTCCTCTGCCATGGTAAGTAATTTGGTTGATAGTCACTTGGGTATGTTTTTTAATAAATCTTCTTCTGCAGGTAATATTATTGAACATGGTGAAAGAACAGTTAAACCTGTTAAAAGACAGCTTCCTGTAACTAGTAGCCCTATTTATGTAATTAGCAAATTGTCATTTGATGAACCTTTACATTTAACTTCTACTTCTTTAATTAATCCTTCTCTTGCAATTAAAAATGATTCTGTTCCCCCTGAAATCTATACCTTATTTGAAAAAACTTCTGAGGAAATATTGAAAGATACCCTTGATTTTAATGTTGTGAAAGACAAACATGTGAGAGATGTGTTAATCCATGAAAATGATAGATTAAATAATTTACACTTGCAATTTAAAGTGAGTTCTTCTGTACAAGATACAGCTTATTTAAAAATCAAAGAAACCTTGAATATTGTTCTTAGTCAACAAAAGCAAATAAGAAGTGACCATAGAGCTATCTCAGATAGAAATATCAGTCCACATAAGACCTTGAGTGAATTTAAACCCCTTATTGAAGAAAATTATTCATTCAAAAATGAAATAAAATCTCTGCAAAATGAGTTTAAAAAGCTAAAAAATGATTTCCATGCACTAAGTACCAAACACTCAGTTTCTGAGGACAGAAATGTTCTATCTCATGAAAAAGTAAATGACCAGATGTCTGAAATTCCAAGAATAAGAAACTATGTGTCTGACCTGCAGGAAAAGTTCTCAACCTAAACCATCAATAATGAATTAAATTAGATTGCTGTCAATAAGCTGCTTAAAAATAAAGGGAAAAAACCTGAGCAAAGTTCATCCTTTCTTCCTCATATTTCAACCATTAAACAAACTGACAATGAGTCTGTAAAATCTTTTGCTACTAGCAAAAAATCTTGTGATGGTCATGCACCAGCTGTTTCTGTAAATAATGAAATTTCTGAACACCTGGCTAAACTTCAGAAATTATTAATAATGAATAATTCAAACCAAAAAGTGGACCATCCCAGTAGTCAGAAAAATTGGCCTAAGTTAGACCAATATCCTACCTTTGATGGTGATTCTTCATCTGATTGGCAACACTTTATCCAAAGAATTGATAATTTAAAGAGATCTTATAAACTACCGGATGAGGAAATTGTTTCTAAGCTAATTTCTTAATTTTCCAATGTAGCCTTGATGTGGTATGAATCTGTTCTTTTAGATAAGAGTCATTATACATGGAATGATTGGAAATGCTTGATTGAGAATCAGTTTGGTGGTTCAAAATTCAGGTTAGCTCAACAGAGACTGTATGAAAATACTAAATATGTATCCTCCTCTGTTGAAAAGCCCATTGTTTTTCTGATGAAAATAACAAAAATCCTTAGAGCAATTGATCCAAAGATGGATTATGATATTTGGAGAGATAAAATCTTGTATAAATTACCAAATTCTCTTAGGGATTTGATTGTGGCTAGAACTGAGCATGTAAGGGAAAATTCTTCTTTCATTAATATCTGTAATGAAGTACTGCTCAACCATAGATATGAACCAAAGAATTACCATGGTAAATCTTATAATGATCAGAATAAAACTTCTACAAAGCTCCCAGAGAAATCTAGTAAACCCTCTGCCCCAGTTGCACCTAAAAAATATGCAACAAATACTAATTATAAGTGTAACAAACCATGGCAGAAGGGTCATGTTTGTGACAAGAAAATTCATCTTGTTGAACAAAATGAAGACACTGATGAAGTTGAACTTGATGTCAATAATTCTTCCAGTGACTGTGAAAGTAATATCTCCTATGACAATGAATCTGTTAAAGATGTTTTAATGTTGGAACATGATGTCCATTATTTAAATAATATATCTGAAGATTGTGTATTGAATTTATCTTCAGTAGAAAATGCTGAGATAATTAAAGATATTACCAACAATTCTATTCCTATATCCCCTTTAAAGGCACCTGTTATCATTAATGGTAAAAATGTTGATGTAGTTCTTGATTCTGGTGCTGGAGGAAGTGTAGTATCTGAAAAAGCTTTGGCTTCAGTGGATAAGGAATATTTGAGTAAATTATTACCTATAATTTCTGAAAAATGGAGAGGGTATGGTTCTACCTTATTTCCTATTGGCAAATACAAAACCTCTGTTTTCTTCAAATATAATAATGGTTTTGTCAGAGCTATTGGTGAGTTTGTTTTCATGAAAAATGATAATTTGAGCAATTGGTTTATTATGGGAAATGATATTTTAACCATGTTTGGTGTGAAACTGGACCCAGCAAATAATTGCTTTACCTTAGGAATGAATGGGAAAAGGAAATTCAAAATTTCCTCTCCTAGAACTTCTGGGCATTTATTGAAATCTTGTAACTCACTGATCCAGTGTAAAGGTAGAACAACAACTGAAATGGATGATTTATTACATGAAATAAATACCGCTTCTTTTGGTGATCTGTTGACTAGTGAACAAAAGGATTCTATTGTTGCCTCTATTACCTCTTTCCCTATGGCTTTTGCTCATGGTTCTCATGTCTTGGGAATTGTTCAGGAAGAGATGAAAATTACCTTATCCTGTAATTTGAGTGATATTCCTCCTACCCTTAAGAAAAAACCATATTCTGCTTCTCCATCAAAAAGAAAAGATATTGAAGATAATATTGAAACATTATTGAAAATGAAAATCATTGAGAAAGTGGATGTCACCCCCAAATATTGTGTCATCTCCCCAGTCTTGATTTCTTATGAAAAAGATAAAGCTAGATTATGTGGAGATTACAGAGCTTTAAATACTTATACTGTTGATGATATTTATCCTTTACTCAGAATTAATTCAATACATGCTACCTTGCAAGGTGCAAAATTTATTAGTTCTCTGGATGGTAATAAAGGTTATCATCAAGTTCCAGTTGAGAAAAATTCTCAAAATTTTTTGCTTATTGCTACTCATATGGGAATATATAAGTATGTTAGGATGCCATTTGGCCCTAAAAATGCTCCTTCAGTTTTCCAGAAAGTTATGGATAATACTTTCCATCAAGAAATTATTGAAGGTTGGCTCATGGTTTATATTGATGATATTATTGTTTTTTCTAAAACTTTTGATGAACATATGATTCACTTGAATAGAGTTTTCTAAAAAATGGATGAAATCAATATGACCTTATCTTTAAAAAAGTGTAAATTTGGTTTTCAATCTTTGAAAGTCCTTGGCCATGTTGTGTCAGGCTTACAAATTTGTGTAGACCATAACAAAGTTGCTGCCATTCAAAATGTGAAAGCACCAACTTCTGTAAGAGAAATCCAAAGTTTTTTGGGTATGTGTGACTATTATAGACAATATATTAAAAATTATCAGGTCATAGCCTTGCCTCTTACAAAACTGACCAGAAAAGATGTTGCTTTTCTCTGGAATAATGACTGTCAAAAAGCTTTTGATACATTAAAAAGTTGCTTAATGACAGCCCCTATATTGGCTCTTCCAGATTTTAACAAGCCATTTGTCCTTTATACAGATGCTAGCTTTATTGGTCTGTGTGCTGCCCTTCACCAAAAGCAAATTATTAATGATAAATCCTCAGAGGTTGTAATTTGTTATATTTCAAGAACCTTAAGAAAAAGTGAATTGAAATATGGTTCCACTCAATTGGAGTGCCTAGCAGTTGGTTGGGCTCTTGAGAAACTTCATTACTATTTGGATGACCAAAAATTTGAGTTGGTAACTGACTGTAGTGCTGTGAAGTCCCTCTTAAACCTAAAGACACCTAACAGACATATGTTCAGGTGGCAACTTGCTGTTCAAGAATACAAAGGAAGGATGACAATTATCCATAGAGCTGGAAATGTTCACTCTAATTTTGATATGCTCTCCAGATTGCATCTGCCAAATAATGACTCAAATCCTGCTTATGTACCTGAAGATGATACTGTTCATATCCATGGTATATTTATAGTTGATATGGAAGAGGATTTATTACAATTAATACTGGATTCATATGATAAAGATTCTGATTTAAATAAATTGGTTACTATCTTAAATGATCCTAAGAATGCTTCAATTCAAGCATTAATAAAAACTCTTCCTGCAAAGTACCAAAATGCTTTAAATAAAGGAAAGTTCTCTATTGAAGATGGTTATATATATTATAGAAGGAAGCTTACCAATGTAATTGTAATTCCTCGTTCAATGAAAGAAACTATCCTCAAACTTTGTCATGATGACATATTAGCTGTTCATTTTGATCTTGAAAAAACATTGATTAGAATCAAAAACACTGCATGGTGGGCTAATATGTCTGAAGACACAAAATTATATGTTGAATCTTGTGATTCCTGCCAAAAATCTAAAAGGTTAACAGGTAAGAGAGCAGGGTTATTACAACATATTGAAGAACCTAGTGCTCCCTGGCAAATCATTAATATGGATTTTGTCACTGGTCTTCCTGTTGCAGGTAAAGACAGCTTTAACTCTTGTTGGGTAATAGTAGATAGATTCACAAAAATGTGCAAATTTATTCCAACCCACAAAGATGTATCCACCAAAGAATTAGCTTTCTTATGGTGGTCTTACATGTTTAATATTATTGGTTTTCCAAAAGCCATTATCTCTGATAGGGATGCAAAATTCACTTCTGAGTTTTGGACCTCTTTGATGGATATTTGTGGCTGTGAGTTAAAGTTGTCTACAGCTCATCATCCTCAGACTGATGGTCTAGCTGAAATAATGATTCAAACTCTGGAAGATATGATTAGAAGGTATTGTGCCTTTGGTTTAGAATATAAAGACAATGACAGATTTACTCATGATTGGGTAGCTCTTTTGCCTGGTCTTGAATTTGCATATAATAGCACTGTTCATTCTGTCACTGAGAAAAAGCCCTTTGAGCTTTGGTTAGGTTATGTCTCAAACACTCCTGCTCGAATTCTCAATAATAAATTACCTAAGTTGGAACTACACCCTGGTTTAAAATCTTTTATGCAAATGCAACAGCTATGCAGAAAACATGCTCAGAGTTGTATTGATAAAGCATTTGAATATGAAAAGAAAAGATGGGATAAATCCCATAAAGAATACACATTTAACAAGGATGATGAAGTGTTGATTTCTACTGTCCATTTCAATTTACAAGGTAACCACAAATTAAAAGATCCTTTTGTAGGACCATTTGTTGTTAAAAGAATGGTTGGTGATAATGCAGTTGAAGTTGTATTGTATTCTCCATATGATAGGAAACATCCTGTCTTTCCCATTTCTTTGCTTAAGCCTTATACTTCCAACAGTGACTTATTTCCAAAAAGAAGAGGAAGACCTAAGAAAAGCCCTCAGGAAGTCACAGAAACAGCAGAAATTGATAAAATTCTCAATGATAGAATTATCACTTCTGAAAAAGGTACTGAATATTTATTGAGATATAAGAACAAATCATCGGAACTTGATGCATGGATACCTGGCAAAGAGATTTCAAATCTGCCTACTCTGTTGAAAAAGTACAAAAAGAAAAAATATTAGCATTTTTTTTATTGTTTTTTTAGAGTGAGGGAGTGTCAGCCAGGCTATTCCAGGAGTGCAGTAAATGATATGTAACTTATAAGACCTGAAAGAGGGGGTAAGAATTGTATTTAATGTATATAAATTAATATTTTATTGCATAATAAAATTATATAAGTATTTTATTACATACAAGTGTTATATTAATTTTATTGGTTATATAAATTTTTTATATACATCTAAATTTAACATAATATAATATATTCTACAAATAATGACGCATTTTTTATGTATTTAATAATTATGAATTTATATTTAATTAATTAAAAACATATATTATAATTATAAGTGTAAAATTTACTTATAATATAATTAAATTAATTAATTATATTTATATATTAAATATCATTTCTTATAATATTAAACAATAAATAATGACGCTTCTTTTGACCTATAATTGTGTCAGGAAAAAACTAATTAATACTGAATTGAAATAAATTACATATTTGTTGCGTCAGAATATTTTTTGTTTCACTTAAAAATCCTTAAATCAGACTGTACCATCTGTTTTGAATGATTTTTCTCATAGTTCCTATGTTCCAGGCTTGTTTAGTTATTCACTATTTTTACTTACTGATTTGGGAATTAATGGCGGGAAATTTGGATTCTTAATTGGGGTTTTTAATTATTTGTTTCATATTTTTCTCTACATTGTTATGTTTCACTTATTCTTTTTAAATTCATGTTTTATTCTATTATGTTTCTTTTATTTACAAATATAGTAGCGCTTCAGAGGACCCATTGCCTATAAAAGGGCCTTGGATAATCCCCTGTAGCCCCATCACTTACTATACACTCAACAATTTAAAAGATAACTTTATCACGTTTATTATTATTTTTATTTAGTACTACAATCTAATTAAAAATTCTCAATAACAAATTAAAGGTTGCCTTAAGTCTGATAGGAATTATAGTGTTTGCCGCGCAAAACTCTTACTTAAATAATATTAATATTAAATAAAACCTCAACTTGTTCATCTCCCAACTCACTCGTCGTTGCTTCATTTTAAATAAATTGTTTCTATTATTACTTTTATCTTTCTATTTACCTTTAGTACCTTTTCCTATTTGTTTCTCTTCTTTTTTGCCCCTTTTCTTTCCCTCTTCTAGACGACTGACCAACAATATAAGTATTATATTAAATTTATTATTATATAAATTATTTATAAATTAAATTAACCATAATATATATTCTATAAATTATGGCGCCAATTTTATGTATATAATATATACAAATTTATAATTAATTAATTACAAACATATATTATAAATTATAAATAAAAAATTAACTTATAATGTAATTAAATTAATTAATTAAAATCATATATTAAATAAGGCCATGCATATCTTTTTAAACAATAATATTGGGCACCTTTTTTACCCTTAATTGGGTCAGTAAAATTAGTAAATAAATTATAACACTTAATTAATAAGATAGTATTAAAATCCTCACTTTAAATTAGATATATGATTAAATTAATTATATGTTTCATTTAAACTAATTATTGAATTAGTTACATAGTTAAAACAATTAATTAAAATTGCTTTATACTAGGTTGAATTGATTACATGGATTTTGGTGTGAAAATAATTCTAATTGTTTAAATTAAACCCTTTACATCTCACTGTAATATCTGCTTGGGTTATTTTACTCACTGTTCTCTTGTTTCAGACTTACTTGGTTACTAATTATTTTGGGAAGTTATGGTTGGAAAATCGGTTATTTACTCATGGGTTTAGTTGATTGTCTCATTATTTTCCTTTCAATCTCTATGTTTAGTTCTATTCTTTTATATTCTTGTTTCATTTTATTACTCTTTTTTCAGTACTCATTTGTGACGCTTCATAGGGTACTTTGCCTATTTAATGCTTTGGGAAATCCCCTGTAGCATCATCACTTATTTTACACTCAACTCAATTTCATTTTATTACATTTATTATATTTTTTTCTTTAGCATTAATAATCTAATTTAAAAAGTAAATAAATAATCGAAGGTTGCCTTAAGTCTATCATTAATAACAAGTGTCTGCCGCGCATTGAAAATAATTACTTATTAAATAATTATATTTAAATTTATTAAACCTCACTGTTGTATAAAGTCCCTAGAGTCTACTCCTTGCCTCTCTTTTAAAATAATTATACCACTTTATTATTTTATTCAATTTCCTTTATATTACCTTTTTCTCCTCCTCTCTGTTTCCTCTTCTTTTTCCCCTTCTTCTAGACAACCGGTGTGGTCTTCCAACATTGGCAGGGGCCTTTGTTGTGTGATTTGGCGCTGTTTGTGCATGTCTTAATTGACATCTGTTAAGAAATTTGGTATTTTTCTGGTTTTATCCCGTAGATATTGGGTCTGCGGCTATGTGGGTACTATCATTGGATAGCCCTGGTTTTTCTCTATATTTTATGTCTTGTAGACATTTTTCATATTCTGAGTTTTAAGGGGTTATTTCCTCATTTTTCATTTATAAAAGATTGCTGTTTAATTTTGTTTTTTGTGTTTTACGGGCTAACCTTAAGTCTTAGGGTTAAGTGCTTAGTACCATTGGATAGAGCTAATTTTCTCTATATTTCATGTCTCAATGTTGTTATAGTGAAATTCCGTGTTTTAAAGGTTTTAGTAGTTGTAGCTAATTTTTCTAAGTAGATTAGTGGTTTTTATTGGTTTTCTGGCTTCAGGGAGGCCGGGCCGCTTCAGGCGGCCCGCCCGCCTCTGTTTTAGGAGGTTGGGGAGCGCTCCAGGAGAGTTTTTTATGTAATTTGGCAGGTTCAGGCGCCAGATTGGTGGGTGCACATGGGCTCTTAGTTAGTGGTCTGTGTGTACATAGTGAATAAGACAGTTTGGGGCAACCTTAATCATCATACAACCATCCGGAGGTGATCTCATTGTTCCTCACTCAGTTTTCACTGTTTTCTGGCCACAATTGGCTGTGTTTGTTGCAAGTGAGTTCTTCATTTAACTTAACTTTAGCAACTTTTTTCTCTGTTATAGTATTGCAAGCTATAGAAAGTATTATTGCTGTCTCTGGTGTGGATTTGCAGCCTACATCAAGTATCTTTGCTGTCTCTGGTGTGGACTTTGTTCTACATTTCAGTTCTTTGGTCTGGTAGTCTATCTGGGGACTACTTTCTTGGCTCATAAAGCAGTCAAGTGTGTTAAAAAGGGGCTTTAGAAAAACAGGAACCAACTTACTTTAGCAAGTAAATCTCACTCTATTTTTCTAAAGGGACAGGGGATTTTCTCTCTGGTTTTTCTCCAACTCCCTTGGTCAAGGCCTATAGCTAGTACTATAGGATTGTCTACATTTCTGGCACCCAACGTGGGGAAGAACTTGCTAGTTCTTTGGAATCTCTGTTTTCTTTGGTTTGCTCTTTTTGGTGTTTTGGTCAGGAGGAATGACTTCTGGTTCTGCTATTCCTGTGGTGACTGTCAGTGGGGGGGATGGACCTCCTTGTGTGATGGTTAGGGAGTGTGTGAGGATTAAAACTTGGGATGGTACCAAGTTTAATGGGGAGGATGTCAAGTGGTTTCTAGAGAAATATGAAACTGCTGCTGGGGTGGATGGTGCTTCCTACCTGGACATGGTGAAGAAGATTATCTTCTTCATTGGTGATAGGTCAGTGGAGAAGGAGATTGTGGCCACGTCTGGCTACAAGAAGAGGGATTTGAAATTGTTGTGTAGGGAGATGGTGGATAGATGGGGTGTCAGGTTCACTATGGTGGATCTGAACAAGGTTGTCAGTGAATGACAATCTTATGGTGGTGTTGGTAACTTACATATTTACAGGAAGTTTCTGCTACAGTTTGATCCTGTGGTGGAATATTTGGTGGAAGTGGAGGAGTTGGCACATGAAAATGCTGCCAAGGATGTTTTTTGGTCTTCCCTGGCTAGAGATGTCAGGATGGATGTGTTGAAGGAGTTGTCAAGAAAGGAATTGATGAAGACTCTTTCTAATAGGGACCAGAAGTTACCTGCCTTGGATAAGGTGAAGGAGGCTGTTGAGGCCCATTTAAAGTTATTGGCTGTGGACACCTATCAGGAGGGGTGTGCCAAGTATGTCAGCAAAGTCAGTGAGGCTTTGGCTGAAGAGGAAGTTAGGGAGAAGAAGGAGGAGAAAAATTTGGTGCAGGCTCCCAAACAGGAGAGAAACCCAATGGTGGAGCAGCTGGCTGATCTGACAAAACAGCTGCACATTTTTGTCCAGGAGGCCAAGAAGGTTAATAAGGCACCTTCTCAGCCAAGAGATTTTGAAAGGAGGGCTGGTAGGAGTGATCCTTGGGTTTGCTCTTATTGCAGTAGGAGGGGGCACAGGTCCAATGATTGTTGGGCACTGAACAGAGATGTGTCTGAAGGAAACGTTGAGTGTGATGGCAGGGTTTTTAAGTTCCCTGAAGGTTCTTTTGTGAATCCCAGTGAGGGGCAGGCTCCTGTTGATTTGGTCAGGAGAAGGGGTGGTTTCAATCAAAGGATGCCAAGGTTTGAGGAGATTCCTGATCAGGGGAAGTCTTCTGTTAAGGTAGATGAGGACGTCAAGGGAAAGGGGAAGGAGGTCAATAAGGTCTCTTTTTCTACTTCCTTTGGTGGTTTGGAGTTGTATTCTTGTGGTGGACAGTCAAGTGGTGAATGCTTGGCTGGTGTTTATGATGTGGAAGCAGGAAAGGTGGGTAGGCCTAAGAGAAGTTCTCAGGCCCAACAAAAGCCAAATGCTTCAAAGGTGGATCCTAAGCTGAGTGCAGCTAGGAAGAGGTACAGAAAAGAAGAGCTGTACAAGATTCAGAAGGGTATGGCTGATATGGGCCCCCCTAGTTTTAGCGCATTGGATATGAATGGTGAGCCAATGCCAATGGAGGTGGATTCTGACTCTGAGGAGGATGTCCCTTTGGCTTCATTGCCAAAGCCTGTTAGAGTCAGAGGTTCTGGTGAGGGATCTGGTTTGGTTCCTGTTAATGGTAAATCTGTTGGTGGTGCTGGTCCTCAAGAAGCTTCTAGGACCAAGGTGGTGAAGCAAAGAGCTCACTTTGAGAGGCCAGTAGTGTCTGGTCATGTTAATGTTATGGACTCTGTCCTGGAAAGGATGAATCAGGGTCAGGTTTCCCTATCTTATGGGGAATTGTATGCTATTAGTCCAGGGTTGGCTGATAGACAAAAAAAGTTGTTGACCAGGAGAAGAGTTTCTTCTGGTGAAGTAGAATACATTTGTGATTCTGCTGAAAAGTTTGGTGAGGGGTTGGAAACTCATTTTTCTGCTCCTCTGGGGTATTTCAATGTCACTCTGAATGGCAGGGAGGCAAGGGCATTGGTGGATTCAGGTTCTCAGATAAACCTGATTTCTTTGTTTGAGGCAACTCATATGGGCCTCCCCATCAAAACTGGTATTGGTGGGAATTTGAGAGGGATTGGTGGACATGTCACTGAATTGGTTGGAACTTCAGAGTTTGTGAAGTGAGATGTTGGCAGAGCCTCAGGGAAGGTTCATTTTTACATTGCTAAAGGTAATGTAAAAGCAGTTTTGGGTGGGCCATTCTTGATGGATTTTCAGGCAAGTATTGGTTATCAATTTGATTTGGGAATCAGTTTGGAGTTGACTGGTGAAGACGAAAGGAAGCTTCACATGAGGTTATCATCCCCTGGAGAGGATGGTTGGGAGACCAGGCCTGGTTTATCTTCAATGTGCCAGTGCATGGACTGCTGCAGGAGAAGGAAGGAAGTGGGTGCTGCCTATGGTTTTTTGGAGTGTGGCTCAGGCTCTATTGAGAGTCTGTCTTTTTTAGAGTAATAAGGGCTGATCACCCTAGTGCTAAAACCTCTCCCCAACATGAGGAAATCCCAGGTTGTAGTGGGTCAGCTCCCTTGGAGATATACCAAGTGGATTTTCAAATTTCTCTTTTTAATGTTTCTCTTCTCTGCAAGTATTCATCAAGTTTTTTATCAAGTCTCTGTTCTCTCTCAAGATTCTTAATTATTTTTAATTCAAGTTCAAAGAAGAAGATTGGTTATATATCTTTATTGAAAGATATGTGGAAAAGTTTTGGGGCGGTGAGATTGGGGTCTAAAAGTAAGTCCTCCCAATTGTGCACCGCTAGGGTTTCTTCTACACATTTCAAAAACATTACCTGGGCCACACCTGTGAGCATTGGGGAAACCCCTGGTTATTTTTGTAGGACAGAAGAAAAATCAAGAAAAGAAGATAAAAATTTCAAGATAATTCAAGAAAATCAAGAAAAAAATCTGAAGATAATGAAGAAAGAAGATGCAAAATATTTTTGTGAAGATCGTCAAGATCTATTTTTGGGCCTCCAGCATGAGGTTAAACTGCAGAAAATTTTGAAGAGAGAAGATCATCAAGATCTATTTTTGGACCTCCAGCATGAGGATAAACTGCACAATTTTAGAAGATGGGATTCAGAAGATGAATCAAGATTTGAAGATTTGGAAGTTGGAAGTGAGGATGAAGATGTGGAATTGCGGAAAAGTTTTGGAGTGGTGAGATTGGGGTGTAAAAGTAAGTCCTCCCAATTGTGCACCGCTAGGGTTTCTTCTACACCTTTCAAAAAAATTACCTTGGCCACACATGTGAGCAATGGGGAAACCCTTGGTTTTTGTTCCAGGTCTGGTGGTGAAGATTTCCTGAAGATCCCTCAAGTTGAAGGTGTAGCAGCAAAGTATAAGAAGGTAGCGCAGAAGATTAGACCTGTCAATGAGCCTATGCCTGTGGGTTTGAATCCGCCTTTGAAAAGACCTCCTTTGTCAAGAGATCCGTACTGTACTCCTTTGGTGAAGAATCCTCCAGAATTTGTAGAGACGGCTAGGGTGACCGTGGAAAGATTGAAAGTTGTTAATTTTGGTCCTGATGGGTGGTTGTCTGAGGAAGAAAAGAAGTTGTTGTTGCACGTTATTGTGCTAAGGGAAAAAGCGGTGGCATTTGTTGAGGAGGAATGGGGTGTATTGAAGCACTCTTATGGGGAACCTTACTTGATTCCTGTTGTTTGTCATGAACCTTGGCAAATCAAACCTATTCCGATTCCAGCCGCTATTCGAGAGGATTTTGTAGAGATTGTTAGGGAAAGAGTCAGGACTGGGTTATATGAACAATCAACATCCAGTTACTCAAGTCCGGTGTTCTGTGTAAAGAAGCAGAATGGAAAGTTGAGGGTGGTTCATGATCTTAGAGCCTTAAATAGAGTCACTATAAAGGACGCTGGTATGCCGCCAAGTGCAGAAGATTTTGTTGAAGCTTTTGCTGGAAGGGTGTGTTATGTTTTGGGTGATATTATGGGTGGTTATGATGAGAGGGAACTACATACGGATTCAATGCCTCTCACAACTTTTGAGACTCCTTTGGAAGATTTCAGCTCACTAGGTTGCCTCAAGGAGCAACTAATTCAGTGGCAGTTTATCAAGCACAGATGACTTGGATTTTGCAGGATGAGGTTCCTACTCATGCTGGTATTTTTATTGATGATGGTGGAATTAAAGGACCATCCACTGATTATGGTAATGAGGTGTTATCGGAGAGCCCTGGAATAAGGAGGTTTGTTTGGGAATATGCAATAACTCTAGAGAGAGTGTTGTTCAGGATTGAAGAGGCTGGTCTGACCATTTCAGGGTCAAAATTCTGTTGTTGTGTTCCTGCTTTAGAAATTCTGGGTCATGTGGTATGTAAAGAGGGAAGGATTATGGCAAAGAAGAAGATTAATAAAATCCAGTCATGGCCAAGGCCTAAAAATACTACTGAAGTCAGGGGATTTTTGGGTGTATGTGTATATGTCAGGATTTTTATTAAGGATTTTTCTTTGTTGGCTTCACCTTTAAGGAGGTTGACCATAAAAGATGCAGATTGGGAATGGACTGAAGAGTGTGAAGAGGCTTTTCAGAAGTTGAAAAAGGTTGTTGGTGAAGATATTGTTCTTCACAAGTTGGATTATGGTGTTGGTGCTGGAAAAATTTATCTGGCAGTGGACTCAAGTTATATTGCTGCTGGTGCTGCTTTGTCTCAGGAGGATAAGACTGGGAGGTTCAGGCCAGTAAGGTATGAGTCTGTGGTGTTTAATGAGGTGGAATCTAGGTATTCTCAACCTAAGTTGGAATTGTGTGGCGTAGCTAAAATTTTAAAGAAGCTACAGGCGGTTTTGTGGGGGCCACATTTTGAGCTGCAGGTGGATGCAAAATCTTTGGTTCAGATGATCAATACACCTAGTCTTCCAAATGCTCCAATGACTAGGTGGGTGGCATTTATTCAACATTTTTCTTTTGACCTGGTACACAAACCAGGTAAAACTTTTACTATGCCTGATGGATTATCAAGGAGGCCACCTGCAGATGAGGATTCTGATTCCGAAGAGTTTGACGAAGATGTTCCAGTGATTAGGGCCAGCACAAAGGGTGCTGAGGATTTTTCTTTCCTCCCCCATGAGGCTAAACTGGATGATTGTTCTGACCTCCCCCAAGAGGCTAAACTGGCTGGATCTGATCTTGATTCTGGTGATCAGGATGTTTTTGTTGATGAAGATGGAGTTGTTGTTTGGGACAGCTCGAAATTGGAAAGGGGTGTTTTTGTTAGTGAACTGGACTCTCACAAGGTTCAGTGGAAAGAGAAGGACGTGCCAAAATTTAAGGATTGGTGTCCTGGTTGGGCTGCTCAATTGGCTCATGTTCACACTGGTGATTTTGATGACAGAGTTGTACCCTTGGATGTTGTTTTTTGGATTTTGAAGATGAGACCTGGGGTCAGTCTGGGTTTTATTTTATCCTGGTGGAATATCTGTTGAGCTTGGAGAGGCCAGATAGTTGTGATGATGATACTTGGTTAGCAATCAAGAAGAAGAGTCCTGGATTTTATGTGTCAGGAAGGCAATTGATGAGAAGGAGAAATCCTAATCCTCAAGTGGTGGTGACTCAGAAGAAGGGTCAAGAATTGGTTTTGAAGTCTTTGCATGAAGACTTGGTCATAGAGGCTTTGGGGAGACTTATAGAAGAGTAGCAGATAGATTTTGGTGGCCAGGAATGAAGTTGGCTGTGCAGGGTTGGGTTCAATCTTGTGAAGAATGTCAAAGAAGAAGTCACTTGAAACCTAAAGAGGTGGGCTGTGCTACTGGTGAATCAACTGTTTTTGGAAGGGTCAGTCTGGATGCTGTCCATATTAAAGAGGGCATGTATAAATACTTGATTGTTGCTAGGGATGATTTGTCTGGTTGGGTTGAGGCAGTGCCTCTGGTTAATTTGACTGCCAAGAATGTGGCAGAGTTTTTGAAGAAGGAGTGGATTTATAGGTATGGGTTGATGAAGTTGGTCACTGTTGATGGTGGGCCAGAGTTCGGTGCCGAATTTAAAGAAGCTGTGGCTAGTGTTGGTTCTAGGGTTAGAGTGGCTACACCGTATTATCCTGAAGCTGAAGGCATGGTTGAAAGAGGCCATCAAGTTATCAAGAATGCTTTGGTGAAGATGTGCGGAGATAGTGCCTAAAAGTGGAGGCATTATTTACCCTTGGTTTTATTTGCTGATAGGGTCACTGTGAAGAGGAAAACTGGCTATTCTCCTTATGAGTTAATGTTTGGTCAAAAAGCCGTTCTACCAGTGGACTTGGAAGCTGTCTCTTATCTTGGAATTGATTGGGATGACGTGCACTCAACAGAAGATTTGCTCTGTGCCAGGATGCAACAGTTGGAATGTAGAGAGGAATGTCAAGAGAAGGCATACTCTAGAATGATGAAGATTAGGAATCAATCAGTCAGATACTGGGACAAGAAGTTGGCTCATAGACTCAGGAATCCCTTGAAACCTGGTTGTTTGGTTTTGGTGTAAAATAGAAGTTTGGAGAGTCAGTGGGGAAAAATGTTTGCTGACAGATGGAATGGACCTTACAGAGTCAGATCTCAGGCGTCTGGAGGTTCTTATGTTTTGGAAGAGTTGGATGGTGCAGTCTTGAAAAAGAGGGTGGCTGCAGACCAAGTGAAGAGGTTTTATCCCAGAGGCACTAGGCATGAAGAAGATTGACTCTGCAATGAGGATAAACTATGGAACGTTCTTTTTTTGTTTTGGAATTTTGTGGTGTTGCAGAGCAACTTTTGTGTTGGAAACTTTTTGTTAGAAGGTACCCAGGGGGGGCTTCTAGATTTTATTTTGGCAAGTGTGGGGGTAACTGATGAGCTGGCTGCTCTGTAGAACAGTTACCCCAGAATGTCTGTCTCAAGTCTTTTGTTTTTTCTAGTTGAATTCTAGTTCTGTTGTTTATTATTCAGGTTTCAAGTCCGCTATGACTTTAAACTGGTCTGGGACTGGCTTCTTTATCTTTGGTTCTTTCAGATTGGTGGTGGATCACTGGTGGTCTCCTGTCATTTTTACTTATTGGAGGGAGCCCACCCAGTGATCATTTCTATGGACCGGACTTTCCCTTATTGGACAATTTATGGGGCTGGTTTTTCTTTGATTTTTGGAGTTGTGTTTTTGCTAGATAGCAGTTTTAGATTATTTTCTTTTTTCTCTTTTTTTCTTTTAATTTTTTTATGGGGGTTTTTTAAAATTATAAAATCAAAAATATAGGGTGTTACCACATCAGGGTCACCTGGATGTGGGCAAGCATTGGTGGGGAAAGGCTCATCAATTGGCCGGGCAATGCTATTTTATTTTTATTTATTATTTATTACATGTGTTTCTGTGTTTCATTATTTTTATTATCTTCTTAATTTCTAAATTTTTTGAATTTTGTTTTCTGTTAATCATTTAAAAGATTTAATTGTGTATCCACATCAAGGTGCACTTGGATGTGGGTAAGGTATCAGGGGATCAGCTCATCAATTGGCTGGGGGATACCATTTGTATTATTTTTTTATTTTATTTTATTTCATTTATTTTATTTCATTTCATTTTAGTTATTAATTTTTAATTTTAGTATATTAGTAGATACAAAGCATACAAAAAAAAAAAAAAAAAAAGTTCTGAATTTAAATTTATTAATTGTTTTATATTATTATTATGTTTCTAATCTGTGTGCAGGAGCTCATTGACTGGATGATGAAGCTTCTGGAGGCTGGTCCGGATTGTGATGACGTTTTTGTTTTTTGTTGGGATTGTGGGAAGCACTGTGTTCTTTGAAGTGCATCCTGCTGGAGAGATGATAGGGATTGTAATGGTCAGGAATTTGATTAGAGGGAAGTTCAGAGGAGGAAGAAGAAGAGGCAGGAATGGAGTGCTGGAGGGTGTGTTTAATGATCCTAGACATTTTCCAGTGGTCGTCCAGTAGGCACTTTCTCAGGGACTTTTCAAAGTCATTCAAGGGTCCATGGAGGGCAAAGGCTTTTAGCATGTTGGAACACATGGTGCTTAGGTGTTTCTTCATGTCTCCATAATCCAGGGTCAAAGAAGTTTCAAGAGTTTGGCCAACTCCGATAATAGATTCAGGAGGAGGGGTGCCAACTAGACAAGAAGAATTGGATCAGTAATTATTTTTGTTGAAGAAATGGAATAATTAATTTGGTACTTACAGATTGGAAGCTCATCAAATCTGTAAGCAGCTGGGATTTGGATCTCTGATGATTTTGTAATGGTCATAGTGGGTGGATCAACTAGGGAAAGATATGGATTCTCATGGTCTTCCTCTGAAGGATCTTGAGAAGGTGAACTGGGATGCTGAGGTTCCTGGGGCCTAGTTGGAGCAGTGAGATTGTGGTTGTTGTTGTGGTTGTTATTTCTTTTGGATTCAGCTGGAGGAGGTGCTGGTGATGGAGTACCAGGGTTGTTTAAGGATGGAGCAGGAGAGGGGGATTTGGAAGCAGACTGCTCTCTTCTGGATGGAGAATTCGAAGAGATGGAACTGTCAGAAGAGTAGTTGGCTGACAGAGGAGAGGTGTATTGTCTTTGTCTTAGTTGGGGACAAAGTTGTTGTTGTGGAGCAGTGTGTGGTGTTCTGGTTTCTTCTTGGGGCTCTCTGGCAGTTCTCTTAGAAATCTGGTAAATTTTGGTGCTTTTGGACTTTGGAAGGGTGGATTGCATTGCTCTGGGAGCAGTAGGAGGTAGTTGGGTTGAGTTGTTGTTGTTGTCTGGATGAATTTGGCTATTTTATGGCCGTTTTTGGAGGTTTTGGCCCTGATTCTCACTGTTTGGTGAGGCGGGCGGGCTGCCCAACGTCGGCCGGGCCACCTGGACACGGTCTAGAAGCCTGGGAGTTGATTTTGAAGCCTTTGGAGCTAATTTGGCGGAGATAAAAGCAGTTTCTTGTGAGGCTAAGGCTGGTCTTTTGGGAAGAGTGCAGGAAGCTGAGCTTCTGGATCTTCTGGAAGGAGCAGAAGATAGAGAGGAAGAGGAAAGACCAAGCTCTGGGGATCTGGTAGGGGATCTGGAGATGTATTTGTGAGAAGGAGAAGGCGGAGGAATAGGGTAGTTGGCGTCTCTGTCACATCTTTTCTTTTTGGAATAACAAGAGTCACAAGCCCTGTTGTAGAATTTGGATTCAGGATTTGGAAGAGTGAATGTGCAAGGTCTGCACATGTGAATGCACTGTTTGCAGGCATAGTCCTTGGGAGCAGTGAAGCAAGGGAGAGTAGAAGGGTTAACATCAGGAGATCCAGCCATGATCTGTGGTGAGAAAAGATGATGAAAAGGGATAGGAGGAGATTTTTGTCAGTGATGGGTAGATGATGAAGTGAAGGTGGAAGTTCAGCAGGTTGGCTGTAGAGGTGTGCTGCATGAAATTGGCTGCGTCCATTTTATGCAAAATTCTGTCAGTACATCAAGACTCTAAACTGAAAAAGCTATGGTATCAAGTCAGTCCATCAAGACTTTAAACTGAAATCTGGTTTCTGTTAGTCCTCCAAGACTTTAAACTGGCTGGTTTCAAGATTTTATCAAGGCTAGTCCGTCAAGACTTTAAACTGAACACTGTGTTAGTCCCCCAAGACTTTAAACTGAGGGTTGTAAGTCCCCCAAGACTATAAACTGAGGAAAAAGTTTTTGTTTTTGGAGTTGGTTTTGAAAGATTGGTGGAGGGTATCCACAGGGGGAGCCTCCGAATTTAGCAAAGGCAAGTTTGGGGGGTAATTGATGGGCTGGCTGCTCTATTCACAATTACCCCAGAATGTTAGTTTTTTCTCTGTGTCTTAATGTGGTTGATCTCTGGTTCTGCGTTTATGATTTAGGTTTTTGAGTCCCCCAAGACTTAAAACTGAGGGTTGTTTTTGGTTACATCCTATAGAGGGTGTGGCCAATTTTTCTTTTCTGAATCAAACTCAAGGACTAGTGGAATTACAGAGGGAAACAAGAGATGAAATGAAGTGTTCAGAATTAGCCTTGAACTGGTGAATGAGGTGTCTTCTGTTCTCAATGTCCTGTGCATCTCTAGCAGGAGTGGATTGGAAGTAGTGAAGCAGAAGTTGTTTCTGTTGAGATGTGTGTTGTTGGAACTTTGCCTTGATAGTGGGCAAGTGCATTGGTGTTGGTGGTGCAATGGATCCTACATTGTTATCATCACTATCAGAAGAGGAAGGAACTGAGAAGTCATCAGTTTTAAAGTTAAAGGAAGAAATGAATGTTCTTTACCATCAGATGGACCAGGGATGGTGGAACTAGTTGTTTTATGGGTTGTGGCACTCTTCTGGGAAGGGTGGAGCATTTTGATTAATCTGGGTATCAGGATGGATGGCCTAGATCTTTTGGTGCTGGCAGAAGAAGGACCAGGTTGAGGTGGAGGTGAATCTGTTGTGTAAGAAAGTGGACCAGGTCTGTGGCAGGTCTTCTTTCTCGAGTGGCAGACATCGCAGGACGTTCTGTATGGATGGACAGGTGGTGTCATGGCGCAGATTAAATTATTGTCGATGCAGTATTGGAAGGGGCCCATTTCAGAGGCAGATTTGGGAAGGAGGTTAAACATGGTGGTTGGATGAAGAAAGAATGCGGACATTCTCAATTGGAGGGAGGATGTGGTCTTCCAACCTTGGCAGGGGCCTTTGTTGTGTGATTTGGCGCTGTTTGTGCATGTATTAATTGACATCTGTTAAGAAATTTGGTATTTTTCTGGTTTTATCCCTTGGATATTGGGTCTGCGGGTATGTGGGTACTATCATTGGATAGCCCTGGTTTTTCTCTATATTTTATGTCTTTTAGACATTTTTCATATTCTGAGTTTTAAGGGGTCATTTCCTCATTTTTCATTTATAAAAGATTGCTGTTTAATTTTGTTTTTTGTGTTTTACGGGCTAACCTTAAGTCTTAGAGTTAAGTGCTTAGTACCATTGGATAGAGCTAATTTTTCTCTATATTTCTTGTCACAATGTTGTTATAGTGAAATTTGGTGTTTTAAAGGTTTTAGTAGTTGTAGCTAATTTTTCTAAGTAGATTAGTGGTTTTTATTGGTTTTCTGGCTTCAGGGAGGCCGGGCCGCTTCAGGCGGCATCTCCGATGTCGGGCAGCCCTCCCGCCTCTGTTTTAGGAGGTTGGGGAGCGCTCCAGGAGGGTTTTTTATGCAATTTGGCAGGTACAGGCGCCAGATTGGTGGGTGCGCATGGGCTCTTAGTTAGTGGTCTGTGTGTACATAGTGAATAAGACAGTTTGGGGCAACCTTAATCATCATACAACCATCCGGAGGTGATCTCATTTTTCCTCACTCAGTTTTCACTGTTTTCTGGCCACAATTGGCTGTGTTTTTTGCAATTGAGTTCTTCATTTAACTTAACTTTAGCAACTGTTTTCTCTGTTATAGTCTTGCAAGCTATAGCAAGTATTATTGCTGTCTCTGGTGTGGATTTGCAGCCTACATCAAGTATCTTTGCTGTCTCTGGTGTGGACATTGTTCTACATTTCAGTTCTTTGGTCTGGTATTCTATCTGGGGACTACTTTCTTGGCTCATCAAGCAGTCAAGTGTGTTAAAAAGGGGCTTTAGCAAAACAGGAACCAACTTACTTTAGCAAGTAAATCTCACTCTATTTTTCTAAAGGGACAGGGGATTTTCTCTCTGGTTTTTCTCCAACTCCCTTGGTCAAGGCCTATAGCTAGTACTATAGGATTGTCTACACCAGCTAATACAAATTGTCCTGAAAGTAAATTAATAATATTACAAATTAATTATATCAATTTTTTTCAATTGACATTAAGTCCTGGTAATTAAAATTATTTCAGTTGACAATAAGTCCTGTTAATTAAAATTATTTCAGTTGACAATAAGTCCTGGTAATTAAATTATTTTCAGTTGACATTAACTCGTCGAAATTAAATTCCTTCAGTTGATTTTAATCCTGATAATTATCAAAATTTAAATTATTAATTAAAAATAAATTTTACCACTTCAGTTGATTTCTTTTAATCCTGGTTATAAAATTATTTGGAATTAATAAAATTGTGATTTTTATTTCAGTTGATTTTTGACCTGAAAATTTTTATATTTCAAATTTCTTTTTATAATTTTTTTCTTTTAATAAAGCAAAAACAAAACTAATGTATCTTAATATTTCCTTCCCTCAGTTCAGGTTAAAATTAAAATATGACTGATCAAGGTGCTTCTGCTGGCTGTGATGAGGAATTGGCTTTAATTGATTATGTTGAAGCTACTTCTGTAAGCTCTCCATTGACTACAAAATTGTCTCAAATTAATCAATTATTGGACCAATCAGGATGTGCAAATGGAGGAAGTGGAAATACTAGTGGAGAAAAATGCTCAGGAAAAAAAGCCTTTCATTAACACCCCAGAAGGACTTCCAAAACACTTAAAAATAAAAAGATACCTTTATCTCAGCAAGTAAAGAATCTCTCCACCCACATAAAAGAACTGGAGACAGAGAACTTAAGACTGAGAGCAAGAACAGACTCACTAGAAGAAAAGGTAAGAAAAATAGATGCCTTTCTTCAAGAGAAGAGGAGACCTCCTCCCCCCAGGGATCATCCACAATTGGCTCCCCAGAAACCAGAAAAGGTGGAAGTATCAAAGTGGAAGTGGGATTGGTTAAACACCCAGTGGGATTATCTGTCTCAACATCAGCAGCCTCAAATGCCTCAGGCAGGTCGTTCAAGACCCAGTCAATTCAACCCCACACATCCTCACCCTTATCAAGGAGGCAGAAAAATAAAAAAACAATATTCAGATCTTGCCCAAGCCTTGGTAAGCCCCTCTATGGAATCTCAAGTACCATTTCTTGTTGCTGATTCAGTTCCTTCAGGTAATTCTGGAAGTGGAGATGAAACTGTGAGACCAGTAGAGGCTGATAAGAGTAGACAAATCACTCAATATTCTAATGTATCTAATCCTTTAGTTTTTATTGCTACTTCAATAATAAATTCTGATATGGCTATTATTGATGAACCACTTGATCCTGAGTTTTATGAGAATCTGGAAAGTTACTCTGTTTATTTATTGAGAAACACTCCAGATGTAGCAAAAATTAATGATGAGTATTTGAGGGATATCATTGCTAAACAAAATAACATGATGAAAAACATGCAATTGACTCAGAAATATAATAGTTCTTTAACTTAACAAGGTTATTAAGCATTGAGAAGTTAGTTACAGAGAGTTTCTGATGATTAGTTTCATTACAAAGTACCTCATGAAAAGAATGTTACTTTATGGAAAAATATCAAAAATTATTTGTCTAAACTACAAGATACTGTGTCTATCTGTTGCATGGAGCTAGATGTAGATAAGATGAACCTGAAAAGATTGAGTGATAATTATTCATCTTTTCATAATAAAAACCAGTTATCTTTTGCAACAATCAATGAGAGTTTATATAGTCTTCCAAGAGTGAAAACCAGACTAACAACCATTGAAGAGAAATGAAATTCATTTTTTAATGATTAAAAATATTCTGAAATTTCTTTGAAGGAACATATGGTACAGGATAATCCAAGTTTACCTGTTGCTAGTTCATCTAAAGTAAAATTAGGCTCAGAAATGTATGTTGACACCACTGAGTTTCCATCAAAAATTGATGATGCACCAGGATCTTCAACAGAAGGATTAAGCAATGAGATTACTGCACAATTGAGGAATTTACAGCTGCATCTTACTCAGAAACAAGCTAATACTAAGGAGACTCCTTCAAATAAAAATAATTGGCCAAAACTTGACCAGTATCCAACATTTGA
Organism: Hemileia vastatrix; assembly: GCA_030280995.1. Lineage (NCBI taxonomy): Eukaryota > Fungi > Basidiomycota > Pucciniomycetes > Pucciniales > Zaghouaniaceae > Hemileia > Hemileia vastatrix. The sequence continues at coordinate 27,265,567 of JASXTE010000010.1, read as the reverse complement.
TGGTGATTCTTCTTCTGATTGGAAGCAATTAATTTGCAGAATTGATAGCTTGAAAAATTCTTACAAACTCCCAGATGAGTAAATTGTGTATAAGTCAATTTCTTTGTTTACAAATGTAGCCCTAATGTGGTATGAATCTGTCCTCTTGGATAGGAATAACTACTCATGGGAAGATTGGAAGAAATTGATTAAGGCTCAATTTGGTGGCTCCAAGCTTAGGATGGCTCAACAAAGGCAGTATGAGAAGACTAGATATAGCCCTTCTACTGATAAAACTATTGAGTTCCTAATGAAAATTGTAAAAATCTTGATGTCAATGGACCCAAATATGGAGTTTGAGTTATGGAAGCACAGGATCCTTTATAAATTACCAATGTCTTGAGAGACTTGATAGTGGCTAGGACTGAGTTTTCCAGAAAACCTTTTTCCTTCATTAATACTTGTAATGAGATCCTTATGAACAACAAGTATGATGTCAGAAGATTCATTCCTAGAACCTCTTTGGAGAAACCCTCCACTTACCAACAGAAACCTCTGGAAAAGGTTGGTAAACCTTCTGCCCCTGTTTCACCTAAAAAGTATGCAACAAAAACTTGCTTTAAGTGCAACAAGCCTTGGCAGAAAGGCCATGTTTTTGACAAGAAGATAAATCTTGTTGAACAAGCTGAGGAGAATGCTGATGACACAATAGCACTGGATGATACTTCAAGTGATTGTGCAAGAAATATTTCATATGAATCTCAACAAAGAAATCTTGATTCTGGAAGAAGATATTCATTATTTAAATACTATTGATACTGATAATAATGATTTATCTACATTTGAGGATTCTGAAATCATAAAGAATATTGAGGATAGCTCAATTGTTATTGCCCCTCTCAAGGCACCAGTCTTGATCAATGGAACCAGCGTTGAAGTTGTTCTGGATTCTGGAGCTGGAGGAAGTGTAGTATCTGAAAAAGTACTTGCTTCAGTGGATCAAGACTATAAATCAAAACTTATGCCTATCCTTTCTGAAAATTAGAGAGTCTATGGCTCTGTTTTGTCCCCCATTGGTAAATACGAAGCCAAAGTGTTTTTTAAATATAACCATGGTTTTGTAAGAGCTATTTGTGATTTTGTTGTCATGAAAAATGATAACTTAAGCAGTTTTTTATTAAAGGAAATTTTTTTTTAACCAAGTATGGCATAAAATTGGATCATTCATACCAATTTTCCACAATGGGGATGAATGGGAGGAGAAAATTTAAGATTTCCTCCCCCAAAAAATTATTAAAAAAGAATTGAACACATGTAATTCTGTGGATCAATATGAAGGAAGATCTACAAAAGAAATGCATGCCCTTATGTGTGAAATTGACAATGATTATTTTGGAGAAAAATTTTCTGGTGAAGATAAAGATTCCATCATTAAATTGATAAAATCTTTTCTTATGGCCTTTTCTCATGGTTCACATGAACTAGGATTAGTTAAAGAGGAAATGAAACTTTCATTATCTTTTCCATTAACTGAAATACCACCTAGTTTAAAGAAGATGCCTTATCCTTCTTCTGCCACAAAGAGAAAAGATATTGAAGACAATATCTCTACCCTTTTAAAAATGAAATTATTAAAAAGGTAGTTGAAACACCTAAATATTGTGTTATATCACCTGTCCTAATTTCTTATGAGAAAGATAAAGCCAGGTTATGTGGTGATTATAGAGCATTAAATAATTATACTGTTGATGATATCTATCCATTACAAATAATTAGCTCTATACATGCTGCCTTACAAGGTTCTAAATATATCAGCTGTCTGGATGGTAACAAGAGATATCACCAGGTACTTGTTGAGAAGAATTCCTAGAATTTTCTGATGATTGCTACTCATATGGTTATTTATAAGTATGTGAGGATGCTATTTGGCCCTAAAATTTCACTTCAGTTTTTCAAAAAGTTATGGATAACACATTCTATCAAGAGATAATTGAAGGATGGCTGATGGTTTATATTGATGATATCATTATATTCTCAAATCATTTGAGGACCATCTTAACCACCTGTGTAAAGCGTTCCACAAAATGGATGAAATAATTATGAAACTTGCTTTGAAGAAATGTAAATTTGGCTTTCATTCTTTAAAATTACTTGATCATGTTGTTTCAGGGTTACAGATATGTTTTGACCAAAACAAAGTGGCAGCCATACAGCAGGTGAAGGCTCCTACCACAGTTAGAGAGCTCCAGTGTTTTTTGGGAATGTGTGGATACTATAGACAGTATATTAGAAATTACCAAGTCATAGCTTTACCCTTTACCCAATTTACTAGAAAAGATTTTGCTTTTGTATGGAATAGTGAAAGACAGAGATCTTTTGACACTATGAAACACTGTTTGATGTCAGCACCAATTCTTGCTTTACCTGACTTTTATCAACCATTTGTTTTGTAGACTAATGCCAGTTTTATTGGTCTTGGTGCTGCTCTCCATCAAAAACAAGTGATGAATGATAAAGTATCAGAGATAGTAATTTGTTATATTTAAAGAACCTTGAGAAATAGTGAATTGAAATATGGTGCCACTCAGCTTGAATGTTTATCCGTTGTGGCATTCCAAATCTGGGTAGGCTACTTAGGTGAAAATTTGATTGGACCTTAGTTGGAAGAAAATCATGGTGTTAGCGGTTGTTAATTTGGTTTAAGGGAGTTAACTGGAGTTTTTTTTGGGTGGATTTATGGTGATTTTTTGGAGGATTTATGGTGATTTTTTTTGGAGGATTTATGGTGTTTTGGAATGGATATATGTTGGTATTCCTATTGTTATTTGATGGTTACATGGATTGAGTATTGATTTTACTGGATTTTCTAGGGCTCTCTTGGTATTTTTGTTGGATGCAGTGTGCTCATGGAGTAGCCAAGCAAAGTTGCTGCATGCAGCTTTGCTTGCTTTTAAACACAACATCTTGCAGGCAGTTTTAAACTGCCTGCAAGCTTGATTGCCAACCAAGTATCATCATCACAACTATCTGGCCTCTCCAAGGTCAACAGATATTCCAACATAATAAAATAAACCCAGACTGACCCCAGGTCTCATCTTCAAAATTCAACAAAACAACATCGAAGGGTACAACTCTGTCATCAAAATCACCAGTGTGAACATGAGCCAATTGAGCAGCCCAACCAGGATACCAATCCATAAATTTTGGCACATCCTTCTCTTTCCACTGAATCTTGTGAGAATCCAGTTCACTAACAAAAACACCATTTTCCAAGTTTGAGCTGTCCCAAAGAACAACTCCATCTTCATCAACAAAAACATCCTGATCACCAGAATCAAGATCAGATCCAGCCAGTTTAGCCTCTTGGGGGAGGTCAGAAAAATCTTCAGCACCCTTTGTGCTGGCCCTAACCACTGGAAAATCTTCATCAAACTCTTCAGCCTCAGAATCTTCATCTGTAGGTGGCCTACTCGATAATCCATCAGGCATTGTAAAAGTTTTGCCTGGTTTGTGTACCAGGTCAAAAGAAAAATGTTGAATAAATGCCACCCACCTAGTCATTGGAGCATTTGGAAGACTAGGTGTATTGATCATCTGAACCAAAGATTTTGCATCTAGGTTAGGGGAGTAGCCATTTTTTTTGGTGCGCTCTGGTGCGCTCTGGTGACTTTCCGGTGCAAAAGCGAAGTGTACTGGAAAAATTCTGTCATTGTGGAAAAGTTTGGTTATGGTGAAAAGATTAACTCACTCTGGCCAAATTAGCTCATTATGGCAAAAATAGCTCATTGTGGCAAAATTTGCTCACAATGGGAAAGACTGATCAATAGTGCAAAGTTTGGTCACTGCAGAAAAGTCTGGGAACTGTGGTAAAGTTTGGTCACTGTAGGAAAGTATGATCACCAGTGCAAATTTTGGTCACTGCAGAAAAGTCTGGGCGCTGTGGTAAAGTTTGGTCACTGTAGGAAAGTCTGATCACCAGTGCAAAGTTTGGTCACTGCAGAAAAGTCTGGGAACTGTGGTAAAGTTTGGTCACTCTAGAAAAGTCTGATCACCAGTGCAAAGTTTGGTCACTGCAGAAAAGTTTGGCTATTGTGGCAAAATTTGGTTAGAATTTATCATGCTTGTTAGATCAATAGTTTATTGTAGATCCTATGCATGTAGGGTATTGTTGGAAAGGTCTGGAGGAGGAGAATCAGATATTGGGAGGAGAGAATCTTAGTCTTCTACAGGTTTTTTGTCTTTTAGTTTCGATAACAAGGGTCTTTTTGATAATTAACAATATTTAACATATAACAACAATTATAATAAAAAATATCAACATATAGGGTACCATTGGATAGCTCTCATCCTTGGTGACTAAAAATTTATTTCTTTTCTTATAAAATTTATAAAATAAAAAATATAATAAAGAACACTCTTTAATTTTGGTGGGAAACTGGGTAAATCTGGGGCAGACCTTTAATAAGGCACCTTTGAACAGATCATCCCAAGGGTAGTTTCTGGGGTACTTTACTGTACTTTTCAGTCTCTGGGGCAAGTGTTGCGGCTTGTTTTAAGTATTTGCTGTGACTTGTATCAGTGTAATCTGGTTTAAGTTTTCCATTACTTTCAAAGTCTTTCTCTCAGATTTTCAACTTATCCAACTCTTCAAGCAGATCTTTAAGCTTAGTTAATTAAATCTTATGTTTACTTAGAGGGACAGGGATTTCTTTTTGTTTTTCCAAATCCCTTGGATTCTGCCTGAAGCAAGGTGACTTTAGGAGTCTACTCTAAATTTTTGGCGCCCAACATGGGGTTCAAACTCTTTAGCTTCTGAAGAAACTTACTTGTTGGACTTCTGGATTTTGGTTTTCTGGTTGTTGGATTTTGATTGGTTGGTTATTTGGTGATTCTGGTAACTGGCTGAACCAGTACAGGATCTGTGGTAGTAGGGATCTAGGTATAGGGCTGAACCCTTGCTAGATCTGTGGTTTTTGTTTTTGTTTGTTGTTTTATCCTAGTAAAGGGCTGAACCCTTGTAGGATATTGTTGGTTGTCTGGTAGAGGGCTGAGCCCTTGCAGATTTTATTGGTTTCTGGTGCTATTTGGGATGTCTTCTCCATCTGTTGCTGGTGTTATTGCTGCTGCTGCTGATGGTGTCAGGCCTTCAGTAAGGATTCAAACTTGGGATGGGCCCAAGTTTGTTGGTGATGATGTAAATTGATTTTTAGGCAGATATGAGGCTGCTGCTGGAATTGATGGGGATTCTCATTTTGATATGGTGAAGCAGGTAATCTTTTTCATTGGTGATAGGGAAGTTGAGAAGGAGATTACTGGTATGGAGGGTTATAAGACTATGGATTGCAAAAGGCTTAGTAGGGAAATGGTGGACAGATGGGGAGTCAGATATTCAATGGTGGATTTAAATAAGGTTGTTGGAGAATGGCAAGTGCAGAGTGGAATAACTTCTTTGGTGAGTTATAGGAAATTTGTTGGTAGTTTTGAAACTGTGGTGGAATATCTGGTGGAGGTAGAGGAATTGGCTCATGAAAATGCAGTCGAAGATTTATTTTGGTCCGCTTTTGGGAGGGATGTTAGGATGGATGTGTTAAAGGAGTTGTCTATGAAGGGTTTGATGAAAACCTTACCTAATGGGGAGCAGAAGTTGCCTGCTCTTAAGGTGGTTAAAGAATTGGTGGAGTCTCACCTCAAGCTTTTGGCTGTGGACAGTTATCAAGAAACCTGTACACAGTATGTTAGCAAGATTAATGAAGTTTTGGCTGATAATAACAATATTATGAAGAAGGCTCAGGAGGCAAGAAAAGCTCAGTTGGGGGAACCGGTTCCTAAGGTGGATAAGAATGTGGATAAGGAGATGGTGGATCGATTGGCTGACTTAACAAAGCAATTGAAAATTTTTGTTCAAGAAACTCAGAAGGCCAGCAGGGTTTCAGCTTCTTCTTCATCATCTTATTCAAGTAGAGGTTATGATAGGAGGAAGGGTGGTACTGTTGATTTTTGGATTTGTTCCTACTGTAACCAGAAGGGACATAAGTCTAATGATTGTTGGACTTTGAATAGGGATCAGGCTTCTGGTAGAGTAAAATTTGATGGAAATGTATTTAGGTTTCCTGATGGATCTTTTATCAAGCCCAGTGAAGGTCAGGCTCCTTCAGATTTGGTGAGGAGGAATAGTATGTGTGAAAAGAGAGCTAGGTTTGAGGAATTTCCTACTGAGGCTTCTTCTGGTACTGGAAATAATTCTGGAGATAAGGGGAAGGAAGAAGAGGTTAGTAAGGCTATTTTATCTACTTCATATGGTAATTTGGAGTTAGTAAAGGTTGTTAAGGCAGATGGTGAGTGTATGGCTTGTGTATATGATGTGGAGGCTGCTAGGAGGGCGGCTACTTCTAAAGCTAGAAGCAGTATTTCTAGTCAGTTAAGTTCAAGAGGTGGAAAGGCGTATTCTTAGAAGGCTGAAGATCCCAAGAAGATTTATACGCCTGAAGAGATTTGTCAGATGCAGAAGGGGATAGCTGATATGGGTCCCCCTAGTTTTGGTGCTTTTGATCTTAATGGTGATCCTATGCCTTTGGATGATAGCTCAGATACAGAGGAGGATGTGCCTTTGGCATCTTTGCCTAGGCCAAGTTATAGTGGGCCAATGGAGGGAGTTAGAACTACTTTTGATGGTTCTGGTTTGGTCTCTGTGGATGGAAAGGTTCATAAGGATAATTCTGACGTAGAGATGCATGATGTTGTTGGTAATGTGGGACCTCAGGAGTCTTCTAGGGCAAAGGTTTCTAGGAGTAAGGCTCATTATGAGAGGCCAGTGGTTTCTGGTCAAGAGAATGCTATGGATGTTGTTTTGGGAAGGGTGAATCAGCTTCAGATTCCATTATCTTTGGGTGAATTGTTCACTATTAGTCCAGCCCTTGCGGAAAAGCAGAAGAAGCATTTGACTAGGAGTAGAGTGGCTACTGGTGAGGTGGAGTATATGTGTGAAAATGTGGAGAAGTTTGGTAATGAGGTGGAGACTCATTTTTCTGCTCCTTTGGGATATTTGGTGGTTTCTTTAAATGGCAAAGATGTGAAGGCATTGGTTGATTCAGGCTCAAAAATAAATTTAATTTCATTGGATCAAGCAACTAGTCTGGATTTGCCAATTAAAGCTGGTGTTGGAGGAAATCTCAGAGGGATAGGTGGGAATGCTACTGAGTTGATTGGTACAGCGGATCATGTAAAGTTAGGTGTAGGTGGAGCTGTTAGAAAAGTTCATTTTTATGTGGCTAGAGGAGCTGTGAAGACAGTTTTAGGAGGGCCATTTTTGATGGATTTTGAGGCCAAGATTGGTTATCAGTCTGGTGTTGGGATTAGCTTGGAGATTACTGGGGAGGATATGAGGCGGTTACATATGAGGTTGGCACTCCAAGGTGATGAAGGTTGGGAAACTAGGCCCGGTGTTTCTGCATCTTGTCAGTGTTGCACTTGCATTAGGAAGAGAAAAGATTTGAAGTCCTCTTCTGGTGTATTTGAGGATAGTGGTGATTATTTTGTTGGTGACCCTTCTTTTTTAGGGTAGATAGGGCTGATCAGTCTAGTGCTGTAATCTCTCCTCAAGAAGAAATCCCGGATTGAAGTAGGTCAGCTCAAGTGGAGATATATCAAGTTGAATCTCAACTTTTTGTAGATAATATTACTTTCTTATGTCAATTTTTGTCAAATAATATTTCTGGTTTCAGTTTATCTTCAAGTTTTTCTCTCAAGTTTATTTCAAGTTCTGAAGATGTTTTAGGGAAAATTTTGTTGGAGCGGAAAAGTTTTGGAGTGGTGGCAAATGGGTCTAAAAGTAAGTCCTCCCAATTGTGCACCACTAGGGTTTCTTCTACACCTTTCAAAAACATTACCATGGCCACACATGTGAGCATTGGGGACACCCCTGGTTGTTTTTCTAGGAATAGCAAGAAAAAATTGGACAAAAATCAAGAAAAAAATCTTAAGATAAATGAAAATCAAGAAAAAAATTATTTATGTAAAGATATTGTCAATAGGGCTGAGCCTACTTGGCATGCTGGTAACCTCCTGCATGAGGATAGACTGCCAACTTTTCATACTTTTGATTATTCTTTTCTTATTTCTAAAAATAAAAATAAAACTGATAAAATTTCTTTATCTGATTCTAATAATTCTTTTTGTAAAAATTCTGTGACTCTTAATTCTGATGAAGATGAAGATTCTGTTGATGAAAGGGGCTCAATTCCTCAAGTACATGTGGAAGTGGAAGCGGCAAAATATAAGAAGGTTGCTGTGAAAGTTAAACCAATCAATGAAGCGCTGCCAACTGGATTTAATCCGCCATTGAAGAGACCACTTTTGTCAAGAGATCCATATGAAACTCCTTTAAGAATGAATCCGCCTGATTTTCTGAAATGTCAAGAATTACTTTTGATAGGATTGGTGTTGTAAGTTTTGGGCAGAGGGTTGGTTATCTGGTGAGGAGATGAACTTGTTGTTGGATGTGATGTTGTTGAGGGAGAAGGCTATTGCATTTGTGGAAGAAGAGAGGGGTGTTTTAAAGCATTCTTATGGTGAAACTTACAAGATTCCAGTTGTTTGTCATGAACCTTGGCAACTCAAGCCAATTCTGATTCCTGCTGCTCTTAAAGATGATTATATTGAAGTTGTTAACGAAAGGATTAGGACTGGACTTTATAAACAATCGTCATCAAGTTATTCAAGTCCAGTTTTTTGTATCAAGAAGCCTAATGGAAAGCTTAGAGTGGTTCATGATCTTAGGGAATTAAATAGGGTGACTATAAAAGATGCTGGTATTCCTTTAAGTGCCGAGGAATTTGTTGATGCTTTTTCTGGAAGGGTATGTTATGGTTTGGGTGATATTATGGGGGGCTATGATGAAAGAGAATTATATCCGGATTCAAGACCTCTGACAACTTTTGATACTCCTCTTGGATGGTTACAGCTGACTAGATTACCTCAAGGTGCTACTAATTCTGTTGCTGTTTATCAAGCACAAATGGCTTGGATTCTTCAAGATGAAATTCCACAGTATTCTGGTATATTTATTGATGATGGTGGCATTAAAGGTCCTTCAACTGATTATGATAATGAAGTGTTGTAGGAGAATCCAGGTATTATGAGGTTTATTTGGGAGTATGCAGTAACTTTGGAAAGGATTTTGTTTAGGATTGAAGAAGCTGCTTTAAATTTTTCCGGTTCTAAATTTTCTTGTTGTTTTCCAGCTTTAGAGATTCTTGGTCATGTGGTGTGTAGGGAAGGCCGAATTATGTCAAAGAAGAAAGTCAACCAAATTCAATCTTGGCCGAGACCTAGAAACACTACTGAAGTTAGAGGATTTTTGGGAGCATGTGTTTATGTTAGGATGTTTATTAGGGATTTCTCATTATTGGCTGCTCCATTGAGCAGGTTAACTAGGAAGGATGCTGATTGGGATTGGGATGAAGCTTGTGAAGAAGCTTTTGTTAAGTTGAAGAGGGTGGTTGGTGAAGATATTATTCTTCATAAGTTGGATTATGGTGAAGGAGCTGGTAGGATTTATTTAGCTGTTGATTCTAGTCAGCTGGCGGCTGGTGCAGTGCTTTCTCAGATGGATAAGGATGGTTATATTAGACCAGTTAGGTATGAATCTGTAGTTTTTACTGAGGTGGAATCAAGATATTCACAACCAAAGTTGGAACTCTGTGGTGTGGCAAAAATTTTAAAGAAACTTCAAAATATCTTATGGGGTCAACATTTTGAAATTCAAGTGGATGCTAAGTCTTTAATTCAGATGATTAATTCACCTAGTTTACCTAATTCTCCAATGACTAGGTGGGTAGCTTTTATTCAACATTTTTCATTCAATTTAGTGCACAGGCCTCGAAAAGCTTTCACTATGCCTGATGGATTGTCAAGAAGACCACCTACAGTAGATGATTCTGATTCAGAAGAGTTTGATGAAGATATACCTATAATCAAGGCCAGCACCAAGGGTTCTGAGGAATTTCCATACCTCCCCCATGAGGTTAAACTGGCTGGTTCTATTTTTGTTGAAGTTGATGAAGTTGATTATCTAGTTGATCATGAGGTTTTTGTAGATGAGGATGGTGTGGTTGTTTGGGATAATTGGAAGTTGGTTAATGGTGTTTATTTTTGGGATCTGAAGGAGGATAGTGGTAGCATGGAAAAATGTTTGAATGAGGTGGATTATGTGAATTTCAGCAAACAGCTGAATGCTCAGAGAATGATTGCTCATTCACAAGTGGGAGATATTGGGGACAGGGAGGTTCCTTTGGATGTTATATTATTGGATTTTTCTGATGAAATTTGGGGCCAGACTGGGTTTTATTTTTTAATGGTGAAATATTTGTTGTCTCTGGGAAAACAAGAAGAATGTGACGAAGCTGAATGGGTGGCTATCAAAAAGAAGTCACCTGGTTTTTATTTTTCTGGTAGAAGGTTGATGAAAAGAAGACATCCGAATCCTCAAGTTGTTGTATCTCAAAGAAAAGGTCAAGAATTGGTGATGAAATCTCTTCATGAAGATTTAGGGCATAGGGGCTTTGGAGAAACTTATAAGCGGATTGCTGATAGATTTTGGTGGCCTGGAATGAAGATGGCTGTTAGATCTTGAGTTCAGTCATGTGAAGAATGTCAGAGAAGAAGTTATTTAAGGCCAAAAGAACCTGGAAATGCTACTGGTGAAAATACTTTCTTTGGACGGGATAGTTTGGATGCTGTTCACATCAAGGAAGGTAAATATAAGTACTTGATTGTGGAAAGGGATGATTTGTCTGGTTGGGTTGACGCTGTACCTCTTATTAGTTTATCTGCTAAAAATGTAGCAGAATTTTTGATGAAGGAATGGGTGTATAGGTATGGTGTTATGAAGTTGGTAACTGTTGATGGCGGCTCCGAGTTTGGTGCAGACTTCAAGGAAGCTGTTTCAGAAATTGGCTCAAAGGTTAGGGTGGCAACCCCATATTATCCTGAAGCAGAAGGAATGGTTGAAAGGGGGCATCAAGTTATTAAGGATGCTTTGGTTAAAATGTGTGGAAAAAGTGCTGAAAAGTGGAGGCATTATTTACCCCTTGTTTTATTTGCTGACAGGATTACCACCAAGAGGACAACTGTTTATTTACCTTATGAATTAGTTTTTAATCAGAAAGCTGTTTTACCGGTTGATCTTGAAGCTGAATCTTATCTTGGTGTTGATTGGGATGTAGTCAAAACTACTGAAGATTTGCTCTGTGCTAGAATGCAACAGTTAGAAAAGAAGGAGGAATATTTGGAGAAGGCATATGATAGGATGATCAAGATCAGGGATCAGTCTGTCAGGTATTGGGATCAAAGGTTGGCTCATAGACTCAGGAAGCCTTTGAGGCCTGGTGATATTGTGTTGGTGTATAATAGGAGTTTGGAAAGTCAGTGGGGGAAAATGTTTGCTGATAGATGGAATGGACCATATAGGATTAGAGAACAGGTTTCTGGTGGTTCATATGTTTTGGAAGAACTGGATGGTGTTGTCTTAAAGAAGAGGGTAGCTGCTGATCAAGTGAAGAAGTTTTACCCTAGGGGCACAAAGAGTGCTGAAGTTTGACTCCGAAATGAGGATAAACTACAACATCAATCTTTTAGGAAATCTCACAGTCTTTCAAAAAATCAATCATTACTTCAATTTTAAAACTTTATTATGTGGTTAAAATATGAGGGGAATCAAATTTTGCTAGGAGTGTTCACAGGGGAACCTTCTAGATTTTATATTGGCAAGTTTGGGGGTAATTGATGAGTTGGAAGCTCTATTCAAAATTACCCCATAATGTTTGTTTCCAACCCTTCTCTGTTTCTAGTTGAATCCTGGCTTTGTTTTTTATTATATAGGTAGTCCTCTATGACTATAAACTTGAACCTTACGTCAACACAGCACAATCTTTTGGAAGTCTGGATTCAAGAATTTTGTTTTGTTTCATTTTTTTTTTGTATTGGGGTGGATGATCACTTGTGGTCTCCAATCAATTTTACAAATTGGAGGGATCCCACCCAGTGATAATTAGTTTGTTTTCTTGATTTTCATTAAATTATCATTTTTCAAATCTTCAAATTTTCAAAAATATTTTTAAAAAAAATATATATATATATTTTCAAAAAAAAAAAATTAATAGTTTCAAAAATAATTTGTTTTCAAAAATTTTATTTTATGTTATATTTTCAAATTTTCTTTCCTGTGTATCCACAATCAAGGTGCACTTGGATGTGGGTATGATGTCAGGGGTTCGGCTCATCCAAATGACTGGGGGACATCTTTTATTTTTTTATTTATCTTTAATTTTATTTATCTTTTTCTTTTATTATATATTTATTCTGCTAGTCCATCAAGACTTAAAACTGAAATTCTTTTCAAGATCATTTATGATTGGTCCTAAACTTCAAGACTGTGGAAAACTGAAGATGTCAATAAAACTAGGAATTATAATGGTCAAGATTTGAGGAGGATTTCTTTTAGTTAGAAGTGTTCATTGGGGAACCTTCTAGATTTTATATTGGCAAGTTTTGGGGTAATTGATGAGTTGGCAACTCTATACACAATTACCCCACAAAGTTGGTTTATATGCTTTATTGTTTATAGATTGATCTCTAGCATTGGTTTTGTGATGCAGGTGGAAGTCCTCTAAGACTATAAACTGGTGATTTTTGCGCTTGATGACTCAAGAAAATTCAAGTGGAGGTTGTTTTTGGAAATTGGAGGACCTCATGGAGATTTCCAGATCATTGCAGTTCTGGCTCAGTGGAGATGAAAGCCCACTCTCTAAATTTTCTTTTCTGTAGTTGGTGATTTTGGAAATTGGAGGACCTCATGGCGATGTCCAGATCATTGCAGTTCTGGCTCAGTGGAGATGAAAGCCCACTCTCTTAATTTTCTTTTTTTTGTTGGAGGTGAATGGTAGAGGAGTTTGGAGGACCTCATGGCAGTGTTTAGATCATTGCAGTTCTAGCTCAGTAGGGTTTAAAGCTTCCTCTTTCATACTCAGCGGATTGAAGCATCAAAAATCAAGTGGAGTCAACTTTAGAAGCAAAATTTTTATTGAAATGATGGTGGAAAGGTTTTTTATGTGATTCAGAATGGAATGGAGACATTCCATATTGGAGGGAGGATGTGGCATTCCAAATCTGGGTAGGCTACTTAGGTGAAAATTTGATTGGACCTTGGTTGGAAGAAAATCATGGTGTTAGTGGGTGTTAATTTGGTTTAAGGGAGTTAACTGGAGTTTTTTTTTTGGGTGGATTTATGGTGATTTTTTGGAGGATTTATGGTGATTTTTTTTGGAGGATTTATGGTGTTTTGGAATGGATATATGTTGGTATTCCTATTGTTATTTGATGGTTTCATGGATTGAGTATTGGTTTTACTAGATTTTCTAATGCTCTCTTGGTATTTTTGGTGGATGCAGTGTGCTCATGGAGTAGCCAATTTTTTTCCGGTGCGCTCCGGTGATTTTCCGGTGCAAAAGCAAAGTATACTGGAAAAATTCTGTCATTGTGGAAAAGTTTGGTTATGGTGAAAAGATTAACTCACTCTGGCCAAATTAGCTCATTATTACAAAAAGAGCTCATTGTGGCAAAATTTGCTCACAATGGGAAAGTCTGATCACCAGTGCAAAGTTTGGTCACTGCAGAAAAGTCTGGGCACTGTGGTAAAGTTTGGTCACTATAGGAAAGTCTGATCACCAGTGCAAAGTTTGGTAACTGCAGAAAAGTCTGGGCACTGTGGTAAAGTTTGGTCACTGTAGGAAAGTGTCAAGGTGTGCTTTTGGTCTAGAAGATTTGGTATGAAGTTTTTACGAGGATTTTAAGGGTTAAAATGGATTCTCAACAATATGGTACCTATTTCTTAATCTAAATGATTTAATTACTCAAATAACAGAGGTAAATTTAAAATATCAATATAAGCAATAGATTAGAATTACGTCTTTGTAAATACTAAAGATATAAAATATAGAAGATAAGTGTTATATTGTAGTTATAATAATAAAGTAAGGTAATAATGGAATCATTAAAAAACAACAAAAAGAGAGGCCTTATATAGGAAAAGGAGGGACAAGGCATGGCAATCAAATTATGAAAATAGTAGTATGAGAGAGGGAAAAAGAATATTCCAGAAGGAGAATTTTCAAATAATAAAGTTGTTCTAAAAAGAAGGTGTCAAAAAGATGTATTTACAGAGTATGTCAGAAATACATCAATTTATTTAATATTTACTGTAGAAGTCAATTCTAAATAAGAAATTTGAATTTTTTGTATATATTTAATATTATTTGAATATTAAAATCTTATTTTAATTTAAAATATATTTTTCAATATAAATCTTTATTTCTTCCAACCTGTCAAATGAGCACGGTGTTAGAGAAAAATATAAGGGACAATTTTATATTTAATTTTAATTATTTATTTAATTTTCATTCTGTAATTAGTTAATTTATTATAAGTAATTTTAATGTAACTAATTAATTAAATAATTAAAATGATAAGGTGCGGCTTCATCCAGTAAATAATTAATTATTTCACTGGGTTAGTCTAGTAGCCTGGCTGACACTCCCTCACTCTAAAAAAACAATAAAAAAAATGCTATGATTTTTTCTTTTTATACTTTTTTAGTAGAGTAGGGAGATTAGATATCTCCTTCCCAGGTATCCAAGAATCATATTCAGATGATTTATTCTTGAATCTCAATAAGTATTCTGTACCTTTTTCAGCAGTGACTATTCTGTCATTTAGAATTTTTTCAATTTCTGCTGTTTCAGTGATTTCATTTAGGGTTTTCTTTGGTCTACCCCTCCTTTTTGGAAATAAATCACTATTGGATGTGTAAGGTTTCAAAAGAGATATTGGAAAAACAGGATGTTTTCTGTCATATGGGGAATACAGAATAACTTCAACTGCATTATCTTTAATCATTCTTCTGACAACAAATGTAACAACAAATGGATCTTTCAATTTGTTATTACCTTGTAAGTTGAAGTGGACTGTAGAAATCAACACTTCATCACCCTTTTTAAAAGTGTATTCTTTATGGGATCTGTCCCATCTTTTCTTCTCATATTCAGATGATTTTTCAATACATTTTTGAGCATGATTTCTACATAGTTGTTGCATTTGAAGAAAAGATTTTACACCGGGATTTATATCCAATTTAAGTATTTTGTTATTGAGAATTTGGGCAGGAGTATTAGGAACATATCCAAGCCAGAGCTCAAAAGGCTTTCTTTGAGTAACAGAATGAACAGTGCTGTTATAAGCAAATTCTAACCCAGGAAGTAAGGTAACCCAATCATGAGTGAATCTGTCATTATCTTTATACTCAAGGCCAAAGTCACAATATCTTCTTATCATGTCCTCTAAAGTCTGAACCATTCTTTCAGCTAAACCATCAGTCTGAGGGTGATGGGAAGTAGAAAGTTTCAGATCACAACCACAAACATCCATCAGAGACATCCAAAATTCAGAAGTAAATTTAGGGTCTCTGTCAGAGATTATGGCTTTAGGAAAACCAGCAGTATTAAACATATGAGACCACCATAAGAAAGCTAATTCTTTAGTGGAAACATCCTTGTGGGTAGGGATAAATTTACACATTTTTGTGAATCTGTCCACAATAACCCAACAAGAGTTATAACTTTCTTTACCAGCAATAGGTAATCCTGTTACGAAATCCATGTTTATTATTTGCCATGGAGCATCAGAAGGTTCAATATGTTGCATTAATCCTGCTCTTTTACCAGTTAATCTTTTTGATTTTTGGCAAGAATCACAAGATTCAACATATAATTTTGTGTCTTCAGACATATTAGCCCACCAAGCAGTGTTCTTGATTCTGATCATTGTTTTGTCAAGATCAAAATGTCCAACTAATATGTCATCATGACAAATTTTCAAGATGATTTCTTTCATAGAAGGAGGATTAACAATAACATTACTCAACTTTCTTCTATAATATAGATATCCTTCATCAATTGAAAATTTACCTTTTTCCAAAGCTTTTTGGTACTTTGGTGGAAGGGTTTTAATTAATGCTTGTATTGAAGCATTCTTTGGATCATTTAATATGGTACATAACTTTTTCAAGTCAGTGTCCTTATCATACGATTCCAGAAAAAGCTGTAATAGCTCTTCCTCCATATCAACCACATATATCGCATCTATATGAATAATTTCGTCCTCAGGATCATATGCAGGATTAGAGTCATTATTTGGCAAAGGTAACCTAGATAACATATCCAAATTTGAGTGAACAATACCAGCCCTATGAATAATTTTCATTCTCCCTCTGTACTCTTGAACAGCCAGCTGCCATCTGAACATATGTCTGTTAGGTGTTTTCAAGTTTAAAAGGGATTTAACTGCACTGCAGTCAGTGACAAGCTCAAATTCCTGGTCATCTAGGTAATAATGGAGCTTTTATAGAGCCCATACTACAGCTAAACACTCTAATTGAGTAGCACCATATTTCAATTCACTATTTCTCAAGGTTCTTGAAATATAACAAATTACTACTTCTGAAACTTTATCATTTATCACTTGTTTTTGATGGAGGGCAGCACCAAGACCAATGAAACTGGCATCAATGTACAAAACAAATGGTTGATTAAAGTCAGGTAAAGCAAGAATTGGTGCTGACATTAAACAGTGTTTCATAGTGTCAAAGGCTCTTTGTCTTTCACTATTCCAGACAAAAGCAACATCCTTCCTAGTTAATTGGGTAAGGGGTAAAGCTATGACTTGGTAATTTTTAATATACTGTCTATAGTATCCACATATTCCCAAAAAACTTTGGAGCTCTCTCACTGTTGTAGGAGCCTTCACCTGTTGTATGGCTGCCACTTTGTTCTGGCCAACACATATCTGTAAGCCTGAAACAACATGACCAAGAACTTATAAAGAATGGAAACCAAATTTACATTTCTTCAAAGCAAGTGTCATATTTATTTCATCCATTTTCTGGAATACTTTACACAGGTGTTTAAGATGCTCCTCAAATGTTTTTGAGAATATAATGATATCATCAATATAAACCATCAGCCATCCTTCAATTATCTCTTGATGGAATGTGTTATCCATTAATTTTTGGAAAACTGAAGGGGAATTTTTAGGGCCAAATGGCATCCTAATATACTTATAAATACCCATATGAGTGGCAATCATCAGAAAGTTCTGAGAATTCTTCTCAGTAGGTACCTGGTGATATCCTTTATTAACATCCAAACAGCTGATATATTTAGCACCCTGTAAAGTAGCATGTATAGAGCTGATTCTAGGTAAAGGGTAGATATCATCAACAGTATAAGTGTTTAGTGCTCTATAATCACCACATAACCTGGCTTTATCTTTCTCATAAGAAATCAGGACAGGTGAGATAACACAATATTTAGGTGTTTCAACTACCTTTTCAATAATATTCATTTTTAAATGGGTAGAGATATTGTCTTCAATATCTTTTCTCTTTGTGGGAGAAGCAGGATAAGGCTTCTTCTTTAAACTAGGTGGTATATCAGTTAATGGGCAAGAAAATGAAAGTTTCATTTCCTCTTTAACTAATCCCAGTTCATGTGACCCATGAGCAAAGGCCATAGGAAAAGATTTTATCAAGTTGATGATGGAATCTTTATCCTCGCCAGAAAGTTGTTCTCCAAAAGAAGCATTGTCAATTTCAGACATAAGGGCATGCATTTCTTTTGTAGATCTTCCTTTATATTGAACCACAGAATTACATGTGTTCAATTCTGGTTTTAATAATTTTTTAGGGGAGGAAATCTTAAATTTTCTCTTCCCATTCATCCCCATTGTGAAACATTGGTTTGAAGGATCCAATTTTATACCATACTTGGTTAAAATATCATTCCCTACAATAAACCGATTTCTCAAGTTATCATTTTTCATGACAACAAAATCACAAATAGCTCTTACAAAACCATGGTTATATTTAAAAAACACTGTGGCTTTGTATTTATCAATGGGGAACAAAACAGAGCCATACCCTCTCCAATTTTCAGAAATGATAGGCATCATTTTATATTTATAGTCTTGATCTACTGAAGCAAGTGCTCTTTCAGATACTACACTTCCTCCAGCTCCAGAATCCAGAACAACTTCAATGCTGGTTCCATTGATCAAGACTGGTGCCTTAAGAGGGGCAATAATAATTGAGCTATCCTCAATGTTCTTTATGATCTCAGCATCTTCAACTGTAGATAAATCATTATTATCAATGTCAATAGTATTTAAATAATGGATATCCTCTTCCAGCATCAAGATTTATTGTTGAGATTCATATGAAATATTACTGGCACAATCACTTGATGTAACATCCAGTGCCACTGTGTCATCAGCATGCTCCTCTGTTTGTTCCACAAGATTTATCTTCTTGTCACAAACATGTCCTTTCTGCCAAGGCTTGTTGCACTTGAAGCAAGTGTTTGTTGCATACTTCTTTGGTGCAACAGGGGCAGAAGGTTTACCAACCTTTTCCAGAGTTTTCTGTTGGTAATTGGAGGGTTTCTCCAAAGGGGTCCTAGGAATGAATCTTCTGGCATCATACCTATTGTTTAGAAGTATCTCATTGCAAGTATTAATGAAAGAAGAGGGTTCTTTGGAGAACTCAGTCCTAGCCACTATCAAGTCTCTCAGAGACATTGGTAATTTATAGAGGATCCTGTCCTTCTATAAATCAAACTCCATATTTGGGTCCATTGCCCATAAGATTTCTACAAGTTTTATTAAAAACTCAATAGGTTTATCAGTAGAAGAGATATATCTAGTTTCCTCATACTGCCTTTGTTGAGCCATTCTGAACTTGGAGCCACCAAATTGTGCTTTAATTAATTTCTTCCAATCCTCCCATGAGTAGTCATTCACATCCAGGAGAACAGATTCATACCACATCAGGGCAACATTAGTGAACAAAGAAATTAACTTGGACACAATTTCCTCATCTGGGAGTTTTTAAGAATTTTTTAAGTTATTAATTCTGCAAATAAATTGTTGCCAATCAGAGGAAGAATCACCATCAAATGTTGGGTACTGGTCAAGGTTTGGCCAATTCTTTTGATTTGAAGGAGTCTCCTTAGTACTAGCTTGTTTCTGAGTAAGAAACAGCTGTAATTTCTCTAATTGTGCTGAAATCTCATTGTTTAATCCTTCTGTTGCAGATCCTGGTGCATCATCAGTTTTTGATGGAAACTCAGTGTTATCAACAGGTATTTCTGGAGCTATTTTTACTTTAGATGAACTAGCCACAGTTACTATTTGAGCATCCTGCACTATATGTTCCTTCACAGAAATGTCAGTATATTTTTGGTCATTTAACAATGAGTTCAATTTTTCTTCAATGGTTGTTAGTCTTGTTTTCATTCTTGGAAGACTAGATAAACTCTCATTGATAGTTGCAAAAGATAATTGATTTTTATTTTGAAAAGATGACAAATGGTCTTTCAATCTTTTCAGATTTATCTTATCTATCTCTACCTCCTGGCAACAGGCAGATACAGTATCTTTTAGTTTAGACAAATCATTTTTTATATTTTGCCATAAAGCAACTTTCTTTTCATGGGTTGCTTTGTAATGAGACAATTCATCAGAGACTCTCTGTGCTTCACTTCTTAATGCTTGATAACCCTGATCAGTTAACAAAATATTATATCTCTGAGTCAATTGCATATTGTTCATTATATGATTTTGCTTGGCAATAATATCTCTCAAGTGCTCATCATTAATTCTTGCTACATCTGGAGTGTTTCTCAATAAGGAAACTGAGTAACTTTCCAGACTCTCATAGAACTCAGGGTCAAGAGTTTCATCAATCACAGCCATATCAGGATTAACCATTGAGGTAGCAATTAAAAGTAAAGGATTAGATACATGAGATATCTTTCTACTATTCACAGCCTCTATAGGTCTCAAAGTTTCATCCTCCCTTCCAGATTTACCTGAAGGAACAGAGTCAGCCACAAGAAAAGGCACTTGAGAATCAATAGAGGGACGTACCAGGGTTTGCTGGGTATCACCATATTGGGCTTCCTTCTTCTTTTGCCTCCTTGATAAGGGTGGGGAGGAGTGGGGTTGACCTGGGTGGGCCTTGATGGACCTACTCGAGGTAACTGATGCTGGTTTGGAGCCAAGTAGTCCCACTGAGTGTTTAGCCAGTCCCACTGCCACTTGGACACTTCCACCTTCTCTTGGGACTGGGGAGCCAATTGTTGTTGATCCCTGGGAGGAAGAGGTTTCTTCTTCTCTTGGAGAAAAGTATCTGTTCTTCTCCCCTTTTCTTCCAAGGCATCTACCCTTACCTTTAGTTTCAAGCTTTCTGTCCTTAACTCCTTTATGTGAGTAGACAGATTCTTTCAACGGCATCTTTTTTATCCTGAAGCCTTTTGGAAGCTCTTCTGGTGGGTTTATCATGGGCTTCTGATCCTGAGTTGTGTCCACTAGGATTTCTACTTCTTCCATCTCTACATCCTGTTTGGGGCAAGGATTTATTAGTTTGAGAAATTCTTTTTGTTAAAGGAGAACTTACAGAAGTAGGCTCATCATAATCAATTAAGTCTAGTTCTTCTTCACATGCAGCAAAACCACTTTGGTCAGTCATTTTAAGATTTAACTGAAATGAAAAAAAGACAATAAGATTAATTAGTCTTTTATTTTTAATTTTTATTTAACAGAAATAAAATAAAAATAATAATAAAAAAATCTTTTTAGGATAAAAATCAACTTAAATAAAATTAATTTACTAATAAAAAAAATTTAAAACCAGGATTATAATATAATCAACTGTAGAAATAAATTAAAATTTTTATTAATAATTTTTAATTATTTATTTTCAGGATTTAAATCAACTAATTTATTACCAGGACTTATTGTCAACTGAAGTAATAAAATATGAAACTTTATTAATTTAACAAAATTTTATTAAACTGATAACTTAACTACCAGGACTTAATGTCAACTGAAGTAATTAAATATAAATTTTTAAAATTTTTATTAAACTGATCACTTAACTACCAGGACTTAATGTCAACTGAAGTAATTAAATATGAGTTTTATTAATTAAAAAAAAATTTATTGAACTACCAGGACTCAAAGTCAACTGAAGTAATTAAATATGAATTATTTATTAATAAAAAAAAATTATTGTCAGGACAATTTGTCAACTGGAACAATTAAAATTTAAATTAATCAGGACAAATGTCAACTGAAAAATTATAATAATTTAATATCAAAATATAATTATTTTATTACCTCTGGGACTAAGAACACTTATTGCTCTATTATGGTCAACCAGGAAAAATAAAATAAAAAATATAATAATAAAAAATAAATTCCAAATTACCAGACACCTCCCCCTGCAAAATGAGCAAATTAATGCCACTTACAGAGTGCTGAGTAAAAGGAAATACGTAGCAAATGAAGAGTAAAGAGTAACCCACAAATAGTAATAACAATAATTACCATGATATATACAACGTTTAGTCAGTATATGAACCTAAGTTTTGGAGTGCGGTTCGATTCCCATTCGCAGCAAAAACTTTTGTCACGTGACGTATGACGTTTGTCGTTTTCTCGCCTTCTCTCGTCCTTTACAGGTACTTGCACACCAATGGTCCCTTTGATTACACCTCAATTAACATTGCGCCGTCGATATTTTGGAAAGGTTCCCAATTGTCAAGGTGCGCTTTTGGTCTAGAAGATTTGGTATGAAGTTTTTATGAGGATTTTAAGGGTTAAAATGGATTCTCAACAATATGGTACCTATTTCTTAATCTAAATGATTTAATTACTCAAATAACAGAGGTAAATTTAAAATATCAATATAAGCTATAGATTAGAATTTCGTCTTTGTAAATACTAAAGATATAAAATATAGAAGATAAGTGTTATATTGTAGTTATGATAATAAAGTAAGGTAATAATGGAATGATTAAAAAAACAACAAAAAGAGAGAGGCCTTATATAGGCAAAGGAGGGACAAGGCACGGCAATCAAATTATGAAAATAGTAGTATGAGAGAGAGAAAAAGAATATTCCAGAAGGAGAATTTTCAAATAATAAAGTTGTTCTAAAAAGAAGGCATCAAAAAGATGTATTTACAGAGTATGTCAGTAATACATCAATTTATTTAATATTTACTGTAGAAGTCAATTCTAAATAAGAAATTTGAATTTTTTGTATATATTTAATATTATTTGAATATTAAAATCTTATTTTAATTTAAAATCTATTTTTTAATATAAATCTTTATTTCTTCCAACCTGTCAAATGAGCACGGTGTTAGAGAAAAATATAAGGGACAATTTTATATTTAATTTTAATTATTTATTTAATTTTCCTTCTGTAATTAGTTAATTTATTATAAGTAATTTTAATGTAACTAATTAATTAAATAATTAAAATGATAAGGTGCGGCTTCATCCAGTAAATAATTAATTATTTCACTGGGTAAGTCTAGTAGCCTGGCTGACACTTTCCCAGGAACACCCTCAACCTTGTGTGTAGGTCAACCAGTGACAGAGAAAGAGAAAGAGAAAAAAAAAATGAAGAGAGAAAGGAAGAGGAAAAGAGGAAAGAAATTGAAATTGAAGAATTTATATTGATTGGAAAACTTTGTATCCTCTTAGGTAAGGTCACCCTTTGTAGCAAATGAAAAAATTTATTTAGGCAGGAAAGCCCATAACCTGAGTGTCAAGATGGTGGTTTGGCTTAGAAGACTAATGATTTATTCCTATCATCTACTTAAGTTTATATACATGCTGTTATGTAGTCAAGTATCTTAATCACTATGTATATTAGGTCTCAACAGTTAGAACATGGTTAGAGTATGGTGGGAAGATTATTTTTGCCATTGTTTAACATGTGATAAGTGAGGGGACTTGCTAGCAACTCCCCCCCCCCTCCCCAAATTTCCTGCGGTGTATTATATATAAGATAGATAGATACTCAAAACATCACTCCATGATTAAGTATATATATATATATATCTCATTATCATTCTTATATATATATATCATTCATAGTCATATACATACATCAAGCTATTGATATCATCTCATCATGTTCTCTTCTTTCCCATTCCACGAGATCCTTTCCCACCTCCACCAGCACCATGATTTAAGTTTTTAATAGCTTTCCTCGTATTAATTAATTGATCATGACCACTCCCCATTCCAGCTTGATGATTGGAAGTCATTTTTTTACCTTTCTTAGCAACAGGTTGTTTAAACGCATTTGGATTTTTAGTTAGTTGAGAGATGAGTGATAAGTGAGTTTCTCGTTCGGCTGCGTGAGAGAGTTCATTGGGTTCAAACTGTTTTAAAAACAAAAAGTCAATACACATCAACACACACACACAAAGACAGAGAAAGAGAGCACCACATGAGATGGTGATCAATAGAAATACATGGATACTCACTTTACGTTTAGTTCCTTTAACTTTGGGTTCATTAGTAAACGTTTTATCGAATTTTCCCATACTTGCTGTACTTTTTTTAGTCGTCAAAAGTAAACTTTCGACTTCTTTCTTACGAGCCGCTTGTTCTTCTCTTTTTTTCATAGCCTCAGCTTGAGTTTTCTGATTATTAGCAGCAATTTTAGCGGCTGATTTACTTGGAATAGTAGTGGAAGGGGGCTCGGATTTTGAAGGTTTAATCAGAGCAGGAACTGATGATTGAGTGGATTGATGAGATTCTTTATTAGCTCTTTGAATATTTTGAAGACGTTGTTTTTCATTTTTCAGTTTCCTTTCCTTTCTTTTCTGTTTGCCTGGATTGAACTCTAATCCAGCGCCGTCTTTTTGTTCATCGGCAGGTTTGACTTCTCTTATCCAAGCCGATTCTTCATCTTTATTTTTCCCTTTCCAACCCCATCTAGGGACCCATTCTTGTTTATCATCATCAAACACCAATCGATCACGTTTAGGCTTTGGAGCGATGCCTTTAGATTGAGCGAATTTTTGCCATTTTGTTAAAGGTTTAGGTTTAGGCAGAGATTTTGAGCGTGGAAGGGGAGTGATGGGAGTGGTAGTAGGCAAGGTGGCAATGACGCCGTCGATGGAAGAAGTGGTTGGAAGAGAAAAGAGGGAATTGATGAGGACTTGAGCGCCATCTCTTGCACAGGACATCAGACATTGTTCTCTATCGGAGCTATGAAGAAGACAAGAGGAGAGAAGGTAAGGGTAAGGGTAAGGATAAGATAAGCTAAGCTAAGCTAAGATGAGATGAGATAAGCTAAGATAAGATGAGATAAGGGTTAGGGGAGCACTTGTAGAGATGATTTTCGATAGGATTTGGATCGAACGCGGCCAAGAGAGCGAAATCGATTTCGATGGGGATGTGAGAGTGGAGATGGATGTCGGCGGGAGGCATATTGAATAGGATGGATAGCAGAGCAGAAGGGGAGATTTAGGGGCGAGAAAGCGGCTTGGGAGTGGCCAGATTGTGGGTTGACACAGCGCACTAAAAGGAGTGGAATAGTTAAAATCCACATAAACTCCACTCGTTGCATCAAATTATCAGTAACTATTGGCGTATTACTGATCTGCATGCAACCACAGTTGTATCAAGTAACTCGATATTCTCAACATATCCATCACTCATCTTTCATGTTCAGTAACAGTAACTCTTTTGTAAACCCAACGCAACCTTTCGCACATTCCACATCTCAATTGAACTTTCACATGGATCTATACAGGTACTACATTCTTGAGGAATTCCATTCCATGGAAGAGGAAGAACTAATGTTGTCAATATTACTCAACACTGAAGAACAAGCTTGAAAAAAAATGATTCAATGCAACCGTATAGAAGGCCACTATAAACTGATTCAAGACTATTTTGAACCCAATTGTACCTACCACCACACAATATTTGGGGGAGAGTCCTCAGCTTGAAGTCAGATGGAACTCAGACTGAACTTATAATGATCTGGCACTGAACTTTACTTTGAGCTCCTCTTAAGCTCTTAACCAAAGAGGAATGATTTGGAACTGAAATAATATTGAGAGTTCAATGAAAAATTAATAGAAATTCAAACAAGGGGAGTTTAAGAATCTGATCAATTCACAGTATTTTTTTATAAAACACAGTTTGATTTTAGTTTTGAGTTGGAATTGATCAGTAGAAAGACTGAAGATCATATCATTTATTTCTAAATTATTACTTTTCACCTGTCTGGTGATGTTAATAATTTTTTTTCAGAAAAAATATAAAATAAAATCAGTGGCTCTTTGTTTTGAAAAATCCATTTAATGGAAAATTTGGAGCTTTAATTTTTAAGTTTAAACCATATGGCCTGATTCTTTCTTTGATGTAGTTTTCCTTTTTTTTTTTTTGATTATGCATTATAATTATTTTCAATTCAATTAAGTTATCTAGAAAACATGTTGAACCATCCAAATTCTAAAAAAATTTCTTCTAGAATACAGTAAAAACACACAGAAATAAACAATTAAAAGACAACAATGTGTTTTCCTAATTTCTGACTCAATGCTTTATTCTCACAGATTTTTTATACTAACCACCAATATTTGAGAAATTATTTGATTATATGTCTGGAAAGAAGTATAATTCTTAAAATAGTAAATTTTCACCCAGCTTTTGAAATTTTGAAATGCAAGAATATGATTAAAATTAAAATAAAGTTAATGTTGGCTCTTTTTTTTTCTAGATATTCCTCAACTACTAAGCAGTTTTGTAATAAAAATTTAGTAAATGAAATACATTTATGAGATTCTGGAAGATTTCATGATGTAGTTCATGAAGAACCTTTAAAAATATTGTAAGTTGCTAGAGTTATCTCATGAGGTGAAAGAATTAATCACTACTCAGTGAAGTGTTAATACAAATAAATGAAATTCAAACTAGATGTAAGATTTTAAACATAAAACATGAAAAAACAGTATGAATTTCTTTAAACTGTAATTTTGATGCTTAAGTTTGCTTCTATGATATATGTTGGGATAATTGCTGTGTGTTATGACCTGAGAAGGTGGACTACTATTAGCACTGGTGCTAGCCTTTAAGCAGGACTGACTGTGCTAAAACAGCAGTGAGACTAGAGAGTAATTGAATTACTATATAAGTTGTCCAATGGGGAGCACTCCACAGCACTTTCCCCTATTCCGTCTTCCGCAATGCATAGCGCCCATAGCACTGTAGAAAATCCTATAGTACTAGCTATATGCCTTGACCAAGAGAGTTGGAGTAAAACTAGAGAGAAAAACCCGTGTCCCTTTGAGAAAAACCAAGTGAGATTAATTTGCTACAGCAAATTAGAGACTGTAACAGTTCCCCCTTCTAAACTACTCCTTGACTGCTTTACAATTCAAGACAGTAGCCAATAGCAGACCACTGAGAACCAAAGAACCTGAAAACCTGAAATGCAGGGAAATCCACACCAGAAACCAAAGACACAGTGCACTTGTTGCACAAACACAGCAAAAATACTTGATGTAGGTTGCAAAGCTACAACAGAGAAATCAGTTGCCAAAGTTAAGTTAAATGAAGAACTAACAGCCAATGGTGGCCAAAAAACAGTGAAAACTGAGTGAGAAACAATGATATAACTACAAGATGGTTGTATGATAATTAAAGTTGCCCCAAACTGTTTTATTCAGTATGTACACACAGACTATTAGGGGACTCCTTTTGGTCTAGAAGATTTTTTGGTGGCAATATACGGGTTTTGACAGTGGATTTGGATTTCTCAAAGTCAAGTATATATTTTTTACTTATAAGTTATTTTACTCAAATAATAAGAGGTAGAATTTTATAAATATTATTAAGTTTTATGTTTTACAGTTAAGGTAATGTAAATACTAAAACTATAAATAATAGTAATAAGTAGTTTATATAATAAATGTTTTATAAAAATGGTAAGTAATGAATGATGAAAACAACACAAAAGAGAAGGCCTTTTATAGGCAAAAGGAGAGAGATACTACACCAAGTTAACAACTGTCCATAAGGGAGTGTGAGTGAAAAACCATTCCAAAAATAAGAATGTGCACAAAAAAAGGTATACTAAAATGATGTGTCAATAAAGGGTATCACATTATTTAATATATTTTTAGAGTTCTTTGGAATTGTCACACTTAGTGTAAAACATTTTGAATTAGAGTTTTATATTAATAGAATTTTAAATTTCTTAATAAAGAAGTTTAAATTTTTTAGTCTTTAGTATTTTAGTATAATTTTAGTCCTTTTCATCCTGTTATTGAACACAGTGTTAGGGAGTAAAAAGATAAGGGACATTATTATTAACTTTATATAATTACTAAATTTACTTATTGTAATTAGTTAGTTTATTTTAAGTAATACATAAGTAAATATAAAATAATTAATTAATAATAGGAATTAAAAAGGTGTGGCTTCATCTCAGTAAAATTGTTAATTATTTTACTGGATAAGTCTAGTAGCCTGGCTGACACTCCCTCAATCTAAAAAAAAAAACCATAAAAAAATGTTATTATTTTTTCTTTCTATATTTCTTTTTCAAGGTAGGAAGATTAGATATCTCCTTCCCATGTATCCAAGAATCATATTCAGAAGATTTATTCTTGAATCTCAATAAGTATTCTGTACCTTTTTCAGCAGTAACTATTCTGTCATTCAGAATCTTATCAATTTCTGCTGTCTCAGTGATTTTATTAAGGGTTTTCTTTGGTCTTCCCCACCTTTTGAGAAATAAATCACTATTGGATGTGTAAGGTTTCAAAAGAGATATTGGAAAAACAGGATGTTTTCTGTCATATGGGGCATATAAGATAAATTCAACTGCTTTATCACCAACCGTTTTTCTGACAACAAATGGACCTACGAATGGGTCTTTCAATTTGTTATTACCTTGTAAATTGAAGTAGACTGTAGAAATTAGTACTTCATCACCTTTTTTAAAATTTTATTCTTTATGGGATTGGTCCCACCTCATCTTCTCATATTCAAAAGATTTTTCAATACATTTTTGAGAAAGACTTCTGCAAAGTTTTTGCATTTGAAGAAAATATTTCACACCAGGATGTAAATCCAATTTAGGCATTTTCTCATTGAGAATTTGTGCTGGAGTATTTGGAACATATCCAAGCCAGAGCTCAAAAGGCTTTCTCTGAGTAACAGAATGAACAGTGCTATTATAAGCAAATTCCAAACCAGGAAGTAAGGTAACCCAATCATGAGTGAATCAGTCATTTTCTTTGTAATCAAGGCCAAAGGCACAATACCTTCTTATCATTTCCTTCAAGGTCTGAATCATTCTTTCAGCTAATCCATCAGTTAGGAAGTGATGGGAAGTAGAAAGTTTCAGATCACAGCCACAAACATCCATCAGAGACATCAATAATTCAGAAGTGAATTGAGAGTCTCTATCAGGGATTATGGCTTTAGGAAATCCAGAAGTATTAAACATATGATACCATCACAAAAAAGCTAATTCTTTAGTGGAAACATCCTTGTGAGTAGGGATAAATTTACACATTTTTGTGAATCTGTCCACAATAACCCAACAAGAGTTATAACCGTCTTTCCCAGCAATGGGCAATCCTGTTACAAATTCCATGTTTATTATCTCCCATGGTGCATCAGGAGTTTCAATATAATTCATTAATCTAGCTCTTTTACCAGTCAATCTTTTTGATTTTTGGCAAGAATCACATGATTCAACATATAATTTGATGTCTTCAGACATATTAATCCACCAAGCAGTGTTTTTTATTCTGATCATTGTTTTTTTAAGATCAAAATTTCCAGCCAATATGTCATCATGACAAATTTTCAAGATGATCTCTTTCATAGAAGGAGGAATAAAAATAACATCACTCAACTTTCTTCTATAATATAGATATCCTTTATCAATTGAACATTTGCCTTCTTCCAAAGCCTTCTGGTACTTTGGTGGAAGGGTTTTAATTAATGCTTGCATTGAAGCATTCTTTGGATCATTTAATATGGTTCATAACTTTTTGAAGTCAGTGTCCTTATCATATGAATCCAGAATAAGCTGTAATAGCTCTTCCTCCATATCAACCACATATATCCCATGAATATGAATAATTTCATCCTCAGGATCATAAGCAGGATTAGAGTCATAATTTGGAAAAGGTAACCTTGATAGCATATCCACATTTGAGTGAAAAATACCAGCCCTATGAATTATTTTCATCCTCCCTCTGTATTCTTAAACTGCTAGCTGCCATCTGAACATATGTCTGTTAGGTATTTTCAAGTTTAAGAGGGATTTAACTGCACTTCAGCAGTGACAAGTTCAAATTTCTGGTCATCCAGATAATAATGTAGCTTCTCTAAAGCCCAAACTACTACTAAACACTCCTGCTGAGTGGAACCATATTTCAATTCACTATTTCTCAAGGTTCTTGAAATATAAAAAATTACTACTTCTGATACTTTACCATTCATAACTTATTTTTGATGGAGAGCAGCACCAATACTAATAAAACTGGAATCAGTGTATAAAACAAATGGTTGATTAAAGTCATGCAAATCAAGAATTGGTGCTGACATCAAACAATGTTTCATAGTGTCAAAAGCTCTTTGTCTTTCACTGTTCCAGACAAAAGCAACATATTTCATAGCTAATTGGGTAAGGGGTTATGCTATGACCTAGTAATTTTTAATATACTGTCTATAGTATCCACACATTCCCAAAAAACTCTGGAGCTCTCTAACTGTAGTAGGAGCTTTCACCTGTTGAATGGCTGCCACTTTGTTCTGGTAAACACATATCTGTAAGCCTGAGACAACATGACCAAGTACTTTTAAATAATAGAAACCAAATTTGCATTTTTTCAAGGCAAGTGTCATATTTATCTCATTCATCTAATGGAACACCTAACACAGGTGGTTAAGACGATCCTCAAATGTTTTAGAGAATATGATGATATAATCAATGTAAACCATCACCCATCCTTCAATTTTTTCTTAATGGAATGTGTTATCCATAACCTTTTGAAAAACTGAAGCAGAATTTTTGGGGCCAAATGGCATCCTAACATACTTATAAATATCCATATGAGTAGCAATCATCAGAAAATTCTGAAAATTCTTCTCCTTAGGTACCTGGTGATATCCTTTATTACCATCTAAACAGCTGATATATTTAGCACCTTGTAAGGTAGCATGTATAGAGCTAATTCTGGGTAAAGGATAGATACCATCTACATTATAAGTGTTTAATGCTCTATAATCACCACACAACCTGGCTTTATCTTTCTCATAAGAAATTAGGACAGGTGAGATAAAACAATGTTTAGGTTTTTCAACTACCTTTTCAATAATATTCATTTTTAAAAGGGTAGAGATATTGTCTTCAATATCTTTTATCTTTGTGGGAGAATAAGGACAAGGCTTCTTCTTTAAACTAGGTGGTATTTCAGTTAATGGGAAAGATAATGAGAGCTTCATTTCTTCTTTTACCAATCCTAATTCATGTGACCCATGAGCAAAGGCCATAGGAAAAGATTTTATCAATTGAATAATGGAATCTTTTTCCTCACCAGAAAGTTGTTCTCCAAAAGAAGCAGTGTCGATTTCAGACAGAAGGGCAGGCATTTCTTTTGTAGATCTTCCTTTATATTGAAACACAGAATTAGATGTGTTCAATTCTGGTTTTAAAAATTTTTTAGGGGAGGAAATCTTAAATTTTCTCTTCCCATTCATCCCCATTGTGAAACATTGGTTTGAAGGATCCAATTTTATGCCATATTTGGTTAAAATATCTTTCCCTACAATAAACCAATTGCTTAAGTTATCATTTTTCATGACAACAAAATCACAAATAGCTCTTACAAAACCATGGTTATATTTAAAAAACACTGTGGCCTTGTATTTACCAATGGGGTAAAAAACAGAGCCATATCCTCTCCAGTTTTCAGAAATGATAGGCATAAGTTTTGATTTATAGTCTTGATCCACTGAGGCAAGTGCTCTTTCAGAGACTACACTTCCACCAGCTCCAGAATCCAGAACAACTTCAATGCTGGTTCCATTAATCAAGACTGGTGCCTTGAGAGGGGCAAGAACAATTGAGCTATTGTCAATGTTCTTTATGATCTCAGCATTCTCAACTGTAGATAAATCATTATTATAAATATTAATAGTATTTAAATAATGAATATCCTCCTCCAGCATCAAGATTTCTTGTTGAAATTCATATGAAATATTGCTGGCACAATCACTTGAAGTATCATCCAGTGCTACTGTGTCATCAGCATGCTCCTCTGTTTGTTCTAAAATATTTATCTTCTTGTCACAAACATGGCCCTTCTTCCAAGGTTTGTTGCACTTGAAGCAAGTGTTTGTTGCATGCTTTTTAGGTGCAACAGGGGCAGAAGGCTTCCCAACCTTTTCCAGAGGTTTCTGTTGATAAGTTGAGGGTTTCTCCCAAGTGGTTCTAGGAATGAATCTTCTGGCATCATACTTGTTGTTTAGAAGAATCTCATTACAAGTATTGATGAAAGAAGAAGGTTCTCTGGTGAACTCAGTCCTAGCCACTATCAAGTCTCTTAAAGACATTGGCAATTTATAAAGGATCCTGTCCTTCCATAACTCAAACTCCATTTTTGGGTCAATAGCTCTTAAGATTTTAACAAGTTTCATTAAGAACTTAATAGGTTTATCAGTAGAAGAACTATATTTAGTTTCCTCATACTGCCTTTGTTGAGCCATCCTAAACTTGGAGCCCCAAAATTGTGCTTTAATTAATTTCTTCCAATCTTCCCATGAGTAAGCATTCCCATCAAGGAGGACAGATTCTTACCACATTAGGGCTACATTGGTAAATAAAGAAATTAACTTAGACACAACTTCCTCATCTGGGAGTTTTTAAGAGTTTTTGAAGTTATCAATTCTGCAAATAAATTGTTGCCAATCAGAAGAAGAATCACCATCAAATTTTGGATATTGGTCAACTTTTGGCCAATTCTTTTGATTTGAAGGAGTCTCCTTATTACTAGCTTGTTTCTGAGTAAGAAGCAGCTGTAACTTCTCCAATTGGGCTGTAATCTCATTGTTCAATCCCTCTGTTGAAGATCCTTGTGCATCATCAATTTTTGATGGAAACTCAGCGGTATCAACAGGTATCTCTGGAACTATTTTTACTTTAGATGAACTAGCCACAGGTAATATTTTAGCATCCTGCACTATATGTTCCTTTAAAGAGATGTCAGAATATTTTTGGTCATTCAACAATGAGTTTAATTTCTCTTCAATGGTTGTTAGTCTTGTTTTCATTCTTGGAAGACTAGATAAACTCTCATTGATGGTTGCAAAAGATAACTGATTTTTATTTTGAAAAGATGACAAATGGTCATTCAATCTTTTCAGATTTATCTTATCTATCTCCAGCTCCTGACAACAGATAGATACAGTGTCTTTTAATTTGGAAAAATCATTTTTGATATTTTGCCACAAAGCAACCTTCTTTTCATGAGTTGCTTTATAATTAAAAAAATCATCAGAGACTTTCTGAAATTCACTCCTTAATGATTGATACCCTTGCTCAGTTAATAAACCATTAAACTTCTGAGTTAATTGCATATTGTTCATAATATGATTCTTTTTTGCAATAATATCTCTCAAATACTCATCATTAATCTTTGCTACATCTGGAGTGTTTCTCAATAAGGAAACAGAGTAACTTTCCAGACTCTCATAAAACTCAGGGTCAAGAGTTTCATCAATTACAGCCATATCAGTGTTAATCATTGAAGTAGCAATTAAAAATAAAGGATTAGATACATGAGTTATTTGTCTACTACTTCCAGCCTCTACTGGTCTCAAGGTTTCCTCTTCCCTCTCAGATTTACCTGAAGGAACAGAATCAGCTACAAGAAATGGCACTTGAGAATCAATAGAAGGGCTTACCAAGGTTTGCTGGGCAAAACCATATTGGATTTTCTTCTTCTGCCTCCTTGATAGGGGTGAGAAGGTGTGGGGTTAACTTGGCTGGGTCTTGACGGACCTGCCTGAGGCAACTGATGCTGGTTTTGAGACAGGTAGTCCCACTCAGTGTTTAACCAATCCCACTGCCACTTGGACACTTCCACTTTCTCTGGCTGCTGAGGAGCCAATTGTTGATGATCCCTGGGGGGAAGAGGTTTCCTCTTCTCTTGAAGAAAGGCATCTATCTTTCTTACCTTTTCTTCCAGAGCATCTACTCTTGCCCTTACTCTCAAGTTTTCTGTCTTTAGTTCCTTTATGTGAGTTGAAAGATTCTTTACCTGTTGAGGCAATGGCATCTTTTTTATTCTGAATCCTTTTGGAAGTTCTTCTGAGGGGTTTATTACAGGTTTCTGATCCTGAGTTGTGTCTACCAGGATTTCCACTTCTTCCATCTCCACATCCTGTTTGGGGCAAGGATTTATTAATTTGAGATATTTTTCTTGTCAAAGGAGAACTCACAGAAGTAGCCTCATCATAATCAATTAAGTCCAGTTCCTCTTCACGTGCAGCAGAAGCACTTTGGTCAGTCATTTTTTAAATTCAACTGAAATGAAGAACAGAGACAATAAGATGAATTAGTCTTTTATTTTTACTTTTTATTTGAAAGAAATAAAATAAAAATCTTTTTAGGATAAAAATCAACTAAATAATAATTAATTTATTAATTCAAAATTATTTAAAACCAGGATTATAAAATAATCAACTGAAGAAATAAATATAAAATATTTATTAATAATTTCTGATAATTATTATCAGGATTTAAATCAACTGATTAATTAACTACCAGGACTTAATGTCAACTGAAGTAATTAAATATTAATTTTATTAATTAAAAAAAATTTATTGTCAGGACAATTTGTCAACTGGAACAAATAAATTTTAATTTATCAGGACAAAAAGTCATCTGAAAATTATAATAATTAATATTAAAATATAATTTTTTATTACTTCTAGGACTAAGAACACAATTGCTCTATTATTGTCAACTAGGAAAAATAAAAAATAAATCCAAATTACCAGACACCTCCCCCTGTAAAATGAGCAAATTAATGCCACTTACAGAGTGCTGAGTAAAAGGAAATACGTAGCAGATGAAGAGTGCAAAGTGACCCACAAATAGTAATTTCAATAATTACCACAAAATATACAACGTTTAGTCAATATATGAACCTAAATTTTGGAGCACAGTTCGATTCCCGTTCGCAGCAAAAAAAATTTTCACGTGATGTATGACGTTCGTCGTTTCGTCGCTCTCTCGTTCTTACAGGTACTCAAATGGCGATGGTCCCTTCAATTTTCTGGCCTCAAATAATGATGCGCCGTCAATAATTTGGGAAGGCCTCCAATTGTCAAGGGGTCCTTTTGGTCTAGAAGTTTTATTTGAGGTTTCTACGAGGAGTTTTGCGATTTTAATGAGCTCTCAAAATATAAAGTACGTATTTCTTAATCAATTTGATTGTTTTACTCAAATAATAAGAGGTAGTTTTAAATATTAATATATTTTAAAGATTAGAAATATGTTGATGTAAATACTAATGTTATAAAGTATAGAAATAATAGTAATAATTGTTTTATTGTAAGTATAAGAAGTAAGTGAGTAATGAATGTTCTGAAAAGCACAAAAGTGAGAGCCTTTTATAGGCAAAACATGAGGGAATAAAAGACACGGTGTGGTTCTCCAAACCTGGGTAGGCCTTTGAAGTGCATATTTGGGGGTATTTGGTATGTAGGGTGTTATTGGGGTTATGGTGTTATTAGTGGATTTTTTCATCTTTAGGTGATAGTTAGTAGTGTTTATGGAGGCTTAAGCTTGGGTCACTTATTATTTCTCAGCTTAATGCCCTTTCTTTTCTCTTCATTTTGGTATCCCTTATGGGTGGTTACCTTGTTTTATAGGGTAGTTATGGTGTTATTATTGGTATTTATCATATGTTTATTGCTTAGTGGTGCTTATGTAGGCTTAAGCTAGGGTCACTTATTATGTCTCAGCTTATTGTTCTTTATTTTCTTCTTATTTTGGTATGTCTTATGTGTGTTTATCTTGTTTATTAGTGAAGTTATGGGTTTTTAGGGTTTTTAGGGTTTTTATTGGTTGTATGGGTGTTTTAGGGCCTAGAAGCGGCCCGCCCGCCCCCAAGCAGCCCCCTGCTCCTAAGAAGAGCCTCCTCCAAGCAGCCTTCCCGCCTGGGAGCTGGGGAGGCGCTAAAATGCATTTTATGCATGAAAAACGCTGAGAAAACTGGATTTTGGGTTGGGAATCTGTCAAGGTGGTCTGTGCACTGTCTGTATGATGCGTGTGTGGGAAGAGTTTTAGGGGAATCATCTTATCTCTTTACTCATTGCCTCTCTGTTCCTCACTGTCTCATTGGATTGTGTTTGGTTGGCATATATTACAGTTCATTTCAACTCTTTCTGGTAGTCTGTCTGGGACTATTATCTTCACTTTTAAAGGGGTCAAGTGTGTTTAATTAGAGGGTCTAGCAAACAGATCTCCAATTTTCTGCAACAGGTAAATCTCACTTATTTTTCTAAAGGGACAGGGGTTAATCTTTCTGGTTTTACTCCAACTCCCTTGGTCAAGGCCTATAGCTAGTACTATAGGATTGTCTACATTTCTTGTGCCCAACGTGGGGGTACGAATCTGTTGGCTTTTTGGAATATCTGTTGATCTAGGCTTCTCTCTTTGGTGGATCTCCTTTGGTGGATTTTGGATTTGGTGCTATATCTCTTTGTGGTTGGTCTAGGGGTCTTATTTTCTGTTGGATTTGTTCCCTCCTAGGTCTCTAAGGCTCTTGGGGGGACATTGGCTATCTTTGGTGGAGATTGGAGGCTGTAACTTGGAATTGCTAGGATGGTTAGGATTCAGTCTTGGGATGGTTCAAGGTTTTTGGGGGAGGATGCAAAGGGGTTTTTGGCTAGGTTTGAGGTTGCTGCTGAGATTGATGGGGCCTCACTGTTGGACATGGTTAGGCAAGTAATCTTTTTCATTGGTAATAGGGAGGTGGAGAAAGAAGTTTCTGGTATGGCAGGATATAGGAGCCAGGACTGGGGGAAGTTGAAGATTGAAATGCTTAAAAGGTGGCCTACTACTTTCTCAATGGTGGATCCTCATGGGATTGCTAGGAAGTGGGAATTGAAAGGTGGTGTAACTTCTCTTTCTCAGTATGGGGAATTTATGGAGGATTTTGGGAAGGCTCTGGATTATCTGGTATATAATGATATATTACCACATGAAGATGGGGACAAGTATGTATTTTGGAGTGCCATGGGTAGGAATGTAAAGGTGGAGGTTATGTAGATTCTTTTCAAGGCTGACTTGATGAAGAATCTTCCAAATAGGGAAAATAGGATTCCTGGTATGGCTATTCTGAAGGAGGTTATTTTGGGATATTTGGATGGTATGATGGATAGGGATGTGGAATCTGGAGATGAAATCCTGTTGGATGGAGAGGTTCAATTGACTGTGGTGGAAAATTCAGTTTCTAGGGAGGTGTTGGAGCCATCAATTTTGGAATATGGGTACTCTGATGATGTTTGTGAAACTAATTTTTCTTTTCCAAAGGATGCCATGGGATCTCAGAAATGTGCTTCACTGGATGTTTTGGAAATTTACACACTGGAGGATCAGTGTATTTCCTCAAGGTTGGGTGAATTATGTGGGAAGGAGGACTTGTCTAATCATGAAGAAGGATTTTGGGATATTGAGAAGGAATCTGTGGTGGATGAATGGTTGTTGAGGGATGATTATTTTTCTTTCTCAAGTTCAGATAATGGCTTATTGGAGGAGGATGTATCAGTTGGATTTTTGGATGGACAGAAAGATTCTGTCTTGGATCTTTTTCTCATAGAGGAAGATTATTTTCAGGTGGTTCCCTCAAGATCAGAAGGTCTCTGCTTGGAGGAGGATTTTTATTTTGATTTTATGGATGTTAATCTGGAGGATTTTGCAGATTCTAAGCAAGATTCCTGTAGGGAAGAGGAAAATTGTGATGTCTTGGATGTCACTGGTATGGAGGTTAATTTTACAGATGTGGTGGAGGTTCCAGATGTTTCACAGGGTGGAGAATTTATTGATTCTGGTGATGTGAACTATGGTAGACTCAGTGTATGGAGGAGGATGGAAGATTTGTTTGGAGGTCTGATGTTGGAATATCAGAATTGTAAGAGGAGCTTAGGGGTTTCAAGCCCTAGGGGCAAACTTATTTGTTTCAACCTTGGGATTTCAAGAATCTGATTCCTCTGAAATGAGGATAAACTACTTAATTTTTTTTTGGTTTTGCTTAATTTGGCTTCTATGTATTTGGTTAGGATTTTTTTTGTTTTGTCCAATTCTTTTCAGTCTCTCTGGTTCAAGTCTCTATATAAAAAAGGGAGGCCGGGCCGCTTCAGGTAGCACCTCCAACGTTGGGCGGCCTACCCATAATAAAAAAAAATCTTAGTATAATGAAGATGGAAGAAAAGAAAAATTCAAGTGAAGATGGATATTTTAATTAAAATAAAATGAAGATAAAAATGAAGATTATTGGTTTTATTTAACCTCCAGCAAGAGGTTAAACTGCAAAATTTTATTTCTAAATTGGATGTTTTAGGCTTTCAAGAATTTTAACGGTTTTTTATGGGAGAAGATTTGTGTTGGAAAATCCTTTTTGTTAGAAGGTACCCAGGAGTGGGACTTCTAGATTTTATTTTGGCAAGTGTGGGGGTTACTGATGGGCTGGCTACTCTATCAACAGTTACCCCAGATTGTCTGTTTCCAACCCCTTCTCTTAATTTTGTTGAATTCTAGTATTTATTTTTTTTCTTTAACAGGTTTTTAGTCCACCATGACTTTAAACTGGAAATTCTTTTGGTATTCAAGTGCCGGACCCCTCATGTTTATTGGTTTTGTTTAATTTTGTTGGATGTTGTGTTTTTGTTAGAAGGTACCCAGGGGGGGCTTCTAGATTTTATTTTGGCAAGTGTGGGGGTAACTGATGAGCTGGCTGCTCTGTAGAGCAGTTACCCCAGAATGTCTGTTTCAAGCCTTTGGTTTTTTTCTAGTTGAATTCTAGTTTTGGTTTTTTTGTGATTCAGGTTTTTATTCCTCTATGACTTTAAACTGGATTGCCTTGGATGTCTTTTGGTGCTTTTGGATTGGTGGTGGATCACTGGTGGTCTCCCATCATTTTTACTAATTGGAGGGAGCCCACCCAGTGATCTCTTCTGTTGACCTGGAGCTGGCTTTGCTATGTGGTTATAGGGTGTTTGCTGTGAAAGTGGTGTATTCAAGATTATTTTCTTTTTCTCTCTTTTTTTTCTTTTAATTTTTTTATGGAGGCTATGTTTGTTCAAAGGCTCAAGATAGCACTCTGGCAATGTTTTTGGTAAAAGAGGAGGAGTCAAAATAAAAAAAAAATTAAATTTTTTTTTAGGTGTGACCACATCAAGGTGCACTTGGATGTGGGTAAGGTATCAGGGGATCGGCTCATTAATTGTCTGGGGGATACCATTTTATTTTGTTTTATATGTTAAAGGAGGTTAAATGTTTTGGCTTTTATGGTTTTTGGTTTGGGGATTTATGGGCTCTATCTTCAAGATTTTTTTTCTGGAAGGTCCTTCAAGACTTTAAACTGATCTTTTATTTATGGGCTATATCTTCAAGATTTTTTTTTCTGGAAGGTCCTTCAAGACTTTAATCTGATCTTTTATTTATGGGCTATATCTTCAAGATTTTTTTTTCTGGAAGGTCCTTCAAGACTTTAAACTGATCTTTTATTTATGGGCTATATCTTCAAGATTTTTTTGGAAAGTCCTTCAAGACTTTAAACTGATCTTTTAATTATGGGCTCAAGATTTTTTGATGTCCATCAATACTTTAAACTGAAAATTATGTTAGTCCTCCAAGACTTAAAACTGGCTGGTTGTTAAAGATTTATTCAAGAATTTAATTTTACTACTTTGGATCTAGTAGTCCTCCAAGACTTTAAACTGGCGGGTTTCAAGATTTTGTCAAGAATTAGTCGGTCAAGACTTTAAACTGAACACTGTGTTAGTCCCCCAAGACTTTAAACTGAGGATTGTTGATGGTGTAGTCCCCCAAGACTATAAACTGAGGAATGGGAGGCAGTGTGAGGTGGAAGTTTAAAGGAAGAAGGATCCAAGGGGGAACTTCTGAATTTTGTAAAGGCAGGTTTGGGGGTGACTGATGGGCTGGAAGCTCTATATACAGTTACCCCAGAAAGTTAGTTACTTCTCTAAATGTTTTTCTGGTTGATCTCTGGTTCTGGGTTCTGTGATTCAGGTTTTTGCAGTCCCCCAAGACTATAAACTGAGGGCTGTTAGTCCCCCAAGACTTTAAACTGAGAGCTTTTAGTCCCCCAAGACTTTAAACTGAGGATTGTGAGTCCCCCAAGACTTTAAACTGAGGATTGTGAGTCCCCCAAGACTATAAAATGAGGAAATTTTTATGCTGGTAGAAGTTTATAGTCAGGAAGACTTGTCAACTGGATATCACTTTTCATTGTTGAAGCTGGTACAGCCAGATTTGGAATTCAGGAACAGAAGAAAGAGATTCTTTTCACAGAGATAGATTTAATTTAAAGGCATGGTGCAACAGAAGTTTTAAAGAAGAAGCTTGGATTTCTGGTTCAGAAGTTCACTTAGGATGGAATAGGATCTGGTGGAAGAGAGAAATGGGCTGTTTGTAAAGATTCTGGAAAGGTGTTCAAGCATGGTTGTTGGTGAAGGAAGAATGGGGACATTCTTGATTGGAGGGAGGATGTGGTGCTCCAAACCTGGGTAGGCCTTTGAAGTGCATATTTGGGGGTATTTGGTATGTAGGGTGTTATTGGGGTTATGGTGTTATTAGTGGATTTTTTCATCTTTAGGTGATAGTTAGTAGTGTTTATGGAGGCTTAATCTTGGGTCACTTATTATGTCTCAGCTTAATTCCCTTTCTTTTCTCTTCATTTTGGTATCCCTTATGGGTGGTTACCTTGTTTTATAGGGTAGTTATGGTGTTATTATTGGTATTCATCGGATGTTTATTGCTTAGTAGTGCTTATGTAGGCTTAAGCTAGGGTCACTTATTATGCCTCAGCTTATTGTTCTTTATTTTCTTCTTATTTTGGTATGTCTTATGTGTGTTCATCTTGTTTATTAGTGAAGTTATGGGTTTTTAGGGTTTTTAGGGTTTTTATGGGTTGTATGGGTGTTTTAGGGCCTAGAAGCGGCCCCCCGCTCCTAAGCGGAGCCTCCTCCAAGCGGCCTGCCCGCCTGGGAGCTGGGGAGGCGCTAAAATGCATTTTTATGCATGAAATAGGCTGGAAAAACTGGATTTTGGGTTGGGAATTGGTCAAGGTGGTCTGTGCACTTGCTGTATGATGCGTGTGTGGGAAGAGTTTTAGGGGAATCATCTTATCTCTTTACTCATTGCCTCTCTGTTCCTCACTGTCTCATTGGCTTGTGTTTTGTTGGCATATATTACTTTTCATTTCAACTCTTTCTGGTAGTCTGTCTGGGACTATTATCTTCACTTTTAAAGGGGTCAAGTGTGTTTAATTAGAGGGTCTAGCAAACAGATCTCCAATTTGCTGAAACAGGTAAATCTCACTTATTTTTCTAAAGGGACAGGGGTTAATCTTTCTGGTTTTACTCCAACTCACTTGGTCAAGGCCTATAGCTAGTACTATAGGATTGTCTACAATGGAATTTACACCATCTACTGTAAGAATGTGAGAAAGAAAATGACTAAAAGGAGTATATATATGACATAAGAAAATAAATTAATTGGTACGTCAACAAGGGCATCAATTTTATCAGTAATAAAGTATGAGTTCCTTGGACTCTCACAATTAATTACATCACGATTAAATTAAATATATTAATTTCACGGAATACCAGATCTCTCAATGAAGTAATATAATAATGTTTAAGGTTTTTTTATTATAATTTTATTATTAATTTAAGTTCCCAATCAACTATACTATTGAGCACGGTGTTAGGGAGTAAAAAATGTATGGGACATTTACTTACATTAATTATTTATACTACTTAATATACTTAACTAGTTAGTTGTAAGTAATACATAAGTAAATAAATAATTAATTGTTAGTAAGAAAAAGGGGTGTGGCTTCATCTCAGTAAAATAATTAATTATTTTACTGGGTAAGTCTAGTAGCCTGGCTGACAGATATGAGGTGGAGAGGGGTGGAGAGGGGAGTAGAACAGGTTAATATGTGGAGCAAAAGGATTTAAGTGACATAAGGTGGGAGGGAGAGGGGTACAGAAGGGGGATACAAAGGAATGGTGAGGGGAGAGGACTGGGGAGAGTAGAATTACATTTAAGAGAGGTAGAAAAGGTGTGAGGGGAATGGTATGAAAGGCACAAGAAAGTGGAGGAAAGTATTCAGAAGGATGATTTTTAAAGAGAATAAATAATATATACATACATAAATTATAGGGCATTGAAAATGAAATGGTATGAAACTAAAAAAAAAATATTAAAAAAAAAAAAAAAAACTTATACATATTGTGCCCCTTTTTTTTTTTTTTTGCTATAATAAAGAGATCATGGTAAATTATTATTGTTATTATTTATTTATTTATTGAAAATTTTGTGAAATTACACTATTTTTA
The DNA here is from genome assembly GCA_030280995.1 of Hemileia vastatrix. Classification (NCBI taxonomy): domain Eukaryota; kingdom Fungi; phylum Basidiomycota; class Pucciniomycetes; order Pucciniales; family Zaghouaniaceae; genus Hemileia; species Hemileia vastatrix. The sequence continues at coordinate 27,223,985 of JASXTE010000010.1, read as the reverse complement.
CTTCTAAAAGTAGGGTGTAAACATTAATTTTTTGAATTGTACAATTGGCTAAATTATTTATAACTTAAATTTTGAGATTAATATAGCTTCCACTAATATTTCAAAGCTTGAAAAATATTTAAGAATATATATTCATATAGTGAGAAGAAATATATACTTCTGTAAGTTCTTACTGATGAATGTTTGATGAAAAAGATCAATTTAATAAATTTGTTTTACTTGAATAACTTTTTATAGTATTGGATAATTACTCTATAAATGGATTGATAAAAAAAAATTCTGTAAGATCATGTAAAAGGGTTTTTTAGTTTAATTTATAAGAGAACTTTATTATTCTGAAACTAAAAAGAAAAAACATTGTTTTTCACAATTTCATGTATGTGTCCATTTTTTTTTCTTTTTGTGTTGGAGGGTTCACTTATTTAAATATTCCTACAAAGATTCCTTATAATTAAAGCCTCGATATTTTTTTTTCTAATGATCAACTGTGCTTCAATATTTGTTTGCATTGTTTTCAAGTTGTGTTCAAAGTAAACTTATTATTATTTCTTCATGATTGTTTCATCATTACCTCAATGTGTGCTCAATTGAGTAAGAATTTGGGCTCAAAGATATGGACTTGCTTGCAAGTCTGCCCCCCATATTAGGGGGTATCAATGTTCAGGGATCCACAATTAGGGATCAGGAATTTTTTTCCCGGGATCAGACATTATTAATTGCAGAAGATTCTTATCCACTAGCCCCGGGGCTAGTGGATAAGGAATCCACGATAATGCATTATCCCGCCTCTTATACCCCAATTTCCCTTCCTAATTCCTGATCCCAAACTCATCACATCCATGATGGATTTGCAAGAAAGTCACATGACTCATAATTGCTGATTCCATCCTTAAGTCTTTCCTCACTCTATGCCACTTAATTTTGGTGGTGAACACTTAAGTTTTTTTCTATCTACACACCTCAACTGCACATTTGGCGGTGAATTTCCACTTCCCAATTCCCTTATCACATATCCCTTCACCAACAACAATGAAGCACCTCTCTACTAGGAAGCTACTTCACTCAACAATGAATGCTATCACATTTCTTTTAGTTCTTTACTATAAATCTGACTCTGATTTGGAAGATGCTTTAGCTTATATGTGTTTTCTTTCCAAAAAGCGTTACATCATCACCAGGGGGCCAAATCTTTATCATGATCCCCAATATGATCTGGCCTCCATTCTCAACATTCCTCATTTAAACTTCACACAACTTTTTAGAACTTCTCCCGATTCTTTCTTCAAACTTTATCAACTCATTTCTGAACATCCTATCTTCCATAACAATTCTCATAACAAACAGCGTAATCCTGCCATCCAACTTGCTGTTGCTCTATGTTGCTTTGGCTCAAATGGAAATGGTGCTGCTGTAAGACGTTTGGATAATCTCTTTAACATAGGATATGGTACCATGATATTATAAACCAAGCGCTGTATGATTGCTATCCTTTCCCTCAAGTCTCAAACTCTTGCTTGGCCAACTCCAGAACAGCGACTTGAATCCTCTCAAGTAATGCAAGCTGAAGGTTTCCCTGGCTGTATAGGTTTTGTTGATGGCACAACCATCCCTTTGAGTCAAAAGCCTGCTCATGATGGCAACCATTATTTTGATCTCAAAAAAAGGTTTCTTCAAAATCTTCTCCAAGTTCTCATCTTTCACAATCTAACTTTTTATCTTCTTTCTAGATACTCTATTGCCGTTCAACTTGTATGTGATGTCAATAAAAAATTTATTGATTCTCACAGTGGCTGCCCTGGATCATGTCATGACTCTTCCGTCTTCCAAAGAATGAGGATTTCTCAATCCCCTGACTCATACTTTGACAAATCTCAGTACCTCCTTGCAGACTCAGCATATGCAAGTGGAAAGTACATTATACCTGCTTTCCGTGGTGCAACTTCAGAAAATGACCCCAAAACTGCCTTTAATTATCACCTTGCACAATCAAGAGTACGAATTGAACATGCTATAGGTATTTTAAAGGGACAATTTTCTAGTCTTTGGGAGCTCAGAATCCGATTTCAAAAAAAATTGGAGATCAAAACTGCAAATCATTGGATCTTGACTTGCGTAATACTCCACAATATTCTAGCTGATTTAAAGGATGAGTGGAATGATCTTTATGAAGAAGATGATCCTGAACCACCACTGGCACTCCCCTCCCTTGATTCACAAATCATTCAATCAACCGGCATACGCCCCATTATAATGCCAATTACTCTCCAACATTTCTCTTCACCCTTTTAATTTTTTATTTTTATGTTTTCATACTTTCCAAATGTCCTCTTTGTGTACTTTAATCACTTGGTTTTGTATTTTTGTTTGTTGCATATTCATTTTTTTTTGAATTTACGGTGAATATCTTTTTTTTGGATGGCTCATTGGTTTTCTTTCACCAGCTCAACATGAAATCGCATATTTTCTGAAATTGCATATTTTGTCAGTGATTTTTTTTTCATTCATCCCTCATATCCTTTTCCTATTCTCCTCCAACATCCCTCAAACAATTTGGTTTCATTCATTTTGTCATCTCATCTCTCCAGGTAAGTCATTTTATTCTTTTTTTTGATTTTTTGATTACTAATTATAATTTTTTTTGTTTTTTTCTGTTTATTTTATTTTTTTTATCTAAATTTTTTTTGTAAGTGGTTATTTTGGATTTCAATGGTATAATTAACCTTTTTTTTCTCTCCCTCTTTACTTTCTTTTTAAGCTCCATCACCCTACTCTTCATCCCTCCTTGGCATTGTCATTATCCCCCCTTTCCCTTATTTCACTTTTTTTTGGCTCCATTTCATTGAAACACATGCATTGCACATTCTTTATGCAGTTCACTTACTCCATATTCAATTTCCCCACAATTCCAACATCAATCATTCTCACTCTATTTTTCCTACTTTTCAATAAAGGTAAGTTTCATCTCCTTTTTTTCATGCCTATATGATATCTCATTCCTTTTATGAAAAGTTCATACTTAAATATATGTATGACTCTCATCTGGATAACAGTGAACTTATAAAACTCCTTTTGATCTCATCTTCATTACCACTTTTCAAGTTTTTGTAAAATTTTGAAAATCAGACTCAGAATTAGGGTTAGGTTTATTCAAATCTAATGTTCTTTTTACTGAAGATTCTCCTGAAGGCTACCTTTCATTTCCTGCAAACAGATTTGAATTTGATTCAGTGGTTGCTGAGATATTGACCGTTAAAGTTGAGCCTTTTTTTTCCCAATTTAAATTTTTATTTCATTTTTTTATGTAGCAAATTAGGGTTATGTTTATTTAAATCAAATGTCCTTTAACTGAAGATTCTACTAAAGCATATCTTTCATTTCCCACAAACAGGTTTGAATTAGGTTCAGTGGTTGCTGAGACTTTGACCTTTGAAGTTGAGCCTTTTTTCCAAATTTCACTTGTCTTATTTCACATTTTTATATTGCATATTTAGAGGATAAGGATTCTGAAACTCTTATATGATTATTATCTAGGCATTTCAGTTAGATAGGCATATATTTGTTGGTCAAGAATATCACTAAAGCTCAAAAAGATGAAGATTTTCGCTTATGGGACACTCTACCTTCCTTTGACTCTTTTCTTGCTTTTCGACTCAACAAGCTCTGTAATAAAGCATTTGAAGAAAATCATGAACTTGCAACCAAAGTTGGAATACCAAATTGGTGTGACTCCAAATGGGAAGATATCAGCCACGAATATCTTTTATTTTCTAATGTTATTATCACTCATTCTGGATTCCACAATAGGATTCATATCGATAGGAATGATGCCAATTTTCTTACTTTTGGTATATTCTCATATATCAATCCAATAACTGGCCACCCAATACCATCTCCAGCTAAAATAAAATGACATAGTTTATATTTTCCAGACCACCGGTGCATCATTGATTTCGGTTTGGGAAATGGTCCATCAAAACTATTTGGAATTCTTCTAAGGATAATCATCAAATGACCAAAGCTCCTCCTGGTTTGGAATCCTGTCAAGATTTAACACATTTTGGTTGCTCATTTCAAATCAGTCATAAGTTGATTCAAAGAATCAATAAGGTAAAGAAAGAAGGTAAAGTTTTTCGATTTAAAGAAACTTTATCTAGATCCAAAAAGTATGGGGATTAGAGTTGTCATCAAAAATTTTATATTTTTTCATAAATTTTTAATAAATATTTTTTATATATCAATTTGCTCAAGTAATGTGATGAGCCAATGACCTTTGGTTGTATAACAGGTAATCATGATAACATTTATTTGTTTCATGGGGTTCCTCTTGCCTATACCTGTGGAAAGTCCCAAACTTTTGTTTCTAGACTTGGTCTGCATTTTGGCTTGAGGAATTGTCATTACTTTAAACTAGGGAAATTGATATATATTAGATATTTATTTAATAATTTATGTAATAATATTAAATTTAGATGACTTCCACCCCTTACTTCAATAAAATGCAGGGGGGGGTATTGCAAAATTTTCAAATCTGACATGTGAAATTGATGACTTGGAAAAATTTTGGTGATACCCACTCCTTGCTTCAATAAAATGCAGGGGAGAGTATTGCCAATTTTTTAAAACAGATATAGAATTTTTTTGACTTGTAAATATTTTGGTGAAAATTTTTTGGTGATACCCGTCCCTTACTTCAATAAAATACATGGGGTGTTTTGCCAAAATTTCTTATAAGACTTGTGAAATTCTTGACATGTAAGAATTTTTGGGATACCAGTAAAATGCAGGGGGTAGTAAAGCCAAAGTTTCATATAAGACTTTCAAGATTCATGACATGAAAGAATTTTTGTGATACCCACCCCTTACTTCAAAAAAATCCAGGGGTGGGGGATTGTCAAATTTTCAAAGGAGACATGAAAATTTTATTTAAAAAAAGAATATTTAACAACAAAATACAAAAATTCAAGTAATGATAGATAAAGTAATGAAATAAAGGAAGTTATTGGAAATTTTATGTACAAATAAATATGAACAGTTGAAGTGTGAGAGAAATAAAACAAACTAGTCATCCAACAATTTCTTTAAACTTTCAATTTCCTCAACAGATTTATTAGCTTTAACACATTCTATCAAGAAATCTTTCTTTTTGGAATTTCCTTCATGATCAAACTTATATTTCATCTGCTCTAATAGGTTTTGACGTTCGAGTGTCTTCTCCTCTTTTTTTGATTTTTCAATACTTAGAGTTAACTCAAACTTCTTCTCCTCAAAATCTTGGGCAAGATCATCCTTCTGTAAAGAGAGCTGGTACTTCTTCTCTTTCAAGTCTTGGGCCCGATCATCCTTCTGTAAAGAGAGCTCGTACTTCCTCTCTTCCAAATCTTGTCGCCTATCATCCCTCCTTAAAGAGAGCTCATATTTCTTCTTTTCAAAGCTTAGAGTCTCTTTAGCAATTTCTACTTGTTCTAGAGTGATAATAAAAATTAATATAAAGTGGAAGAAAAGTAGAGTAAAGTAATAAGAGGTATGGTATCACTTACCAGCATCACGTTTCTCTAAAAATTGTTCCATAGACCAAAAAGGGGTTTGTGATGAATTATCACTTTTTTGTCTTCTTTTTGAGTGGAAATTTAGACTACTTGAAGCCCTACGCTTCTTTTTCAAGGTCATATTTTCCTCCTCATCATTGTCACTACCTTCAGACTCAGTTGATTGAGGATCCTGGGTTTTTTCATCAGCCTATTAAGAAATAAGAAAAAGATAAGTAAATAAAAAATAGAAAAGATAAGATAAAAGAAAAAAGAAACAGACCTGAGTTAGATTTGGTTGGGTTAAATCACCTATAGGATCTACAGAAAAGCTATCTAGATATGTCTCATTCAAATGAGGGGAGGCTTGAGTGGAGGAAGAGGATGGTAAAGGATTTTGTCAGTATAGTCTAGTATATAAGTATGATATAATAGTGTTTATTTATGGTCCTACTACTTATTAATAAATGATTCAGTGATTAAACCTCAGGGGAAGACTAATAGAATAGTTATACTCAAATAAAACTCACAATACTTGGATTTAAATGCGTGCTAGTGGTGGAAAATAGATGTATAAAATATAGTTATAGCTTATATAAAAATAATATCAATTTATAATGGCTTTATAATATATTTATGAATGCTAATAATTGTATTGTAGTGTTTGTTTGAATTGTAGTAATTGAATGATGATAAATAACTGTCAAAATCCCTCCTTACTTATACCCAAATCCACTGGAGTGCACAGACCTTCAATCTAGATGATGTCACTGCTATCCCCGGCAAATACAGCACTGTGAGGGCCCATCACCTCCCCATGGCGTCCACTTCAAGCAGTTTCAACACCCAAACCTCCAGTAAGGACCCTCCATCACTATTAATGATACCACAGATCTATACCACAAATAGAAAATCCAGATAAAAGCGGATACCATAAAGAAACAGGTAAAATAAATAATCAAAAAGAGATTTAATGAAACCAAAAGCATATAAAGGAAACAAATAAAATGTCCAAGCCCCCAATAACATCCCCAAGCATCCACATTAACCCAGAAATGTCCTTCCAACCCATAAATCCGTGAATAACCATCCAAGGAAGTAATTTAAGTTGTCCAAACTGGGTGTATGCACCTGATATAGGTGTCTATGCTTCTATAGGTGTTGTGAGTCCACTGATTTCGTCCATATGACCTAAAATAAGCAGAAAAACAAAGGTTATAGGCTATTAAGGGGCTAAAACTCACTTATATACCTAAATATACATAATATACTGCATATTTCACTGAATATGAGATTTATGTATACATATAAGCTTATGTATGTCAATAATTACTTCATATCACTTAAGATAAGTATATTATGACTCCATTAACACCTTAATAAGTATTATTAGGCTATGGATAAGCTATTTAAACTACTATAAGTTGTATAATAGAAAAATAATTATATATATATATAATATAATAATATATATTATTATTTTAACCTTATTTTTAATATATAAGCTTAATTTACTTAAGGTTATCTTATTTTAAGCATAAGAAATACTCAGTCCTAGGGATATCTAGGCTGACAGATTTGCTTCAACATCACGTTCGGAGATAGGATCTTCACCATCCAACATGTTTACAGGATTAACATCTGCTCGCTCTCCAAAAATTGCATCCATCTCTTTAAAGTAAGGACATAAAGTTTCAAGTTTATCCTCTATGGATTTTATGCCCTTAGTTATATTGTTGTTGGTAACCCCAAAACCAGTGGAAGATGAAAGAGCCTTTGCCTTCTTGTATTTTTGCTCAGTAATGCTTGAATCGTTCAGACATCTGTTTAGGCAAAAGATCAATCAATCCTTCCCTTGGTCTTATTCTGTTATTCATTTGCCATTAGAAGATAGCCATTAACTTTTGATGCAGGGGGCTGTCCTACTTTAGTGGCATACTCAGTATCAAAACAAGAATCATAGTTAGATTTGGTTTTCAGCCAGTTGATAAGAATGAGATGTTCATCTTTTTTTAATTGAACGGTCTTTGATTTCTTGGCTGAGTGGGGGAAAGAGGAAGTAGTGGGAATTGAAGAACAACTGGGTGATGGCTGCCTTTGAGAAGATCTAGGATGATGAGGCATGTTATTATAAACGAAGATGAAAAGGAGCAGAAACAAGCAGATGAGATAGCGAGATGAAAAGGAGCAGAATCAAATAGATGAAATGGGGAGAAATTCTGAGCGGATAGAATGAACAGGATGGGATGAGAATGGAAGTGTGCAGCAAGGTAGAAGGCTGGGATATCCAGAAAGTTGTCCAAGATGTGGTTATGAAATATTGAGGATAAAAATGTCAGATAAGAGGTGAACATTGACACGTAAAGTGTCTAATAACCCAATTATTAGCAAAAATAATTGCGGAAGGTAACTGGGGTATAAGGATTTTTATCCGCAATTAATTTAATTGCTGATCCCTGAACATTGATACCCCCTATTGTGTTGTATACAATGATGCAATTTTTGAAAGAAGATTTTGTATGAGTAAAAACCTACTTGACAAAATGTGTAAAGATCTTCAAGAGCACAACACCTATTGGCTATGGAAAACTGCAAATTTCATTACACTAATCTATGTAGTTTTTAATATTGAAACCCAAATTTTTCTTTGCTACTACTGTTTACTATTCACAAGGACTGTTGTAAACAGCCAGGTTTAACACCACAACAAAAAAGCTAACTTCTTGCCTATGCCAACTTACCTATGGGATTGTGGCTGACTGTACTGATGAATATATCCAAATAGCAGAAAGCACATCACTTGTAACCCTTAAAATATTTATCAATGATATCATCAAGTTGTACAAAAGAGAATACTTATGTGAACTAAATGTGAGAGAAAAAAAAAAGTTATCTTGAAGGAATATGAAGAACATGGCTTTCCTGGCTGTTTGGGATCAATTGATGGTATGCACTGGGAGTTGAAAAACTGCCCAGAAGCATGGGCTGGTCAGTGTCAAGGAAAAGAAGGAACTTTGACTATGGTACCAGAGAATGTAACAAGCAAAAACTTACAATTTTGGAATTTCATCTTTGGTTCTCCAGGGTCCCTGAATGATATCAATGTCGTCCATTGTAGCCACATATTTGATAAGATATTTTCCAGAACACAAGATGAGGTTAGGTTCAAAGTAAACAAACATAAGTATAGCTGTGGATATTATCTTGCTGATGGCATTTATCCTTCATGGTCAACACTTGTCAAGTCAATTCCCCACCCTCAGGATGAAGCCAGCTAGTACCCAGAAGCAGGTCACACAAGATTATTGAATGAGCCTTTGGAGTATTTGGCTTATGTTGGATATGTGTTATCCATGACAAGGCAAGCAGTTCTTCTTTAAGGAATTGTTTTTGGTTTGGATGAGAGTTGTTGGTCACCTCAATGGATCTCCAGGGCTCTTTTGAAGTCTTCGACCAACAACTTTGGATGATTGACATCAAGATTGATGGGATGATGACACTATCAGCCTGCCTTCGTTGAGACACCACTTGCGTCGTCCATCAGTTGCCCTCAGTTGCCCTCACTTGCCCTCACTTGCCTTCTAAATCTAAAACTATCTGCTGACCAGCCAAGCCACCAACGATCATCTCCTCAATGGCCTCCTCCAACACCAAGGCACAGCTCAAGGCAGTCAGAGACGCCGTCATGGCCAAGGACTGGCCTACCGCTGAAACACTGGCCAATGTCCTCATCCAGAAAGTCCCTACTTCCTATCATGCACTCGCCTTCCTTGGTCTCGCTTATTTCAACCTCCACAAATATCACCAGGCAGAGGCTGCTTATCATTCCGCCATCAATCTCGATCATCAGCTTCCTATTGCCTGGCAAGGCCTCGTCAATCTCTATGAGGCTCAGCATCTTACTTCTAAACTATTCGATACTCTCTTTGGTCTTGCTAAAATTTGGCTTCAAAAGTGTGCTCTTCTTTCTCTTCTCCATTTTTACCCTCCACCACCGCACCACTCATCCCTTGTTGTTTTTTTCATCTCCCCTCATCATTCCAGAAATGAGGCTGCTAAACTCGCCGAGACGATCAATAAATTGTTTGGGTTGGATGGAAAAGATCGTCTACAAGTCTGCTTCCCTTTTTATTTATTTATTGTCTTTTCACTCATCTTCTTTACCAACTAACTCTCTTCTTCAACTCCTGCTTCAGAAAATCGCAACCCTTCAACTTATCTTACCTTCATCTCCTTACATTTCCCTTCTATCTACTTTGCCTCCTCCAGACCCCACTAATCCTCAAAGAACAAATTACTATTCACTATCCCTCATCCTCCAAAACACTTTACCTAGTTTGCTAGAGCTTATTTCGTTGGTGGCGGAGATTGAATCTGAATTCTTGGAAGCTGAAATTTCTAAAAGGAGAACGAGACTCACTTCAGTTCCTAAAACTGCTCGTCAAACTAGACTGGAAGTCATCCGAGAGTTTTCAACAAATAGTGAATTACCAGCTTTATGGCATGAAGCCCTGAATCATCCACATGCTGATGATGAGGTTAGACGAAAAATCGAAAATTCCTTGCTGGATCATTTATATCTATTGTTAGAAGCCGTACCTGAAAGTGATGGACAACAACATGTTTCATCTCAACTCCAAGCTGAAAAAGATCATCTTCGAGGTCAAATTGAAGATTTGGCTCGGGGTCAAGTCATTTTAAAGTTCCCTAATCCAAGATCTTGGGATATTGTAATTGATTGGGGAGAAATCACTGGAATCGAACATTCCGATGATCCTCATGGATATCTGATATCCTTGGCAGAAGTTATGCCTCAGCAAGTATTCATTACCTTTTATATACCACTTTGATGGTGGTGGATTTTTTTATTTATTTTTACTTTCAGGTGATGCTGATATTGGATTCATATTATTATCATTCAGATCTGGTCTTACGTTAATCCTTCAAGGATGTTTTATACTTAATGGTATGGAAAGTGAAGGCAAAGCTGATCCATTTGACTTGATCCAAGAAGGTTTTCTGGCCGCTTCGTCTCATTCAATTTTGGCTTATCTTCTCAGTGCAATGACTTACCATAATGCTCGTGAATGGTCATCTGTCATCAAGATTTCAGATAACGGTCTAACTCAAATTAAAAAGCTGGAACTCTTTATTGGTAAACGTTTGAATAAAGCAACTTATCAATTAAAAAGTTACCTTGCTACCGCCTTAACTTATCATCATCCTCCTGCTCATCATGTGCGAGCCGAACTATATATCTCTGAGTTATTAGAACAAAATCCTCTTCACTTGTCAGCTATTTTAGCTCAAGCTCGAATCCATTTCTTCGCTGCTAAATGGCAAGAAGCAGAACGATGCTTTACAAAAGCATTGTCAATATGGACTGATCGATCGACGAGGGATAAGTTAGATATCCTCTCTGAGAAGGCTTGGTGTTTATTTCATTTACAAAGTTGTCCAGAAGCTTTGGACATTCTTCAATCAGTGGTTGATGAGTTAAAACAACTTACACAAAGTAACGATGAAAATGAAGAGTTAGGATTAGATCTAGCAAAAGCTTATTACCGTATAGGACGTTGTAAATGGGAATCTTATCATTCAGCTCACTTACAAACGACAAATGAAGAGTTCATCCATCCCAAGAAAGCGGCATATAGTCATTTCATTCAATCTATCAAGCATTGCTCGACCTATGCACCCCCTTTCACTTATCTTGGTTTATATTATGAAGATGAAAATGATCAAGTCAGAGCTTCGAAATGTTTTCAAAAAGCTTTTGAGTTAGATTCAAAAGATGAAATATCGGCTCTTAAATTAGCCCAAGAGTTTTCTAAAAATGAAGAATGGGAATTAGTCGAGATAGTAGCGCGTAGATTACTTGGAACTAAATCAGAAGAAGAAGGAGAAGGAGCAGCAGCAGAAGACGAAGAAGGCGATCATCTTATGGGAAAATCACCGGTACAATCTTTATCATTGACCAAAAATCTTTGTTGGGCTTGGAAAGCTGTTGGATCTGCTGAATTAAGTCAAGGAAATTATTCGGCGGCTATTAAAACGTTTCATACTGCACTTAAATTATCTCCTGATGATCCTCATATTTGGATGAATTTAGGATTGGCTTATAAATCTTGTGGAAAATTCGCTGCCGCTATACGAGTCTTTGAAAAAACTCAATCTTTGGTTTCATCCATCAAATCCTCAGATCAAACTCGTTCTACATCGACATTAGATTGGTATGTTCAATTTTCTATAGCTGACGCTCAACGACAATTAGGTGAATATGATAAAGCTATTTCATTGCTTGAACAAGTTATCCAAACTCATCCAGAAGAACTTGGAATCAAATTAATTATGAGTGAAACTAAACTTTTCAGTGCAAGAAAACATCTTCGACAGGCTCATTATCAAGTAGCTGAACATCTTTTACTTGGTGCTTTAAAATCGATTAAAAATGTTTTCGATCAATCTGAACGTGCTAAAATGGGTTCTCGAATTGGTTGGAAAATCGTTGGTGATGTGTTTTCTGAATTCGGTCAATTGAATAAAATGATTGATCTTCAAGTAGTCGATCATATGAATGAAGATCAAGTTGATTATCAGTTAAAACATTATTCAAGTTTTTTTATTGATATAGCTGCTCAAATGAATGTAGATGGATTGATTCCTCAAATTAATTCCGTTACATGTCTTGAATTTAATGCTCTTTCAAATGAAAGTGGATCGACTGGATTATTTTATATGGCTGCAACGATTGCACGGAAAGTGAGGGTCGTATTAGAGTTAGGTGGAGATCAGAAAAATCCATCAAGACATGGTTTAGGTCATTCTTGGGCTGATTTAGCCGAATCATTAGGAAAATTTCATCAATGGTATCAATCTAAATACGGCGGAGCATCAGGCAATCCTGCTTTAACCTTAAAACTTCAAATTAGTAGTAGTTTAGAAGATCATCATCTTCTTCTTCATCAAGCTATCAAATGCATTAAATTTGCTTTACAAATTGACCCTTCAAGTTCTGGGTTTTGGAACATGTTGGGCGTTTTGACGTTTTATCTTGATCTTCCTAAACTTTGTCAACATGCTTTTATTAAAGCTGTTGAGTTGGATAAAAAGAATGTGATGAGCTGGTCTAATTTAGGTTTCTTTTATTTGGTTTATGGAGAGAGCGGGGATGTGGAATTAGCGAATCAAGCTTTTGGGAGAGCTAGAATTGAAGAACCGGATTTTTTTGGTGGGTGGGTGGGTCAAAGTCTTGTTGAGGCTTTAAAAGGGAATTCGTTGAAGGCTACGAAATTGATGGAACATGCGTTTTCGATATGTAATGGGATGATAGTGAGTCTGTTGTTATTATTATTGTTAGCAGTAGCATTGTTGTTTTGTACAGGAGGGGTTTTTTTTTTTTTTTTTTTTTTCTAGCATTCTTTAATTGTAGAAAAACAATGGAATAAATACCTGATACTTTCATTTTTCGCCCCTCTTTAACTTTTATCAGGTCGAAGTAGATGTTTGTTTCGCAGCCACAGCTTTTCGAGATCAAGCTTGGCAAACACCTCGACCGTTAGAAAATGGATCATTAACTCAAGAATCGATCATCATTCCATTATTTGCTATCAAAAGAACCTTACAACGATATCCCAT